>OU342744.1:298669430-299269430 GCA_910589775.1 Avena eriantha
GATCACCGGGATGGACAGCTCCATCTCCAAAATAGTAGTTATCCATAACACGATCAATAATTCTTGTAGGTATCTTGAAAGTATCATTTTCAGCAGGTGGTGGTTCATCTACTACCTTAGCAGTGGTAGTAGCATTACGAAATAAGAAACTAAGTGAATTATCCATATTGAAATAAAGTTACTAACAGAAATAAACAATACTCACAATAGAAGTTTCCTTTACCAGTTCCACTCTTCAATAGCGCTTCACTTCCTGGCAACAGCGCCAAAAAATAGTCTTGATGACCGACAAGTATAGGGGGTGTATCGAAGTATTTTCGATAAGTAAGAGTGTCGAACCCAACGAGGAGCAGAAGGTGTTGACAAGTGGTATGGATCAGGAATTCTCTGTAAATACTTAGCAAACAAATTTTTAGGGGTTTTTTATAATGCAGATAAATTAAGTACGAGTAAATAAAAGACAATAATAATAAATACAGCAAGTGGCCTAATCCTTTCTTTAGCAAAGGACAAGCTGGTTGTATTACTTAAGATGACCAAACGTTCTCGAGGACACATGGGAATATCGTCAAGTTCTTTCGCTTCATATAGTTGATTAATCTTCTTTAGTTTGATAAGTGTTGTGTGGGTGAACCTATGCTAATGTACTGACCTTACTAGGACTAATACATATCATGTAGTCAACGTTCACATTACACCACTAGAAGAATAACACCACAACTTAAATATCAAACTATTGAATCCTTCTCAATACAATTTCACTACTAACAACATGACTTCTCCCATGTCCTCAAGAACTAAACGAACTACTCACAAGACATCATATGGATCAAGATCAGAGATGAAATAATGATAAGTAACAATCTGAACATGAAAAATAATTTAATGGTTCTAATCAATGGAATCAACTACAAGAAGTAATCAACACCGGGAAAGTTTCCCCTAAGAAATATGCAAGATTCAACCCAATTGTTACAGCGGTATGGAGTGGTGATGATGGTGCTGGTGGAGATGATGATGGTGATGGTGATGATGATCCCGATGAAGTCCAGCGTGATGACGGTGTTGATGGCGACGATCTCCCCTCTTCGGGAAGGATTTCCACAGCAGATTTCTGCCTGCCGGAGAGCTCTTTCTCTCTCTGTAGTTTCGGCCCCACAGAGGCAGCGAAACCTTTCTGTGGTCGCTCCACCTGCCGGAGAGCTCTTTCTCTCTATGTAGTTTCCACCCCGCAGAGGCGGCGGAACCTTTCTATGGTCTCTCCTTGAGTCTTAGGGTTTCGGGAGGATTTAATATGCCAAAGAGCAGAGCCAGAGGTGGGCCAGGGTGGCCACACCACCTGGTGGCATGGCCTAGGGTGGCCCGCGCCAGGGGTGGTGTGGGCCCCCTGTGGCCCATCTCCGCTCCCCCTTCTGGCTTCCTTCATCTTCTAGAAAAATAGGATTTTCCATATATTTCCACGGATTTTCTGATCTTCACGAATTTCGCCTCCAAACAGTGCCTTTTCCATCAGAATCCTGACTTCAACGGTCCATCCTCCAAAAGTAATCCACCATGCAAAAGTAGATAAAATAACATAAGTATCATCTCTTATTATGAAATATATCAATGAATAATAGTAATTATGATATAGAATAGTGATGCAAAATGGACGTATCATCGGTTTGACCGATCTAGTGGGTCACTAAGTGGGTTAGCCCAACCCACTAGGCTGAGCCAGGGCTGGGTCAGCCTAAGGGTCTGGCCCAGGTTTAAAAGGGCAAAACGATTAATTTTCTAATAATACAAATTACAAATATACCCCTAAGTGTATTTGAGCTCTTGAAAAATAAAGGAAGATCCTACAAATACATATAATATCTCTAAATGTTCACAAAAATATATACTATTCAATAAAAATACTAAATTGTATTTTAGGTTGGTAAAATTTAATTTTATTATTAAAGGTAATAATTCCTTTATGGAATTTTCTAAAAATAAGGATAATACTTAAAAGTAAATAAAATCCATTTTTAAGATCTTAAATAAATACTTCATATAAAAAAACTAAATACTTGATTTCAGAAGTTTTTAGGATTTATAAATTTTATAGACTTCGAATTATCTATTATTTAATACAAAGTAATTGTTTTTCCATGTATTAATTCTTATAAAATAATCCTTTAAGTTTATTTAAATAATAAAACACTTAAAAATGGTTTTAAATTAAAATAAAGTATTACATGACATTACTATGCATAATTCATTATTGCTTCTTTAAATATTGTCCTTATTGGGTAATAATGGTGTTTGTAGAAATAGGATCTCAGGGTCAAGTGGAAGCTTCCAACTTCACTACCTTGCAGTCAAAAGGCAAGTTCATCACTTGCTCATGTCCTTTGTTGTGTTTTCCAAAGTATTTATAAAATTTTGTGTTATCACCTATGTTCCAAAAAGGAGTCAGAAAAGAATATTTTCACAATAAAATGTGTTGGAAATATGCCCTAGAGACAAATAATAATATGGATTATTATCATATTTCACAAAGTTTATAATTAGGTTTTATATCATGCTATAACTATATTGAAAGGAAACGTCAATACACGTGTGATATATAAACAACTAGGAGTTCCGGGTGAATCTCTAGTCACTGGTTCATTGATCAATAGATGATCAAGGTTTCCTGATCATGTGGCATTTATGAAAGTTGACAATGGAGTCACCTCATTGTGACAATGAGATGATGAACATACCGAATCTAAGCATGGTAACACTATCATTTCACAAAGTTCAAGTTGCCATGATTAGGAAATGTGGTGTCTTGTTTCTTACACTGTGTGACCATATTAATCACTGTCACACGAGATTGCCTTGATAGCATCAAATGTCACTCGGTGAAACCGTGATCATAAAGGTGTTGTTCATGTATTTAGAGAGGCATGTAGAAGCCTATGTGCAAGACCAGGATTTGTCCATCTGTGTGACGGAGAGATACTCAAGGGCCCACTTGGAAAAGTTATATCCAACAGTTGCCTAGCGTGTGACTAGGTCACAAGGATATCACTTGTTGGAACAAGTTAAGTAGAATTTTTTTATAATGAGATTGAACACAACATGGTGATTTCATTGATCTTATCATGGACAATGCAAGTATCGAAGAGACAAAAGGAATAACATATTGCATTCATGGTTCAACGATAAAGATTTCGTGGAATGCGTAGGGCTCATCATGGGCATCTAGGTCCCGCTGATGATCATTGGTAAGAGAGGTATCTCAACCATGTATGGAGTGTTCCTAAACCATGGGTTATCACGCTTAAGGGCTTCATGATGCTCGGAGATCATTTTGGTATTGTCGGAATCACCGAAGAAAAGAAAGAGAGAAAACTAGAAGGGTTTTGGGAAAGTCCATAGTGGGATGGAAGGAGTTCCATAGCCATGGTGATTGAATAATATGTAAGTGAATGTTAAATATTGATTTAATCATTTATTTATACTTAAAAGAAAAGGAATTAAAATGGTCAAATTCACTATTGGGCCAAAATCCCTAAGGGAAAAGGCCCATGTCGGAAAGACCAAAGGGAGGAGAGTGGGGAGGTGGCCGACTAAGCCTAGGGACCCCGCGTGGGGCCCACTTGAGCCATGGCCAGTGGAGGCCGGCCCCCTCTCCCCCCTCCCTTGTTTAGTCCCACATGGCTTAGGTAATAAGCTATGGGGTCCCTTGAAGGGTTCCGTAGCAGAAAAACAAAAAAATCTATCTACTCGAACACTAATACCAGGATCTATACTATTAGACATAAGTAACGGAGGAGAGAGACGGTATTCATACCTTTGAAGACCGAGGCACGCCTTATGCAGGAAGGCGTATATTGATGAAGACGAGCAACACCCCAAGTGTGGTCCCTCCGAAGTTCGTCACACATCCGGTGTAGGAGACATCAACTGGACTCCGATCTAGCCGAGCAGCGGAAGAAGTAGATGTCGGATCGCTGCTCACACGACAGTGGTGTGAAGGTGGAGAACTCACTCACGAGGTCCTCTCCAATATTACGGAGAAGTCCTCCATGGATGAGAGAGAGAATGAGAGGGAATGGGATAATTCCAAAGGGGGAGGGGAGGCCCCTATATAGTGGGACGGGGGCATACCACCTAGGGGCCAGGCGGTGTGGGACTAAACCCCACACCCGCCGGCCACCTAGGGGCAGCCACCGGCCCTAGGTGGGCCCCACTGGGGTGGCCCACCAAGCCCCGGCTGGCCCCCTCTCCCTAGGCGCCATGCCCTATTGGGCCTCCCTTCGGGCGAGGCCCATTAGCATTTTGAATCCTTTAATAATAAAATAAAATATATATTTAATATTAATTATCCAATTAACATTCAAATACACATATTATATTATTCCTTCACTCCGGAACACCTTCCGGACCCCTTCCACTCTCCATCGGATGTTACCCGGAACTCTTCCGGTTTCTCTTTCTCTATTTCTCCTACGATACCTCATCTACCCTAAGCGGTCCTACCCTTAAGCGTGACATCCTTTGGTTTGAAAACACTCTGTACATGATTGAGATGACTCTCACATCAATGATCAACAGAGGGACCTGGATGGCCATGTGACCCCCGTGCGTTACACAAATATAATCGCTCGAACCGTGAGATAGTCGTTTCCCGTTCCCTTTGTCATTTGATACCTCATTCATCCGAGAATTCATCTTCGATATATCCATACCTTAGTTCGGTCTCATTACCGATGAACTTATTTTATTGTTCTCATGTCGTTGCATTCTGTGACCAAGTCACATGCTTGCAAGCTTCATTAATGCAACGTCACCGAGAAGGCCACATGTAACTATCCGTAACATGGATTAGACAAATACTGGTCTTGATATGTACTCCTCTACGCATCCCTTTGGAAAACATGAGTGGCACTGACATGGGTATACCCTACGAGTACTCGAGCTTGGTATATACGGTCTAAATACGTAAAGGCCCACGGTGTCGCCAAGGCCCAAATGAAGGACTCGAGCAACCTACGGACTCTCGATTGCTTGAAGAACAAGAAGAAGCTAAAGATAGAAAGTTTGAAGGGGGAAACCCTAACTTGTAACCGACTCGACCTGCTACCCAAGACCTAGCCTACCTATATAAAGGCTAGGAGGGGGCGGCGAGGAGGAGAAACGCAACCCTAGTTTCCACAACCCTCGCTAGATCACATCTGTGCACCATTGTAATCTTCGATTCCTTCGATAATTCCACGAGCAGACAAGCATGAGTAGGGACCTCTACGAGGCCTGAACCTGGGTAAATCTTTGTCCCCTATGTGCTTGTTTGCTAGCCGATAGTTGTCTCCAGCGCTCCCTCCTTCTCCAAAACCCAAGTTCATAACAATGAGCATTGATGAGTTAAACCCTCATCAATTGGCGCCGTCTGTGGGAATTGGGAGTGCTGATGTTGCGGCTTCTTCAGCCCCATCAACCATGATCTACAACTCCGCAACAACGGAGATCCGCCAGCTCTTCGGCGCGTTCGACTTCACCGTCCATACACCGGCCACTCGCCCGGCCTTCGAGTCCGTGGGCGACGGAATCAGCCTGGCGATAGGGAGCTTCCGCTTCCAGGTTGGTCAGATGGGCACGCTTCGCATGCCTGATCAGCCAACGGCACCGTCGATTGCCCCCGCATCATGGTTCCCTCCATCGGTCGGCACTCTCAGTGAGCTCAACGACCCGACAACAGTCGAGAACACGGTCAGCAACAGCAGTCGCGACTCCGATCTGAGCGATTTGGCCACTAAAGATGGAACCTACGGTTCTAGATCTGAGAGTTGTGGAAGTAGCAGCTTCCCCAATCACTTCATGTGCACCGTCATCAACGCAGGCGACACCTCTGCTAACCGCGACAACGGTGGCAATGGCGGCAACGGTGGCAATGGCGGCAACGGTGGTAACGGTGGTAATCGCACCCCCGTCGACAATGGAGGAGCAGTCGAACCTCCAACCATAGTAAATGAGCAAACCGGCGAGCGCGTCGTGATCATGCTCAACGAGCAAGAATGGGCTCGCTGCCGCGAGGCCCTGCGAGGCACCCCTCTACCCTTCGGATCCCCGCAAGAGCTGCTGATGGGCTATCACTGGCTCCTCAAGGAAGAATTCAAGCGCCAAGTACAAAAAATCGCGCAACTTGAGGCGCGCAAAAAAGTGGCAGACGAGTCGAGCCTTCATCGTGCAGGGCTCTCCTCCTACGGAGGATCCTCCTCAAGAGGCAATGAGCACGTTGCCAAAAAGAGGCAATCTCGTATGGCCCATCTCACCGAGAAAGAACGCATAGAAGCCGCAAAGGTCCTCGACTTCGGCTCTATGACAGTCGACACCAGGGCAATGTGGTCCCCAATCCGCCGCTGGCTGCAGTGACAGCAGCCACCATGTACCTCCTCAACAACCAGCCACCAGCTGGAGATCCCCGAGCCGCCATGCACCGATCTATGATCGTGGGCTTGGGATTAATCGAGGTCGCCCTCGACAAGGAGCCAATACCGGAACCAAAGAAGGGCAAAGCGCTAACAAAGCGTTAATCCTCGCCCTCACCCAGTGACGACAGTCACGACCTGTCCCGACGCCGCCGCTCACGGCGACACGACCACGACTACGACGCGCGTGATGACATCACACAGCGCAAGATCGACAAATCAAGGGCACGACATGCTCGGTCGACTGACTTAGAAGAGGAAGACGTGGAGCTCTGCGGCACCAGATGCTTCAGTAGGTCCATCAGGCAGAAGCGAATGCCAAAGGGGTTTAAACTCCCGTCGGAGAACCCGAAGTTTGACGGCCTACAGGACCCGAAGATCTGGCTGGAGGACCACATCTCCT
The DNA here is from genome assembly GCA_910589775.1 of Avena eriantha. NCBI lineage: Eukaryota > Viridiplantae > Streptophyta > Magnoliopsida > Poales > Poaceae > Avena > Avena eriantha. Next base: position 298,676,277 of record OU342744.1, read on the forward strand.
CCGTCAGGCTCCACGGAGGCAGTCGAAGCACGGCCATGCAATGCTTGCAGCTAAAGCTGCAGGGCGCCGCCCGAGCATGGCTCAACAACCTCCCACGCGGATCCATTCGCAGTTGGGATGAGCTGGTTTATACCTTCGTGCGCAACTTTAAGGGCACATACAAGCGGCCCGCATCAATCGAAGAGCTGAGATGCTGCCAGCAAAGATCTGGCGAATCGCTGCACTCCTACATCCAAAGATGGTCCATCATCAAGAACTCCGCAGAAAACATCTCGGAGGACCGCGCGATTGACGCATTCAACGGTGGTGTTCACCGCCTAGAACTCAGGGAGGAGCTGGGCCGCTCAAAGCCCAAAACCATCGACAACCTAATGGAGATCGCGAATCGGTGGGCCGATGGAGAAGATTCAGTGAAGAATCGCGTTCACTCCGACGAGGAGGCAGAACTCGAGCGCAGATGCGATCGCCAAGGCAAGCGTCGCATGCGCATCTACGATGATCGCGACGACGTCAATATGGCCGCGGCTGGCTATGCCGAAAGACGCGATGATAACCGCAACAGCGGATACCGTAGCGGCGGATACCGTGACTCCGGGAAAACCACGCAAGTGTGGCAACACCGCACTCGCGACGAGGCACCCGCGACCTCCATTGAGGACAAACTGTCCGGGCCATGTATGGTGCACTTCTACATCGACAAGCATGATGGAAAGAAGAAGTCCAGCCACCTCCTGAAGGATTGCCGCGGGTTCCTCAAGCTACACGAGGGATTGGTTCGGATGAACCGCAACACAGTCAAAAGGGGCTACGGAGCTGCTCCAGGTGCCATAGCACATGGCGCTCTGCCACCACCACCCGGGCCACCCCCGAACGCAGCTGCACCGGACCAGCACCACGGAGGCGAACCGTACCCACGAGCCATGGACACCATGATGATCCAAAAGGGACGCCCCTCCAATCTGGTGCAGAAGGCCATCACTCGCCAAGTCAACTTGGCCACACACTCGCCACCATCTACCACTGAGTACCTCAGTGGAAGCGAGTCATGCATCACCTTCGACAAACGCGACCATCTGCCTCAGGTACCCCGTCCAGGCCATTGCCCCCTCGTACTCGAGGCACAAATCAGAGGTTTCGACATGAGTCGCGTCTTCATGGATGGGGGAGCGGCATTAACCTTATATTCGCGAGTACCTTGCGAGCAATGAGGATCCCTCTAACTTGCCTAGAGGCCTCAGACACAACATTCCACGGCATCATCCCAGGGAAAGGCGTATACCCCCTGGGAAAAATCAACCTCGGCATCATCTTCGGCACGCCGAAGAACTTCCGGCGCGACCGTATCGACTTTGAGGTCATCGACTGGCCCTCACAGTACCACTGCATCCTCGGGCGTGTCGCGTTCTCTAGGTTCATGGCAGTGCCCCACTATGCCTACCTGCAGATGAAAATGCCAGGTCCCAATGGCGTCATCACGATCAACGGAAGCTTCGAGCGATCTGACAGTTGCGATAGGGAATTCAACAGAATTTCCCAGCCCTTCGGCATGCAGGAGGAACTCGCGAGACTAAAGGAGACGATAGACAACAGTCTGCCTCCCCTGAGCCGGCCAAGTTCACCTGATCTCTCCTTCGACTCATCGATGCACACAAAGAAAGTGTTGGTCCACCCATCGGATCCCGCCAAGACGGCCCTCATCGCCAACAACTTGAGTCCCGGATAGGAACTCGCGCTCGTCGAATTCCTCCGTGAGCACTGGGAAATTTTCACCTGGTGTCCTGTGGACATGCCAGGAGTTCCCAGGGAATTCGCCGAGCACACACTCAACGTCAACCTCGACGCAAGGCCAGTCAAGCAAACAATTCGGCGATTGTCTGAGCCACGAGCGCAAGGAGTTGGAATGGAGATCAACAGACTCCTCGACGCCAAGTTCATACGCGAGAGCAAGGAAAGCACTTGGCTCGCCAACACAGTGCTGGTACCCAAAAAGGACACGGATATCCTGCGGATGTGCGTGGACTTCACCTCTCTGAATAAGCACTGCCCAAAGGATCACTTGCCGTTGCCGCGCATCGACCAGATCATCGACTCCACCGCGGGATGCGAGCGCCTCTGCTTCCTCGACGCCTACTCAGGCTATAATCAGATTTGAATGAAGGAGGAAGATCAAGAGAAAACAACGTTTACAATGCCCTTTGGTGTGTTCTGCTACAACACAATGCCCTTAGGGCTAAAGAACGCGGGAGCCACCTACCAGCGGTGCATGCAGGCTTGCCTCAAGGAACAACTCGGTCACAACATTAAAGTCTATGTCGATGACATAGTAATCAAGACCAAGGAGGAAGCCTCCCTAATCGACGATTTGCGCGAAACCTTCGCCAACCTCGACCGCTACCGGATCAAGCTCAATCCGGACAAATGCGCCTTCGGCGTGCCATCTGGGCAACTACTCTGGTACCTCATCTCCGCGAGGGGAATCGAGGCAAACCCGAAGAAAATCAAAGCCATACTAGCCATGGAGAAGTCGAAAAACATAAGGGGCGTTCAACAGCTGGCTGGGCGAATCAGGGCCCTCAGTCGATTCATCAGTCGGATGGGTGAAAAGGTGCTGCCCTTCTACCAACTCCTCCGCAAAGCTGAAAAATTCGAGTGGACCAATGAAGCGCAAGAAGCATTCGAAGACCTCAAGCGCCTGCTATCCACTTCGCCAGTACTGGTGACCCCACGAGAAAGGGAACCAATATTGCTATATATCTCCACCACCAACCAGGTGGTCAGCACAGTGCTCGTCATCGAGCGAGCCGAGGAAAACAAAGTCCACGGGGTACAACGCCCAGTATACTACCTCAACGAGGTCCTCACACCAACAAAACAGTGGTACCCGCACCATGTCTTCATGACCGCCCGGCGACTGCGCCATTACTTCCAGGAACACCCAATCGTGGTAGTCAACGCCACCCCGTTGGGGCATATCCTCAACAACCCCGACGCCACGGGACGAGTCGCGCTTTGGGGAATAGAATTGTCTCCACGAGACATCACATACGAAAAGCGCGACGCAATCTAGTCGCAAGTTCTCCCTGACTTCCTCGTGCACTGGATGGAGAACCAGCTCCCGGACAAGCTAGATATGTCCTACCTCTGGACAATGCACTTCTATGGGTCCAAGCGGAAAGACGGAGCAGGCGCAGGTGTCATACTGACATCACCTCAAGGGGACAAGCTAAAGTATATCCTGTGAATGCAGTTCACAGCCTCAAACAACGAGGCTGAATACGAGGCCCTGTTGCACGGGATGAGGATGGCAAAAGCCTGCGGCGCCAAGAGGCTCATCATATACGATGACTCCAAGTTGGTCGTCAACCAAACAATGCATGAGTGCGACGCACTGAATGACAACATGATCGCGTACCGCAACCTCTATGACACACTCGAAGGAGACTTCGACGGTTGCAAGCTACAGCATGTAGGTCGCGAAAGCAACGAAGAGGCAGACGCACTCGCCAACATAGGCTCTACCTGCGCCCCCATACCACCCGAGGTACTTCTCGAGCGCATCTGCGAATGGTCCATCAAGCCAAAGGCCGCAGAGAAGAAAACAAGCGCAATAACGGACTCGGGGGCTACGCCGCCCAATGAGTCAATGGCACTCGATGACTTGGAGTTGGACACAGGACTCGAGGGACCAATGAGCGTCATGATGATTGAGCAATCCTGGACGCAGCCGTACATCACGTACCTCCTCAGCAAAAGGCTCCCGGACGATCCGACTGATGCATGGCACATCGCGCGGCGATCCAAGGCATTCGTTGTTATCAATGGTGAACTGTATAAACGCAGCATCACAGGAGTACTCCAGCGATGCGTCTCCACGGCTGACGGAAGAGCTATTCTCCTCGATATCCATGAGAGGACCCGTGGGCACCACGCCAGCAGTCGCGCCCTCGTGGACAAAGCTCTACGAGCTGGGTTCTACTGGCCTACGGCCATGTGCGACGCCAAGGACATCGTCCAGAAGTGCAACGCGTGCCAACGATTTGCGGACAAGCCGCACGCACCCAGCGCAGAGCTCCGGCCAATTCTGTTGGCCTGGCCCTTCGCACAATGGGGACTCGACATGGTCGAAGATCCCTAATTCCTCACGAGGAGGATACGACTACCTCCTGGTGGCAGTCGACAAATTCACCAAGTGGATAGAGGCCATGCCAGCGACCAATCCGTCAGGCCACAGCGCAGTCAAGTTCTTCGAGTCCATCGTTTTCTACTTTGGGGTGCCACACAACATCATCACGGACAATGGCACGAACTTCACATCCAAGGAGTTCCAAGAATTCTACGAGAATATGGGGATCAACATCAGCTACGCCTCCGTAGCACATCCATAGACCAACGGTCAGGTGGAAAAAGCAAACGGGCTCGTCTACGGCGGCATCAAGAAGCGACTCCTCTGACCACTCGAACAAGCCGCAGGTTGCTGGCCAGACGAACTCCAATCAGTACTCTGGAGCCTACGCACAACTCCAAATAGCGCCACGGGCTACACGCCATTCTTTATGGTGCACGGAGCCGAGGCAGTGCTACCCGCCAAGGTACGGTACAAGGCGCCACGCGTAATCGCTTACAGCGAACAAGAGTCATCCCTCGCACTCGAAGACTCCATCGACATCCTTGACGAGGCAAGAGAAATCGCCGCGGAAAGATCAACGATCTACCAGCAGAACCTGCGCAACTACCACAGCAGGAGGCTACGCCCCAGATCCTTCGTCGAAGGAGACCTAGTCCTACGACCGAAGCAGCAGGGACATCTCAAGCTCGAGTCCCCCTGGGAAGGACCATACAGGATTACAGAAGTAATCCCAGGTGGCGCCTATCGCCTTCAAGATTTAGAGACAGGAGTCGTATACTCCAACCCTTGGAACGTCGCACAGCTGCGACGCTTCTACCCTTAGTCGTTTTACTTTTTGCATCGCAAATAAGGCACTCAGCCAAGGCTACTTAGCCACACATTGTACCTCGTACTGTCTCACGAATAAATAAAGCTAAGTGCCCCAAAACTCTATGTCTTCCTTTATCTTTCCAATTTATCTACTCGGGGGCTGCGCCACCCTATATACATGTGTTCTACGAACCAAAACGCGATATCCTGAGTAGCTGGCACATCAATCGAAACCCTTGACACAACATCAACCTAGCTGCAACGCACCTGACAGGTTGACAAGGGACTGAGATAAGAGCATGGCCAGGCTAACGAAAAGGACTCGCATAGTGCAACGCACTTCATGCTAACAAAGCTCTTTATACATATTTGATAAAAAATTATATACAACATTAATACGAACTTTACAACACGAGTAGACTTATGTTCAGGATACGAACTCAGCTACTACTGTAGCAAGAGAACGTTTGTTTGTTCCTCAAAGAAGTCAATGATCTCTTCTGCTGGGCGATCCACAGCCTGGTAGTGTGGCGCCATATTCCAGGCAGAACCTGCTGGTGGTGCAGGCGGCCCAGCCGCAATTGCCACAACATCTACGTCAGTCCTATGCAGTCAGACCATCGATAGAGCAGCCTTGGCACTAGCCACCAACTGTTGCCTCACGCACTCGCGAATCGCGGCTAGGTCTTGAAACTTGGCAAGGAGGGCCAGCAAGCTTGATGGAGTATCATCCAGCGGGAACATCGTCCGATAAATGTTCTTCAAGCATGACTCCGACTTCTTTAGAAACTGCAGCACTCGCGACGCACGATCCTGTAGGGTCGCCAGCGCAGTCGCACGATAATGATCTACCCAGAAGTATCCACTCTCTTGAAGTTGCTCCTGGGTGAGATCATGCATGCAAATGGGAATTCTATCCTTCTCCTCCTGCGGATGGCGCGCGCTGACAACTACACGAAGAAGCAACATCGGCATAAGTACAACGCACCGTCGCGAGTGACTACAAGGAAAAGATAAGAGCAAGCAAACTTATACTTGAATTGGTCGCCCAGCTGCGTCACCTCGCCAAGCAGATATTGCTCTCGGGCGGCGGATTTCTCCACCTTCAACTTCCATACATCCGCGTTACCGCGGAGCACGGGCAACTCACGCTCTAGCTGCTTCACGCGGTCACGCAGTCGCGAAAGCAGCGACAGCTCATCTACCCTAGAGCGCCGCGGTGCCACAGTATCATCAAGAGGCGGCGAGTCCTGAGTTTCCCTCAAAGGATCATTTGATGTACCCTACCACAAGCCAAGATAGAGACAAAATAAGATGACCAAATCAATACAAAGACAAAAGATTCAGGTGCATTCAAGACTAGCAAAAGTATCAGCAGATACACTCGCCAGCAGGCATGTTCTTCACAAAGGACATAAACTAGTTAACTATTACAAAGCTACTAAGGAGTGATTGGCTTCTTCGACTTCGGCTTCGGGGGCTTCATCGAGTTCGTGGCAGTGTCAGACACCACTGACTTTCTGCCAACCCCTGATGCCGCAGCTTTCGCCGCCTTCTTGGCACGTTGCAGCTCTTTAGAATACTTCGCAATAGTGTTTATAAGCTGAGGCCCATATTTGCCACAGGCAGTCGCGAAAGGGGCGAAGACTACCTGCTGGCCGTCCACGCTAACAGGCATCGTCTTCGACACCGCGGCGGGGTCCATCTCGACTCCGTGGGCCTGTACCATGGCAAGCGACATGGACGCACCAACCGCACGGAGTGATTTCTTGTAGCTGGACGGCACACCCCCGGCGAGTGACTCCACCAGCTCGTTTATATTCTCGATTAGTTCCGCCTTGGGCATCAGCTCATCCCAGAGGCGACTGAGGGCGCCCTTGGCCTTGGAGAGCGTATCCTGGACGGCGGTGCTACGGTCCTTGACTGCCGACAGTGCACCCGCCAAAGCATCATCGCGACGAAGGGCCTGCGGGTCGAAACTCAAGTCGCCAGCATCTGTACATAAATCCACACATGGACAAAGCATCAGTGCCAATGGAAAAAATTCCAGCAGAGAAGGACAACGATATCCAAAGCAAAATACCTGAGAGGGCCTTGGCGATTGAGAAAAGTTGTTCCTCGAACAACTTCTCCCTGGCTGCGAAGGAGGCACACAGCTCCTCTTCGCGCCTTTGAGCCTCGTCACGCGCCGCGATTGCCTCATCGCGACCCTTCACAGCCGCGGCGAGGGTTTTCTCCATGGTGGCAACGTTGCACAGGAGGGCGTTATGTTCCTCTACAAAACAAAAGGGATTGACTATCAGTCGACTATGTAAAAAAGGAGAAGAAGAAGAAGTGCAGGACAATCACTCTCAACCACGCGATGACACGTCTCCAGCATCGCATGTTGGCGGCCCATCGCAAGTACTTGCTCCGCCAAGTGCGTGGCTTCCTTCACAAGGAGATATCGCACAACAAGGAATCAGCAGAAGCAATAAATAACATCGACTGCAACATTAAAAGAAGAAAATCTACACTTACATGATCCTCCAATGACTCCAAAGATGTCTGCTGCACTGTCATCCGGGCAACCATTCGATGCTCCCCTGCATGAGGAGAACTGGAAGAGTTGTGCCTGGAGTGGGCCGCCAATGGAGGGGAAGGAGCGCGCTCAACCTCTTTCTTGGGCCTTGAGGTCGCGACTCCTACTTCCTTCAAAAATTAGACGTCGCCAGAAGATGATGACGCCTCTTAACTACAAGACATAATCCACATCAAGAAAGGGCAAACCCAGAGACGAGCCAACAAGGGCAAAACAGAGAAGAACGAATTGACTAGAAAACTTACCAATCAAACATGTCAAACTCAAAAGTGGCTTCCCCCGACTCTGACGAAGACTCCTTGGGCAATCGCATCTTCTTGCGAGAAGATGGTGCCACGGCGCTCACAAGAATGGCAGGAATCGGCAACTCCGCACCAACACCCGTACCTTCCGGAGTCGAAGGAGACGACGCATCGGAATCCTCACTGCGCGAACACTTGCGAGCCGGACTACCGGACTCGGGGGCTTCCTCCTCCACATCAGATGGGACGGTCGACTCCGACTCGTCCTCTTCCAAGGCTTCACGAGGGATAATCCCCTCAGGAAGAGGGGGCATGCAAGGTGACACCGCCCAATCCTGCATACAGACAACTAATTCAGCAAAAAGCAAGTAAAACAACAGAAAAGCAATCGACAAACTTAGCTACTACGTAGCATAACTATACCTCGGGAGGAGGGTTAGTAGCATCAAATGGAGGAACAACTGGCTCACTGGGGAGCACATCCTTGACGGTGTACTTGGTGACCAGTCGAACCCTCTTGTCCACCTCACTCGCAGACATGCCATCGGCAGACACGGGAGTGGCATCGTCAGCACCAGCCCACTGAAACATGCGGTGGACTCTAGCCTACAGGGGCTGGACGCGACGGCGCAGCCAAGTGCGAATGAGGGTGCGACCTCTCTCCTCTTTGCCTATGCGACTCTCGAGGTCGCAGATGCGCTTGTATAGCACATCTGTCTCTACGGACTCGCCAGGCATGACTACATTCTGCTAGGAGCGCATCCTCTTGCACGGCGTCGCGGGATCAAAGGGCACGAGTCCGAAGTGGTCTCCGTCGGCCTTCTGGTCGCGAATGTAGAACCACTTGTCCCTCCACCCTTAGACGGACGCCGTTAGCTTGATATCGAAATAGGTGGCGGATGGATCGACATGGATTCCGTAGCCACCTACATCGTAGACTAAAGAGCCAGACGCAGATTGGCGCTTCAATTTGAAGAGGCGCTTGAAGAGGCCGAAGTGCGGCTCGATTCCGAGCTAGCACTCACAGAGGGTGATGAGCAAGAGATATGGAGGATAGAGTTCGGGGACAGCTGATGGAGCTAAAGCCCGTAGAAACAAAGGAGGCCCCTAAAAAGGGGTGAAGAGGCAAGGAGAGACCGTGAATGATGAATGCTAAAAACATCACTCGAAAACCAGCGGGAGGAGCAGGAATTGTTTCACCGCCGGGGACGCGTGCGTCGGTGACTGCTACGGACAATACTCCGTCTTGGCGAAGAAGACGGAGACCGGATGATTTGATGATGGAGGGGCGCCACGCACCATTCGTGACGCGGGTGCCCGCGCCTTTCTTCTTCCCACCGATGGCGGTGTTGGTGCCTGCAGCAGTGGAGCCTCCTATCTTCCTCGCTGCAGCAGCGGTGGCCGCGGCATCGGCCGCAGCACCTCCCTTCTTCTTCCCCATTGCGCGGCGGCAATGCGACCGAAGGAAGTATCTTGGGAAAGAGCGGAGCTGGTCCAGTGTCGTGAACGAGACGAGTGCAGAGAAAGCAGAGGAGTAGCGGCAATGGCGATGGAAACAGAGGATGAATGAGAGCAGATGAGAAAATTACCGTCGCAGCGCCGCTACTTAACCCCTGGAAGATGCAATCCAATGGCTCAGAAAAACCCTACTGGACGCGTGGCAAACATCGTGCTGGACACGTGGAGGAGTGGAAGCACGAACCATCCCTCCGCTACTCCCATTACGCGCGGAAATCAAGGAGGCACAGTTAAAACAAAAGATTATGCACGCCCAGTCAAATCAAATTCAGAGAGTGGGACCCACTGCTCGTCACGTCCCGTCAACCTCGCTCACGCGGGCAACTGAGGTCATGAAATCGCCAGCACTGACATCATCAAAGCTACGCAGCAGAAGACTTCGACTACTTTAGTCCTTGCTCGAGTCTTCGACTCCACCAAGCACTCGGGGGCTACTCCCATAGGGAGCGCTGGTCACGCACCCTATGATTTTTTCTTTTGTTTTTTTACAAGAACATGGACAATCACAAGCAAACCCAACCACTCGAAATACGGTTCGACTGTGGACATGGGTTACTCCCATAGGGAGCGCCGGAAACAAATTCGACTAAAACATGCAAACAAAAGACAACAGCAGTCGCAAAAGTTCTTTAGTCCCTGCCTAAGTCTTCGACTCAACCAGGCACTCGAGGGCTACTCCCATAGGGAGGGCTGGTCGCGCACCCTATGATTATTTGTACAGAAAACTGTGTGTTGATAACATCCACACTCGAAGCTCATGGCGACACCACTCATAATTTTCCCTACAAAGAGACTGCCTCTCCTGGGTCACCCGAATCGTCTCCGCGATGATAAAATTTGGATGCCGCGCTTACAGCGTGAAGGTAAGACCTGAATAAGGCCTGGCAACGCATTAGCTGCGCACTACTAGAAATATATCCGTGCCTACAGGTACGATGAATATGCCTTGACGTACGCTTCGAGTGCTCACACCCATATAACTGGAATTCAACTCCTGTAAGACCTCCGCAGCTTGAGTCGAATTACGCCAGCACTTTTCTGGATTCGAGTCCGGGGACTCGAGTTCAAGTAGATTGCGTTGTTTCACCCTAAGGTGGTTAACTGATACTGATACTTCGGTTATATCAGGCATGCACATCAACAATCCCTATGACACAAACAAAGCAGTCGAAAATGTACTCATTCCATGCACTCGAAAGACTTCAAAAAGTCCCTAGTCGAATCTGCGATTCCACTGGACACTCGGGGGCTACTGACATGGGTATACCCTACGGGTACTCGAGCTTGGTATATACGGTCTAAATACGTAAAGTCCCACGGTGTCGCCAAGGCCCAAATGAAGGACTCGAGTAACCTACGGACTCTCGATTGCTTGAAGAACAAGAAGAAGCTAAAGATAGAAAGTTTGAAGCGGAAAACCCTAACTTGTAACCGACTCGACCTGCTACCCAAGACCTAGCCTACCTATATAAAGGCTAGGAGGGGGCAGCGAGGAGGAGACACGCAAGCCTAGTTTCCACAATCCTCGCCAGATCACATCTGCGCACCATTGTAATCTTCGATTCCTTTCATAATTCCACGAGCAGACAAGCAGGAGTAGGGACCTCTAGGAGGCCTGGACCTAGGTAAATCTTTGTCCCATGTGTGTTTGTTTACTAGCCGATAGATGCCTTCAGTGCTCCTTCCTTCTCCAAAACCCAAGTCCATAACAATGGGCATTGATGAGTTAAACCATCGGCAGGCACCTTTTTGATCACCCTGTTACGGGATGATTCTTGATAACCATCTAAGCTTCCTCCGGAATGGTGATTTACATTACCTCACAGTCAAAGGATCAGGTCGCGAGGTTCTCTTTGTTTTATCATCAATGGTGAACTTTGTAACTAGATCTCATTCAAGATATAACGGTCGGATGTTTGTCTATCATGTTATTCAACTAATAACATGACCCCATTGTCAATTGGCATAAATGCACATGATCTTGAAACCCTGACCATCCTCATGACCAATGAACTAGTTTGCTAGAGGTAACTCGAGACACGGTTTGTTTACATACCACACGTGTATTAACGTTTCGCATTAACATGGTTGTAGCACAGTATGAAACGTATTATGAACATATAGGAGATATATCAAATAATACACTTTATTATTTGCCTCTAGGGCATAACTTCTTCATCCCTTTTCTCATATATTGCTAACACCTTGCAGACACGTGCTGAGTTCACTAGAGTCAATGAGGAGGACATGATGATCCTCGCTAAAGCTGCCATTATTAACTGTAACTTAACGCCAAATTTGGGCACCCTTCTTGTGTTTTACCTTAAGCATCAAGCACTATAGTCTCGAGGACCCATATGCAGAGGAGGAATCATAACGATTCTTGCACGTGCACTTCACATCAACCTAGGTAACATCCAACCGTAGACAGGAAGTCACCGCCTTGGTTTTTCAACTCTAAGAGATTGTGGTATGATTTCTAGAACTAATGGTAGATACTTCCTTGATATAGCTGGAGCAGATCACTTGATCCTAGCTCCTTTTCCTAATGGTCTATTCTCTATCGAGGATGGATGTTTGTGTTATGACGCGCAGGTTGAGGCAAGTCTACCTCAATAAGAAGTACCCATGGGAGAGGAAGAAGAAGATGAAGAAGTAGAACAAGAAGGACCCGGACAAGATGTACAGCACCAAACTACACCACCACCTATGAAGATATCTATTCCCTCAAAGGAAATATGCAAAACATGAACAACCTCTCCATCAACCTTCGAGATGCTACTACCAACCTCGCCACTAGTTCCATGATTGGAATAGCTAATAGAACATGGGAGATTATCCACCACCACCACAATGAGCAACAAAAGGGCTTGCAAAAGCTTGAGCTTGGGGATGTGTTCCCCTAGCAATTTTATTTGTGTAATAATGAGGTTGTACTCCATCTCCTTGAGAGCTTTGAAACACTCGTGTTGGTTTGTTCCAACACTTTGCTTTTGTTTTTACTTTCCTTTTGTTTTTAGTTTTCTTTTATTTTTCGTTTGTTTTTATTTTCTTAGTTCCTTGCTTGGTCACAAGTTCTTTTCTGTTCTTTAATACCTATCCTCAAACATATAAACAGATTTTTCCTTTTTTCTTTTTTCATGAACGTTGACTGATAGCTCCAAATTTTAACACTTTTTATCATTGTTTTTCCTCTTGTTTATTGCTGGATTTCACTGAAGATTACCCTTTCTACTATAACATCGCAATTAGCGAATCCTTGGTTTCTTGTGATGGTTTTCAGGCAACGAACATTTATGGAAGGTCTAATAGCATTTATGGGCTAATTACACAAAAAGAAGAAAATCCCCAATTGGAGCCCCTTTCATTGGAGGCGTTCAGAGTGCATAACGACCACTAGTATAGTCGAGGTGCGCCCGTACCGTCTTCCCGTACTACCCGCCGCTGGCACCATTATATCAATACAAGCAACTTTTGTGAAGGGGAGACGACAAAAAAGAGAACACAGCCGTCGCAAACTCATCTAGAAGGGGAGAGATGAGATCTGGAGAAGAAGAATAACACTGTATCATTCTTCAATGATCTCTAGCCTTCACACCATCTACTCCACCATAATCTCCATTGTTACTTAGAGAGAGAGAGAAATTGGCACTTGTAAGATTAGGGTTTGATACTTTGATCTACCTTTGGTTTGTATTTGATTCGATCTTCAATTGGTATTGTGCCTTGCTATGATAACTCTAAGATGATTTCCATTTGCAATACAATTGTGCCTTTGATTTATCTTCCTCTCATGACTGAGTAAACCCCCATAGGTGTGGGAGATGTAGGGTATTGGTGAGATGTATTGTGCCTTCTTTAACTCCATCCATTCGTGATTGTTGTAGTCTTTATTAAATTGTTAGATTGATTATTTATGTTTGTCTAATGCTTGTTGTAGAACCCCGGGTAAAACCACTACTAGAAAATCGCTCGTTGTTTCTAGTTTGTGCATCATCATGACTGTATGCTCATGTCATCACGCCACATTGCATTTGAGCATCATCATGGCATCATGCATGGTTTTCCTAAAACTATTTTCCTAAAGCCTATCTTTGTTTTCTAAATATCCCCTTCTTCTTTTCAAGTTATAAAACCCCGGTCTCTTCCAGATATTTTTATTTTGTCTAAAATTGTTTAAAAATGGTCTTTCAAATAAAACAGAACAATAAATAAAGCAAAACTATTTTACCTAGGGAAGGCTGCCACCGTCCAGGCCCAACTAGCTGCAGCCTACTACCCTAGAGAAAACCCTAAAAACTAAACCCTAACCCTATCCCCACCCTCTATCACCCCACCTAACCACCCCAACACACATAGAGACCAAAACCACCCACCCCGCGTGTCCCTGCGCGTAGCACTACCCGCGGTACACGGCCACCCTGCACTGGCCATGCACCGCTCCCTATCCCTTCGATGCGACCTGGATCGCCCGCTCACCTGCCCCTACTAACCGGCCCCACCCCACCAACCCAGGGCACACACACCCACCCGTCACGATACAGGCAGACACACCTAGCGCACGTTGCACCCGCGATGCAGCCTTGTAGCCCCACTCCCCTGGCCCACCACTCCACCGCGTCCACCCATCGTGACGCGCCCTCTCTCTCCCCTACCCGCACAAGCAAGCGCGCAACCCCACCCCTACCGATACCATAGCCGCGTCACCCTCCTTCCCCAACTAGACACCGCCCCCCTGCCACCTCCTACTCTCGCCCGCCATCAATCCCCTTGTCGTCCTTGACCCTCGCGTCCTCTCTACCGCTCTCGAGCCTCGCCGCCTCTTAGCCCGTGAAGCCCCTCCGCCACCAGTGCCCTCATCGACCTCCGAGGCAGTGCCTCCTCACCTCCTCTGTCGCGTCGTGCCCGGCCACCGCGGCGCCCCATCTCGCTTTGTCGTTGTCGCGCTTGTCCAGCCGCGCCGACCCCATCCTTGGTCTCCTACGTGCGACTGATACCTTCGATCTAGATTATAGATGTAGTATAGCTCTTTTGCCCTAGTAGACCTATGTTTATTGAATCCCTGGGAAGTAGAAGCGTAGTGAAGTTACCTTAATAGATCTTTGGGAGTTTTAGAATTCCTTTTGTGTTTTTACCGGACCAAGAGTTTGCATCATTTTGTTGTTGTCGATGATGGAGAGAGAGGACCTAGGGCATTCGGTTTCACCTGTAGCTGTGCAAAACATCTGATGGGAATAAAAGATAGAAATAAAGTATGCATGTAATTATTAGAGCGAGATAAATTATATGTGGGCAGTGCATCTATAATTGCTATTGCCTTCGCAACCGCTTATAGCAATAACCTACTAGTACCATCCATAGAAGAAAGAGAACTAATGATATGCATAGTAATGTCACCGTTAATCCCAAGTAAATCCCTCACATATAGCCGTACTACCCTTTCTGTCACTAGGGTTACCAACCTGTAGATTAGTCATTACTCATACTCCCTATACCTAGCTCAATCCTCGGGGTCATGGGTATCTAACAAGTCCTTAGAACGAGGAAAGAGAGGATATGATAATCACCATGTCATACAAACTAATACATGATCCCATCTATGATAAATAACATGCACAAAAAACTACATGGCTAGGCTGAAGCACTTAGCCCAAGGAGAATTACTCACACATAGAGATGAGATCAAAGATCATGAACATTATAGTAGAAATCATGAGATTGATAGCAAATAGTCTTACAATGTCGCCAATCGAAAAAGAGATCTACTATTACAAGTGGTGGAATATGGCTATGGTGGTGGAGAGATTAGATCTATGTATTCCTCCGGCGGCTCGTCGGTGTTGTGGATGGAGATCTGGGGGTGGCTTATGGTTTCTGCGAGCGCCCGTTTCTCGTCGCCCGAGGCCTCTTTATATAGGGGTCCCTTCACAAAAGTTGTTCTGTTTAACCTAGCAGCGTTGATGGAAACTATACGGCCGGAACTATACGGCCGGATTTTATTCTGGTCCTATAGTTGGTCGTTAAAGCGTCTGCCTCCGACCCACGACTCCTCGTTTCTTCTGGTTGTTGAAAATATCGTATCTTTGACTTTAATGTAGTGATTCCCATCATAAAACGATATTATCTACGTAGGAAAAAATAGAAAGAAAAGATTGCATACCCCTTTGAATATTAGGCATTAGTGGCAGAGTTTAGAGAGATATTTATGTGAATAATATCCAGTTTAAATATGGACGTAGATAGCTATATTTCTGATTCATCAACCTCCCCAAGCTTAAACTTGATCGTCCCTGAGCAAGAAAACCAAAATAAAAAAGGAACTCGGCATTTAAACTGAAATAACGAGATGATGATCTTTCTCATGATTGGTAGTATCATATTTCCTCAACTTCATAAATCTGAAAAACTTTAGCATAGATAAAGTAATGGCAAGCATATCATACGGGTTTTATGCATTCTTATAGCGCAGCAAAATTATTGTTAACATGGATGATTCAAATGAGTGAACTTTATTCCATATCATGTAATCAACTCATAGGCTTGCCTTTAAACAATAAAGTATAATCATATAAATTGAGAGTGTGAGATTTGTCATGAAAAGCATATACACTAGAGTATCTCAATTCTCCCACATCAATAAATCAAGACTTTTCAAGCATTACTTTTCTATTCATTGTCCTTCAAGAATTTCAGTTTTTGAGTAATTGAGAGCATGCCAAAAAAATTGTTTTAGTTTATCGGGCTGTGATGGACACCCATGACATCACTAAGGTTTTTGTTCTTTTTGCATAATAATTACTCATAATAGCCAGCGGAGTAATTTCATCATGAACACAGCTACCCGGGAGTGCCAAGAATCTTACCCACTATAGCATTGCTGCTACATGTGTTTAATCAACTCATGACCGTCTAGGAGTTTCCTCCATGAAGATCATTCGTAGGTTAGCAGAGTTGTTGGCATCCCATGAAGTTTGACATGCGTAAAACAATATCATTCTTATGATTGACAAGTCAAACTTTGGCATGCTCATAAAAACCGCTAAATATTAATTCAATCGAACAAATCCTTTTAAAGAGAACTATCAAGTCAATCAACATTTTCAATGGTGTTAAGTGTCTCTAAAAATAAGCCTTTAAGACTAAACACTACAAC
The DNA here is from genome assembly GCA_910589775.1 of Avena eriantha. Taxonomy (NCBI): domain Eukaryota; kingdom Viridiplantae; phylum Streptophyta; class Magnoliopsida; order Poales; family Poaceae; genus Avena; species Avena eriantha. The sequence continues at coordinate 298,692,707 of OU342744.1, forward strand.
ACCCAAGCGTTCAATTGTGAGACTTTTTCTTATTATAATTGTTTAGCAATTTTTAGGCAAGAATTGGTTAATTACAAGAGCCGGAACAAAACGTACCCAACTAAATACCCATACAAACAAAAATCTTACTTCAATAAAAAAACTCACTCCACTAATATAATATCTCAACATCTTAGGGCATGTACAATAATTGATAAGACAATCATATCTTATACCGGACACGTAATCTTGATATGATAATAAAACATTATGTACAATGCGTTATTTTTTAGTCTTATCTCCAGTGATAGATATCCCTAAAAATATGGTGAGACATATCGTGCTAAAATATCATCTCTTGACTAAGATAAGACAGAGGTCTTTTTTTTTGGTTCCTCTCTCCTTCAACTCAGCAATCATCCTACGTGGCAGTGCTAAGATAAGACCATTGTATGTGCCCTTATATATATATGGGAAATAGTGGCCTGTCCATGGTGGCTGCACCACCGTTCCATCCGATAAAGGGAGCAAATGGTGTTAGGCGAGAGTACATGGCGCATTTTACCACCAGCAGTAGACATGCATGCAACACGGGTGTTTAGCACGGCAGCGGCTTCAAAATTCACATACATGCACCACGATGGCAGGGATTGAATGAGCCATAAAACACATATGTCCAACATGAGAACTAAGTTTGACGACGAACACACACGGGCGCGGCTGCATGCACTGATACATTTAAAGCCGCAACATACATGCATGATTCTATGGTCCATACCATTAGCAACTTTGTTTTACCCATGCATGTGATGAGTGCTCACGGTAACGGATTAAATTCTCATTTTTGTGCATAGACGCATGTAAATGTCATGCATTTTAGATGTTCCCCACGGTGGCGGTTATTAAATGCTCCATGAACCATGTGTGTAATGCATAAGCGTTTCCAGTGAGAATTCTTACGGCTAACGGATACATTAATCCACCTCATCAAAATAATTAAGACAGTTAGATCTAAAATAAATGGCTAGGATTAGTTTGAGACAGTCGTGCTTTATATTGCAACGTAAGACGACTAGGCACGTTAGTTTTTCTATTGTTTACAGTACATGCACGTCATAAAAAAAGCTGAAGTCAAGCATATACACATCTACTTTAAATCATGTAAGCCCGGCTCAAATTCTCTTTTTTTGCCGGGCTGGCTCAACTGATCGACGATTCCCAAAACGAAATTAAAAAAAAGGCTCAACTGATCAATCTGGTGGAACTGAGTGTAAGTACCGTAACAATATTTGTTTTTGCATTAAACGTCCGACATATACTTGCGCAGGAAATCACGCAAATTCTCAAATTTAGAGTTCCCATTAGATAAGGGATTAAACAGTTTTGAGTCTACACATCTGGCATATTGCATCGCGCCTATGGAATCATGTCAGAGATAAAATACCGGATGGCAAGCATTAAACATCTTATATATATATATATATATATATATATATACTCCCTCTGTTTTAAAATATAAAATGTTTTAGTTTTGTAAAACAAATATATCTAGATATTTTTTAGTGTGTAGATTCATAATGACCACACACTAAAAAAGAGTCTAGATATATATTCATTTCATAAAGTTAAAACGTCTTATATTATAGAACGGATGGGGTATTTACTAATTGGAGACACCATATGAAACACTAGATTAATATTACAAAGGTGTTTAATTTCTGTCCATCCGACAATTAGTCCATAGCCGTCGGATGAATCTTGCCGCAGTTTGCCATGGCCGTCGGCCCGTGAGCCGTAGTGTTCTTGGTCTCTTCCTGTTTTCCTCAATTAAAACATCGGCGTGGTCTCCTCCAGGAGTAGTATGGCAAAAGTCGAATCTGGTATCCATCGGTGACTCCGAGCCCTGTTGTTCTTCGTCGTCGGTAACGCACTATCTTTTCTCCCTGGTGTTCTCAAGTTCAAAGATCCATGGATGTTGTAACTGATTTAAAATTTGCATGATCCGGTAAGCCTCTCGCAGATCCTCTGTTGCTCTCCAACCTCTGAATCTCATGAGCTGCTATTTTTTTTGACGAGGCTATAGTTCAGCTGATCATCCTTGCTCTACTGATATGTTGGAGTTCTAAAGGGAGTCCACGATCCAATCAAGGGTCAAGGATCTCACGGATCGTTCATGTGAAACCTTTCAATCTATTCAAATTTCAAGACCATGGGTCGATCTAACTTCTCTTATTGCTAGATCAAGTTATCATGATGATTGAGTTGGGCCCCCTTCTACTCTCCAACCTTCGAATCTCATAAGCTGCCAATTTTTTTGACAAGGCTATAATTCAGCTTCTCATCTACCCTTTGCTCTACTGATGTGTTGGAGTTCTAAGAGGAGTCCACAATCCAATCAAGGATCTAACGGATCGATCATGTGCAACCTTTCAATCTGTTCAAATTTCAAGAACATGGGGCGATCTAACTTCTCTTTTGGAGTTGTTAGCATAAAACTAACACTTTTGTGGCTAAATTCCGGAAAACTACCACTTTACGTTTTCGTGCAAAAATCTATCAGATTTTTCGTCCGTTTTCTCAAATCGCACTGAACCGCTCCTAAACGCGAATTGACACTAGAGCTGACAGGACTGGCTCACAGCGGACGCTGACATGGCAAGTGAAGACGGCGGCCGACACGGCCATCCATGCCCATTAACGGCAGGGAGTGGGACCCACTCATGGCCGCTTCATAGCTGCATGTCCTAACGGCCACGCTCTTGAGACAGAGAACGCCGCCGCCGACCACCCGCCCCACCATTGGCACCACCACCGACAGAGAGCGTCGTCGCCCACTGTCGCCGCCGTCGCCATGCCTAGCTGGCACGACGGTTCTGAGTCGAGCAACTCGTACCTAGGGGTAAGCTCCAGTCCATCCCCCATTCCCATATTCAAATTAGGGTTCATCCGAAATTAGGGTTCGTTGAATTAAAGTCGAATTATTCTTCGATTAGGACTTCACGGCACTCGACTATGCTCCTAATGTGATTGATGACCTGACATTTTGCGGGATAGCCGTGGGCGTCGAGCGATGTGACATGCACAATCTTGAGCCACACAAATACATAGCCTTTGAAGGGACAGACGCTGGGAGGAGATTCTACATGTGTTAGATTGAAAATGTAAGAAATTTCTGCATTTTTACATCATCTGAATCTGTTACTGCCATTGAAATAGTTAAGCCTTTCATCTTAGATTACACTCCTTAATCTGTTACTGACAATGAGTTTATATAGCTTAAAGCATGGACCTAGTTTAGTTTATCTAAAGTAGTTTACTGAAATGTTTATATAGCTTAAAGCATGGACCTAGTTTAGTTTATCTAAAGTAGCTTAAAGCATGTTTGTACTGAAATATAGCTTCATCATGTTAATCTGTCAGCTGGCATTTTAATGAAATATTTGTACTAACATATACTAACAGATAAAGGAATGAAATGTTGGTACTGACGGACACAAAGAAATATATTACCTCAGTCTGTTAATATTTGTGTTTAGACCCTTGCTTACACCGATGTTTACACGCATGTTTATAACCATATGTTTACACTCATGAATTTATCTGAATCTGTTTACACTCATGAATTTATCTCAGCAAGCAATGAGTTGTGGGTTCCAGTCCTGGGTGGATAAAAAATGGCCTGACACTCTCAACAATGCACTAAGCAAGTTGCGGTCAATGTATGAAGACTGCAATAGCACTATGATTTTTGAGAAATGTGAGAAGAGCAGTGAGTTGCAAGAGCAGAAGCACATACAAGCTTTGAAGAATGAGGTTGAAGTGCTAAAGAATGTAAAAAAAGAACTGAAGAATGTGTTAAAATCCCGGGCTGATGTGTTTAAAGTGAAACAAAAGAAGCTGGAGGCTGAAAGAGATGCCCTACTGAAAGAGAAAAAGAAGTGGGAGGCAAATAGAGTTGCCTAAAAGGAAGAAAAGAAGAAGATGGAGTATACCATATATCATATGTTCAATGCAAGTGATGTGAAGAAAGTGAAGCTAAAGAAAATAAAAGATATTTGTGATGAGTGATCCTTTATATGTATGATGAGTGAAGCTTTGAGTGTGGAACCATTTTATTTCTGTAATGTTTGTAGGTGAACCATATGTGTAATGTTACCTTGAATCCTTAGGTTGAACCATTTGTGTAATGCTTGTTGTTGAACAAAGTAATGTTTGTTGTTGAACCATATTATGAAATGCTTTGGTTCAGTTCCATAGAACATATCATATATATATGCTTGTTGTTGAATAAATTAAGGTTGAACCATATTATGAAATGCTTACTAAGCTGACAAATAACAACTGAAATATCAGCAGAGAAGCATTCAACATAGTCTCAGACATATAAGAACTGAATATGTCTTACAGAGTTTTGCAACATACTTAGAACAACATACATAGATAGGTCCAACACAAATACATAGTTCCAGCACAAATAGAACAACATTGATCTTTTGATACCATAGTTTTTCAAACATAAACATGAACTACTCTACAGCATTTGAACTGTCAGCAATAGGCTTCTGACCCTTCTTCCTGTAACTGGCATGTTTCCCAGCACTAAGGTAACCTTGCATCTTGTGGGTAGGCTTTAATGCCCTGGTAGATACTCTGGTGCTGGTATTTGTTGAAGCAGAAACTGGCCTTGGTGCTGAGAAAGGCCTAGGACTTGGTGCACTAGTAGCATGAGTAGGTGGCCTTGGTGCTGAGAAAGGCCTAGGACTTGCTGTTGTATGCCTGAATGGATCACTAGGAACTAGAGTAGATATAGCAGTAGGTGCAGGATTACTTCTTGTTGTGCCAGTATTGTTAGTACCAAAAGATTTAGTGTAGTCCTTCCTGCTAGCCGGATACAAAAGCACAACACTTAACAAACATACAAGTCATATCCATGTAAAATGAAACAAGTACAACTAATAATACTGACCTGGTGATCATCTTTTCTAACCCTTAGGCTTGGCCTCAAAGCAACCTGACAGCTAGTATACCTATGACCTACTAGCCTGTAGTTACTACAAGTGATAGATCCCATCCTAGATGTGTCTCTAGGGGCAGGTACCTCAAAATGTCCTTTCCTTCTCTTTGTCTACTTCCTTCCAGGTTTCTCCCTAAATACTGGTGGGTCTATGTCTGGTGTGTTGGTTCTAGTCCAATCTTCAGGGCTAGGAACATGGTAGATTGTGTGCCTGAACGTCTCCATGTACATGGGCTTTTTGAAGAAAACATGTACCTAATCCTCTGGATGTTGCTGCACTTTCATCATAGTTGCAACTGCATGATTGCAAGGAATCCCTGTAAGATCCCATTTCCTACACCCACATGTCTTGTTAATCAAATTGACAGCAACGACTCTGCCACTTGAACTTATTACTTGCCATAGACCAATCTCATAGTTCTGAGCATTGCAATCCCTGGACCACCTCTTAGCCTCTGCAAGCTTCTCTATATAGAAAGGAGTTATCTCCCACCTTGCTGCATCTGCTTTCACCCTAGTGCCACTATACTTCACCATGACTTTATTTCTGACTCCTTCAAGCATTGTCCTAATTGGATTGTTTCTCACATTCAGGATCATCCTATTGAATGCTTCACTAATATTGTTCACAACTAGGTCTGTCTTGCAGTTAGTGTCAAACAGGTATCTAGCCCATGTCTCGGCTAGAATTTTCACTAGCCACTCATATGCCTCTACACAATCTCTCTTCATTGCTTCCATTGCCAAATAAAATCCATTCTTTGTGTAAGAGTAACTAGCTGCATCCATAAATTTTTTAAGTTCTGGGACCCTAAAACCCGCTGACTGGAAGTTGGCATAAATATGTCTGAGGCAGAATCTTTGTGGAGAATTTGGGAAAACTATTGAAATTGCTTTTAACAGTCTCTACACAAGTGAATTTAGGAGGCAATTAAAATAAATCATATAGATTATGCAGTACTAAGCGGCATGAAAAAAATAGAGTTAGGAAATCTGCTAACCTTCTGCATGTCAGAGATAATGGTGTAGTTACCAAATTTCCCAGATTCTCCAATGTAGTACCTAAGTTGAGTTAGGAACCAAAGCCAGCTAGCTTGATCTTCCTTGTCAACTACACCAAATGCAATGGGAAAGATGCTGTTGTTGCCCTTCCTCCTAGTTGCAGCTGAGATTTGCTGCCAAGTTGTCAATTTGATTAAACACCCATCTACTCCTACAATTGTTAACAATAAACACATGAAATCCATAAATAAGACTAATAGATTGCACTGCAATATGTAACTTGTAAGTTTTACCTATGAATGTTCTGCATCCATTGAGAAAACCTTGGAGTGAAGCATTGAAGCATATGAATAATCGATGGAATCTTGAGTCAGGGCTAGGATGTTCCACCAGCTCCTTAGTTGACACTATACACCTGCTTCCTGGGTTGGTCACCAATATAGCATTCAAATAATCCCTCAGGCTAGTGTATTGTTTCTTATAATCTCCAATGACAGCAGCATATGCCTTCATTCTAGCTCTGTAGGCTTTGCTCTTTGGCACTTCAACTCCATACTTCAACTTAGCATTGTCTATCAAAGTGTCAACACAAGTATTGGGGTCTATCCTTATTGCCTACTCAGATTGAGCTGCTAGCCAATCAATGCTCACCTTTGTGTTCTCACCATGAGCTATGCAAGTGTGCTCACAATTGAATTTCCTAATGCAAAAAGTCTGCTCATTTGCAATCTTGGAGGCTGTCATGTAGAAACCACACCCCTGTTTTTTGCCTTCTTCAGTGCACCACACAATAATCCTATCATGACTGTTCATGTGATACTAGAAGCTCCTGAGCTGGACTATGTGGTAGTTTCTGAGAGCTATTCTAAATTGGTAGACATCTTTGAAGCATAGCTTGATGCAGAATTGCAAGTGTGAGCCTACTCTATTGGGATCATACCAAATCCTCTTGTTCATCTTCTTCAACTTTCTCTTCTTTCCACTGGAAAGTGTGAACTTCTGGACTGCCCCATCATAATCACCTTCCCCTATATCTTCTAGACTGAGGTCCTCATCACTAGAAATAATAAAAGAAGGAAATGGTGCTTGCTCTTCCTCATGGTGACACCTACTAGTTGGGCCTGGCTTCACTGCCTTTTTCTTGGGAAAGTAGTCAACCTCAACAACCTCCTCATTTGTTTCATTTTCAGTTTCTACATCATCAAAAAACTTCTCCACATCCGTGTCCCCTTCAAGATGTAGATAAGGGTCTTCTCTCTACTTCTTCATTATTTTCATCTTCTCCATTATTGCAGCATCCTCAGGGTCTACACCTTTCTCCCTCTTCTGAGTCCTTAATTTATTAATAAGTTCTAACTCAGCAGCAACATGTCTGTTGTGGTCTTCAATGTTGACCTGGCAAGGATACATCCAGTCCTCTTGGTCTGAGTCAGCATTCTCTGAAACACCATTCTCTGAATCATCCTTATTGATAACTTCTATAGCAACATTCTGTTTTTTTCTTCTGAAAATTACAGATTTCTTGAGTGCCAATGTACAACACATCAGAATAATCAATTTCCACTGGAACTACTTCTTCATCAACATCTGATATGTAGTTGTAGCTTACACCATCTGAGTCAACTGAGAGTTTCATTGGTTCTTGGATTAACTCTGGTTCTTCTTCTCCAATGTTCGGGTCAGCAGGCCATTCTATATTTTTTCTAAGCACAGTGATATCCAAAACACTATAGCCAGCATCTCCCTTACATTAGCCATGCTTTCAATTGCCACCATCCCATCCCGTCCTTTCCCCTTTTCCCTCACAAAATACATGTTGTCCCTATGTCCATACCCATAACACTCTGTTAGAGCTAGCAGATTCAACACTGTTATGTCAGATCTGGAAAGTGTCCTCTCTAGATTATCTTCCCCATGAAAAGGAAACCTGATCTCCCAAATTTCATCATCTAGGCTACAAAAGATTACAAAGGAAACATATTCAGTACCTAGTTTGGACAGGGTGATTGCCATTTCAGAAAATTAAATGACTAACAGTCTTATCATCTTTTCACAGTATGGATATTATCAAATTTCAGGTTAATGTTAGTGATCAACACAGTATGGACAACTAACAATCGCATCATCTTTCAATCCCAGTGGTCAACAGAGGGGGGAAATGGGGAGAGTAATCTTACTCGACTCCACCGAAAGGGGAAGACCACCGATGGCTGCTTTTCGACGGAGAGCAGATCACCACCCAAGCCAGTGCAGCCGCTGACCTCGCCTCCAGGGTCAGCACCGCCGGCGGCGTCAAATCACTCGAGCTCGAGCCACTGCGGATCGAGCTTGCGCCGCCCACGAACAAATCGACACTTCCACCGCCGCCGCTTGTTTTGCCTCCACCATTCCTGTCGCTGGCGCCACCGGGAGTCGCCGCCATTGCTTAAAGTCGAGACATGGGAGGAGTGAGGCTCGGACACCACTAACTGAAACCCTAACGCGTTAGGACAATAGCCATGAGTGGGTCCCACTCCCTGCCGTTAACGGGCATGGACGGCCATGTCGGCCGCCGTCTTCACCTGCCATGTTAGCGTCCGCTGTGAGCCAGCCCTGTCAGCTCCAGTGTCAATTCGCGTTTAGAAGCGGTTCAGTGCGATTTGAGAAAACGGACGAAAAATCTGGTAAATTTTTGCTACGAAAACGTAAAGTGGTAGTTTTCTAGAATTTAGTCACAAAAGTGGTAGTTTTATGCTAACAGCTCTCTCTTTTTGACTGGATCAAATTTATGGAAGAAAGGTTCACCTAAACGATATACTGGATCTTTATAATGGCTGATACGTCCATGGTGGATAGAGTATGGTTGTGTCTTTGTTTTGGCGTTGCAAGTAGGAGAGCAAAAAAAATAGTGAAAAGCTCATTAAATTCAGAAGTACCACTCCGTGATGGTAAAATATTCCATGATGGATCTAAAAAACCCTTGATGCTTTAGGCTGAAAACATGACTGACTGTAACTTTGTTCCTTTTTTAATGTGCAGCTGAATACCCATATAATTCCTGAAATTCTTTGCATACTGTAAGGGTGAAATAATGACATTGCCATTTATATTACTGGAAGTGCAGTACAATATTTTTGCATGCTTTCTTTGTGTTGCTTCTTGGAAACCGGGATGATGAACTATCATATAACATAGTGCTTGATCCCCCTAGAATAATAAGTTCGCTAACTTTAAAGTTCAAATCAAAATGAATACACTAAATACTATTAGAAGAAAGGATAGTTACTATATTCAACAATCTACTGAGACTACCGAATACAATATTCCAGTCCATAACTTATTATAGAAGTATGAATAATACTATTGTGTTGGTTGTATGAACTACAATATGTACCATTAGATGTTATGTTAGTAAAGTGTATGCTTATGTAGATTTCCAGATATTTGAATTTGTATTACCAAAATTTTAATATAAATTTGTTTCTCAAAAAGCTAGCCCGTGCAGGTGCACGGGTTGATGACTAGTTTACTACTAACTAGCATGGGTTTCTCAAACTTCTAAAGTGGGGAGTCATAAGACATACCTCTCATGTTTGGTTCCACTTCTCTCTTCCTTTTTATTTGTTTCTTGGAAACTCGAAGTTGATCACTCTCCTGCAAATACATGAGAACCTCGAGGCAGAAAGAAAAGAAAGAGGGAAAATAAAGAAAAATAGAGAAATCTTTTGTTGTTTTTAAGAGAGGGAATTTACATAATAGAAAATTGGTGGCAAAGCTCAGCTAGAAAATTTCGAAAGAAAATAGAAATAACTAAAGATAAAGTGTTGGGGAAACCAACACGAGTGCTTATAAACTCGAATTAAAAACACAACCTCGAAATAAGTAAAAGCAAATGAACGCCAAATAAAGATACATGAGGAAACTTCCCCAAGCTTAGGATTTTGCAAGCTCTTCAAATCATTGTGGTGGCGGGAAAAAGTTCAAACTCTAGTTCACAAATTGAGTTGATAAATTACTAGTGGATTCTCCGAGGTTCAGAGAGAGGCTATGCATCCTCTCCACAGTCCCTCCAAGTTCTTGGAAGTCTTGGTATGTAGCGAACCGGGTTGATGGCTGCTCCCCTTGATAAGGAACTTCTTGGTCCTCATCCTCATATGGAATCTCCTCCTCGGGTTGGTGTTGCTCAACCTGCAAGTCACATAGCAAACGTCCTTCATCGATAGAGAAAAGACCATTAGGCATATGAGCGGGATAGATACGCCCAACTCCAGTAATATGCAGATAATAAACACCACCTCTCCTAGTGAGCATTCCACAAGCCTTTAAAGTAGAGAAACCAACACATTGCTCACCTAGCATAGGTTGCAACTCACCTAGGTCGATGCCTAGGGCATTGGCGAGCATGGTGATGACACCTCCACCTGTGATTGGTTCTTGGATTTGGGAGGATTGGTGCTCCAAGTAGCGCACAAGGATTGCGCCCAAGTTGAGTGACAAGTTGCAGTTGATGTAAGCAGGCTTTGCGAGGACTAAGATGTTCTCCTCATTGAGTCTTGTGAACTCGATCATTATGTGCCTGCAAGGTGTAAGCAATAACATAGAACAAGTAGTGAATTGCAGGATGTTGAATATTCTTCCCCTTGCTTACTCTAGTAGTGAAACTCATTCCATTATAATATTATTCAGGGGAAGGATTTATGCTAGTAAAGGATGCGCGTAAGGCATTAACATCATTGTTTGGGAAATTAAAACATGCGCACCATTCATCTAGTGTTAAAGCATAGTTGTTGTTCATAAGTCGAAAAGAAATTGTGTCCTCTCCTTGCCATAGTTTAACAGTGGTTTCAAACGAACTTAGGAATTCAATGGTTAACCGGCTATAAGTAGACACATCATTGTACACAAAGTTTTGCAGGCCAGCTCTATTGCAAAGTAAATTGAAGTCATCAGAAATACCGAGTTGGTTCAATATAATGGGGTAATCCCACTTGGTGGCCTTCACTTCGCGGTTCTTGATCTTGTTGAAGCGATCATGTTGGATCTCAATTCTAAACCGTATCCACATGCGTTCTTGAGTGACAGCCCGAGAAGCGCTAGCGGCGGCAGGAGCACGAGTTTGGCTCCTTGTGTTCATCATCTAAAACAATAAAGGAAGACAAAATAAAACTTTTTGATCCAACAATAATAAGTATAACATATTCCTCATCATAGCACACTAAAGAATCTTCTCAAAATAATAATCTAGGCAAGAGAATCATAGCAATTAGTTCATAGTAGGTCTTACCCTAGATTGATAATGACAATAGATCGAGAATGAATTTACAAAAGGTAATTGGAGGATTGCAGGAGAAACATACCATAGATCACTTGTGTGCGAGGAAATCGAACGAAATTGAGTAGAGGTGAAGATCTCTTGAGGTTTTGTGAGAGCTTGGAGGTAGAAGAAAGAAAAAGGATTGAAGTTTCGGAGTTGGAGGTACCTTCCCATGCGATTTTGTGGTCAGACACAACTATACAGGCACAACTATACGGTCAGAACATTGTGTTCCTTCCGTATAGTTCGCCAGCTATCAAATTTTAGGGTTTCCACCTCGCAGCGCAGCTATACGGCCGGGACAATTTGTTCCCACTGTATAGTTGGTCGTCAAACCGTCTGTACCTAGAAAAGAATTTGTATGAAAGCATCAATATCTATTAGACCGGAGCTATATGGCCGTAATTTTTTATTCCTGCCGTATAGTTGGTCGTTAAACACTCAGTACTTTTCAAAGAAAAATTGTCGATGGCACAAATATCTATACGTCCGGAACTATACGGCTAGAATTTTTATTCCCGTCGTATAGTTGGTCGTTAAACTCTCTGTACCCATCAAAAAAATTCCGTTTCTTCGTGAATTACTTCTTATACTGAAACTTAGCGAAATACCTTGTCTTTGATAGAAAGTTGAAAGTTAAAATTATCGACCAACAATAGCATGTATAAAGCAGAATTTTAAGTACTACCGAACTTGTTCTCCTCAAATGGAGTTTTCTAGCACTCTTTCTTAAACATAAACTTAAACTAAGACTTAAAACTTAACTCAAACCTTTATTTCACATGGGTTGCCTCCCATGGAGCGCTATTTTATGGTCAATAGCTTGACCTTAATGTTGCTCACTTAGGCCAGATGAGTGGAACACTCACTCCAAATTAGTTGGCCTTCAAAGTGATGGCCTCCTTCTCATCATGTTTTGCTTTTTTTACTGGGGAAATGGATAACAAAAGGATCCCGCGAAGGCAATTGAAGCTTCATGTTCCCTTCATGGAGATTAATTAAAGCATTTATAGTTCTTAAGAAAGGACGGCCTAGTATAATACGAGCAGTAGCATCTTGTCAACACCCGGATTTTTAATCCCAGATGCCTGTTATGCCATACCTCGCAATCCTAGGATTACCATTTTTGCGAGACATAACGGATTGGATATCACAATACATCATCCATTACAAACCATACATAAGTTCTTACACAAAATAAGGATCTCATGATCCAGTCTTAATACAACAAGCAGCGGAAATAAAAGATAGCATAGCGGTGGGTTCCATCTTCAGGGGCACATGCAATGCTGACGAAGGCAGATAGTCCTAGTTATCATAGCCGTTCTGCTGACCATCATCTTGATAATCTCCTTCATAGTCTGGCCATGATAATAGCCAGGAACAAAAGCCATGAGTACTCTTTAAGTACTCGCAAACTACCACTAACAAGTACTAGATCTAAGTTTAACTATAAAGATAAGTTTGAAACCTAAGCTGAGTTTTGAAGCAAAGAAAGATAAAGTAAAGTTCTAGAATCACTTAAGTTGGGAAACTATTGTCATAAACACCACCCTGTTGTGGTCAAGTCATGATTCATCATTCATTTCAAAGTATTTAGAAAACATCTGACAACAAAACAGTATGGCCATTCCAACTGTCCATCACTGCGGACGCGGCTATTCGAATAGTTTGACACTCTGCAGAGGTGGTACACTTTCACCACAAGATTCGATACATCTGTCAGGGATAACCCTGAATCATCATACTTAGTATGCAGATAATCAAACATAACCTTCCCTTTACACACCCTAGTATAAGCACCTCTCCTATGAGCATGGCCTCCCAACCATGACCATCAGTCATCTTGGGCACTGCATAGGTGGACAACATTGGGAGGTAGCCTCAGCTCAAACCTCTCCTGTTAGGGAACTAATACTAATGCATTTAAATTTCTAGCTAAGCCTTACCCAATTCAGGTAATGTGGTTGTACGGTAAATTTGGAATGGTATCGCATCCGAATCCAACCATCAGTTTTATAAAAGGGTTAAGGCTCATGCCTCAACATTTTCCTCATCATCAACCATTTGTGTTTCTCAACAGATATCAAAACATCTCAATAGAATGACTAATCATTCCAAGGTTTTCACAATTCATTTTCACCAAGTGTTCCCATCTAAAGTGACTCAAGTTTTTGATCTACTCTAAACTACTAAGTTAAGAGTGTTCACTAAGGTGGAACAGATGGGTTCAATCTCATACCATAGAATGACATCTAAAGGGTTCTAAATAGGTCAAGTTTTATACTTTTTATGCTACCTTCAAAACAAGTAAAGGACTTTGTATAACCTAAGAAGGGTAAAACTTGTAACTAAGACTTGGGGTATTAATAGTCAAAAGGGAGTGTGATCAAAGCATGCTTAGGGCATCTTTGCTAAACCATCTAGTTTGATTCTAGTTTGTTAAGTACTACACTTGCAAGTACTAATTTGCAAGGGTTAATCTTGGATAGTTCTAGCTTGCCTTGGTTGGTGCAGTGGTTGAAGTTTTCTTCTTCTTCTTCTTCTTCTTGGTAGAACACCTCCTCTTCGAGAGCTTGGTCGGTACTATCGTCTATAAATACATAGGGAGTGCACAATCACCAAACAATACTTAACTATGCTAAATAGTATTCTAAGACACACATTTGATGATCTATTATCATCACAAACATCACAAGTTTAAATTTCAATAGCTTCATCCTTTTTATTTTAGAGAAGTAATTTCTACTCATTGAAATATTAACTAAAATTTAGTATTCGCCACCAAAATATGGGATCATGTGGACACATGTCCTCACCACATATTCTAACATGTGGGAATGAAATTTAAAGGTTGGATCAACATTACTTTGGTTCAAGTTCATTAGTAAATGATTTAAAGTGACTAGAAATGCCTATATGGCATTGTTTTGGTACTAGTACATAGTCACTGCATGTAAACCTTAATATTATTACATATTTGGATATATATGGTGAAATGTGATTTTTGAGAGTTGGAATCAACTCAAAAGCTAACTTGGTTGATTTTATAAAAATGTTGCAAGTTGCAAAAGCTTCGGTCTTCTTATTTTTATTAGGAGAGATCTATAACTCTAAATGAATTAAATCCAATGGGCTTAGATAGATCATCTTAATACCTTTCAGGCAAAATTTGTTTCATACAATTTGGATTTTTAAAACTCACAGAATTAAATTTTGAAATACTGGACAGAAATTAGATTTAACTAAAAAGAAAAATCCAGATTTGAATGGGTGGGCTAGCACGAGAAAAGAAATGGGCCGGCCCAGTGGCGCTCCGCGGCGCGGGGATCAGCTGACAGGGGGGTCCCGCTTTTCAGCGGCACTTAACACGTGAAACGGTACGCGCGCTGTGGGCCGTAGGATTAGAAGCGAGATCTACGGCTGAGGGTCGTCGTCGACGACGAACAGGTCACCGGCGAGCATGAACCCTAGCGGCTCGGTGGGGGTCTACTTGGGGTGTACCAGGGCTCCAGCGGGGTCGGCGAGGCGGGCAAACGATGTGGAAGACGATGGCGAGGCGAGGCGTGGTCGCGGCGGAGCTTGGGGTGGTCGCAATCAACGGCGCCCTTCTCCTCCTGCCGCAGCTGCTCCGGCTCCAATTTCGGCGAGGCAGAGCTTGCCTTGCTCCGGCTAGAGGTGGGGAAGGTTCAGAGAGGTGAGGGGAGTGGAATGGTGTGGAGTGGAGAGGCTGGGGAGGGCTCCTTTTATAGGCCCGACGGTGAGACCGAGCGGGATGGGCAGTCGACGGTGGCGACATGGCTACGGGCTGAGGGTGGTGATCGACGTGTTGTCCCCTGGCGGTGCTATAGGCATTGAATGCAACCAAAGGGGTGGTGGCACGCGGTCTGGGCGAGGTGGCGCTCTGCGTGGCAAAGGCGGCGGTGGCCACGTCGAGCGGTGGCTGTGAGGCGTTGGGCGGCCAGCGGGGGTGTCTGGGGTGTTCTCCAGGTCGAGGCGGAGCAGTGGGCGCGGGCCGGTGCCAAGGGGTGGTCTGGGCGAGCAGGGACAGGGCGTGCTCTGGGGGCGGCGTTGGCATGCTCGACCAGCTCTGGGCGCGGCGGTTCCTGGCCGCTCTACCCTCTGTCTCTAGCCTGGGCTGGTTGGGCGGTGGAGGTGGACCACTGGCGATGTGCTAGACATCGCGAGAGGGGTTGGCGGCTGCTGTGGCGCGATGTCGCCGGTGGGGGTGCTCATGGTGCTCGGCCTTAATGGCCACGACCATTTGGTCGTGTGCACAGGGTGTGGTTGGGCTAGCAAAGTGTAGGGCTGGTACTGAGGGAACAAGGGGACAAGGTTAGGCACAAAGGGTGACCAAGATCACTGCTCAAAACACTGTTTTAAATTTGGCCAGATTTGTGTACACAAGCTGTTTGATGAAATGGCCGAAAGAGAAAAAGTTTTGAATTTTTGTTTCAAAATTTTTGAGTGATCTCCACTAGTGATAGGTAGTCTCTTGTGGCAAGGGTTTGGAAAGTGGAGCTCAAAGAGATGGTTTTTGAAATGGGGGTGATCTATGCATATGCATTAGATTCAATTTTAAACTTTCATTTAAAATAGTTAACATAATGTTTTTACCATATCAAAAGGTAGGCCTTGGTACCTCATTATGTGTACTAGCAAGGGGTGCAAAGATCAAGAATTGTTTCTGTTAAGTTTTGAGTACTAGGAATAGCCAAAGTAGGCATGAGAGTTAAATTTGCCAAAATGACCATTCCTCCTTTTTAATTCTTTTTGAATTGATTTTTTTAGGCAAAGTTTGGGAATGATGTAGATGATGTTTAAATCACCTAAGAAACATTTTACAAGCATTGGATCACTCAATCATGGCAATTCAAACAACTCCTATTTTAAATGCACACATATATGAATGCTTTCATATTAAATTTGGAAAAGTTTTTGTTAACCCGATTTTTGGTTGATTTGATCTTTGATAAACTTGGATTGAAGTTTTGGGATGTTACAAACCTTCCCCCCTTAAACAAAATCTCGTCTCGAGATTTACAAAGAAAACTAGGAACTAAAGAGATCTGGGATCTCTGTCCTAATGTAATCTTCACGCTCCCAAGTAGATTCCTCTTCGGTATGGTTGCTCCACTGAATCTTGAGAAACTTGATACTCCTGGTCCTGGTGGTTCTGTAGGCTTCTTCCAAGATACGGATGGGCACTTCCAGATAGGTCAGGTCATTGTTGATTTCCAAAGCTCTGTGATCGATGTTCTTGAAAACTTCAGTCTTTTCTAGCACTTCCAGAAATTTGTGAAGTAACGAGATATGGAACACATTGTGGATGGCTGACATCTCTTCAGGAAGTTCCTGCTGGTACGATACTTCTCCTCGATGGTTCAGAATCTTGAAAGGCCCGATATATCTGGGGGCTAACTTTCCCTTCAGACTAAAGCGTTGAGTTCCTTCAATGGTGAAACCTTGAGATATACAAAATCTCCGACATTGAAAGTCAGGTCTCTCCTTCTTTTGTCAGCATAGCTCTTCTGTCTAGATTGGGCGGTCTTGAGGTGCTCACGGACTTTGTGAACTTTCTCTTCTGCTTCTCGGAAAATGTCGGGTCCGAAGATCTGACTCTCTCCTACTTGCGACCAATTCAAAGGGGTACGACACTTTCTTCCGTATAGTAATTCAAATGGTGCCCTAGCTTGATAACTGTTGTTATATACGAATTCTACGAAAGGCAGGCAGTCTTCCCATTTTGATCCATATTCCAACACACAAGCTCTAAGCATATCCTCTAGGATCTGGTTGACTCTCTCAGTCTTCCCATCTGTTTGCGGGTGATACGCGGTACTGAAGTTCAACTTGGTTCCTAAACCTTCCCGCACTTTCTGCCAAAATCTTGAGGTAAACTGGGTTCCTCGATCTGATACGATGGTCTTGGGGGTTCCATGCAGACTAACAATCCTAGCAATGTATAGCTCTGCTAACTTTGCACTCTGGTAAGTGGTCTTGACAGGTATAAAATGGGCTCCCTTGGACAGTCTATCAACTATGACCTAGATTGAGTCATTTCCCCTACTAGAAGTAGGTAAACCGGTGATAAAGTCCATTCCGACAGAATCCCATTTCCATTCCGGAATCTGCAATAGTTGCAACAGTCCTGCAGGTCTCTGATGCTCTGCCTTGACTCTTTGACATATGTCACATTTGGTGATGTAGCTTCCGATCTCTCTCTTCATCTTGTGCCACCAAAATTGCTCTTTCAAATCCCGATACATCTTTGTTCCTCCGGGGTGGATAGAATAAAGAGTATCATGAGCTTCCTTCATGATAACTTCCTTTAGCTCTGAATCTGCTGGCACATAGATACGTCCTTTGTACCACAGTACTCCTTCATCTTCGGTGAATCAGGTACCTTTCCTGTACCAATACGACGTTTGATTCCGTCGATACTTTCATTCCCCTTCTAGGCTTCCTTGATTTAGCTAATCAAAGTGGGTTGAAGTTCAATGCTTGCTAAGAATCCTTGGCTAACTAATTCAGTCCTGAACTGCTCCAACTCCTCATACAAACTAGGTTCCTTCTCCTTGATCATGGTGTTAAGCCTACACGACAATCTGCTAAGAGCATCCGCTACCACATTGGCTTTGCCGAGGTGATAGTGAATGTCAAGGTCGTAATCCTTGATTAACTCTATCCATCTTCTTTGCCTCATATTCAGCTCCTTCTGAGTGAAGATATACTTCAAGCTCTTATGATCTGAGTAAATCTCACAGCGATTACCCATCAAATAATGACGCCAGGTCTTCAGTGTTAGAACTACAGCTGCTAGCTCAAGATCATGGGTCGGATAGTTCTGCTCATGCTGCTTTAGTTGTCGAGACAGGTACGTGATGACTTTGCCTTCTTGCATCAATACACATCCTAGAACAATCTTGGATGCGTCACAATACACATCAAAGGGCTTCTTGGTGTCCGGCATGACTAAAATTGGGGCTGATATCAATCTCTTCTTCAGCTCCTAGAAACTGGCTTCACATTTGTCTGTCCATTCAAACTTCTTGTCCTTCTTCAACAATTGGGTCATTGGTCGGGCTATGCTCGAGAATCCTTCTATGAACTTGCGGTAATATCCCGCTAATCCGAGAAAAGAACAGACTTGGGTTTGAGTGGTTGGGGCTTTCCATTCCTCGACATCTTTGATCTTGGTGGGATCAACAGAGACTCCTCCGGCAGACACAATATGTCCTACGAATCCTACTTATTTTAGCCAAAACTCACACTTGTTGAAATTGGCATATAGCTGATGCTCTCTCAGGGTTTCTAGGATGATTCTCAGATGTTGCTCATGCTCTTCTTCTGACTTGGAGTAGATAAGGATGTCGTCGATAAACACAACTACAAACTTATCTAGGAAATTCATAAAGATCTTATTCATGAGATTCATGAAATAAGCAGGGGCATTGGTTAATCCAAAAGACATAATCGTATACTCGTAAAAACCATAGTGAGTAGTAAAGGCGGTCTTCGGAATATCCGTTGCACGAATCTTAAGTTGGTGATAACCAGTCCTAAGATCAATCTTTCAGAATACCTGTGCTCCGGTCAACTAATCAAATAGATCCTCTATCTTTGGCAAAGGGTACTTGTTCTTGATGGTATCATGATTCAACTTTCGGTAATCTGTGTGCAGACGGTTGCCTCCATCCTTCTTGTCGATGAATAACACTGGTGATCTCCATGGCGATGCACTTGGTTGAATTAAACCTTTGGCTAGCATAGCATCCAACTTCTTCTTTAGTTCCACTAACTCTAATGGGTTCATGCTATAGGGTCTCTGGGCTATAGGTCCGGTTCCGGGGATTAGTTCGATAATGAACTCAATATCCCTATCTAGGGGCATACCTGGCAATTCATCTGGGAATACGTCGGGGTATTCACAGACTACTCTGACTTGGTCAATGGTGGGCAAGGCTACACTCTGGTTGCACTTGAATTGACGGGGTAAGGTTTCAGAGATATGCTCTACTGTGACTCCAGAACTACTGGTCATGGTGATGGCTTTCTTAGCACAGTCTATCAATCCTTTATGCCTTGACATCCAGTCCATACCTAGTACTACTTCCAATCCTTTGGTTCCAAGTACAATTAGGTTGGCATAAAAATCTATCCCATGTATTCTGATAGGTACAACTTTGCAAATTTTTCTAGCTTTTGTTGTTGAACTGGGGATTTGAACTATCATGACATGCTTCAGGTTGGTTGGACGAATCTTACTAGTGCATGCAAATTCTTCGGTGACAAATGAATGCGATGCTCTCGAATCAAACAATACTCTTGCTAAAACTGAGTTGACAGAAAACATACCTAGCATTACGTTTGGCGCTTCCTGGGCTTCTTCTGCATTCATGTGGAAGAGACGGCCGTTGCGGTTGTGAGGGTTCCTTGGGGAAAATCTCCTTCCTGGCTGAACATGGCGCTGCTGCTGAGCTAGGGCATTCACATTGGCATTGGCTGCAGTCTTCTTGGGACACTCATTGGAGTAGTGACCCTTCACTCCACACTCAAAACAAGTGATCTGGGACTTGTCCTTGACTGCGACAGGCACAACATTGCTGCCAGTTCTGGGTGCAGTGTTTCTATTGTTGTTGTTGTGGTTCTTGGGAGGTGCACGGTTGAAATTGTTGGCATTACTGGAGTTGTGATTGTTTCCTCCGGACTTCACATTGCTTCCGCTACGGTTGGGGTAGCTTGGGCGAGAATTTGGGGGTCGGTTGTTCCTTGGTGCATATCCTGGTGAAGGGTTGGGATGGTACTTCTGGTGACTGTTGGATCTAGACTGTTGCATCATACGACGCTTGCGATTATCGTTTTCCTGGTTAATCTTCCCTTCCATCTGGATGGCAGAGTCGACTAGCTCTTCGAGATCCGTGAAACGGATGTTGACTAGGACAGTCTGCATCTCATCATGCAGTCCGTTCAAGAATCTCTCCTTCTTCTTGGCCTCCGTGTTGATCTCATCAGGTGCATATCTGGCAAGTGACAGGAATTTGTCACGGTACTCCACCATAGTCATTCTTCCTTGCTTCTATTTGCGGAACTCATCTCTCATCCGGTTGACTAGACCCTGCGGCACGTGGGTGCGGCTGAACTTGACTTTGAATGCTTCCCATGTCATCACTTGACCATGGTTCATATTGCGGATGCTATTCCACCAAGCTCTGGCATCTCCCGCCAGATAGTGGGTGGCGAAGAGAACTTTCTCATTTTCATCAACTCCTGCAACTTTGAGGTTGTTTTCCATGGTCTGCAACCAGTCATCAACATCTAGTGGGTTCTCAGATTGGTTGAAGATTGGGGGATTAGTGTTCTGAATTTTTTTGAGTTTGGATCCATGGTGGTCCTGATTTCCATGTCCTTGGTTGTTGAGAGCCATCTGGGCAATCTGTTGAAGTGTTGCTAAGTTGGCTTGGCGCTCTGCCCTGCTTGCTTCACGGTCTGCAATGAGATTCTGCAAGATCTACATCATTGGGTCCTACGATGAGCTGCTCCCTCCTTGGTTTCCATGAGTCATCTGAGGATTGAGATAGATATAGGGGTAAGAGGGAAATTCTATGGTTCATGGGTTTGGGGTTTTCAAAGCTAAAACTTTGAGTTAAACTCCGGTTTTTCAACTAACTTCATTTTCATTCATGCAAGCAAGCACACGATACAACACACACCACAACAATCAAAGGGAAAACAGATGGTTTGAAGAACCATTCTGCAAGCTACGATACAACGAGATGATACATCTCAGGCTGCGATAGTGCTCTAGTACATCTACTCATCGTCGATGAAGTCGGAGTCCTCATCATCAGTGTAGAAGTCCACAGCATCCTCCTCCAGAAAGTCATCATTGTTGCTGAGGTAAGAATCCATGTCTCCCTGGATGTCTTCACCCTCATATTCTTCTTCTTTTGCTGCAACCTGAGCTTCCTGCTCCTTGACGGTCTTCTCGAGGTCGGCCACCTTCTTGTGAATACGGGTGATGGTGCGATCCTTCTTGGCACGCTGGCGATGAAGAGACTGACGGTCTTGGACAAGCAGTGCGAAAGTTTGGGCCTTCTGGTCGGCAATGGCACGGTTCTAGTTGGCTAACTCTCTGGCATTGTCCAGTTCCTGCTGTCTGTCATGAAGCAAGAAGTCAAGGTTCTCCACTTGACGCCTCAACTCTAGGTGGCCCGGCATTTCCATTGGCAGTCCCATCGGTAAATTTGGAATGGTATCGCATCCGAATCCAACCATCAGTTTTATAAAAGGGTTAAGGCTCATGCCTCAACATTTTCCTCATCATCAACCATTTGTGTTTCTCAACAGATATCAAAACATCTCAATAGAATGACTAATCATTCCAAGGTTTTCACAATTCATTTTCACCAAGTGTTCCCATCTAAAGTGACTCAAGTTTTTGATCTACTCTAAACTACTAAGTTAAGAGTGTTCACTAAGGTGGAACAGATGGGTTCAATCTCATGCCATAGAATGACATCTAAAGGGTTCTAAATATGTTAAGTTTTATACTTTTTATGCTACCCTCAAAACAAGTAAAGGACTTTGTATAACCTAAGAACGGTAAAACTTGTAACTAAGGCTTGGGGTATTAATAGTCAAAATGGAGTGTGATCAAAGCATTCTTAGGGCATCTTTGCTAAACCATCTAGTTTGATTCTAGTTTGTTAAGTACTACACTTGCAAGTACTAATTTGCAAGGGTTAATCTTGGATAGTGCTAGCTTGCCTTGGTTGGTGTAGTGGTTGAAGTTTTCTTCTTCTTCTTCTTCTTGGTAGAACTCCTGCTCTTCGAGAGCTTGGTCGGTACTATCGTCTATAAATACATAGGGAGTGCACAATCACCAAACAATACTTAACTATGCTAAATAGTATTCTAAGACACACATTTGATGATCTATTATCATCACAAACATCACAAGTTTAAATTTCAATAGCTTCATCCTTTTTATTTTAGAGAAGTAATTTCTAATCATTGAAATATTAACTAAAATTTAGTATTCACCACCAAAATATGGGATCATGTGTACACATGTCCTCACCACATATTCTAACATGTGGGAATGAAATTTAAAGGTTGGATCAACATTACTTTGGTTCAAGTTCATTAGTAAATGATTTAAAGTGACTAGAAATGTCTATATAGCATTGTTTTGGTACTAGTCCATAGTCACTGCATGTAAACCTTAATATTATTACATATTTGGATAGATATGGTGAAATGTGATTTTTGAGAGTTGGAATCAACTCAAAAGCTAACTTGGTTGATTTTATAAAAATGTTGCAAGTTTCAAAAGCTTTTGTCTTCTTATTTTTATTAGGAGAGATCTATAACTCTAAATGAATTAAATCCAATGGGCTTAGATAGATCATCTTAATACCTTTCAGCAAAAAGTTGTTTCATGCAATTTGGATTTGTAAAACTCATAGAATTAAATTTTGAAATACTAGACAGAAATTAGATTTAACTAAAAAGAAAAATCCAGATTTGAATGGGTGGGTTAGCGCGGGAAAAGAAATGGGCTGGCCCAGTGGCGCTGTGCGGTGTGGGGCTCAGCTGACAGGGGGTCCCGCTTGTCAGCGGCACTTAACACGCGAAACGGTACGCGCGCTGTGGGCCGTAGAATTAGAAGCGAGATCTACGGCTGAGGATCGCCGTCGAGGACGAACAGGTCGCCGGCGAGCTCGAACCCTAGCGGCTTGGTGGGGGTCTACTAGGGGCGTACCAGGGCTCCAGCAGGGTCGGCGAGCCTGGAAAACGACGTAGAAGACGACGGTGAGGCGAGGCGTGGACGCGACGGAGCTTGGGGTGGTCGCAATCAGCGACACCCTTCTCCTCCTGCCGCGGCTGCTCCGGCTCCAATTCCGGCGAGGCATAGCTTGCCTTGTTCCGGCTAGAGGTGGGGGAGGTTCAGAGAGGTGAGGGGAGTGGAATGGTGTGGAGTGGAGAGGTTGTGGAGGGCTCCTTTTATAGGCCCGACTGTGAGACCGAGCGGGATGGGCAGTCGACGGTGGCGACATGGCTACGGCAGGGTAGAGGCATGGCTGAGGGTGGCGATCGACGTGCTGTCCCCTGGCGGTGCTCTAGGCATTGAATGCAGCCGTAGGGGCGGTGGCACGCGGTCTGGGCGAGGTGGGGCTCTGCGCGGCAGAGGCGGCGGTGGCCACGGCGAGCGGTGGCTATGAGGCATTGGGCGGCCAGCGGGGGTGTCTGGGGTGTTCTCTAGGTCGAGGCGGAGTGGTCGGCGCGGGCTGGTGCCAAGGGGAGGTCTGGGCGAGCGGGGACAGGGCATGCTCTGGGGCGGCGTCGGCATGCTCAACCAGCTCCGGGCGCGGCGGTTCCTTGCCGCTCTTCCCTCTGTCTCTGGCCTGGGGCTGGTTGGGCGGTGGAGGTGGACCACTGGCGATGTGCTAGACATGGCGAGAGGGGTTGGCGGCTGCTGTGGCGCGATGTCGCCGGTGGGGGTGCTCATGGTGCTCGGCCTTAATGGCCACGACCATTTGGTCGTGTGCACAGGGTGTGGTTGGGCTAGCAAAGTGTAGGGCTGGTACTGAGGGAACAAGGGGACAAGGTTAGGCACAAAGGGTGACCAAGATCACTGCTCAAAACACTGTTTTAAATTTGGCCAGATTTGTGTACACAAGCTGTTTGATGAAATGGCCGAAAGAGAAAAAGTTTTGAATTTTTGTTTCAAAATTTTTGAGTGATCTCCACTAGTGATAGGTAGTCTCTTGTGGCAAGGGTTTGGAAAGTGGAGCTCAAAGAGATGGTTTTTGAAATGGGGGTGATCTATGCATATGCATTAGATTCAATTTTAAACTTTCATTTAAAATAGTTAACATAATGTTTTTACCATATCAAAAGGTAGGCCTTGGTACCTCATTATGTGTACTAGCAAGGGGTGCAAAGATCAAGAATTGTTTCTGTTAAGTTTTGAGTACTAGGAATAGCCAAAGTAGGCATGAGAGTTAAATTTGCCAAAATGACCATTCCTCCTTTTTAATTCTTTTTGAATTGATTTTTTTAGGCAAAGTTTGGGAATGATGTAGATGATGTTTAAATCACCTAAGAAACATTTTACAAGCATTGGATCACTCAATCATGGCAATTCAAACAACTCCTATTTTAAATGCACACATATATGAATGCTTTCATATTAAATTTGGAAAAGTTTTTGTTAACCCGATTTTTGGTTGATTTGATCTTTGATAAACTTGGATTGAAGTTTTGGGATTCTACACATCTTCAGGCATGTCAACAATACTGAAGTCAATTAGAGCAGGACAACCTTTAATGTAAACTAAAGTGTTCTCCTTAATTCCTACAGCTTCTTTATAGGTAGAATCTGCAAGATGTAGTTTTAGTTCGGTGATTTCGAAAGAGCCAAGATTTAACTTGTTAAAAAGACTCTTTGGGATTGTTGAGACGCTTGCACCTAGATCACAAAGTGCAGCTATATCATTGGTCCCAATCTTAATTTTAATCGTAGGCTCAAATATATCATCTAGTTTAACAGGTAATTTTTCAGCAATTTTCTTATATTCATCTTCAAGCTCGCGTACCTTTATCGCTACCTGATCAACGAAGTGTTGATACATGGCTTCATCATTACCTTCACTTACCGAAATCTTAACGTTGATCTTTTTTACGAGATCTTTAATGGTGTAGCTTGGTGAAGGGGCATTACTATAATCAAGCTCTTCAGGCTCCTCTCTTTGGATCCTCATCATTTTGAGTTCTTCAACAGGGTTGGGCTCAGCTTTCTTGGAGGGCCTGCAAATCATTCCTCAAACTTATAGCTTGGTTAGATAATTTACTAAGCATGGCATCATGGTTCTATGTTATTTTAATAAGAATATTGTTTTGTTCATTTTGTGAGTCTATAAAAGACTAAAGTGTTTCTTGGAGACTACCATTACTAATTCCCATATTATTATTAGAGTTACCTGTAAGATTAGAATAATGTTTCTAAAAATTAGGATTATAATTTTTCTTCCAAGCAGGGTTATAATCATTACGAGATATGAAGTCTATTTCTTCAATATTAGTTTCGGGAATAGCTCATACCTAGGTTTCCTTACCTTTTACGGCTAATATGAGCTCATCCAACTTAGCATTGAGTTCTTCATTTTCTTGTGGTGAGACGGAGTTCACCTTCTTCGTGTTTGACCTTTCCACATGCCATTGGGCATGGTTGTCTTGCATATTGTCTAGCAACTGCTTTGCTTTGGTAATATGTTTACCCATAAATGTTCCTCTAGCTGCAGTATCAAGCATAGACTTAGACACAGGATTAAGATCATTATAAAATAAATGGAGGATTAACCAATCTTCCATCCCATGGCTGGGACAGTTTCTTAAGCATTCTTTCATCCTCTCCCATATAAGTGCTAGTGGCTCACGCTCTTCCTGTCTAAAACCAGTAATACTAGATCTTAGTTGCATAGTCTTTGCAGGTGGGAAAAATTTAGTCATAAATAAAGAAGTACATCCCACCCATGATGTAATAGTATTTTTAGGCAAAGCTAGCAACCATTCTTTTGCTCTTCCTCTAAGAGAGAAAGGAAATAAATGCAATTTGACCATATCGGGGTTAACATCTTTTATGCTCATCATATCACATATTTCAGTGAAAATATTCAAGTGCATACCTGCGCCCTCAACAATTGAGCCTCCAAATTGATTCTGTTGAACCAAACTTAAGTAATGGGGCTTAATTTCATAGTCATCAGCATCAATTGTTGGCTGAGTAATAGGAGTACACAAATAATTATTATTGGGAGTGGCAAATTCCCCAAGCTTCTTTTTAGCCATATTTCCTATGTTTTGGGGTTTTCTTAAACAGAAACTTATGATAATAAAAAAAATTAAAGACTAACTTATTTTTTTTGTTTTTCAAATAAACACTGAAAGGAAACTAAAAATTAAAAACAAGAACTAAAAATGGCAAGGTTCTTACTAACCTCACCAGGGTAGCTATTGCTTCCCCGACAATGGCGCCAGAAAAAGGGTTGATACCTTCGATCCAGATTACGGATGTAGTATAGCTCTTTTTCCCTAGTAGACCTAGGTATCCTCGGGAAGCAGAAGCATAGTGAAGTTACTTTAACGAACCTTCAGGAGTTTTAGAATTCCTTTTGTGTTTTTACCAGACCAAGAGTTTGCGTCTTTTTGTTGTTGTCGATGATGGAGAGATAGGGCCTAGGGCGTTCGGTTTCACATGTAGTTGTGCAAAACATCTGGAATAAAAGATAAAAATAAAGAATGCATGTAATTGTTAGAACAAGATAAATTATATGTGGATAATGCATCCATAATTCTTATTGCCTCTGCAATCTCTTATAGAAATAACCTACTAGTCTCATACATAGAAGAAAGATAACTAATGATATGCATATGATGTCACCGTTAATCCCAAGTAAATCCCTCACATACAGCCGTACTACCCTTTCTGTCACTAGGGTTCCCAACCTGCAGATTAGTCATTACTCATACTCCCTATATCTGTCTCAATACTCGGGGTCTTGGGTACCTGACAAGTCCTTAGATCGAGGAAAGAGAGGATACAATAATCATCATGTCGTACAAACTAATACATGATTCCATCTATGATAAATAACATGCACAAAAAGCTACATGGCTAGGCCGAAGCCCTTAGCCCAAGGAGAATTACTCACACATAGAGATGAGATCAAAGATCATAAACATTGTAGTAGAAATCATGACATTGATAGCAAATAGTCTTACAATGTCGCCAATCGAAGAAGAGATCTACTATTACAAGTGGTGGAATATGGCTATGGTGGTGGAGATATTAGATATAAGTCTATTCCTCCGGCGGCTCGTTGGTGTTGTGGATGGAGATCTAGGGGTGGCTAATGGTTTCTGCGAGCGCCTGTTTCACACCACCCGAGGCCTCTTTATATAGGGGTCCGTTCACGAAAGTTGTTCTATTTGACCTTGCAGTGTTGATGGAAACTATACGGCCGAAATTTTATTCTAGTCGTATAGTTGGTCGTTAAAGCGTCTGCCTCTGACCCACGACTCCTGGTTTCTTATGGTTGTTGCAAATCTCGTATCTTTGACATTAATGTAGTGATTCCCATCATAAAATGTCATTATCTGCGCAGGAAAAAATAGAAAGAAAGGATTGCATACCCCTTTGAATATTAGACATTAGTGGCAGGGTTTAGAGAGATATTGCATCAAAAATGTGAATAATATCTAGTTTAAATGTGGACGTAGATGGCTATATTTCAATTCCATCAGCGACCACGCCGGATCCTGAGATCGCCCGGTGATGTCTACGCACTTCTATTCTTGTAGACAGTTGTTGGGCCTCCAAGTGCAGAGGTTTGTTGAACAGCAGCAAGTTTTCCCTTAAGTGGATCACCCAAGGTTGATCGAACTCAGGGAGGAAGTGGTCAAAGGTATTCCCTTTCAAGCAACCCTGCAATCAAGATACAAGAAGTCTCTTGTGTCCCCAACACACCCAATACACTTGTCAGGTGTATAGGTGCACTAGTTCGGCGAAGATATAGTGAAATATAAGTGGTATGGATAATTATAAGTGGTAACGGTGCTAGAAAATAGCTTGATGGCGTGGAAGAGACTAAAGGCAAACTGAAATAAAGATGGAAGTAAGCAAACATGTAACATATCTAATTGCAAACGGTGTTTCAATGCTTAGAAACAAGGCCTAGGGATCATACTTTCACTAGTGAACACTCTCATATAAATATATTATCTTCATGATACTACTCTTAACTACTCTCCGGTTGAACACTCTAATCGATGGTAGGGCTATAACAGCACACCTCAAAGTTCATCTTTCCCATCTAGAAAACCTCACACTGTCACCTTGAGTACTAGATGAGTTCAACAAACACCACAATTTCATAAAGACATCCAACTCCAAATATAAATCATAACAAGTATTTGTAATCTCTAGCCTAAGTGCCACCATGGTGTGCACGTTGTCACTTTCACACACATGGGGAGAGCAGATATCTATTAAAGCACTTGAGTAGCAAGGTAGATCTACTTGATTACAAAGCTAATGATCACAATATGATCATGCATAGAGAGAGAGAGATGAACACATAGCTACCGCTAGAACCCTTAACCTCGAGAGAGAACTACTCCCTCCTCATCATGGGATTCAGCAATGGTGATTGAGATGGTGGTGGAGATCGAGGGAGATGGCTCCGGGGGCACTTCCCCGTCCCGGCAGGGTGCCGGAATAGAGACTTTCTGTCCCCCGAATCTCCCCTTCGGTGGCAGCGGCGCTGCGGAACTTTTCGTGGATTTCTGATTGACAACCTAGGGTTTATGTCTCGGGAGGCTTCTTATAGGCCAGAGGGCAAGGTCAGTGGGTGGCCAGGGGCCCACACCATGCCCTGGCGCGGCCTGGGGGCCCGTGCCATGGGGTGGTGTGGCCACCCTGTGGCCCCTCTCTGACTCTCCTTCTGGCTCCGTGAGTCTTCCGGGAAAATATCAACTTTGGCTTTTGTCCGGTCCAATTCCGAGAATATTGATTTTCTGACTTTCCTGGAACCAAAAACAGCAGAAAACAGGCAACTGGCACTGTGCCACTTGTTAATAGGTTAGTCCAAGAAATCATATGAAAAGTACTCCAAAGTGTGGACAAAACATAAGAAAATAGATAAAACCAAGCATGGAACATTAAAAATGACAGATACATTTGCAATGTATCACCCGACCCCATAGAGTGCCACCTCCCCGTGCACCACACCAAGCCTACCTAAGCCAATTTCGTGATGATGCACATCACCGCCGCCCTATGCCCCCTCTATCCGGCCTCCTCGCAGTCGATCCCCCCTCCACACCGCGAAGCCCGGCCTTCCCTTCTCTACCTCTGTAGCGCCGTTGGATAGTCTTGATTCTGCCCTCTACCCCGCATGTAGAGGATCTGGCCATGTTCTTCTCGGTCGTCAAGCCCCTGTCCGTGGTCACTTCGTGCATGCAGATCGCAATAGGCTACCTCGTTGCATGCCCGGCACAAGTATCATCTCAAGGAGATACATGTTGATTTGCTGGTGTGTGTGTACATGTAACCGCTCTGAGTCGCGACCCTCGACATCCGGTGTTAGCTGGGCAAGGCCTCTATCAAGATCTTCCACCAAGTGGCCTCTTAGTTCCTGGTATCAACAAGATCTACTCGGAAGCTATGTACTCGCGAGGTGACAAGATACCACAAGATCTTCTCGTCGGTCGGTACCTCAGAAGAATGAACATGGTGGCACTCAAGGAACCATCGACAAGATCCCCGGCCATGGACCCGAAGACAGGATCTGGACCTCCCGGAACACCAAGGTCTCCTTCCCGTAACCACCATGACCTTCCTCATGGATCCGGCGATGCCGGAACCTCAATACCCCTTCTGGAATCCGAAGACCGAACCCTTGGAACCAAGTTCCCGAACCCTAATGTGATCCCCTTTTTGAGACTCCTTTTGTTTTATAATATGACATTATCATTTATTGCATATTAAATGGTTCATGATTACACACATATCATGTGGTTGGGGGATTTTAGCCAATTCACCTAATAATTAAATATAGAGACTATATGCGGGCAATATTTGTCTTATCTCGACTTCATTTAAATTTGTGTAGCAAACCGATGCCAATGTTTGCCTTGTTAAGGCAACATCTAAATTGCGGGTAGCTAAACAACATGAACCATCTAATTAATTGTCGGGACCCCGATTCCGCTTAATATTGCCTAGTCGCATCGCATCTGTGCCATGTCATACATCATATATGCATCATGCCTGATCTTCTACTGTAGTATTAAATAGTGCATCCGGTGTTTCTTTTTGTGCTTTGCTTATTCATGGATTAGGCTGATGAGTTGATGCGAGCTTCGACCCGTTCTTCGGATAAACCCTCGGCAGTGTTTCCCAGGCAAGGATTTTCACCCTTTGTGCCTATTTTGCATTTATAGTCTTTACTTCCTCCTATTGATCTATTGATATCCGTGTCGTTGCGATGCTTTAGTTTCCGTACCATTTATATCCCTTGCAGCCTCTATATTGCTTGGACACCTCCTATTGCCTATTCCTTGGTAGACAATTGGCCTTGCGAGTCGTAGTTGCTTGCTTAGGTGTTGCTTAGAGCCATCGTGTTCCACCATTGTTGGGAGGTTGGCAGATGCTTAATGGTGGAGATGATCATGGCTTTCATTATAACTTGTCAATTAAAATGCTGGAAATAGATATAATGTAGAGGCACCGGTGGGTAATAGATGTTATTTGGTTTTACTCACCCACTTGTGTCCACCTAGGACCCCAAGTTCCTAACACATGTTACGAGATCGAGTACGCTAACCACATGTGGGGTGTGTGGGCACCCCTCTCGACTTACTACCTAATTTTAAAGTACTGTACTAGGGGCCACAAAACTAGTTCGGGATTTATACATTACTACTGTACCTATGCCATGTATGCCATGTTTATTACATGTTGCTCGATGAGCGTTTATTACTGTTGCATAGGTGCGACACTCTATCACGGGAATATATTGTCTATGGTCTCCTACTAGCGTGACAAGTGCACGCAACCTCAGGGTTCGTACAAGGATTAGCTATACCTCGTACGGTTAGCTCTTTCGGGTGGCTCCAATGTACTTTCTTTGGGTCTAGGAAAGTGTCGTGTATGAAGCCCCACCAACATACCGATGGCTATATGTTAATTGATCTGGAAAAAAGGGTGGAAGTGCGTGTAGAAACTTTGGTGCACCCTTGTAGGGTTAAATCTTTCCGAAAAGCCGTGTCTGCAGTTATGGACGACTTGGAGCATAGTTTCTCGATCATAGACAACTATAACTAAACAATTACTGTTATAATTTGACTTGGATTTGATATGACTAGTAAGTTGGATAACCACCATGGAATGAATGAATAAAACTACTAACTGTGTGAGTTTCCTCGGAATGACTTCCTCATTTGGTCTCGAGGGGGAAATACAAGGATGGGTATGTTTGGTGTTAGTATCAGGTTGGTTCCAAATAGGTATTTCTTAACCCTCTCTAATAGCTGACCACTGTATCGAGTCTCTATAGGTTGTTTAGTGCCTGCTTCGCTGTCGCTTTAGTCCGCCATACCTATTTAGGCGAGAGTCAGCAAATTCTTGATTCGCCGTGTACTGGCCTCAGTACTGATCGCTCCCTTATTCCTTTGCCCTTTGTCGGCACCCATTTTGTTTTAACGGGTATAAGTTCAACGTCTTTAGCAGGGTTACCCTTCCGGCTTGGCCTGGGCAGGGTTATGGATGCCATTGGTTATTCTGCAAGGCTCTTAGCTCAATTTGCATCTTATCCATACTCGGATGTTGTATCATTTTCGAGGTGATTTGGATCTTTGTATTGTATATTTGTATTCTTGACTCGTTGAGTCATTGTTGTATACATATGTTCTTATGGGTTCCATCGTGAACTATTGTGTAATGGTATTACTTTGTTTTCCACCCGCACGCAAGTGCCTGGTGGGCATCCTTGAATCGTTTCTATGCGGGTTTGGCAGAACTCGCTAAAATCTGCATAGGGCCGATCCGAGGGTGTTAAGTGCTATCAGAGCTCAGCAGTTGCGATACCCGACTGGTCCAGCCTGTAGGATAACCTAGCTGGACGTTGTAGAGTGTCAAAACTATTTTGGAAAATTGGTTGGATATATCTAATTAGATCTGCATTTACTCCTTACCACTGTGCTATTCTCCTCTTATCTTTGCGTGTTTTGAATTTGCTCTCATATCCTTTCTTTGTGTTCAAGATTTATTGTGGTTGGGTTTCTATCGTACCTTCAGGATTTCGATTCCCTCCTTTTGCAATGGTGCTTCTACATCTGGTCTTCATTCTATCTGAGGAATTTTCCTATGTTGTACCTTCCAGTGGACCATAATTTCAAAAAATAAAATTCTTTGTATCTTCCAGTGTTTTCCAATGCAACGACATTTACATCAGATCTGATGAAGAGCCTGCATCCCTCCTTTGTTTTCCGAACCTCGCCTGTGAAGATCTTCAGTCTGAATTCTAAGAGTTGGTTGCATAATTCTTCTATTCATGTACAGAGTAATGCTTTGAGTGCGGGATGGTGTCGCGACCATACCACTACTCTTATCATTCGCTTTGTACATTGAATTGGTGGATCAATGCGATTTTACACCTTTCATGGAAGCTAGAGGTGGCCTAGCCTTTTGAGACCTCTACCTTCATCTTTTGTTTCTCCAAAGTGTTCTCTCGACGGATGTGAGCAACGACCCCTTGTTGGTGGTGTTTGTGATTTCAAGATGGATCAAGGGTCTTTGTTAGTGGTGTCATGAAGATCTACATGAAGTGAGAAGATTCGGACCAACGGCCTTCTTCCCCGTACCATGAGTCGGATCTCGAGGGCGAGATCCCTTGTTAGTGGTGTCGAATTGTAGCACCCCGGGTAAAACCACTACCAGAAAATCGCTCGTTGTTTTTAGTTTCTACATTATCATGAGTGCATGCTCATGTCATCATGCCACATTACATTTGAGCATCATCATGACATCATGCATGGTTTGCCTAAAAGTATTTTCCTAAAGCCTATCTTTGTTTTCTAAATATCCCCTTCTTCTTTTCAAATTATAAAACACCGGTCTCTTTCAGATATTTTTATTTAGTCTAAAATTGTTTACGAAAGGTCTTTAAAATAAAACAGAACAATAAATAAAGAAAAATTATTTTATCTAGGGAAGGCCGCCACCGACCAGGCCCAAAGGCCCAGCTAGCAGCAACCTACTACCCAAGAGAAACCCCTAAAAACTAAACCATAACCTAACCCTAGCCCCACCCTCTTATCACCCCACCTAACCATCCCAACACGCACACACGTCGAAACCACCCACCCTGTGCATCCCTATGCGTAGCACTGCCCGTGGTACACGGCCACCCCATGCTGGCCACACATCGCTCCCTCTCCCTTCGACGCAACCGTGATCACCCGCTCACCCGCCCCACCCCACCAACCCAGCACATACACACCCGCCCATCCCAATACACGCACACACACCCAGCGCGTGCTGCGCCACGCGCGCGGTCTCAGTGCCCCGCTTCCTTGGCCCACCACTCCACCCTGCGTGACGCGCCCTATCTCTCCCCCCACCCACACACGCAAGCACGTGGCCCCACCCCTACTAACACGACCTCCCTATCACCCTCCTTCCCCAACCATACATAGCCCCGCTGCCGCCTCCTACCCTCGCCCGCCATCGATCCCCTCGCCATCCTCGACCCCCACATCCTCTCCGCCGCTCTCGAACCTCACCACCTCTCAGCCCGTGGAGCTCCTCCCGCACCAGCACCCTCATCGACCTCCAAGGCCGTGCCTCCTCGCCTCCTCTATCGTGTTGTGCCCCGACATCGTGGCGCCCCGTCTCGCCTCGTCACTGTCTCCCTTGTCCGTCCGTGCCGACCCTATACCTGGTGGCTTATGTGTGACCTCGCCGGATCCCGAGCTCGCCCCGGCCCCATAGAGTGTCGCCTCCCCGCGCACCGCATCGAGCCCCCTGAGGAAAGTTCGCGATGTTGCGCGTCACTGCCGCCCTGCGACACCTCTCGCCGGCCTCCTCACAGCCGACTACCCCTTCGCGCCGTGAAGCCTGGCCTCCCTGGTCTACCTCTGCAGCACTGGCGGCTGGTCCCGCTTCTGCCCTCCACCCCTCGTGCAGTGGCGCTGACCATGTTCTACTCAGTCGCCAAGCCCCTGTCCATGGTCACCCCATGCACGAGATCGCAACAGGATACCTCTTTGCATGTCCGACACAAGTATTATCTCCAGGAGATCCATGTTGTTTTCGATGTGTGTGTACATGTAACTGTTGTGTGTGGTGACCCTCACCGTGTGGTGTCAACTGGGCAGGGCCTCTGTCAAGATCTTCCACCAAGTGGCCTCTCGGTTCCCAGCATCAACAAGATCTATTTGGAAGCTATGTGCTCGTGAGGTGACAAGATACCACAAGATCTTCTCGTCCGCCGGTACCTTGGAAGAATGAACATGGTGGCACTCAAGGAACCATCAAAAAGATCCCTAGCCCTGGAAACGAAGACGGGACCCAGACCTCCCGGAACGCCAAGGTCTCCTTCTCGGAACTTCCATGACCTTCCTCATGGATCTGGCAACTCCGAAACCTCAATACCCCTTCCGGAATCCCAAGACCAAACCCTCGGAACCAAGTTCACTGAATCCTAATGTGATCCCCTTTCCGAGACCCCTATTTTTTATAATATGACATTATCATTTGTTGAATATTAAATGGTTCATGATTGCACACATATCATGTGGTTGGGGGATTTTAGCCGATTCACCTAATAATTATATATGGAGACTATATGCGGGCTATATTTGTCTTATCCCCACTCCATTTAAATTTGTGTAGCGAACTGATGCCATGTTTTGCCATGTTAAGGCAACATCTAAATTGCAGGGTATCTAAACAATATGAACCATCTAATTAATTATCGGGACCCTGGTTCCGCTTAATATTGCCTAGTCGCATCGCATTTGTGCCATGTCATACATCATATATGCATCATGCCCGATCTTCTGACATAGTATTAGATAGTGTATCCGGTGTTTCTTTTAGTGCTTTGCTTCTTCATGGATTAGGCTGATGAGTTGATGTGAGCTTTGACCCGCTCTTCCGATGAACTCTCAGCAGTGTTTCCCACACAAGCATTCTCCCCCTTCCTATCTATTTTGTATTTAATAGTCTTTATTTTCTCATGTTGATCTATTGATATCCGTGTTGCGATGCTTTAGTTTTCGTACCATTGATATCCCTTGAAGCCTTTATATTGCCTTGGGCACCTCCTATTGACTGTTGTTTGGTGGACAGTTGGCCTTGAGAGTCATAGTTTCTTGCTTAGGTGTTGGTTCGAGTCATCGAGTTCCACCATTGTTGGGAGGTTGGTAGATGCTTAATGGTGGATATGATCATGGTTTTCATTATAACTTGTCAATTAAAATGCCGGAAATAGATATAATGCAAAGGCACCGGTGGGTAATAGATGTTATTTGGTTTTTACCCATCCACTTGTGTCCACCTAAGACCCCGAGTTCTTGACACCTGTTCCGAGATCAAGCGCGCTAACCACATGTGGGGTGTGTGGGCACCCCTATCGACTTACTACCTGATTTCAAAGTACCATACTGGGAGCCACAAAACTAGTTCGGGAATTATATGTTACCTACTATACCTATGCCATGTATGTCATGTTTATTACCTGTTGCTTGATGAGTGTTTATTACTTTTGCGTAGGTGTGGCACTTTGTCACGGGAATATACTGTTTATGGCCTCTGCTCGCATGACAAGTGCACGCAACCTCAGGGTCTGTACAGGGATTAGTTATACCTCGTATGGATAGCTCTTTCGGGTGGCTACCATGTACTTGCTTTCGGTATGGTAAAGCGTCATGTCCAAAGTGATAAACTACATGTGTGTAATTGTATATTAGTTGTACCTGTACTGGTCTAGGTATTGTATAAATCTAGACCATGTCCGTGCCTAACTCATATAACCCGTACCTCTGTACCAATATATAAATCCAAGGAGCCGGCTCGTATTGGGTATCGAGCGCTACCCTACAACAATACTTGTTATGGTATCAGAGCCTACGTATCAGACTAATCGCTTTCGCTTTCGCTTTGGCTTTCACAACTCGTCGACGCTCTTATGATATCCTACAAGATTGCCGCCACATCCATGGCTACCAGCGCCAGCTCCACGGCGTTCAGTGTCGGCTCCTCCGTCTCCCTAAACTCCTCCTCATCCATGATGGCAGGAGTGACTACGGCGGCGGCGGCCGTCATACCCTCGTCGCCGACCAACATTACCAATCAGATTACAATCAAGCTTCATGCAGACAACTACCTGTACTGGTAGGATCAGATCGTTTCGATTCTCCGGAGCAATCTCCTGTATGGCTTCGTCGATGGTACGCTAACTTGCCATCTCCCATGATCGCCAAACCGGAGAAAGGTACAGATGATGCACCTGCTCCTCCAATGATCGCCAATCCGCTCTACTTGTCCTGGCACCAGCAAGATCAGGCGATCCTTTTCGCTATCGTGTGCCCTCTCACCGAAAACATGATCGGCATGGTTATGCTCATCATGAACTCTAAGGATGCCTTCGAAACTTTGGTTGCAAGCTTCTCCTCTCAGTCGACGGCGCGGATGATGCATATCTATGACATGCTCTCTAAGGTCAAGAAGCTGGATAGAAGCATCACCACATACTTCAACAAGGTTAAATCATTGTCCGACGTACTTACCTACATCGGCGAGCCACTTCACTCTCAAGAATTCTCAGCCTACCTCATGGCCCGCCTTGATGCAGAGTATGATGCTCTTGTTGCTCTCGTTGGTGCTTGTGCCGCCACAGATCCAATGCCGGTCTGAAACATCTATGCCCATCTCCTCAGCACTGAACAACACATCGAAGCTCGGCGTGCGGAACATGCAACACTCTGCGCACTACGCGCATATAGGAGAAAGTAGGCCAACCCAAGGTGCTCCATCGGTTTTTTAGCCTAAATATGGCCCAGATCAGCGCCAAGTGAAGCCCACCTACCAGCCTAACTACCAATAGTTGTATCAACCCAACAAGCTAGGTGGTGACCGTGGCGATGGTCGTCATCCTTCCTTTGGCAGTTCACCGAGTAGAAGTCGCCCCATATGTCAAATATGCGAAAAAGTTGGGCATGTCGCGTCTTGCTGTTTCAAGAGTTTTAATCAGAATTTCCTCGGTGCTGGAAACGATGGGCGCTACACGGATAAACAGGTGGCCGTGTTCTCGGTCACTCATGGATCATAGGGGTCTACTTCATGCTACCCCATCGATCCTTCCTGGTATGCTGATACTAGCACTACAGATCACCACACCAATGAGCTCAACAAGCTCACTACCATGGAGCAGTATCGTGGTAACAACCACGTCCACACCGCCAATAGCGGAGGTATGCCTATTACTCATATTGGCCAATCCACTATTTATACTTCATCACATCCATTACTCCTAAAAA
The DNA here is from genome assembly GCA_910589775.1 of Avena eriantha. Taxonomy (NCBI): domain Eukaryota; kingdom Viridiplantae; phylum Streptophyta; class Magnoliopsida; order Poales; family Poaceae; genus Avena; species Avena eriantha. The sequence continues at coordinate 298,730,107 of OU342744.1, forward strand.
ATGTCCTTCATGTTCCATCAGTTTCTCGCAATCTCCTATCCGTTATAAATTTTACCTTAGACAATAATGTATTCTTTGAGTGTCACCCTTGGCATTTTTTTGTTAAGGACCGAGATATGAGAGAGGTTCTTCTTAGAGGGGGGACGCGTGGCAATCTCTATAATCTTAATGTCTCCTTCGTTAAGCGAGTCTTCAGCAGTATCAAGGTGTCGCGTGAGAGGTGGCATTCACGCTTAGGTCATCCAACTACCCAGATTGTTCAGCATGTTCTACACATCACGAGCTTCCCTTAGTGTCCAATCATAATAATAGTGTAATTTGTGATGCTTGCCAACAAGGCAAAAGTCACCAGTTGCCATTTTCTTTGTCTACTAGAGTCACTATTGCACCTCTTGAGATTATTTACTCTGATGTATGGGGTCCTGCCCAAACCTCTGTCAATGGACATCAGTTTTATGTAAGTTTTATTGATGCCTATAGTCGCTTTACATGGATTTATTTACTCAAGCATAAGTCTGATGTCTTCCATATGTTTCTTCAGTTTCAACAACATGTTGAATGTATCTTGGGTAGGAAAATTATACATGTTCAAACAGATTGGGGTGGTGAGTATCATAGATTAAATAAATTCTTTTAGGATATTGGTGTCTCACATCGTGTGTCATATCCACATACTCACCAACAAAACGGTACTGCTGAGCGTGAACACCGTCATATAGTAGAAACTGGTCTCACTCTTTTAGCACATGCCTCTGTCCCATATCATTTTTGGAGTGATGTGTTTTCTACTACATGTTTCTTATTAATCGACTTCCTAGTCATGTTATCTTCATGCAAACTCCTCTTGAGAGTCTTCTTGCAGAGGTTCCGGACTATACCTTTTTCAAAGTTTTTGGGTGTGCTTGTTGGCCCCATCTACACCCATATAACAAACATAGACTTGAGTTTCACTCTAAAAAATGTGTTTTCCTAGGCTACAACTCATTACACAAAGGCTACAAGTGCTCCATGTATCCACCAATCGCATATATATCTCTCGTGACGTCATCTTCGATGAGAATGTTTTTCCGTTTTCTAACATGTCATCTAATTCTACACAACCTTCGTCTTCTAATCTTCCATTACATCCTGACCAATTTGATGATGCTGCAAATACACCTCTGTTGTTAGCTAACCATGGTGCAGGTTTGGGACGTGGCGCACGCGGCTGGAATTATTGGATGATCATGTTGATGGTTCAGCTAGTACTTCTGTTCAAGAAGATGTCCAAGAGCATGTTGGTCGTGGTCATTTGCATGCAGCTGATATGAAGCATGCAGATTGGGCCCCACCTATGCATGCGGCTGCTCCCTCCACTCCAACACGCACCGATCAGCTGGTAGCTTCCGATCATGATGTGATGTCCCCTGGTATAACCGCGTCTACTACTTCCCCCGTCTCCTCTGCTCCTATCGGCGTGTCTCTGTCTGGCCCAACTGAAACGTAGCAGTCACCTGCTATCGCTACTCCGTATCTTGTACAGTGTGTGCTTACGTGTTTGCGGCATGTGATTTCAAATCCTAAGCAGAGAATAGACGGGACTGTTGCCTGGGTAGCTGTTCGTTCTGCGCATACTGCTGATCTACTTTGGACTAAGCCACGCAATCTGTTGAGGGCAAACCTTTAGGGTGGCCCGATCTTTCACAAATCCATTTTAAATTGAGGGTGGAGTGCGGAGAAAGGAGAGGTGGATGAACACGACGAACTCACGCACGAAGAACATAATGAACACACTCACACAAAACCACGATACACACCAGCTCACACCGGCGGTGACCGGTCTGGCAGAATCCCTAGGATCGGCGTCAGGCGGAGGATTCTCTCTCAAACCGGCATGGCGAGTAGGGAGACTTGGTAAGATCTTGATGTCTAGGCAAAGGAACTCCGATGCCTAGGCCTTGTACAACACGGAGGCACGATGCAAACTCCAACGAGGTTTGTGATATTTGGTGCTCCTTTATCAAAGGAGCATGAGGCAAGAATTAAATAGATCCACAAGGGGTTTCCACTAATTCTAAATATAATGCCTAGGGTTTACAATAGAGGTGAGGGACTATATATAGGTCAGCCACTTAAACAGGGGTACTTTAGGGATAATAGATAAATTCTGGACGGACTAATGGGTACATGGGCCGAAGGCCCAAAGGCTTTTACATGTCTAGCGATGCTCGGTCCGGAGACTCCGGTGTGGTGTGATGTCTACGCACTTCTATTCTTGTAGACAGTTGTTGGGCCTCCAAGTGCAGAGGTTTGTAGAACAACAACAAGTTTCCCTTAAGTAGATCACCCAAGGTTTATCGAACTCAGGGAGGAAGTGGTCAAAGGTATTCCCTCTCAAACAACCCTGCAATCAAGATACAGTAAGTCTCTTGTGTCCCCAACACAACCAATACACTTGTCAGGTGTATAGGTGCACTAGTTCAACAAAGAGATAGTGAAATACAAGTGGTATGGATAATTATAAATGGTAACGGTGCCAGAAAATAGCTTTGATGGCATGGAAGAGACTAAAGGCAAACAGAAATAAAGATGGAAGCAAGCAAACATGTAACAGATCAAATTGCAAACGGTGTTTCAATGCTAAGAAACAAGGCCTAGGGATCATACTTTCACTAGTGAACACTCTCATATAAATATCTTCTCTTTATAATACTACTCTATGGTTGGACACTCTAATCGTTGGTAGGGCTATAACATCACACCTCAAAGTAAGCCTTTCCCATCTAGATAACCCCACACTGTCACCTTGAGCACTAGATGGTTTCAACAAATACCACAATTTCATAAAGACATCCAACTCCAAATATAACTCATAACAAGTATTTTTAATCTCTAGCCTAAGTGCCACCATGGTGTGGACGCTGTCACTTTCACACACATGGGGAGAGCAGAGATCTATTAAAGCACTTGAGTAGCAAGGTAGATCTACTTGATTACAAAGCTCATGATCACAATATGATCATGCATAGAGAGAGAGATGAACACATAGCTACCAGTAGAACCCTTAGCCTCGAGGAAGAACTACTCCCTCCTCAGCATGGGAATCAACAACGGTGATGGAGATGGTGGTGGAGATTGATGGAGATGGCTCCAGGGGCACTTCCCGTCCCGGCAGGGTGCTGGAATAGAGACTTTCTATCCCCCGAATCTCCCCTTTGATGACGGCAGCGCTGTGGAACTTTTCGTGGCTGGAGGCTAGACGATTTAGGGTTTATGCATCGGGAGGCTCTTATAGGTGAGAGGGGAGACCGAGGGGGTGCCGGAGGGGCCCACACCACCCCCTGGTGCAGCCTGGAATGGCCCGCGCCACCAGGTGGTGTGGCCAGCCCCTAGCCCCTCTCTATCTCGTCTTCTAGCTCCGTGAGTCTTCCGGTAAAATATCGACTTTGGCTTTTGTCCGGTCCAATTCCGAGAATATTGATTTTCTAACTTTCCTAGAACCAAAAACAGCAGAAAACAGGCAACTGGCACTGTGGCACTTGTTAATAGGTTATTCCAAGAAAGTGTATAGAAAGTACTCCAAAGTTGGAACAAAACACAAGAAAGTAGATAAAACCAAGCATGGAACATCAAAAATTATGGATACATTAGCAACATATCATGGTGGACTGGAGACTTCGGTCTGGGCTAGAGATTCTTCTCGGTCTCTGGTCCATCTCCAGAGGGGCACACATACTGTCCTCGAGCTCGATTTGGGGGTCAGTCCGAAGGTGGTCCGGAGACTCCGGGGTCTTCATGCCGGATACTTTGGCGTACCGGAGACTCCGGTGTGCGCAGGCCGGAGACTCCGGTCTGAACAACTCCAGCAGCTTCTCCTCACGCCCCGTGATGACCCACAAGTGTAGGGGGTGTATCGTAGTATTTTCGAGGGAAGTGAAACCCAATTTATTGATTCGACACAAACGGAGCCAAAGAATATTTATCAGCCTTAACAACTGAGTTGTCAATTCAGCTGCACCTGGAAACAATCTTGCTCACAGCAGTTTATCAGTAGCAACATTTTTGTAGTAGGAATAGCAAGGTAACAGCAGTAGCAAAGCAAAGACAGTAGTAACGGAAGCAGTAATAGTGGGATTCGAGTGTGGTAGGCATAGGGATGGATGGACGGGTGTTGCATGGACAAGAAAATTCACATAGCAATCAGAACATATGGCAATTGCAGATAAATAAGATAAAGCACCCAAGTACTAGACAATCCTAGGCATGTGTTCCATATATAGTCATACGTGCTCGCACTGAGAACTTGCACAACATCTTTTGTCCTGCCAGCCCGTTTGCAGCGGGGCCTCTAGGGAACTACTGGCAATTAAGGTGCTCCTTTTAATAGAGCACCGGAGCAAAGCATTAACACTCCGTGAACACATGTGATCCTCACATCAAAGCCTTTCCCTTCCGGTTATCCCGATTTCTGTCACGTCGGGGCCATAGGTTCCTGACAACAACGTGTGTATACAACTTGCAGATAAGACCAAGAACAATACTATCATAATGAATCAATAATAAGTTCAGATCTGAAATCATGGCACTCGGGCCCTAGTGACAAGCATTAAGCACAACAATCTGATACTAGGCACCATGCCCTAACAATCTGATGCCATTACATGAACGATCTCATCCAATCCCTACCATCCTCGTAGCCTACAGTGGGGGATTACTCACTCATATATGGGGGAAACATGGATGGTCGATGGAGAAGCGATGGTGATGATGATGGCGATGATCTCCTCCAATTCCCCGTCCCGGCAGGGTGCCAGAACGGAGTTTCTGGTACTATTTCGTGGAATCTGGTGGTGGCGGCGGAGCGGAACTCCTTCTGGAAAAACGTCGAACCCCCCGAAGTTTTTAGGACATAAGGCTCCTTATAGGCGAAGAGAGAGGCCGAGGGGTGCCTAGGGGGCCCACACCACCCCCGGCGCGGCCTAGCCTGGCCCGCGCCACCAGGTGGTGTGGCCACCCCAGGGCTCTTGTCCGTCTCGTATTCTGGCTCCTGGAGTCTTCGGGTGAAATAGGATTTTTGGCATATTTTCCGGGATTTTTCCTGATAGTTGATTTTCTGCACAAAAAGTAGACACCAAGGCAATTTTGCTGAAAACAGCGTCAGTCCGTATTAGTTGCATCCAAATCACACAAGTTTAGAGGAGAAACAATAGCAAAAGTGTTCGGGAAAGTAGCTACGTTTTGGATGTATCACCCTGCTCCTTGATCTCCATCCTTGGGTGCTTAGTGATGTGTTGGGGCTTCATACCTGATGATGCATAGAGTAGTTGCATGAAGTAGCGCACCATCCAAGGATGTTTCGAATTGGCAGGAGGAGTGGAGCGAGTTCACCTTAGCTTGTAGGAGTTTGGCTCGGGCACGAGTCATGGGTCCACTTGGGGGACTTGGTGGTGTAGATGTAGGAGTGTCCATAGGATGGGCTGCATCAGCTCCCCCCCTTGGGAAAGACTCATCCTCGACTCTTCATGGGTATCATCGTGAACATCTCCATGGTAGGGTGAGAGGTCCTTGACATTGAATGTGTTCCTTGCAAGGTACTTGGAGGTTGGAATGTCGATGATGTAGGCGTTGTTGTTGATTCTCTTGAGGACCTTGAAGGGGCCATCTCCTCTTGGTTTGAGCTTGGAATCTCATTCCTTGGGAAAACGGTCCTTGCTCAAGTGTATCCCCACAAGATCACCTTCTTCAAAGATCATCTCCTTATTGTCCTTGTTTAAGCTGGAATCTTGGCGAAGGACTTGTCATTCAATAGTAGCTCTAGTTTCTTCATGAAGCTTCTTCATAGCTTGTGCGTGCTTCTCAACGTCCATGTTGGTGTGCTCATGGAGAGGTAGCGGTCGTATGTCGAGTACGGCGACGAGCTCGAAACCATAGATGATCATGAAGGGACTCGCCTTGGTTGTTGAGTGCTTGGCACGGTTGTAGGCGAACTCAGCATGTGGGATGCATTCCTCCCAATCCTTGTGGTTTTCTTAATCAACACACGAAGGAGAGTCCCAAGGCTTCGGTTGACAACTTCGGTTTGGCCATCTATTTGAGGATGCGATGCAGATGAAAAGAGGAGCTTGACGTCGAGCTTGGCCATGAGGGTCTTCCATAAGTAGCTCATGAATTTGACGTCGCGGTCGGAGACAATTGTTCTTGGCACACCATGAAGACAGACTATTTCCCTGAAAAACAAATTTGCAGCATGTGAAGCATTGTCGGTCTTATGGCACGGAATGAAATGTTCCATTTTGTAAAATCGATCCACAACGACAAATATAGAATCATGACCATGCTTAGACCTAGGTAATCCTAACATAAAATCCATACTAATGTCGGACCAAGGTGCATAAGGAATAGGAAATGGCATGTAAAGATTATAAGGGTTAGCTTGCGACTTACCTTGAACACATGGCGTGCATCATTGAACGTAGCATTCCATGCCGCGCTTCATCTTGGGCCAATAGTTATGAGTGAGGAGAATGTCCAACGTCTTTCCACAACCAAAGTGACCCATGAGGCCTCCACCAGGAGATTCTTGGAGGAGCAAAAGTTGGAGAGATGACTTCAGAATGCAAAGCTTGTTTTGTTTAAATAGGAAGCCCTTATGCAAATATAAATTGTCAACTCCTTTGTCAATGGAGCACTTTGTGAAAATTGGTCCAAAGAATGGGTCAAAAGAATACAAAGGTTTGATTTCATCAAGACCCAACATGTTTACTTCAAGTCGAGTAAGAAGGCTTGTGTGCTTGCGAGACAAAGCGTCCGCAACTACATTATCATTGCCCTTCTTGTACTTGACAATGTAAGGAAAAGAATCCATAAATTCAACCCACTTAGCATGTCTCTTGTCTCTTAATCAAGTTGGCTTGGCCTTTGAGATATTTCAACGACTCATGGTCAGAATGCATGATAAATTCTTTTAGCCAAAGATAGTGTTGCCAAACTTGAAGAACACGAACTAAGGCAAAAAGCTCTTTGTCATAAATTGGATAGTTAAGGCGAGCACCATCAAGTTTCTCACTATGGTAGGCTATAGGACATCCGTTTTGCATAAGGAGTACTCCAATGCCAATATCGCTAGCGTCACACTCTGTCTCAAAAGTTTTTGTGAAATCCAGTAACGCAAGAAGAGGTTCTTCAGTGAGCCTCTTTTTAAGTTCATCAAAAGCTTTTTGTTGTGCTTTGTCCCATACAAAGGTGACATTATTTTTGGTCAATTTGTTGAGAGGGCAAGCAATGGTTGAAAAGTCTGTCACAAAGCAACGATAGAAACCAGCCAACCCATGAAAACTTTGGAGTTCACTCACATTTGTGGGGATGGGCCAATCTCGTATGTCGTTCACTTTAGAAACATCAATTTCAATGCCCTTTGAATAAACAACAAATCCAAGAAAAATTAACTTGTCTTTAGCGAAAGTGCACTTGGGAAGATTAGCATATAGCTTTTCATGTTGAAGGATTTGTAAGACTACCTTGACATGTGTAACATGGTCCTCAAGCGACTTGCTATAAACAAGTATATCATCGAAATAGACAATGACACTCTTGCCAATGAGAGAATGCAAAATATGGTTCATAAGGCGCATGAAGGTGGATGGGCATTAGATAGGCCAAAGGGCATAACCGACCATTCATAGAGACCAAGTTTGGTATTGAAGGCAGTTTTCCACTCATCACCTTCCGCCATGCGTATTTGATGGTAACCACTACGGAGATCATTTTTTGTGAAAATAGTGGCTCCACACAACTCGTCAAGCATGTCATCAAGACACGATATAGGATGTCGATAATGCACGGTGATAGCATTTATTGGACGACAGTCCATGCATAACCGCAATGTATCATCCGTTTTTGGAACAGGAATCACGGGTACTGCACTTGGACTAGTGCTAACTTGCATCAAACCTTTGGAGACGAGTTGGTTGATTTGACGTTCAATCTCCCTTGTCTCCTCCAGGCTCGTGCGATAGGCAGCGCGGTTTGGAAGTGGTGCGTCATGGATGAGATCAATGTGATGTTCGATGCCACGAAGAGGAGGTACTCCACGAGAGAGCTCTTTGGGGAACACATCCTTGAATTCCTGCAAAACAATCATCAAAGATGGAGGAACATTGGTTAATTCATTAGTTCCTTGCGCTAATCCCTTGCAAATGAGGACATAGTGCAAGATGGATGGGTTGTTCCATACATCTCTCATCTCACTTTTGGTGGCAAGGCGAACACTCTTAGTTTTTCCACTCGAGTTTGGCTTGTGTCTCTCACTAACTATGAGGTGGTTCTCTCGCTCACTACTCTTCTCACAAGGAGGTGTTGTGTTTTGCACCCTCGCTAAAGCCTTTGCATTATTCGCAATATTTTGGCTAGGAGTCATTGGTTGCAAAACACATGTTTTGTTGAACCATTTGAAGGTGTACACGTTGGTTCGACCATTATGTATAACAGACTTGTCGAATTTCCATGGTCGACCAAGTAGCATATGGAAAACCGTCATGGAACAACATCGCACTCCACCGTGTCTTTGTAAGGACCAATGGTGAAGGTTAGCGACACGGTATGTTTGATCTTCACGGACCCTTGGTCGCTTAGCCATTGCACGTGGTAGGGGTGCTTGTGCGGATGGAGGGTAAGTTTGAGCTTCTCACACAACTCGGTGTTAGCAAGGTTCTGGCAACTCCCTCCATCGATGATCACTTTGATAGATGTTCCATTGATGCCAGCTCGTGTTTTGAAGATGTTTGAGCATTGGTCTTCATGCTCTTGTGCTTGAGTGGTCACGAACCTTGTGACGACAAGCGATGGAATTGCGTCATGTTCACACATGAGGAGTTCTTGGTCATCTTTCACTCATTGCCTTTCCATCGCCTCCTTGACACGGGTATCAAATTCATCTTCACTCAAGTACTCTTCATCACCATTGTCATGGATAAACAATACTTTATTGTTTCCAAACTCGGCCAACTTGTGTCCTTTGCCTCCACACTTTTAGCATTCACCGTTGAAAGGTGTATCACTCTTGGCTTGTTTGCCACTTGGGGGCAGTTTTCCTTCAGGAAGTGTGGGCTTGAAGCAAGGCTTGGAGGTACTTGAGGAGCTTCCATTGAAGGTTGTTGGCATAGTGGTTGAAGCTTGATTGTAGGTGAAATACTTCTTGGGCTTGTTGTACTTGATGTCCTCTTGCACTTGATGTTCAGCCTTTGTTGCGATGTGCACAAGCTCAACCATGTTAGTGTATGTTTGGAACTCGACGATGCACTTGATTGGGTGGTTCCAACCAATAAGGAAACATGCCATAGTTTGCTCCTTTCACTCTTCAATGTTGGCGGATCATGTTGAGCTCCATTTCCTTGAAGTACTCTTCCATGGACTTTGTCCCTTGACATAGCGATTGAAGGTTGTTGAAGAGGTCGCGCGTGTAGTGCGAGGGAACGAGGCGAGATCTCATATGAGCCTTCATGTCATGTCAAGTTGTGATTGGCGTCTCTTGTATTCCGTCACGAGCAACTTGAACTTGTTCCCACCAAAGGTTGGCGTAATCATCAAACTCAAGCGAAGCCATGGTGACCATTTTCTTGTTGCTATAATTGTGCATGCGGAAGATCTTGTCGACTTTGAGTGCCCATGAGAGGTATTCTTCGGGGTCATTGGATCCGGTAAACTTGGGCATTGTGAACTTGAGCTTGTCGAAGGTTTCTTCATCATTGCGGTCATTGTGACAAGGTTGGTGATCTTGATGATGTGCTTGCGGTTGATTAGGTGGAACTTGATTCTCGCGACCTTGTTGAGGAGCTTGCTCTTGATGTTGTTGTTGTGGAGCTTTCTCTTGCTCTTTGCGCGATTGTTGATGAGTGTGAGGCACTTGGGCCTCATGATGATGTTGAGGATGTGGAACCTCATGACGCGGTTGATGACGAAGAGGGGGCTCGTTCCTCAGCTGGTGTTGTGGATTAGGCGCATGGGCCTCATGGCGAAGATCATTGTCTTGAGCCACATGACGTGGTGGACGTCGCTCAACTTGTATGACTTGACGCTCCATGTTTTGATGTGGTGGAGGAGGTGCCTTTGATGACCATGGTGTCGATGCGGGCGTTCATGACAGCGATGATGAAGATGAGGTTCTTGGAGAGCTTCATAAAGATGGCGAGCTTGATCCTCCAAGTTGGAGTCATCACTTGTAGTTGCAAGAATGTCACGGTGACGATGCCGATGTAGTTGAGGTTGGAGTCGAGGGTCCACTCGTGGTTCTTCATGTGGTTGTGCTTGTTGGATCACTAGTGCCCTTGCATGATGATGGTGTGCTTCACGCCGTTCTTGTGTCCTTCAAGAGAAACCACCATCATAGCTTGACGTTGCAGCGTGTCGTGGGGAAGGTACATAGTTCGAAGAGCTTCCATCTTCAACCACAGGGGCGTCATTATGTCTTGGAGCACTTGTATGAAGATCTTGTTGAAGAGGAGCATGACGACGTGAAGAGCTTGATGAGCTTGATGCGCATGAACGCAGTCTTGCCATTCCGTCGATGAGGCGTCAAATACTGTCATTTGTTTTGGTGACGGAGCATTGGAGCACTTCATTTTGATGGCCAAAGTTGTGATGCATAGCGTGCATTTGCCTTTTGAGGCCATCGAAGCGGTTATCGATGTTCTTGAACTTGGCTTGCGTCTCGCCACATTGTTCGTCTTGTCATGTCTCAAGAGCTTGGCAACATTCACAGAACTCTTGTCGGATGATGAAATGACTTGCACGCGTCATGTACGGTCCATCTTCTTCTTGGGGAGGTAGTTGACTCGACTCACCGTGCCTATCTATCATGCAAAACACACAAAGCTTGTATATGGAAGTGGAATATGGTGGTGTTAGCCTTGTACCTCACCTTGGGGATTGCACCGAACTAGAAACCACAAATGAGAGCTATTAGCTTGCAAAGTGAAATCGCAAAGAAAACTCACACTAAAGAAAGAACTAACTCTCAAAAGCTTGTTGGTGGTAGGTTAGGATGGTCGAATGCCAAAGAACCAACCAAAAAAAGGGATAGTCAAACGTGGGTAAAATCCAAACAAAACTCAAGTCCAAGGCAAAGGTAAACAACTCAAAAGGGTGACAGGAAACTACAACTATATACACACACGTGGAGATTGTTGGGATTGACACGACTATGAAAATGAGCAAATAAAATGTCCTAACGAAGACTACGCTCGGTGTCGTGCCAATGCAAGGAGAGACAGGGGCTCGTTTGCAATGAAGAAAAATGAGCAACAGATTTGTGCACTTGCCTTGGGCGCTCTTCTTTCTCTCTTGCTTACAAGCTTTGAGACTCTCTTTTGCTATGGGAGACTATTTTTTCTTTTTCTGTTGCTTTGTATCTTTTTCTTTCTTTTTTTTGCTCTCCCTTGATGCTACCTAGTCACACTTGCTATTGCTATTGCACTCTCACTATCCAAGGAAAAATGCACAATGCTCAAGCAAAAAGAAGATGAGCCCCTCTCACAGGATAGGTACACACAAAGGAAGATAGGGGTTAACAAGGTGACGCAAGTTTTACCTTCGTTGGTGATGATGAACTTGATGTCGTTGGTGCAGGATGATGTTCGTGTACCGTGGTGTCGATGAGCACGAAAGTTGTCGATGCAGAAGCTTGTTGTTAGTTGACGACACGCACAAGGCCACAAACAAACAAGATAAGAGGCAAAATTGTCAAAATCCGGCGTCAGGGCTAGAGACTCCGGTGTGCTCAGGCCAGAAACTCTGGTGTGGGATGGAGACTCCTATCTACAAGTCCAGAAACTCCGGTCTGAAGGCAGAGCTCGAACTGCTCGTGTTCTTGAGCGGAAATCCACGCCTTGCGTCCTCAAATCCGCGAAAAAATGGCCAAATTGAGCTAGGAAAACACAGGATAAAGCTGGACCAATACCTAAGACGATATTTGGTCGGATCAAAACCACAAATAACACTCCAAATCAAGAGACCGATTCAAAGGCAAATTTGGGGCTCCTTTTTGGGGATTTTCGAATTTTTGGACGATATAAGAAAATTTTGTGTGGGAAATCGTGAGCAACGAAGCTCTGATACCAATATGTTGAGGGAAAACCTCTAGGGTGTCCCGATCTTTCACGAATCCCTTTCAAATCGAGGGTGGAGTGCGGAGGAAGGAGGGGGATGAACACGACGAACTCACCCACGAAGAACAAGATGAACACACTCATGCAAAACCATGATACACACCAATAGCACACGCCGGTGGTGACCGGTCCGGCGAATTCCCTAGGATCAGCGTCGGGAGGAGGACTCTCTCTCGAACCAGCACGGCTAGTAGGGAGACTTGGTGAGATCTTGACGTCTAGGCAAAGGAACTCCGATGCCTAGTCCTTGTACAACACGGAGGCACGATGCAAACTCCAACGATGTTTGTGATATTTGGTGCTCCTTTATCTAAGGAGCATGAGGCAAGAACTAGATAGATCCACAAGGGGTTTCCACTAAGTCCAAATATCATGCCTAGGTTTTACAATAGAGGTGGGGAACTATATATAGGCCAGCCACTTAAATAGGGGTACTTTAGGGATAATAGATAAATTCTGGACGGACTAAGGGGTACATGGGCCGAAGGCCCAAAGGCTTTTACATGCCTGGCGACGCTCGGTCTGGAGACTCCGGTGTAGTGGACCAGAGATTCCGGTTGGTCTCCGGTCCATCTCCGGAAGGGCAGACAAACTATCCTCGAGCTCGATTTGGGGGTCAGTCTAGAGGTGGGCCGGAGACTTTGGCAGACCGGAGACTCCAGTGTGTGCAGGCTGGATACTCCGGTCTGAGCAACTCCAGCAGCTTCTCCAAATGCCCTGCTCGTTGTTCTCCATCCTTGTGTGCTTGGTGATGTGTTGGGGCTTCGTACCTGATGATGCATAGAGTACTTGCATGAAGTAACACACCATCCAAGGATGTATCGAATTTGCACGAGGAGAGGAGCGAGTTCACCTTAGCTTGTAGGAGTTTGGCTCGGGCACGAGTCATGGGTCCACTTGGGGGACTTGGTGGTGTAGATGTAGGAGCGTTCGTAGGACGGGTTGCGATTCAAAATCCTAAGCAGAGAACAAACGGGATTGTTGCCTTGGAAGCTATTCATTCTACGCATATTGCTGATCTACTTTGGCCTAAGCCACGCAATCACAATGAGGCAATGGCTTGTCCGCACTGGCATGCTACAATGGAAACTGAATTTTCTGCTTTTTACAGTCTAATAAGACTTAGCGTCTTGTTCCTCCGGTTCCTGGCATTAATATTATAGACTCTAAGTGGGTTTTTAAGATCAAGCAAAAGTTTGATGGATCTATTGAGCGGTATAAAGCACGTCTTGTGGCTAAAGGGTTCAAACAACGGTATGGCCTGGGTTATGAGGACACTTTCAGCCCAGTTGTTACACCCACTACTATTCGTTTGTTATTGTCTATGGCATTGACTCATAATTGGCACATTTGACAGCTTGATATACAAAATTCTTTTCTTCATAGGGTTTTGGAAGAAGTATTCATGCGGAAGCCTCCTGGTTTTGAGGATCCTCATCAACCTACTCACCTATGTTACCTTGATAAGGCCCTTTATGGACTAAAACAAGCACCTCGTGCATGGCATGCTCGTCTCAGTATTTTTCTCGTTAGTCTTGGCTTCACTGCATCTACTGCTGACATATCTCTTTTCATATTTCGTCGACCTGATGTTACCCTATACTTATTGGTCTACATCAATGACATTATTGTGGTGAGTTCTTCCTCTACTAGTACGGATCGCCTTATCCATCAGCTTCGTCATTCTTTGGCTCTCAAGGATCTTGGCATTATTTTCTTGGGATTGAGGTTCAGCAATCCCCTGGTTCTCTGCTTCTTAGTCAAAAGAAGTATGCGCCTTAGCTTTTGTGTACTCCCCTTTCAACACCTATGATGTCCTTAGAAAAACTTAATTCTACTGATGGTGTTTCTCTCTCTGCTGAAGAGTCTACACGTTATCGCAGTATTGTTGGAGGCTTACAATACCTTACTATGACGCGGCCTGATTTGTCCTTTTCGGTCAACAAGGTGTGTCAATTCCTCCATGATCCTCATTGTGTACATTGGTCGGCAGTCAAAGGTCTTCTCAGATATGTCAAGGACACTTTGTCACATGGTTTGTTATTGCGGCTTTCAACAATGTCTTCTGGTCTCTTATCCGCATTTTCTAACTCGGATTGGGCTAGGAATGCTGATGATCGGCGATCCATGGGGGTTATGCTATATTCTATGGTTGTAACTTGGTTGCTTGGAGTGCTCGTAAACAAGCGACTATCTCCCATTCTAGTAAAGAGTTTGAATATAAAGATCTTTCCAATGCCACTTCAGAACATACTAGCTCTACTTGGCGAACTTGGAGTATCTCAGAGTAGTCCACCTATTCTATGGTGTGACAATATTGGAGCAATGTTTATTTCATCCAACCCTGTGTTTCATGCCCGTACAAAACACATAGAGGTTGACTTTCACTTTGTCCGAGAAGGAGTTGCTCAAAAGTTTCTCCAAATACGGTTTACCTCTTCCAAAGATCAGCTGGCAGATATTTTCACTAAACCATTACCTTTGCCTTTATTTCAAAATTGTGTACGCAATCTCAATCTTTGTGCCTCGGTTGAGATTGAGGCAGGGTGATAAACTACATATATGGAATTCTATATTAGCTCTACATGTACCGGTCTAGTTATTGTATAAATCTAGACCGTGTCTGTGCCTAACTCATGTAACCCGTACCTCTGTACCAATATATAAATCCAAGGAGCTGGCCCGTGTTGGGTATCGAGCACTACCCTACAACAATACTTGTTATGAAGCCCCGCTAACATACCAATGGGTATGTGTTAATTGATCTGGCAAAAGGGTGGAAGTGCGTGTGGAAACTTTGGTGCACCCCTGTAGGGTCAAATCTTTTCGAAAAGCCATGTCCACGGTTATGGACGAATTGGAGCACAGTTTCTCGATCATAGACAACTATAAATAAACAATTACTATTATAATTTTACTTGGATCTCGTATGACTAGTAAGTTGGATAACCACCATGGAATAAAACTGCCAACTATGTGAGTTTCCCCAGAATGACTTCCTTGTTTGGTCTTGAGGGGAAATACCAGGATGGGTATGTTTGGTGTTAGTATCAGGTTGGTTCTACATAGGTATTTCTTAACTCTCTCTAATAGACGACAGTTGTATTGAGTCTCTATAGGTAGTTTAGTGCAAGCTTCGCTGCCACTTCAGTCCACCATAGCCATGTAGGCAATAGCCGCTGAATTCTAGACTCACCGTGTACTGGCCTCAGTACTGACCGCTCCCTTTTTCCTTTGCCCTTTGTAGGCACCCCTTTTGTTTTAACATGTATAAGTTCGACGTCGTTAGCAGGGTTACCCTTCCGGTTTGGCCTGGGCAGGGTTATGGACGCCATTGGTTATTCTTTAGGGCTCTTAGCTCAATTTACATCTTATCTGTACTCAGATGGTGATTTGGATCTTTGTACTGTATATTTGTATTCTTGCCTTGTTGAGTCATTGTTGTATATATATATGTTCTTGTGGGTTCCATCGTGAACTATTGTGTAATAGTATTACTTTATTTTCCACCCGCAGGCAAGTGCCTGGTGTACATCCTTGAATCGTTTCTGTGCAGGTTTGGCGGAACTCGCTAAAATCTTTATAGGGCCGATACGAGGCTGTTACACTTCTTATCTAATTTAAGGGCCCAGGTAACATGATCGAGAGATCTCATAGGTATGAACTTGTATGCTAGCGAATCGGTGACTGATGGCCCAAAATATATCGAGCTCGTTGGGGAACCCCAAGAGGATGGTATGATGAGCACAACAGCAAGTTTTCCCTCAGTTATGAAACCAAGGTTATCGAACCAGTAGGAGCAAGGAAACACCTCCAAGGTGTTGTTGCCAACTTGGAATCATGTACAACACAACAACAGAACTTTGCCCCCAACTTATAGTGAGGTTGTCAATCTCACCGGTTTTGCTGAAAACAAAGGATTAAACGTATCATGTGGAAGAAAGTAAAAGCTTGCAGAAAGTAAATGGAAAACAGTAAACAGTTGTAGATTGATTGTAAAAGAAAGGACTGGGTCCATAGTTCACTAGTGGTGGTTCTCCTTAAGATAGATAACATGTTGGGTGAACAAATTATAGCGGGGCAATTGACAAACATCGAGAAATCATACACGCATATACTAATCATCTTGACTCCTTTGAGATTTGATTGGGCATTACAACATTATACATAGACCGTAATCCAACTACATCTATGACTAATAATCCACCTTCAGGTTATCATCCAAACCCCCTCCAGTATTAAGTTGCAAGCAACAGATAATTGCATTACGCATTGCGTGTAAAGTAAACAATATGATTGTTCTATGAACAAAGGATTGTTGTTTTCTCCCTAGTAGCAACACCACATCTAGTACCTTAGAGATTTCTGTCACTTCCCCAGATTACTAGAGGCATGAATCCACTATCGAGCAGAAATACTAACTCTTGGAGTTACTAGAATCTACTTGGCCAAGATAGCTACTAACAAGAGAAAGCATGCAAGATCACAAATAACAAAGACATGATAGAATCAATAATCAATCTGAAATAACATCTCAATATCCATCGGATCCCCGCAAACACAACATGTAGGATTACAAATAGATGATCTTGATCATGAATGGAGCTCACAAGATCTAAACATGGTAGCACAACAGAGAAGAACTAGCCATCTAGCTACTACATGGACCCATAGTCCAAGGATGAACTACTCATGCATCACACCGGAGGCTTGCATGATGATGAAGAAGGCCTCCAGGGTGAATTCCCCTCTCCGGCAGGGTGCCGGGAAGAGCTTCAGATCCCTCCCGATCTAGGGATGGAGAAGACGGTGGCTATAGACTCTTTCGTGGAATTTTGATCGGGTCCTTAGGGTTTCTGTATCGGAGGCATCTTATAGTCGGAAGGCGAGACCGAGGGGGTTCCCTGGGTGGCTGCACCACCCCCTAGTGTGAGCTAGGCCTGGCCATATGGCCAGGTGGTGTGGCCGCCCCCTGGCCCCTCTCCGTCTCGTATTCTGGCTCCATGTCCCCCTCGGTGAAAAACTGACTTTGGCTTTTGTCCCATCCAATTCCGAGAATATTCATTTTCGGACTTTCCTGGGACCAAAAACAGCAGTAAACAGGCAGCTGGTACTATGGCATCTTGTTAATAGGTTAGTCCAATAAAGTGTATGAAAAGTACTCCAAAGTTGGAACAAAACATAAGAAAGTAGATAAAAACCAAGCATGGAACATCAAAAATTATGGATACGTTAGCAACATATCAGCGACTCCTGAGTGACACAGTCGATATCAATGAGGAGCTAGTACTACTCGAGAATAACAAGGAACCATCAAGATTAAAGCCTTGATCTAGTCGGAATACCTTAATTAATGTGATGACCATGGTCGTGGTAACAGGTAGATGGATCATTGAGACTGGGAATACTTAGCCATGAGGACTTCTAGTTGGTTTATGGGTTGGTTGCCTACTCACTTACAAATAAGAAATATCAAAATCACTTATTCCATTTTATTCATTTGGCAGTTTCACTATTAACATGAATCGTTTCTCTCCACGCCTAACTTATTAGCTGCAGGAACTTTGAACACCTTCCTTGTTTCCTTGTTTTTTCTTACGCAAGTTTCCTCTATTATTCACTCACCACTTTCCACCTTCAACAATTATAGTCAATTCACTCAAGACCAATGCCACCTTGAGTGCGATAGAAACGCCGCATAAAAACACTTACCTAGGCTCATTGTTGGGATTGATATAAAAACTAGAATTAATACTTCCACGAAAACATGCTCTGACAAACCTGTGCACTTGCAGGCCATCAAGTTATTTTCTAGCGCCGTTGCCAGGGAGCTAAGTGCTAAGTATAGTTTCTTTACATATATAATTGTTGACACCATCCATGATCTCTGTTGAAGACAGAAGTACCACTCGATCTGGAAAAACATATTTACCTCCATATATTGATCGTATACCAACTAAAAGATGCCTACAATTTATCGAAATATTTTCTAACTCACGTACTATAGACCTAAACAGTTTAATTCATTTGATGGCAGGCCTGACTATCACCCAGGGGGGCAAAGGGCCTGAGCTACTATTGCGAGAATATGAGAATCCATCTAAGCACTTAAGAAAAATGCCTATTCTTTGTCCTGAACTTGAAGGCTAGGAATTTGAAATATATCCTGAGCTAATTTATATGATGAAAGAAATTTCCTTCACAAGAAAAGAAGAGGAAGTTCCTAGTGATCACTTGACAAAGGTCTATGACCTTTGTGCTACTCTTAAACCAGCAAGTTTACCAATAGAGTTTGTACTCCTCAAACTTTTCGCTGGTCTCTGAAAGATAATGCTTTTACTTGGTTACAATCATTACCCAATCATACTATAAAAAGCTAGGAAGATTGCATCCGAGAGTTTATGCATAAATATTGCTCGTTCACTAAAATCATGCAGATTAAGTGTAGAATAACATACTTTCTTCAAACAGTTGGAGAAAACTTTTATCAAGCATGGATAGATTTTATGCAATGATTATGGAAGTCCTGAACCATGATTTCCATGAGCACTTAATTATCCAATATTTTCATAATGGGATTAATGACGATACAAAAGAAATGATTGATTTGTCTATAAGGGAGCTATTTGCAATTTAATAGTGCTAGAATGTGTAAAGATTTTCGAGGTAAGATTCTTCAATTATGAACAATACAATCTAGTTGAGGATGTTAAACCACAAAAAGGTATGATTCACATACCCCCAAATCTTATACCTGAAGTTAAAAAGTCCATGGAAGAAAAAGGAATAGCTTCGGAACTTATTAAAGAAAATAAAATTGACATTCTTAAATCTTAATAATGGAAGATGAAATAAATCTTTTCATGCAAAAATTTAGATATCAACAAAAGCAGTTTCGTGAGAAATATTATAATCGTCTAATGGCTCAAGAAAACTATATAAAAGAGTTAACCGAAGTCTTTGATGATTTAGGACATGCTATGAAGCATTTGGATAGATATTTGAGTATGGTTAAAATGCAAAGTGATCAAATATTTGAAACTCAAATTCTGATTTTGAACCAAGGAAATTTTAATATTGTCTCTACTAACATTGTCACTAGACGTGGTACAAAAACGCAGGAACCACAACGGCCGCCTTGGTATCAAGAAGAACAAGCCTAGAAAGCAAGAGAGACTCAGGAAATGAGTCACGAAGAAGAGGACTTAGTTGATCCTCAAGATGATATTGATTATGAAGCTTAGAAAAGATTACTTGAGGCTTCCAAAGCTAGAGAAGAAGAAGAAGCAGGAAATAACATAAAAAATATGACTCAGATGCTGAGATGATCGACTCAAGGGAAGAGGCCAATCTCAGAAAGGAACAAGAAGAGCAGGTTATCACTTCACGTGAAGAACATGTTGATAAGGAAAAATCATTAGCAAATAAGAAAACTAAAAAGGATGTTGAACTGGCGAAGGTAAAGGAGAAGGTAATACCCACCAAAAATAAAATTCCTTATCCTAATCGAGCTCAATACGAACTAGACAAAGCTACTTATGATTCTTTTGTTGAAGCACTAGTAAGCCTTCATTTAGAACTCCCTTTAACTGATGCTATTCAAGTTCCTACTTACAAAAAGTTTATGCGAGATAATCTTAATAGAAAAAAGAAAGTAACTGAGACTGTAGCAGTAAGGACAAGCTTTGGTGATAAGCTGCCTGCTAAGCTTAGGGACCGAGGTATATCAACTATCTCCCGTGCAATCTAAAAACTAATAGGTAATGCTCTTTGTGATTTAGGGACAGGCACTAGTTTCATGCCTTATTCCTTGTTTAAGAAATTGAACCTTGGAGAGTATTATCCCACTTCAATCACTTTGCAAATGGCTGATAAGACAACTAAACAACCTGTCAGTATGATCGAAGATGTCTTACTTAGGATTGACCAACATATTATACCCACAGACTTTATTATACTTGATGTTTTGGAAGATGACAAACTTTCAATCATCCTAGGAACACCTTTTCTTAGCACTGCTAGAGCTAATGTTGATTCCTCTAGTGGTAAGATTGTTTTCAATATCTATGAAGATCAGATTGTTTGTTATTTCCAAGGAAACAGGAGCACAATGGCAAATATGTTCCACCACCGAATCGTATCCAAGCAGTGAAATCTGTTGATGAAGAATAGCTTGAGGTAAACGCTAACAACATGGAGGTTGGTTGATAAGCTAACTCTCCTTAATAAAATGCGTAATGGGAGTTAACCTATTCTTAAATAATTTAAGTTTAAATTTATTTTGTTTTATTTTTTGTGTCTTAATAAATTTGTTCAAGCGTTGAGACTCGCAAAGAATTTTTACCTTAGTGAAGTATATAGAAAAGTGAAAGGAAAGCAAAAGGAATAGTTAAAATTGGTTCAGACTACGTAATGAGTAGTGGTACATCCGAAGGTACCCGTACCGTATGCCCGTACTGTCAAAGAAAATCCAGTCAGAAAAATGAATTAATGAGTACTCATAACGAGCATCGGTACGGCCGGAGGTACCTGTACCGCTCGCTCATACTGAACTTCGACGATTTTCTTCAAAGCTCACTATGTCGATAACGAGCATTGTTATGGTCGGGACACACCCATACCGTCCACCCGTACCAGACCCTCTAGGTTTGATCTCGAACCCTAACCTTGATCCAACGGTGACGACCACTGGTACGGGCGGGATGCGCCCGTATGATGCGCCTGTACCAACTATATCGCCAGGTAAAGGCCAACGGCGGCTGGCTCCCAGCCAGCCCCTTTCTTATTCTTCCTCATTCTTTCTTTCTCTTTATCTCTCCACCTCAAACTCTAATGTCCTAGAACCTTTGATTCTTGATTGATTCCATATTTTTGAGTGGGGGAATCTTCACATCAGTAAGTTTCTCATCCGATCCACACTTTATTTTCTGAAATCCATGGTTGAATTCCTCACATTGACTACTTAGATAATTTCATCATATTTTGAGATTATTTTTGATTCCTCATGTTAGGATTTATAATTTATGCATGTAATCATTTGTTTGTATGATAGAAATTTGATGCCTATAGTTTTCCTTGAAAATTTCCCAGCACAATGCATAACATTGGAAGGATTTTCCGCTTGGGCAAGGGCTTGGGAACAGCAGGAGCCTTAGGATCTACTGGGCCACCGGGTTCAAAGAAGAGGCGTTCGGAGGCGGACAACTTGAGATCCGCCATGAAAAAGGACTACGAGAGGGTGATCCAACACAGGGTTTTACCCACTAAGTGGGTAAGCCGTGAGTTCCTCTCCCACCAAGGTCCATTGGAGGACTTCGAGCAGATGATTGTGCAAGCTAGCATGGTCCCATTCTCCCACTTCTCCATTGACACCTACTAGCTCTCGACGCACGAGTTCCTATCATCGTTCCACAATGATCTTGAGGCCCAGGAGCGCAATTGCACTGTAAGTTTTGTTCTCAATGGGCAACCCCATAGCCTTTCTTTTTATGAATTTTGTGATTGTTTCGGGTTCTCTCATGAGGGGTAACTCGATATTAATGAAACTGTCCACATAGAGGCTATGCATTCTTGGGAGCAGATTTATGTCCATAAGAATACTAATTATTTGTGCAAGAAGAGTGCCACTATCCATAATACCACTATCCATTATTTTCACACCTTTTTGGTTAATTCAATTTTTGGAAAGGGATATGTAGGGGCAATGGCAGGCCTCGAGATGAGCGTAATTCACATGACTTTGCATCATGAGATGGAGCATAAGATAAACTTGGGTTCTTTGCTCATTCAACACTTTCTCCGCCAAAGGTCGGCTTCCTCGGGTGACATCTGCTATGGTGGCTTGATCACACATATCACAAGCGAGTTTGTCACCCTAGGAAAGGGTTGTGGTTGGCATTAAGATTCTACATGACATACACATGGCAAGCACAAAATTCATGGGTATCTGTAGACCCCAACGCGCCCTCCGTGCGTATCAATTTTATTTTGAGCCTAATGGTGATATCCACCGAGTTTTGCTTCCTTTTGTCCAGGCTTTTGGTTTGCCACGTAAACAGAGTTGGGTCCTCACCGAGGAGGAATTCCAGCAAGCATTGGTACTTTCAGGGAGGTGATACGTCATAAATGTATCTATAATTTTTGATGTTCCATGCTTGTTTAGTATCTACTTTCTTATGTTTTGTTCACACTTTGGAGTATTTTTATACATTTTCTGGAACTAACCTATTAACAAGATGACATAGTGCCAGTTGTCTGTTTTCTGCTGTTTTTGGTTTCAGAAAAGCTAGTAAGGAAATATTCTCAGAATTGGACCGGACAAAAGCCCAAGTCAATATTTTACCCAAGGCAACACGGTGTCCAGAGGGGAGACGAAGAGGGTCATCAAGGCAGCCACACCCTAGGGTGGCGCAGCTAGCCCTATGCGTGCCGCCACCTGGTGTGGGCCCCCTGGTACTCCACCGACCTTGCCCTTCCGCCTATAAAAGCCTCCTAGGACGAAAACCCTAAGTACCCGATCAAAAACCCGAAAAATTCCACGAAAGAGTCTGTAGCCGCTGCCATCTCCATCCCTAGATCGGGAGGGATCTAAAGCTCTTCTCGACACCCTGCCGAAGGGGAGAGATCACCCTGGAGGCCTTCTTCATCACCATGACTGCCTCCGGTGTGATGTTTGAGTAGTTCATCCTTGGACTATGGGTCCATGTAGTAGCTAGATGGTTAGTTATCCTCCTTTGTGCTATCATGTTTAGATCTTGTGAGCTCCGTTCATGATCAAGATCATCTATTTGTAATCTTACATGTTGTGTTTTCGAGGATCCGATGGATATTGAGAAGCTATTTCAGATTCATTATTGATTCTATCATGTCTGTGTTATTTGTGATCTTGCATGCTTTCCGTTGTTAGTAGCTATCTTGGCCAAGTAGATGCTAGCAACTCGAAGAGGGAGTATTTATGCTCGATAGTGGGTTCATGCCTCTAGTAATCTGGGGAAGTGATAGGAATCTCTAAGGTACTAGATGTGTTGTTGCTACTAGGGAGAAAACAGCAATCCTTTGTCCATGGGACAATCGTATTGTTTACTTTACACACTTTCCTTATGCAATTATGTGTTGCTTGCAACTTAATACCGGAGGGGGTTCGGATGATAACCTGAAGGTGGATTATTAGTCATAGATGTAGTTAGATACAGTCTATGTATAATGTTGTAATGCCCAATCAAATCTCATAGGAGTCAAGATGATTAGTATATGCATGTATGCTTTCTCGGTGTCTGTCAATTGCCCCATTGTAATTTGTTCACCCAGCATGTTATCTATCTTAAGGAGAATCACCTCTAGTGAACTATGGACCCTGGTCCATTATTTTACCATCAATCTACCATCTACTATTTATTGTTTATTGTTTACTTTCTGCAAGCAATTACTATCTTCCACACAATACGTTTAATCCTTTGTTTTCAGCAAAACAGGTGAGATTGACAACCTCACTGTAAGTTGGGGAAAGTTCTGTGGTTTTGTTCTGTAGGATTCCAAGTTGCTAGCAACACCTTGTAGTTGTTTCCTTGCTCCTACTGGTTTGATAACCTTGGTTTCATAACTGAGGGAAAACTTGTTGCTGTGCTTATCATACCTTCCTCTTGGGGTTCCCAACGAGCTCGATATATTTTTAGCCATCAAGCCTTTTTTCTGGCGCCGTTGCTAGGGAGTCAAGGACACCTTCACAAGGGGAGTCCCTGATAACCAATCTCTTTACTTTTTTTTGTTTTGCTTAGTTTATTTTTTCTTTGTTTGCTTCTTTTATCAAAAACACACAAAAAATTAGTTCCTATTATAGTTGTTATTTTTGTTGATCTATTATTGTCTCGCTTTATCATGCTTTCTATCAATGGTTGGTTTCTTTGAAACTAGATCTTATTGGCAAGATGGGTTCATGGAAGAACAAAAATATTATTATGACGAACACCGCTTGTCACAAAAAGGGAAACACTTATTGGAACAAATTGATAAATTGTATACCATAGCTAGAAACGTGTGCTCTACTTATAATGTTACTTATTGCTTTGATAAATCTTGTTGATGTAGGAGGTATAAACACCTCCCTTTTCAATATGAGTATAATGATGATGTTACCATATCTTCTTATGTTAAGGGAAATTATGACTTTTATGATGTGGAACAAATTGAAGAATTTATTGCTTGGAAGGGTGCATTCGAACTTGCTTATTTTCTTGAAAATATTGATGATGCACCTTATAAATATGAGGTTTATGATATACTTAAATTTTGCTTTGATAATTACAAGGAAGAAAATGGCTATATTCTTGAATATCTTAATAGATGCTCTCCACCAATGGAAGAGACTAATGCCTTGCAGGAGCCTATGGAAGAAGAAATTTCTGAAACAAGAAGCTCATTGGATGAAAAGGAGGAGGAGAGTGATGATCAAGAGGAGGAAGAATGGAGCAGCTACCCATGTCTACCTCCCAATAAGAGTAACTCTTTAACTAATACCTTATTTGATCGCCCTCCATGCTTACCAAAGGAGGATGAGTGTGATATTTATATTGTTGAGTTTGTCCATTATGCTACTGAAAATCATTATGAGAGAGGAAAATATGGTTGTTGGAATTCTCATGTTACTAAAATACCTCTCTTTATATTGAAAATTCCAAAGTTGCTCTTGTTTTATGTACCCATTCTTGTTACTATGTGCTTCTTTGATTTATTTTATTACAAGATTCCTATGCATAGGAAGTGGGTTAGACTTAAATGTGTATCATATTTGCTCCTTGATGCTCTCTTTTGCTTCAATTCATATTTCTTATGTGAGCATCTTCTCAAATTACTGAGCCTATCTTAATGGCTATAAAGAAAGAGCTTTTTGGGAGACAACCCATTATTTTTATTCAGTAAAATTTTCTTTTGTTGAGCCTTGGAAGTTATTACTTCTGTAATAACCTCTCCTTATCCTTTTTGTGTGGTTATTGTGCCAAGAGTAGCCTCTAATCAGAGAGAAATAATGCTTGAGAAAATTATTGTCCCGAAACAGATTTTTGTGCTTCGCTGTAAAAATTCGAGAAAAATCTGTGTACGTCGGATTGAGCTGTAATTTTTTGTGCTTCTGCCCCAGGTTATTATCGAACTTTCGTTAGTTTATCACTTTTCGATTTGAGCAACAGAAAGTCTTCGCACAAATCGGTTTTTACCTGCTGGTCTGTTTTGACAGATTTCTGTCATTATTTGTATTTGCCTCTTAATCTCTTTCTCTTTGAGTTCTCTTTGATCACTTGAACTTTTAAAAGAAATTTCTACAGTAGCTTGTGCTCTAATGGAAGTTTTACTTGTGTTGAAACTAAACCTAAAGACTTATAATCTTAAGTACACTAATGTTGCTAATGAAGATTGTGTGAAGTTTTGTATGACCGAAATTTTAAAGTGTAGGGAAAAATAATGTGATAAGATGAAGTATGGACAAAATATCAAGCTTAGGGATGCCACCCGTGTCACCCCAAGAATTATTCAAGAAGTACAAGCGTCAAATCTTGGGGATGCCCAAGGCATCACCTTCTTCATCAATAAAAATCTCAGGTTCTCTTCCAAACACTTCATTTTTATTGTTTCATGCACAATTGTGTTATTCTTGGAGCGTCTTCGTTTTTGTTTTTAGTTTTATTTTGCTTGGTTTTCCTTCAATAAATTGGTTGGACCCCCTCATTCATACATTAGTTTCAAATAAGTTGATTTGGATTGGAAAAGAGTAGGAAAGTTCATGCTTATAAGTGGTATAAAAGGAGTCTTGTTTTGACTGTGGCCTAGACTTTATCATGTCATGTTTGATATTGCTTTGAATTTATGCTTAGTTATTATTGCTGTAGCATGACTTGTTACAAACAATAGAGATTGCTTAATGTTCCTTGAAAGAATCATGCGTTGTTTTAGCATATTAAAGCATAATATTGTGGTATTCTCCTTTGATGCTTTATTTGGGTTGACTTGGCGCATTCTCACACCATGTTAAGACTATACCAAGTCACCATAGCCTCTATGATCATTTAGTTTTTGACTTGTAATATCACTTTATGCTTTAATTAATAATGTTTTGTCGCTTTGCATGATTATGGCCATTATTGCTCTCTTAGTTGGTCGCTCCCAGTCTTTTGCTAGCCTCCACATGTACCAAGTATGAGTTTCACTCATGCATCCAACTCCAAATAAAACCAAGTTATTCCAAAGAGTCCACCATACCTACCTATTAGCTATTGCTATTCCAAGTATATTTATGTTTTTATCTACCTTACGAATTAAACTTGTTATGTGAAAATTAGTGATTAAAGCTCTCACGAACTTGATGGCACACTTTAGTTTCTTGCACTTAATAAACTTGAACCATGTCCCCATCTATGTTGCGTATATGCTTGCTTTTTGTAAGTTGTGAATTAGCAGAACCATGATACCGTGGGGAACGCTTTCAATATTGCACTTCATTTAGTTGATATCATGTTCTTTTGCTTATGGATCCCGGCGGTGTGAAATGAAAGGGGAGCTTGTAAGGCTCATGGAGTTCGTATATGTGTTAGAGAAACGCCTGGGTGGCTAGTCTAAGCCATGCCTAATCATGGTGGAAACGTGCAGCATAACCATAGTGAGCAATCTTTCAAGCATCCTAAAAACACAAAAAAAGGAAAACCTTATGCAAATAGCATCGAAAAGATCACTGAGATGCTCATTGTCTTCTTGCCTTGTCATTTTGATATGGGGAGGCTTCTCTATCATCGGTCAAGGGGTACTCCGTTGGTGGTTCTCTATGATACACATGTACTTACAATGACAAGAACTTACTTGTGACTAAAGTTGAGTAGCATGAGGAACGATACTCGTAAGCAAGGGGCATGAGATTTTCAGCTTATAACGTGTCAAGCATATCGTCATATTTGTTCACTTTAACCTTAATCACCTAAAGATGCTTATGATAGGGGCAATGAGAGTTGAAAGCTAATAAGTACCATAATTTTTGTAAGCTCTTTATGAGACTTGAATCCCTTCTTCCTTCTATGAAGGGCCTTTCTTTTACGTTTATATTGAGTCTCCATCTTCTATCTTTATGCACCTATTGAGAGAGCATACTGGTCATTCTTAGTTTAATGTGCATTGTCCCAAAACTTTTTGATTGATTCATAACTTTGATATTGCTTGTTCTTAAACTATTTGTATCTAGTCACCCTTATGAACTTTGAAGGTGTCCTATGCATTTATGTTTTGCTACACTATGAGGGACAAGCTGAATACCATTCTCATTATGTTTTCTATATGTGAAAAAAACAAACATCTTTCAAAGCATTGTTATTCATGAATCTTTTGTTTGTACCTTTTCATGTTACAACATAGTTGCTATGTATTATTGTTAGAACTATATCTTTCATGTCTATGTTAGAGTACTGTGATCCCAGCTATCAATGTTTTACAAATACCTTGATCAAGATTGTGATGATGCATGTCACCTCAAAAATTATTCTTTTTTATCACTTACCTACTTGAGGACGAGCAGGAGTTAAGCTTGGGGATGTTGATACGTCATAAACATATCTATAATTTTTGATGTTCCCTGCTTGTTTAGTATCTACTTTCTTATGTTTTGTCCACACTTTGGAGTATTTTTATAAATTTTCTGGAACTACCCTATTAACAAGATGCCACAGTGCCAGTTGCCTGTTTCTACTGTTTTTGGTTTCAGAAAAGCTAGTAATGAAATATTCTTGGAATTGGACCGAACAAAAGCCCAAGTCAATATTTTACCCGAGGCAACACAGAGTCCGGAGGGGAGACGAAGAGGGGCACCAGGGTGGCCACACCCTAGGGTGGTGCGGCGAGCCCTAGCTGCGCCGCCACCTGGTGTGGGCCCCCTGGTACTCCATCGACCTTGCCCTTCCGCCTATAAAAGCCTCCCAGGACAAAAACCCTAAGTACCCGATCAAAGACCCAAAAAATCCATGAAAGAGTCTGTAGCCACCGCCATCTCCATCCCTAAATCAGGAGGGAACTAAAGCTCTTCCCGGCACCCTGCCAGAGGGGAGAGATCACCCTGGAGGCCTTTTTCATCACCAGGACTGCCTCCGGTGTGATGTGTGAGTAGTTCATCCTTGGACTACAGGTGCATGTAGTAGCTAGATGGTTGGTTCTCCTCCTTTGTGCTATCATGTTTAGATCTTGTGAGCTCCGTTCATGATCAAGATCATCTATTTGTAATCTTACATGTTGTGTTTGCGGGGATCCGATGGATATGTAGATGCTATTTCAGATTGATTATTGATTCTATCATGTCTATGTTATTTGTGATCTTGCATGCTTTCCGTTGTTAGTAACTATCTTAGCCAAGTAGATGCTAGCAACTCCAAGAGGGAGTACTTATGCTCGATAGTGGGTTCATGCCTCTAGTAATCTGGGGAAGTGACAGGAATATCTAAGGTACTAGATGTGCTGTTGCTACTAGGGAGAAAATAGCAATCCTTTTTCCATGGGACAATTGTATTGTTTACTTTACACACTTTGCTTAATGCAATTATCTGTTGCTTGCAACTTAATACTGGAGGGGGTTCGGATGATAACCTGAAGGTGGATTATTAGTTATAGATGCAGTTGGATTACGGTGTATGTATAATGTTGTAATGCCCAATCAAATCTGATAGGAGTCAAGATGATTAGTATATGCATGTATGCTTTCTCAGTGTCTGTCAATTGCCTCGCTGTAATTTGTTCACCCAGCATGTTATCTATCTTAAGGAGAATCGCCTCTAGTGAACTATGGACCCTGGTCCATTCTTTTACGATCAATCTACCATCTACTATTTACTATTTACTATTTACTTTCTGCAAGCAATTACTATCTTCCACACAATATATTTAATCCTTTGTTTTCAGCAAAACCGGTGAGATTGACAACCTCCTGTAAGTTGGGGCAAAGTTCTGTGGTTGTGTTGTGCAGGATTCCAAGTTTCTAGCAACACCTTGCAGTTGTTTCCTTGCTCCTACTGGTTCAATAACCTTGCTTTCATAATTGAGGGAAAACTTGTTGTTGTGCTCATCATACCTTCTCTTGGGGTTCCCAACGAGCTTGATATATTTTGAGCCATCGGGAGGATATCGCTCCGCCGTAAGTATATCCCAACTAGGAAAATGCAGCAGCAGGAGCAAGGTGGAGAGGACTAGAACGCAGCAGGCTGGGATGACTACGGTCACCAACATAATCACCAACAACCTTTTCCTCATCACCAGCAGCAAGGTATGCCTCCACAACAGTCGGGATTCAACTATGTCCCGAGGAGTGAGTTTGACCAGGTGGTGCATCGCATTGACAACATATATAATATGTTGCATGATGTGAATGCCAACATAGTCAACCTCACCCAAGACTTTACCTCCTTCGTGACTGACTTTCCAAACCACTACCCAAACTTCCCGTACCATCATCCGTCGCTCGGAGATGGCGACAACAATTAATTCGAGTTGGGCCAAGAGCCTAAGATTGGGGAGGTTAACTCCTCCCCACCTTTTGCATTCATATTTTTCGTTCTTATTTTTAATTTATTTTGTTTTCATTCTAGTGCATGTTTATTTTCAATTTGCATTGATAAACTAAAACTCAAAATTATTACACTAGCTTTTATCTTGACTTGTGCAAAGTTCTCTCGGTTCTCGTTGATTTTTCCGCAGGTTATTTGCCTCTAGTGATCTAACTATGAAGAAAAACGTGAGGAGTTGACCTAAGTGGGATATGAGCAAGCAAGAGGATGTATCACATCCCTATTTTCCGTTTTCCTGAAAGTTTATTCATGAACATTTTATGTTTGTTCGGTTGCACTTGAGTTCTACTCCACGCATAGCTCGTTATTTTTTGGGACTAGAGTTCAAAGGTTATTGTCACTACTTTGGTTCAGACTGACGAAAATTACTATCGGTTAGAAAAACAACTCCTTGGATTAAATTCCAATTTGTTAAGAACAAGAGAAAGTGTCTATTCACAACTTTGGTTCCATGTTTTTGTCTTAAGGGCTTAATCTTAGTAGCACTCAACCCCACATATTGATCGTTGACTTGATGATACCTTCTGAAAAAGAATTGTTTGATGGAACGAACTTTTATGGTGGGAGAGGTAGATGCCAAACCTGTTTTGATCAGCTTTATTATAAAAAAGATAAAAATTTCTATGTTTCTCATGCACACCTTTGGGATGCCAACACCTTTGCTAGCTTTTGAACGATCTATGGTATAACCCCTGATTTTGTCTATGATTTGATGACATGAGTGGCATATGTGTCAATATATGGGCAAATGTTTTGGTACTCTCAAAGGTTGTGCAAGCACTTTTAAAAGAAACAATCATTGATCCTTTAAAGAGGAAGAAGAAAAAAGAGAGAGGAACTACCGCCAAGATATAAGATGGAAATAGTCAATACTTACAAGAGCATTAGTATCACCTCACCACCTAAAATGAATAAATTAGAGTTCTTGAAAAAGAAGGAAAAGAACAGGTGTTTGATAGCTGCGATTATTGAAGTGGGTGTTAATGAAAAGCTCTAAGTTTATCCTTCTTTTGACATTTACTTGTGCACCCTAAATTTTGACTAAAAGCATCCTTGCTTTAAAATACTTTTACTCTCATAAAAGAGGGGCGCTGAAAAGAATTGATTCACAAGCCTAGCCAACTTTTTGATAGTCTCTTTTGAGTTTCAAGAACTATTAGCTAGCGACTTATTTGTGTCTAGGAAACGAGCTTAAGTGCAATTGTTTAGATATATAATGCTCATGTTCAAGGTTTCAGGATTTGAGATAATGGAATATGATACAACCTTAGACTTGTGAGTCTTTCCTCTTGATTCAATTTCTCGCTATTACTCATTATAGCTTTATCACTCAGGGGCGAGTAATAGCTAATCTTGGGGAAGTTTATAGCTCTAAATTTCAACACTTTTTATCATTGTTTTTCCTCTTGTTTATTGTCAGATTTCATTGAAGATTACCCTTTCTACTAAAGCTAACATCGCAATTAGTGAATCCTTGGTTTCTTGTGATGGTTTTTAGGAAATGAACATTTATGGAAGATCTAATAGCATTTATGGGCTAATTACACCAAAAGAAGAAAATCCCCAATTGGGGCCCCTTTCATTGGAGGCGTTCAGAGTGCATAACGACCACTGGTACGGTCGTGGTGCGCCCATACCGTCCGCCCGTACTACCTGCCGCCGGCTCCATTATATCAATACAAGCACCTTTCGTGAAGGGGAGAAGATGAAAAACAGAACACAGCCGCCGCAAACTCATCTAGAAGGGGAGAGATCAGATCTGGAGAAGGAGATGAACACCGTTTCATTCTTCAATGATCTCTAGCCTTCACACCATCCAATCCACCGTCACCTCCATTGTTTCTTAGAGAGAGAGAGAGATTGACACTTGTAAGATTAGGATTTGATACTTTGATCTACCTTTGGTTTTTATTTGATTTGATCTTCAACTGGTATTGTGGCTTGCTACGATAACTCCGAGATGATTTCCATTTGCAATACAACTATGACTTTGTTTTATCTTCCTCTCATGTCTGAGTACATCCCCATAGGCGTGGGAGATGTAGGGGATTGGTGAGATGTGTTGTGCCTTCTTTAAATCCATCCATTCATGATTCTTGTAGTGTTTATTAAATTGTGGGAATGATTATCCATGTTTGCCTAATGCTTGTTATCTAATTTAAGGGTCCTAGTAACATGATCCAGAGATCTCATAGGTATGAAGTTGTATGCTAGAGAATTGGTGACCCCCGAGTGACACCGCCGATATCATTGAGGATCTAGTACTACTCGAGGATAACAAGGAACCATTAAGAATAAAGCCTTGATCCAGTCGGAAGACCTTAATTAATGTGCTGACTGTGGTCGTGGTAATAGGAAGACGGATCACTGAGACTGGGAAGAATTGGCCATGAGGACTTCTAGTTGGTTTATGGGTTGCTTGCCTACTCACTTAGAAATAAGAAATATCACAATCACTTATTCTATTTTATTCATCTAGCACTTCCACTATTACTATGAACCGTTTCTCTCCACGCCTAACTTCTCATATGCAGGAACTTCGAACACCTTTCTCGTCTTTACTTTTATGTTATTTAATCCTCGTTTTTCCTTACGCAAGTTTCCTCTATTATTCACTCACCACTTTCTACCTTCAACAATTGCAGTCAATTCACTCAAGACCGGTGACACCTTGAGTGCGACAGAAACGCCGCATAAAAACACTTACCTAGGCTCCTTATTGGGATCTATATAAAAACTGGAATTAATACTTCCATGAAAACGTGCTTTTACGAACCTGTGCACTTGTAGGCCATCATGGATTCACACTTTGCCTCCTTGCTTTAATATTATTATGGGAATAACTGTACTTGAGTTTTGAAGGAACACATCCCTATAAGGAAGAGGATTATGAAGTCACTCATGAGAGGTATGTCCTATGTCTCCCACTTTTGAAGTTTGAGTTGTTTATTTTAGTTGGTTGATTTGCTAAGATGCCATGCTAGTGGGAGTAATTCAAAATAGTTAGAGTAAAGCTTTTTATTCGTATGGATGATTAGTTGTGGAAGATTTTGATCTAGTTCTTTTAGATAACCGAGTCTTGCCTTGGAAATAATATTGCCAAACAAGTACAACAAGAATGTGTCTAAAATTGATGACTTTTTTGATGAATGAGTGTCTTGAGAGTTTACCCTTGAATATACTTAACCCCATACATGTTTTGATAGACTTTTACAACACTCTTGAAAGGAGTTGTTTGATTGAAATGAAGTCTAGCGGTAATTGTGATGCATGCCAAAGCTAACCTTGTGGATCAAACCATGGTACTAGTTAAAAAAATTCTATGTTTCTCATGTACACCTTTGGATACCAACAACTCTGCTAGCCTACGAACGATCTATGGTATAACCCCGTATTTTGGCTATGAATTGATGACATGAGTGGCATATGTGTCAATGTAATGGGAAAAGTATTGGTACTCTCAAAGGTTGTGCAAGCAATTGTAAAATAAACACTCATGATCCTTGAAGAAGGAAGAAAAAATATATGAAGATCCATATAACAAGTCCTTAGCATGGTCTCATTACTACTTTATGAATTTCCTTAAAAGACAATGATTGGATTATAAGTGTTTTGATAGCCTTGATTTACTGAAGTGGGCGTCAATAAGACACTTCACTGTTATGCTACTTAGGACATGAACTCTCTTACTCAATTATGCTATTAAAACATCCTAGTGTTCTTTGGCAAGCTAAGGGTTAACTAGAAGAATTGGATTGATTGTTACACTTCTAGTTATTTATACTTATATTAAACTCTACTTTGATTGTCTTGACTTACCGAAGATTGTATAGTATTCTTGTCATCTCTCTAACTTTGATAAGACTTTCAAATGGATGAAGTGCTGGACACATATGACTACCAACCGTACATGAATTCATATTCTCATTGTTTCAAGTTTAAACGTTGAATTCCTTATAGTTCTTTTATTTCTTCTTACTCGAGGGTGATCAAGGTTTGAGTTTTGGGGAGGTTGATGGCTCTAAAATTAGTCATCTTCCACCAGGTTTAAACATTGTTTTTAGTCAAACAATTGGCAAGAAACTCTCTAGCCTTGCCACTAATGACTAATAATTGCAAAGATATGCAAACCATTGCTTTGATTTGTGTTGTGCAGGAAATCACGCTTTTTAATGCAAAATCAGGAGTCATGATGAAGGTTTTGAGGAAGTCCACATGACCAAGTAATTTTGGAGCCATTGCCAGGTGTCTCTAGCCGTAACGACCACTGGTACGGGCAGGTGATACATTGCAAATGTATCTATAATTTTTGATGCTCCATGCTTGGTTTTATCCACTTTCTTGTGTTTTGTCCACACTTTGGAGTACAAATCATAATTTCTTGGACTAACCTATTAACAAGAGCCACAGTGCCAGCTGCCTATTTTCTGCTGTTTTTGGTTCCAGGAAAGTCAGAAAATGAATATTCTCGGAATTGGATAGGACGAAATCCAAAGTGCCTATTTTTCCGGAAGACTCATGGAGCCAGAATACGAGACGGAGGAGGGCCAGGGGCTGGCCACACCCCCCTAGGCGCGGGTCCCCCCAAGCCGCGCCAGGGCATGGTGTAGCCCCCCAGGCACCCCCTCGGTCTCCCTCTTCGCCTATAAGAAGCCTTCTGACCTAAAAACACCGGGGGGTTCGACGTTTTTCCAGAAGAAGTACCGCTCCGTCGCCACCACCAGATTCCACGAAACAGCACCAGAAACTCTGTTCTGGCACCCTGCCGGGACGGGGAATTGGAGGAGATAATCGCCATCATCATCACCATCGCTTCTCCATCGACCATCCATGTTTCCCCCATCTATGAGTGAGTAATCCCCCGCTGTAGGTTGTGGGGATGGTAGGGATTGGATGAGATCGTCAATGTAATGGCATCAGATTGTTAGGGCATGGTGCCTAGTATCTTTTATTAGTGCTTTATGACTTTGTTGCGACTTGTTATGCTTAATGCTTGTTACTAGGGCCCGAGTGCCATGATTTCAGATATGAACATGTTATTGATTCATTATGATAGTATTGTTTTTGGTCTTATCTGCAAGTTGTATACACACGTTGTTGTCCAGAACCAATGGCCCCGAAGTGATAGAAATCGGGATAACCGAAGGGAATGGCTTTGATGTGAGGATCACATGTGTTCATGGAGTGTTAATGCTTTGCTCCGGTGCTCTATTAAAAGGAGCACCTTAATTGCCAGTAGTTCCCTTGAGGCCTCGCTGCAAACGGGCTGGCAGGACAAAAGATGTTGTGCAAGTTCTCATTGCGAACACGTATGACTATATATGGAACACATGCCTAGGATTATCTAGTACTTGGATGCTTTATCTTATTTATCTGCAATTGCCCTATGTTCTGATTGGTATGTGAATTTTCTTGTCCATGCAACGCCCGTCTATCCATCCTATGCCTACCGCACTCGAATCCTACTATTTACTGCTATTGTTACTGTTGTCTTTACTTTACTGTTGCTGCTACTTTGCTATTCCTACTACAAAAATGTTGCTACTGATAAACTGCTATGAGCAAGATTGTTTCCAGGTGCAGCTGAATTGACAACTCAGTTGTTAAGGCTTATAAATA
The DNA here is from genome assembly GCA_910589775.1 of Avena eriantha. Lineage (NCBI taxonomy): Eukaryota > Viridiplantae > Streptophyta > Magnoliopsida > Poales > Poaceae > Avena > Avena eriantha. The sequence continues at coordinate 298,765,445 of OU342744.1, forward strand.
TTCTTTGGCTCCCCTTGTGTCGAATCAATAAATTGGGTTTCACTTCCCTCGAAAATACTGTGATACACCCCCTATACTTCTGGGTCATCAAGACTATTTTCTGGCGCCGTTGCCGGGGATCCATAGCTTTATTTATCAAGTCCACTTGGAATCACTATTTTTCAAGCTAAGTTTATTTTCGCCTTGTTTGCTTGTTTCTTTATCAAAAATACAAAAAAGGGGGTAGTTCCTACTCTAGTTGTTATTTTCTTTGGTTTGTTATTGTATTGCTTTATCATGCTTGTTGTCAATGGTCGGTTTCTTTGAAACTGAATCTTATTGGCAAGGTGGGTTCATGGAAGATCAAAAATATTATTATAAGGAACACCGCTTGTCACAAAAAGGGAAACACTTATGGGAACAAATTGATAAATTTTATACCATTGCTAGAAACGTGTGCTCTACTTATAATGTTACTTATTGTTGTGATAAATCTTGTTGCAGAAAGAGGTATAAACACCTCCCTTTTCAATGTGAGTATAATGATAATGTTAACATATCTTCTTATGCTAAAGGAATTTATGACTTTTATGATGCAGAACAAATTGAAGAATTTATTGCTTGGAAGGGTGCTTTTGAACTTGCTAGTTTGCTTGAAAATATTGATGATTCACCTTAAAAATATGAGGTTTATGGTATACTTAAATTTTGCTTTGATAATTACAAGGATTAAAATGGCTATATTCTTGAATATATTAATTGATGCTTTCCACAAATAGAAGAGACTAATGCCTTGCAGGATCCTATGGAAGAAGAAATTGATGAACCTGAAAGCTCATTAGATGAAAAAGAGGAGGAGAGTGATGAACAAAAGGAGCAAGAATGGATTAGCTACCCATGCCTACCTTCTAATGAGAGTAAATCTTTATCCCTTACATTATTTGATTGTCCCACATGCTTACCAAAGGAGGATGAATGTTATGTTCCTGAGGATTCTTTTGAAAATGTTTATCATAAAGCTCTAGTGGTTGTAGATCATGAAAAAATGCTTTATGTGATAGTTATATTGCTGAGTTTGTTCATGAGGCTACTGAAAATTATTATGAGAGAGGAAAATATGGTTGTAGAAGTTTTCATGGTATTGAAACACCTCTCTATGTGCTAAAAGTTTTGAAGTTACTCTTGTTTTATCTTCCTATGCCTGTCACTTTGTTCTTTGTGAATTTATTTGCATACACGTTTCCTATGCATAGGAAGTGGGTTAGACTTAAATGTGTTTTGAATTTGCTTCTTGATGCTCTCTTTTACTTCAATTCATATTTCTTATGTGAGCATCCTCTCAAACTATTATGCCTGAAGATGATAATATGTCTATTATTCTTGGGAGACCTTTTCTTAAATACTGCAGGAGCAGTTATTAATTGTAATCAAGGGAAGGTGACTTTCAATGTGAATGACAAGGAACATACAGTCTATTTCCCTAAGAAGATTGAAAGGACTTATGGTTTGAATTCAATTGAACATGCTGAGGGCAATCAAGTTGGAGAAATATATTGTCCCAGACTAAGAGAAAAATTTGAGACTATTATGATTGGGACCATTGCTATCAAGGTTGAGGTAACATAATCATTAGTGGAATACAAAGTTTTGTCTCATATAAAATTGTTTTGGTAACAAGACCTGATCAACCTTGTTAACAAAAGGATTTCATTGAACAAAACAATGTTTTGACCATGATTATCTCCGCTTACTTCTATTCTATCCATTTTAGTTGTTGCTTATGCCTAACTTAAAGGCGTTAAAGAAAAGTACTTATTGGGAGATAACCCAAAAGTTTTAGATTAGTCTTGGAAGTTATTACCTCAGTAATAACCGCTCATTATCCTTTTTATTTGCTTTTTGTGCCAAGAGTAACCTCTAATGAGAAAGAAGTAAAGGTTGGGAAAGTTGCTGTCCCGAAATAGAGATATGTGCTTCACCGTAAACATTCGTGTAAAATCTCTGTACGTCGTTTTGTGGCGTGAATTTTTATGCTTCTGCCCCAGGTTGTTATCTAACTTTGGTTAGTTCAGCACTTTTTGATTTGAACAACAGAAGGTCTTCGAAAAAATTCTTCTTTACCTGCTGGTCTGTTTTGACAGATTTCTGCCATTTTCTGCATTTGCTTCTTGTTGGTTCCTTTTTGAGTTCTTTTGAGGAATTGAGCTTTTTGAGGGAAGTGCTACAGTAGAAAGTGTTCTAATGGAAGTTTATTTGGTGTTATAACTGAACCTTAAGACCTATTATCTTGAGTGCACTAATGTTGCTAACAAAGATTGTGTGAAGTTTTGTATGAAGGAAAATTTTCAGGTGTATGGAAGGAATGAGTAATGAGATGAAGGATGGATTAAAGCTCAAGCTTGAGGATGCCAGGCGTGTCACCCCAAGAAATATCCAAGTATTACAAGTTTCAAAGCTTGGGGATGCCCAAGGCATCCCCTTCTTCATCAATAAAAATCTCAGGTTTCTTCCAAACACTTCATTTTTATTGTTTCATGCACAGTTGTGTTGTTCTTGGATCGTCTTCTTTTTCGTTTTCGTTTTGGTTTTTTATTTGCTTGGTTTTCTTAGTTTTCTTGAATAAATTGGTTGGACCCCCTCTTTCATACATTGGTTTTCAAATAGTTTGATTTGGATTGGAAAAGAGTAGGAAAGTTCATGCTTAAGTGTTAAAGAGAGCTTGTTTTTAACTGTGGCCTATGCTTTGTCATGCCATGCTTGATATTGTTTTGGATTTATGCTTAGTATTATTTCTGTAGCATGAATTTTTATAAACAATTGAGATTGCTTAATGTGCCTTGGATGAATCATGCGTTGTTTTAGCATATTAAAGCATAGTATTGTGGTATTCTCCTTCGATGCTTTATTTGGGTTGATTTGGCGCATGCTCACACCATGTTATGACTATATCAAGTCACGATAGCCTTTATGATCCTTTAGTTTTCAACTTGTAGTATCACTTTATGCTTTTATCAATGATGTTTTGTCGCTTTGCATGATTATGGCCATTATTGCTCTCTTAGTTTGTCGCTCCCAGTCTTTTGCTAGCCTCCACAACCAAGTATGAGTTCCACTCATGCATCCAACTCCCTAAAACCAAGTTATTCCAAAGACTCCACCATACCTACCAATTAGCATATGCTATTCTAAGTATATTCATGTTTTTGTTTACCTTCCAAATTAAACTTGTTATGAGAAAACTAGTGATTAAATCTCTCACAAACTTGATGGCACACTTTACTTTTCTTGCCCTTAATAAACTTGAACCATTGTGTCGTCTATGTTGTATATGCTTGCACTTATTTGTTGGGAATTAGCAGAACCATGCTATCATGGGGAACGCTTTCAACATTGCACTTGGTACTTGTACCTAGTTGATATCATGCTCTTTTGTATATGGATGTCGTCGGTGTGAAATGAAAGGGGAGCTTGTAAGTCCATGGAGTTATGTATATGTGTTAGAGAAACGCCTAGGCCGCTAGTCTAATCCATGCTGACATGGTGGAAACCTGCAGCGTAACCATAATGAGCTGTCTATGAAGCATTCTTCTTATAAAAAAAGAGCCCTATATTGTGAAAAAGAAAAAAAAATAGATTATGAAAAGAGGAAAGAGAGAAAAAAATCACCATATTCCCATGGTAAATAAGAAGAATGTTGAGATGCTCGTTGTATGCTTGCCTTGTCATTTTAATATGGGGATTCTTCCGTATCATCGGGCAAGGGGTACCCCGTTGGCAGTTCTCTATGATACACATGTACTTACGATGACAAGAACTTACCGGTGACTAAACTTGAGTAGCATGAGGAGAGCCCCTCGTGTACAAGGGACATGAGATTTCTAACTTATACTTCGTCAAGCATGTACACCATAGTTTGTTCACTTTAACCTTAATCACCTTCAAGATGCTTATGATAGGGGCAATGAGAGCTGAAAGCTAATAAGTACCATAATTTTTGGGAGCTCTTTATGAGACTTGAATCCCTACTTCCTTCTATGAAGGCCTTTCTTCCACCATTATATTGAGTCTCCACCTTCTACCTTTATGCACCTACTTTGAGAGCATAGTGGCCATTCTTAGTTCTATGTGCATTGTCCCAAGACTTGTTGATTGATGCATACCTTGATATTGCTTGTTTTAAACTATTTGTATCTAGTCACTCTTATGAACTTTGAAGGTGTCCTATGCATTTATATTTGCTCTCTATGAGGGACAAGCTGAATACTATTATGCTATGTTTTCTTTATGTGAAATAAACAAACTTCTTGCAAAGCATTGTTATTCATGAATCTTTTGTTTGTGCCTTTTCATGTTGCATCATAGTTTCTTTGTCTTATTGCTAGAACTTTGTCTTTCATGTTATGATTGAAGTACTATGTTCCCAGCTTTGAATGTTTTACAAATACTTTGATCAATTTTATGATGGTGCATGTCACCTGAAAAATTATTCTTTCTTTTTATCACTTACCTACTCGAGGACGAGCAGGAGTTAAGCTTTGGGATGTTGATACATTGCAAATGTATCTATAATTTTTGATGCTCCATGCTTGGTTTTATCCACTTTCTTGTGTTTTGTCCACACTTTGGAGTACTTTTCATATGATTTCTTGGACTAACCTATTAACAAGAGCCACAGTGACAGCTGCCTGTTTTCTGTTGTTTTTGGTTCCAGGAAAGTCAGAAAATGAATATTTTCAGAACTAGACGGGATAAAATCCAAAGTGCCTATTTTTCCGGAAGACTCACGGAGCCAGAATACGAGACGGAGGAGGGTCAGGGGCTGGCCACACCCCCCCCCCCCCCAGGCGCGGGTCCCCCCAGGTCACGCCAGGGCATGGTGTGGGCCCCCTAGGAACCCCCTCGGTCTCCCTCTTCGCCTATAAGAAGCCTTCTGACCTAAAAACACCGGGGGGTTGACGTTTTTCCAGAAGGAGTTCCGCTCCGCTGTCACCACCAGATTCCATGAAACAACACCAGAAACTCCGTTCTGGCACCCTGCCCGGACGGGGAATTGGAGGAGATCATCGCCATCATCATCACCATCGCTTCTCCATCGACCATCCATGTTTCCCCCATCTATGAGTGAGTAATCCCCCACTATAGGCTATGGGGATGGTAGGGATTGGATGAGATCGTTCATGTAACGGCATCAGATTGTTAGGGGATGGTGCCTAGTATCTTTTATTAGTGCTTTATGACTTTGTTTCATGATTTCAGATATGAACATGTTATTGATTCATTAGGATAGTATTGTTTTTGGTCTTATCTGCAAGTTGTATACACACGTTGTTGTCCGGAACCAATGGCCCCGAAGTGACAGAAATCGGGATAACCGGAGGGAATGGCTTTGATGTGAGGATCACATGTGTTCACAGAGTGTTAATGCTTTGCCCTGGTGCTCTATTAAAAGGAGCACCTTAATTGCTAGTAGTTCCCTTGAGGCCCCGCTGCAAACAGGCTAGCGGACAAAAGATGTTGTGCAAGTTCTCATTGCGAGCACGTATGACTATATATGGAACACATGCCTAGGATTATCTAGTACTTGGATGCTTTATCTTATTTATCTGCAATTGCCCTATGTTCTGATTGCTATGTGAATTGTCTTGTCCATGCAACGCCCGTCTATCCATCCCTATGCCTACCGCACTCGAATCCTACTGTTTACTGCTACTGTTACTGCTGTCTTTACTTTACTATTGCTGCTACTTTGTTATTCCTACTACAAAACTGTTTCTACTAATAAACTGCTGTGAGCAAGATTGTTTCCAGGTGCAGTTGAATTGACAACTCAGGTGTTAAGGCTTATAAATATTCTTTGGCTCCCCTTGTGTCGAATCAATAAATTGGGTTTCACTTCCCTCGAAAATACTGCGATACACCCCTATACTTGTGGGTCATCAGCAGGGTCCACCTGTACCATGTGGCGGTGGCTTCATCTCGTCAAACCCTACAACTTTCGTGAAGACACCTATATATTTTGAGGCCTCAGCCGCCACACAGAGGGCCACCATTCTCGGATTGCATCACAACACCACCAAAGGAGATCCACACCATACTTCATCCCTTCCATCTTTCATCCTCTCCATTAGACATAGCCATTACTTTGTACTTGATATCTCCTTGTGATTTGGCGACCATTGTAAGAATATTTGATTTCAATCTAAGTATTTTGCACACTGTTTTCTATCCTTGATCTTATTGTTATGAGTGCGTAGTCCTCATGGGCCGCGGGTTGGGGAGAAACCTCACAGCAATTATGTGCATCTAATCCATGGGGGCATTGTGTATTGTTTAAAAGAGAGATTTGTATCTTTTGTTTCTTTATCTCTTGTCTCAATCTTTGGACTTGTAGGTACCCAAGACCCCCGAGATCGATAAAGGCTTGAGGTGAGATACTTGGCTAGCGGCGATCTCATAGGAAATCCAGTGATAGAAAGGGTTGTACGGTCTTTGCTTAGCGACCCATTCAGGATCACAGCAACATCACCACTAAAGGCTTTGATCTGTGTTTTACACTTAATAATCTTTTCTAGCCCGGTGCTTCGTGGTGCACTCGGTTGGATCAAAATACTATTGTTATACATGTTGACTCTCAAGGTCTCTAGTATATTAGGATGTGTTGCCCAAAAGAGATTATCTCTATTAAAACATTACACATGACTATGCTTATTATTATCTTTCATCCCATATGATGTGCAACCGCAGGTGGATCTTCAAACCTGGCCTATCTCCATCCATTGAATCAACCCATGTTCCTATTAGTGTTATTTCCCAAGGTTCGATTAAAACTTGGTCTAATAGGGAACAAGACTATTATACTACATCTGTGAATCTGTATTGAGGGTATCACGCGCCTTCGGTGTTGTAACCTTGGAGACCCTTTTGGTTTTGATGGAACATTCCATTATCTCTTCCCAAAATACTCCGGGTGGTACTGGTAAGTGGAGGGATCAGATGTTTGCCAATATGTCGGCTTTCTCATTGCTTGCCCTGCCTATGTATTATACTCCGCACATGTCGAATTGGGCTTCCATGATACTGTAGATGTCACGATAAGCGATCATGTTGTCGCTGACGGCATCACACTTGTTCATTGCTTGTTGTGCGACAAGACTTGAATCACCAAATATTTTTAGGCGAGTTGCATCATAGGCTTTAGCCATACGCATGCCGTGCAGCAGGGCCTCATATTCGGCTTTGTTGTTTGACACATTTGCGAAGCTCATCCAAATTATGTAGCGCATTTTATCGCCTTGTGGTGACACCAGTATAACCCCCGCTCATGCCCCTTTTGTTATCTTGGAACCATCGAAGTACATTGTCCACGCACTGGAGACGTATGGCGGACCCGATCATTGTAGTTCTGTCCACTCAGTAATGAAGTGAGGCAAAACCTGAGACTTAATTGTTTTACACTTCTCATACATGATATCTCGAGGGGATAGCACGATGCCCCATAGAGAGACGCGTCATGTGGCTTTTGGACTATTGAGTATGCTGGAAAGAGGTGATTCATTAACTACTATGATCGAGTGCTCTGAAAAATAGTGGCGTAGCTTGCATGCTCTAATGAAGACTATGTATGCTAGCTTCTGGTAGTACGGATATCTTTGTTTGGATGGGGAGAGGACCTCATTTAGGAAATAAACTTGTCTTTGGACGCCATGAGATTTTCCTTCTTTGGGTTGCTCGACGACCAAAACTGTGCTTACCACTTGATTTGTAGCAACGATGTAGAGTAGTAGGGGTTCTTTTTATTTTGGTGACATGACAATAGGGGATGTCGAAAGTGTTTTCTTGAGGTTTTCGAATGCTCGTGGAGCTTCGTTCGTCCACTCGAATTTATCCGATTTCTTCATGAGGGCATAGAACGGTAATGCTTTCTCTCCCAAGCGAGCAATAAATCGACTGAGCACCGCGACTCATCCAGACAATTGTTGGATACCACGAATATTTGATGACTTATTCATCATAAGGATTGCCTCTATTTTCTAGGGATTTGCCTCTGTTCTTCTTGTCGATACAAGGTATCTGAGGAGTTGCCTGTAGGGACTCCAAAGGAACACTTTGTCGGGTTGACTTTAATGCAGTATTTGTCGAGGTTATCGAATGTTTCCAAAATATCATGGATAAGGGTCAATCCTTGCTTTGTCGTGACTATGGCGTCGTTGATATATACCTGTCCATTTCTTCCAATTTGACTTCCAAGGCAATTTTGCCTCATCCGTTTATACGTGGCACACGCATTTTTGAGTCTGACGGACATTGTGGTGTAGCAGAATACGCCATAAGGCGTGATAAATGATATTTTATCCTAGTCTTCCTCCTTCACTCGAATCTAGTGATACCCAGAATATGCGTCTAAAAAGGAAAGACGTTCGCACCCCGCGGTTGCATCGATTATTTGATCGATTCACGGTAGAGGGAAGTGATCCTTTCGAGAGTGTTTGTTCAACTTAGTGAAGTCAATGCACATGCGTAGTTCTTTTGTAGTTTTATTTGGGACGCATACTGGATTGGCGACCCATTCTGCTTTCTTGATTTCTTTGACAATTTTTGCATCCATTAGGTGATGGAGTTATTTTCTAATGGCCTTGTGTTTGGCTTCCACAAAACGGTAAAGTGACTGCTTTACCAGCTTGGTGTTAGGATTTAAGTTAAGTGCATGCTCAGCGAGTTCCCTGTGGATTCCTGGCATGTCAGCTGGTAACCATGCAAAAATCTCCCAATGCTCATGGAGAAACTCAATGAGCATGCTTTCCTATGCGGGACCAAGATTGGAAGCCACAAAGGTTGTCTTCTTTGGGTCCGTAGGGTGGACCTGGACTTCCCTTGTATCATTTGTGGTGTCGAAAGCTTGATTAGGGTTGACCTATGCTATTGTCATAGGTTCTATGTCCATTGAGATTTTTACTTGCTTAAATTATGCGTCCATCCCGAAAGATTCAGAGATTTTATTGAATTCTCGATCACAGTTGTCGGACCGGGTGAAGCTGCCCCTTACGATTATGATTCCCTTTGGCGCTAGCATTTTCATTACCATATACGCATGGTGCGGCACTTCCATGAACAATGCGAAGGCTGGACGCCCTAGGGTCACGTGATATTGTGATGGCTAGTCCATGACTTCGAACTCGAGCTTTTCATGCCTAAAATTTTCTCTTAATCCGAAGACAATGTCAAGATAGATTTTTCCTAAAGGAATTTCATCTTTACCAAGGACTATGTCGTTGAAGGATGTGTATGTTCGCACCAAGTTTGTTAAGGAACATTTCATTGCCCGTAGGGTTTTGGTGTAGATTTAGTTGACATTGCTTCATGCGCCCATGAAAAGCTTGCTCATGTCGAACCCACCGATTTGGGCTTCCACTATCAGAGCCAAATCACCCGGTTGTTGGACTCAAAGTGTGTGGTCAGTCCTGCTGAATGTAATTTCTTGTTCTAACCAACAGAGATATTCGGGTGTAGGTGGTGGCGCCATTACTACCATGTTGACTTGTCGAGTGATCAGCTTTTGAATCCTGTTAGATGGGCGCCCATTTTGGATCATTGACATTGTGCCCTTGGATCTCGGGTATTCGTCCTCCTGGTTTCTTTTTATTGCGGGTTGTGGCCGCCCTGTTGGCGGCTGTACTGGTGGTGGTGGTGGCGCACCAAGAGCTATGGTTCCTGGTGCAGTGGCATACCCTAGGTTTGCTACTTCTATTGCCTTTCCATTACATACCTCCTACATTTTTAGGAACATGCAAAAATTCTTTATGAGATGGTTCGATTGCCTCCTTCATGCCTAGTCGACGTAGAAGTGCATATTGCAGGGTCCTTCTAGGATCTGCATTGGAGACATTAGGGGCTCCCGAGCTCTTGGATGGTATCGCTGTGCTGATTGGCTTCCACCAGCGTCATCTCTATTGCTATGGTATCCGCCGTTACAATCTTCGTTTCTTTGGCTATCCTCTCCTGAAAAACTAGCCACAACGTAGTTTGGCCCGCCGTATCCATCGTTTATGTGCCTTCTCCTGTCATTATTGCGCGTGTCCCGATCTTCCTCGGGTGAACGACCTCGCTTGTTGTTTACTGTGTCTTCTCCATCGGCACAGCGATTTGCCATGTCCATTAGCTGTGAGTTTTTTTGGGATTTGACATGTCCCATCTCCTCAATTCATTCTCTTCAGCGAAGGCCATCGTTGAAGGCATCAATCGCCCTTTCATCGGATATAGCTTCGGCTGAGTTTTTGATGATGTTCCACTACTCGATAAATGCTTGTATTGTTCTCCAGATTTCTATTTGCACGCCTGTAACTGCTCCAAGGATGCGGGTCGCTTGAACGTGGTGGTAAAGTTTTGGATCAACTTATCTTCGAGGTCGTTCCAACTGCTGATGGATTCTTCGGGTAGCTCCTTGAGCCATGACCGGGTGACACCGCTTAGGTGTAATTGTAAGCTCTGCATGGTGCATTGTGGTAGCCTTAGAGCCACCCTATAGTTTAACTGTTTCCAAGTAATCTGCTAGCCAAGCTTTAGGCTCCTGGAGACCGTCGTACTTTTGGCGGTCATGAGGAAGTTTAAAATCCTTGGGTACTAGGTGAAGGGAATATGCCCGAAAGGCAATAATAAAGTGGTTATTCTCTTATTCCTTGTTTATGATAAATGTTTTTTTGCAAGCTATAATTGTATTAATTGGAAACGTTAATACAAGTGTGATAATAAACAAATAAAGAGTTCATAGTTATGCCTCTCATATAAACTAGCTCGTTGATTAACAAGATGATCAAGGTTTCCTGACCATGGACATTGGATGTTGTTAATAACGAGGTCACAACATTGGTGGAATGATGTGATGAACATTCATCCAAAGTATAGCAATACGATCAAATTCATTGTGTTTAAATTGCCATAACATCATATGAAGTAATTCTAGTCCTTAGACCATGAGATCACGTCAATCACTAACACTGAAAGAGTAACTTGATAACATCAAATGTCACACCGTAACAGGGTGACAATAAAGATGGGTTCAGATAATCCGAAGGTATTATGTAGAGGCTCATGGATCAAGAGTGGGATTTGTCCATCTCGATGATGGATAGATATACTCTGGGCCCTCTCGGTGATATCACATTGAGATAGCTTGCAAGCAAGTGATGTGATCACTAGAATGTTATATCACGGGAACGAGAAAAGAGTGCATGTCGGTAACAAGATCAAACAAGGTATGGAGATACCGATGATCGAATCTCGAACATGTAATATATCGCGAGACAAAGGGATTTAGTTATGATGTTCAAAGGTTCACACGATCACTAGAGTCATCGTTGAATGTGTGGAGTCAATACGGATCTCAAGGTACCGCTCTGATTATTGATTAGAGAGGGGTCTCTATAATGTATGCATTATTCGCGAACCGTAGGGTGACACACTTAAGGGATACCAACACCATTTAGGAGCAAATGTGTTTCATATAAATATTATGAAAGCGATGGAATCATTTTGATGGAAACTGGAATTGTTTCGGGTAAAATTGCAGAAACTGGTTCTGCATGTGACATTGAAATGTTGCAGGGGGTTTTATGTGAATGTTTGTTAATTAAATTAATTAACAAAATTATGAATAAAATAAATAAAATAGTTTAATTTAATGAGAGCTTGCATTAAATTTTGTCGAAATTTAATGCATGTGAGTGGACATATTAGTGGAGGTGTGTTTATTTTTGTGGGAGCTCCACCCACATGAATGAGGGAGAGGTGGGGTCACCCACCATGGCTGGCGGCGATGCCCCTTGGGCAGCCCCCATCCCTATATAAGGAGCACCTCCTCGTCCACTCTCACACCTCCTCGTGAAGGATCTCTCTCCCCCTCTAGAAATTATTCCCCATGGTCTCGAATTAACGTGATACATGTTCCTGGTGGCTTTATCTGGAAAGGAGTTGTTGCTTCCGCTACATCGCTGGAGCAAAGACACGGCGGTTGTCGGGGTACCTGATGTGTGTGCGATCACGGATGCACCGCTGCTTTACGGTGCTGGACTTGCTGGTGCTAGAACTGTTGCACTCGTTGGACTTCATCACGATCTTGAGATTGGCAAGTGTATGACTACATCATCCACGAAATCAGATTTCGTTAACAACGCTTTGTCGCTCTTCAATGGTATGTTCTCTATGGATATATATCTACCCGTTGATTGTATCTAGGTAGATATGTCTTGGTGCTTAGTAGTTCACATCGTAGGAATTTTTTTTGTTTCTATGCTGTGAACGCAAGAGTGGTATCAGAGTCTGATCTATGCGTAGATGCTTTGCATGGGTAGAACACATATGATTTTGTGGGCGCTGATGGTTATGTTATTGCATCTTCTATGTATTTTGGATATTCCTAGCATAGTGGGATGAAGCGGCACGGACTAACTTTACATGTCCTCGCACATGAGACTTGTTCCACGCTTGACATGCAACTAGTTTTGCATAAGTGGCTAGCGAGTGTCTATCTCTCCTACTATAGTCAATATCTGATTTACAACGAGTTGCTAATAATTTGGTTATCATTGTTGTGGTTCCATGTTCGTAGGTAAGAACCGTTCTATCTTCGAAAGCCCTAAGCCACGTAAAACTTGCAATTGATAAGTTATAAGTGTCTAGTTTAGATTGTTGCTGGGCTAGTGTCATGATATGGTAATGTTATAATTTGAAGTATAGTTTATACTCTTGGAAATTATAGCATACCTAACATGTAAGTTCCATAGACCTTTGCCTTACACATAAAGGAATGATAAAGATCATACCACGATACACATGATAGTGATCAAGTGCAAGAACCATATCATTTCACTTTATTCATATGATGTTTTGTTTGCATCTTATATTTCTTGTACGGTGCTTTATTACCATTATAAGATGATCCATCATTTAGATATCAAGATAAAATGTGTTCGTCCTTAAGTATGCACCATTGAAGAAAGTTCGTCGTTTCGAGACATCACGTGATGATCGGGTGTACTTGACTCTACGCTTTCATACAACGGGTGTAAGACAGTTTTACACATGCGAGTACTAAGGTTCTTACTTGGCGAGTGTAACATCCCAAAACTTTAATCAAGGTGATCAACTTCCAAATCATCCAATTTAGGGTTAACAAAAACTTTTTATCATTAAAATAATTAGAATGCATATGTGTGTTTGCATTGCTATAGAATTGTTTGGAAATGCCATGTTTGATTGATCCATATGTTCTAAAATGGTTTAAAGGTGAATAACACATCATCTAGACCATTTAAAAACAAAATCCAAAGAAAAAGAAATCAAATAAGAATAAAAGGACCAAATGGTCATTTTGACCATTTTAATCCACTAGGCCACTTTAAGTGTTCCTAAAAGTCTTTTCCCAACAGAAACAATTCTAAATCTTTGCACCCCTTGCTAGTACAAGTAAATATCTACCAAGGACCACTTTATAACCTTACAAAAACATTTAGCCACTAATTTTAAATGACATTTGAAAAGTGAATTCATTCCATATGCATAGATCCCACTTTTTCAAAAACCACTCAAATGAACTCCCCTTGCCAAATCCAAGCAACCATAGATGACCAAGCTTATGAACAACACACTCACCAAAAATATTTCAAAATTTCAAATTTACATTTCTTGTAGCCATTGTGTTGAACACCTGCTAATCACAAAGTAATCTGCCTGACTATTACTGTTGTTGATCAATGTCTTGTCCCCCATTGACCCCCTCATCTCTCCTCTATCTCCCTAGCACCTAACCCATCCCAGACAGCACCCCCTTCACCGCTAGCAGCAGTGCCGAGCCATGTTGAGGCCATGCCTGCCGGTCGAGAATGGACAGCTCGCAGATGGCCACCCGCTCTCTCCCACCGTGCCTAGGAGGTAGGCAAGATCACACTGCCGCCCCCTGTCCCTTCCTCGGGCCCTGCCAAGCACTAGACCACCTCAGAAACCACTGCGACCACCGTGTCTGTGCCATGCCAAGCATGCGCCAAAGCGCCGCGCCCGACAAGCGTGCACACGCCACGCCTCGACCGCAGCCCGCGCGTGCCGCTTTGCCACGACCCAGCAGCCGTCCGGACATGCCCGTTTGGCGCCGCTTGACCCACAATCACCGGGCGCCATGTCGACCGCCGCTTCTCCCGCGCATAGCTTCAACCATTTCCGACCAAACACGATCGCCCCTAGCCGCTCCTTTACACCATAGAGAACCGCCAGGAGACCGCGCACCGTCCCCTACCTCCAGCCGCGCCGCTAGCACCCTGTAGACGCGTCGCCACCACCGCCTGACCATGTCGTACTGCCCCATCGTCGAGCCTATAAAAGGAGGCCTCCCCCAGCCTCATTTCTCACACCACTCAACTCCCCTCTCACCACTGAGCCTTCCCCACTTCTTCCCGGAGCCAATCGAGCCCCCAGTCACCAGAATTCCACCGGAGCTGGCCACAGCAGAGGAGAAGAGGCGCCGCTGATTGCGACTGCCCCAGGAGCCGCCGTGACCATGCCTAGAACCGCCGTCATCCACCAGTTCGATCGGACCCATTGCCATGTCTAGCTGGAGCCCTGGTAAGCCCCTGTAGACCCCCATCGTGTCGCGATAGGGTTTGATCTCGCCGGAGCTGTTCACCGGAAAACGATGAACCACGGTCATCGATTTCTGTTCTAATCGCACGGCTGATTTTGCCTCGTACCGTTTCAGGTTTTAAGTGCCGCTGAAATGCGGGACCCCCTGTCAGTTGCCCTCTGCGCCACGGAGCGCCACTGGGTCGGCCCATTTCTTTTCCCGCGCTAGCCCACAGATTCAAATAGAGGTTTTTCTATTTAGGTTTAAACTAGATTCTATCCACTTGTTTAAAAATCATTTCAGAGAGATCCACTTAATCAAAATGCATGATTCAAATTTTGCTAGAAAGTAAATTAAGTTATCTATCCAAGACTGTTGGATTTAAATCATTTCGACTTAGAGATCACATATAGCATAAATAACAAGGCAAAGACTTTTCTACATTCAAACATTTTTCAAAAATCAACCATAATAGTTTTTGAGTTGATTCCAACTCTCAAAAATCACATTTGACCATACCTATCCGAATATGTAAAAATATTTAGGTTTGCATGCAGTGACTTTCGACTAGTACCAAAAGAATGCTATTAGGGCATTTCTAGTCACTTTAAATTGATTAAATAATAATCTTAAAGGTTATAAAATGTGACCAACCCTTTAAATCACATTCCCATGTATTAGAATATGTGGTGATGACATGTGTCCACATGATCCCATATTTTAGTTGGAGAATATTAAATCATAATTAATTTCAATGAGTAGAAATTACTTTTCTCAAATAAAATAAAGGAAGCTAGTTCTTTAAATCTTGTGATGATTGTGATGATGCTAGATCATCAAGTATGTGCCTTAGTGTGCTAAATAGACTAGTTAAGTATTGTTTAGTGATTGCGTACCCCGTATGTATTTATAGACGATAGTACCGACCAAGTCTATGAGGAGGAGGAGGAGTTCTACCCCGAAGAAGTTGAGGAGAATTTCAACCACTGCATCAACCAAGGCAAGCTATTATTGGCAAGCTAGAATTATACAAAATTACCTAAGCAAGATGCTTTAGGCATGCTTGGTTATACATTTTGATTTATACCCATCCCAAGTTTTACTTCCAAGCTTTACTTGTTGCTTTACCAAAGTTTCTTTACTTTTAGTAATGCTTTATGAGACTTTGAAAGGATAGTATATATAGCATAAAGAGTATAAAACTTGGCCTATACTAGATGTCATTCTATGGCATGAGATTGAGATTAGCATCCCTCATTAGTGAACACTCTTAACCTTAGTGGATAGTGCTAAGAATAAAACTTGATCACTTTAGATGGGAATACTTGGTGAAAATGATCATGAAAACCTTGGAATGATGAGTCATTCTATTCAGATGTTTTGACATGTGTTGAGAATCACAAATGGTTTATGATGATGAAAAATTTTAGGCATGAGCCTTAGCCCCTTTATAAAAACTGATGGTTGGGTTCGGATGCGATACCATTCCAATTCTACCATACAACCACAATACCTGAATTGGGTAAGGCTTAGCCGGAAGTTTATATGCATTAGTCTGGGTTCCCTCGCAGGAGAGGTTTGAGCTGAGGCTACCTCCCAATGTTGTCCACCTATGCAGTGCCCAGGATGGCAGATGGCCATGGCTGGGAGGCCAAGCTCATAGGACAGGTGCTTGTACTAGGGTGTGTAATTGAAAGGTTATGATTGATTATCCGCATACTAAGTATGATGATTCAGGGTTATCCCTGACGGATGTATCGAATTTTGTGGTGAAAGTGTACCACCTTTGCAGAGTGTCAAACTATTCGAATAGCCGCGTCCGCGGTCATGGACTGTTGGAGTGGCCATACTGTTCCGTCATCAGATGTTTTCAAAATGGCTTATGAAATGAGTTGTAACTTTGACTTGACCACAACAGGGTTGTGAACCTGAAAACTAATTTCACACTTAAGTGTTTTAGAACATTAATTTAGATTTCTTTACTTCTGAACTCAGCTTAGGTTTCAAATTAGCCTTTGCAAATAAACTTAGAGCTTAGCATTCCTACTAGAACTACCTTACTTTTAGTGATAGTTTGCGAGTACTTAAAGGCTACTCATGGCTTTGTCCCTGGCTATTCCCGTGGCTAGACTATGAAGAGGACTATCTAGAAGATGGACAGCAGGACGGCTACGACAACTAGGAGTATCTCCCATTGTTAGCATTGCCTGTGACACTGAAGATGGAGCCCACCGCTACTCTTATTATTTATTCCACTGCTTGTTTGTACTAAGACTAGATCGTGAGACCCTTTATTTGTGTAAGACCTTATTATGGTCTGTAATGGATGATGTACTGTGATATCCAATATGTTATGTCTCGCAAAATGGTAATCCTGGGATTGCGAGGTATGGCATAATAGGCATCTGGGATTAACAATTCGGTTGTTGACAAGTTGGTATCAAAGCCATCCTGACCATAGGAGACCATAGTTAGAATGGACGTCCAAACAAAAACTTAGTTTCAAAAACAAATGAAGTGAGTATTTATGAAAAACCTATTCCCACTCTTATCCTTGACATTCTTTCAAAAAAAATCATGTTCATCAGAATTCTTACATTAGTACATAAAAGATGACACACTTGATCACCTCACTAACTTACTCATCCTAAATTCTTATAGATAGAAGTTCAATACTGCAAGTTCTACCAGTTGGGCAATGGAGGCCAACTGATCTTCGAGAGGGATCTTGATGCACTGTCTGAGTACCTGGAGCGCCCGCATCTGGAATTCTTCGGAGCTCAACTCAATGATCACCCAGGAGGATATTTACAATGCCTGATAGTTGCTGATCTTCGAGGCAAGATGGAAGCACCTCTTTCCGAGAAGATTTAATTCACCGTGTGGGAGAACAACTGGATAGATGGATTAGCCAGGGCAATGCATGAAGCTCTCGCCCGTCTTTGCGGACAGAACATAAACTTGATCTAGGGAACTCGCTTTGCTCACTATGCAAGGCATGATTCTATGGGAATGCCTTTGGAGATGCCAAGTCACCCAGATATGAAGCGCCAGGTGGAGAACCTTGACTTCCTGCTGTATGATAGGCAGAAGGAATTGGACAATGCTCGATCTTACGCCAACTGCAACCTTGCCATTGCCGCCCAGAAGGCCCATACTTTCGCCCTGCTCGTCAAGGCTCGTCAATCACTTCGCTGGCAACATGAGAAGAAGGATCGCACCATCGCTCGTCTTCGCAAGAAGGTGGTCGACCTCGAGAAGACCATCCAGGAACAATAAGCTCATCTTGCAGCAAAAGAAGAAGAGGAAGAATGTGAAGACATCTAGGGGATATTCACTCATACCTCAGTGATGACAATGACTATCTGGAGGATGATACCATGGACTTCTACGCCGACGATGATGACTCTGACTTCATTGATGATGAGTAGATGCACTTGATCACTACTGTAGGAGTGAGATGTATCGATCCCATTGTATCTTAGCTTCACAGAATGGTTCTTAAAACCATATGTTTTCCTTTTATGTTGTAGTGTGTGTGTGTGTGTGTGTGTTTGTATCATGTGCTTTGCTTGAATGAATGAATGAGAAGTGTTAGTTTGCCAAACCTAAGTCAAACTCAAAGTTTTAGCTTTTGAAAACAAAACCATGAACCTTAGAACTTTCCCTCTTACCCCTTTATCTACCTCAATCTTCAGATGACTCATGGAAACCCCGGAGGAAGCAGCTCATCGCAGGACCCCGATGCTGCAGATTCTGCAGATGCTAGTTTCTGACCGTGAAGCTAGTAGAGCAGAGCGCCAAGCCAACCTAGCCACCCTGCAACAAATAGCTCAGATGGCCCACAATAATCAACGCCATGGAAATCAGGATCATCATGGATCCAAGCTCAAGAACTTCCAGAATACCAATCCCTCTATCTTTAGCAAGTCTGAAGACCCACTAGATGCAGATGATTGGTTACAAACCATGGAGAATAACCTAGAAGTAGTAGGATTTGAAGCAAATGAGCAAGTACTATTTTCCACCCACTATCTGGCAGGAGATGCAAGAGCCTGGTGGAATAGTACCCATACTATGAACCACGGGCAAGTGATGACGTGGGAAGCTTTCAAGACCAAGTTTAGCCGCAACCATGTGCCGCAAGGTTTAGTCACTAGAATGAGAGATGAGTTTAGAGAAATGAAGCAGGGCAGGATGACTGTAGTAGAGTACCGTGACAGATTTCTGTCTCTCGCAAGATATGCACCTGATGAGATCAACACCGAAGCTAAGAAGAAGGAAATATTCCTGAATGGATTGCACGATGAGATGCAAACGGTGTTAATCAACATCCGTTTTGAAGATCTCGAGGAGCTAGTGAACTCTGACATCCAGATGGAAGGAAAGATAAACCAAGCCAATGACAAACGCAAGCATAGAATGATGCACCAGAGTGGATCCAACAGTCACCAGAAGTATCGCCCCAACCCGTCTGCAGGATATGCCCCAAGGAACAATAGACCCACAATGTCTCGTCCAAGCTACCCCAACCGTAGCGAAGAAAATGTGAAGTCCGGAGAAAATCACAACAATAACCCTGGCAACTCCAAAAATTTCAACCGTGCACCACCCAAGTCCAACAACAACAACACTGCCCCAAGGACTGGAAGCAATGGTGTGCCTGTTGCAGCCAAAGACAAGTCTCAGATTACTTGCTTTAAATGTGGAGTGAAGGGTCACTACTCCAACGAGTGTCCCAAGAAGCTGGAAACCACCACCAATGTGAATGCCCCAGCCCAGCAGCAACGCCATGTCCATCCTGGAAGAAGATTTCCCCAGGTAACTCGCTCAACTGCAATGGCCGTCTGTTCCACATGAATGCTGAAGAAGCCCAAGAAGCGCCAAATGTCGTGCTAGGTATGTTTTATGTTAACTCAGTATTAGCAAGAGTGTTATTTGATTCTAGAGCATCGCACTCGTTTGTTACTGAAGAATTTGCATGTACTAGTAAGATTCAACCAACCAAATTGAAGCATGTCATGATAGTTCAAATACCCGGTTCAACCACCAAAGCTAGAAAATTTTGCAAGGTTGTACCTATCATAATCCATGGGATAGATTTTTATGCCAACTTAATAGTACTTGGAACCAAAGGTTTGGAAGTAGTACTAGTAATGAATTGGATGTCAAAACATAAAGGATTGATCGACAGTGCCAAGAAAGCCATAACCATGACTAATAGCTCTGGAGTATCAGTAGAGCATGTATCTGAAACCTTACCCCGTCAGTTCAAGTGCAACAAGAGTCTAGCCCTACCAACCATAGACCTAGTCAGAGTAGTCTATGAATACCCCGACGTATTCCCAGATGAATTGCTCGGTATGCCCCTAGATCAGGATATCGATTTCATTATTGAACGAATTCCTGGAACTGGACCCATAGCTCAGAGACCCTATAGCATGAACCCCTATGAATTAGTGGAGCTGAAGAAGGAACTTGATGCTATGCTGGCAAAAGGTTTGATTCAACCAAGCACATCGCCATGGAGATCGCCTGCTTTATTTGTCGACAAGAAGGATGGAGGGAACCATTTGTGCACAGATTACTGGAAGCTGAATGATGTCACCATCAAGAACAAGTACCCACTACCCAAGATAGAAGATCTGTTTGATCAGTTGACAGGTGCCAGAGTGTTTTCTAAGATTGATCTTAGAACTGGTTATCATCAACTCAAGATTCATGCAACGGATATTCCAAAGACCGCCTTTACTACCAGATATGGGTTATATGAGTATACGGTAATGCCTTTGGATTAACCAATGCCCCCGCTTATTTCATGAATCTCATGAATAAGATTTTTATGAACTTCCTGGATAAGTTTGTTGTTGTTTTTATCGACAACATTCTTATCTATTCCAAGTTAGAAGAAGACCATGAGCTACATCTGAGAACCATCCTTGAAACCCTGAGAGAACATTAGTTGTATGCCAAGTTCAACAAATGTGAGTTCTGGCTGAAAGAAGTAGGATTCCTCGGACATATTGTGTCGACAGGAGGAGTCATTGTTGATCCCGCCAAGATCAAAGATGTGGAAGAATGGGAAGCCCCAACCACTCAAACCCAAGTCCATGCATTTCTTGGATTAGCGGGATATTACTGCAAGTTTGTTGTAGGATTTTCAAGCATCGCCAGACCAATGACCCAATTGTTGAAGAAAGATAAGAAGTTTGAATGGACTGACAACTGTGAAGCAAGTTTCCAAGAGCTCAAGAAGAGATTGATTTCAGCCCCAATCTTGATTATGCCAGGCATCAAAAAGCCATTTGATGTGTATTGTGATGCATCCAAGATTGGTCTCGGATGTGTGTTGATGCAAGAAGGCAAAGTCATAGCATATCTATCTAGAAAACTGAAGCAGCATGAGCAAAACTACCCTACCCATGATCTTGAACTAGCAGCTGTAGTTTTAGCCTTGAAGACATGGCGTCATTACCTAATGGGAAACCGCTGTGAGATTTATTCAGATCACAGGATCTTGAAGTATATTTTCACTCAGAAGGAGCTAAATATGAGGCAAAGGAGATGGATAGAGTTAATCAAGGATTATGACCTTGACATTCACTATCACCCCAGCAAAGCCAATGTGGTAGCGGATGCTCTTAGTAGATTGCCGTGTAGACTAAACACTATGATCAAAGAAACCTAGCCAAGTTTGCATGAAGAGTTGGTATCGTTTAGAACGGAGCAAGTTAGCAAAGGATTTTTAGCTAGCATAGAACTTCAACACACTTTGATCAGTCAGATCAAGGAAGCCCAGAAGAGAAATGCAAGTATCGACGGAATCAAACGCCGTATTGGTACAGGAAAGGTACTGGGATTCACCGGAGATGAAGGAGTTTTGTGGTACAAAGGACGTATCTGTGTGCCCGTAGGTTCGGAGTTGAAGCAAGTTATCATGCAAGAAGCTCATGATACTCTTTATTCTATCCACCCCGGAGGAACAAAGATGTATCAAGATTTGAAGGAGCAATTTTGGTGGCACAAGATGAAGAGAGAAATCGGAAGCTACATTGCCAAGTGTGATATATGTCAGAGAGTCAAGGCGGAACATCAGAGACCTGCAGGATTGTTGCAACCATTGCAGATTCCAGAATGGAAATGGGATTCCATCAGAAATGGACTTTATCACCGGTTTGCCTACCTCTAGTATGGGAAATGACACTATCTGGGTCATAGTTGATAGACTGTCCAAGGTAGCCCATTTTATACCTGTCAGACAACCTAGTAGAGTTCGAAGCTAGTAGAGTTGTACATTGCTAGAATTGTTAGTCTGCATGGAACCCCCAAGACCATAGTGTCGGATCGAGGAACCCAATTTACCTCGAGATTTTGGCAGAAAGTCCAAGAAGGATTAGGGACCAAGTTGAATTTCAGCACGGCTTATCACCTGCAGACTGATGGACAGACTAAAAGAGTCAACCAAATCTTAGAAGATATGTTGAGAGCTTGTGTGCTGGAGTATGGATCAAAGTGGGAAGATTGTCTGCCTTTCACAGAGTTCTCATACAACAATAGTTATCAAGCCAGTTTGCAAATGGCCCCATTTGAGTTCTTATATGGAAGAAAGTGTCGTACCCCTTTGAATTGGTCGCAAGTAGGAGTGAGTCAGATTTTTGGAGCCGATATCCTACAAGAAGCAGAAGAGAAGGTTCACAAAGTCCGTGAGCACCTCAAGACCGCCCAATCCAGATAGAAGAGTTATGCTGACAAGAGGCGTACAGACCTGACCTTCAATATCGGAGATTTTGTGTATCTCAAGGTTTCGCCATTGAAGGGAACGCAACGTTTTAGTCTGAAAGGAAAGTTAGCCCCCAGATATATTGGACTCTTCAAGATTCTGAATCACCGAGGAGAAGTATCGTATCAACTGGAACTACCACAGGAGATGTCAGCCATCCATAATGTGTTCCACATCTCGTTTCTTCGCAAGTGCTTAGAAGTTCCGGAGAAGACCGAAGTGTTCAAGAACATCGATCACCGAGCCATCGATATCAACAAGGATCTGACCTATCATGAAGTGCCCATCCATATCTTGGAAGAAGCATTCAGAACCACTAGGGGCAACCATACCAAAGAAGAAGCTACCTGGGGGCGAGAAGATTACATTAGGACTGAGTTTCGAGATCTCTTTAGTTCCTAGTTTTCTTTCTTAAATCTTGGGACGAGATTTTGTTTAAGGAGGGAAGGTTTGTAACATCCCAAAACTTTAATCAAGGTGATCAAGATCCAAATCATCCAATTTAGGGTTAACAAAAACTTGTTATCATTAAAATAATTTGGAATGCATATGTGTGTTTGCATTACTATAGAATTGTTTGGAAATGCCATGTTTGATTGATCCATATGTTGTGAAATGGTTTAAAGGTGAATAACACATCATCTAGACCATTTAAAAACAAAATCCAAAGAAAAAGAAATCAAATAAGAACAAAAGGACCAAATGGTCATTTTGACCATTTTAATCCACTAGGCCACTTTAAGTGTTCCTAGAAGTCTTTTCCCAACAGAAACAATTCTAGATCTTTGCACCCCTTGCTAGTACAAGTAAAGATCTACCAAGGCCCACTTTAAAACCTTACAAAAATACTTAGCCACTAATTTTAAATGATATTTGAAAAGTGGATCCATTACATATGCATAGATCCCACTTTTTCAAAATCCACTCAAATGAACTCCCCTTGCCAAACCCAAGCAACCACAGATGATCAAGATTATGAACAACACACCCACCAAAAATCTTTCAAAAATTCAAATTTACATTTCTTGGGGCCATTGTGTCGAAAACCCTGGTGATCACAAAGTAATATGCCTAACTAAAACTATTGTTGATCAATGTCTTGTCCTCCAATTGACCCCCTCATCTCTCCTCTCTCTCCCTAGCACCTAACCCAGCCCCAGGCAGCACACCCCTTTGCCGCTAGAAGCAGTGCGAGCCACCCCGAGGCCATGCCCGCCGGTCAAGCATGGCCAGCTCGCAGCAGGCCATCCTGCTCTCTCCCTGTCCCTGTCGCCCCTGTCCTTTCCCTGAGCCCTGCCAAGCATGGATAGATCACACTGCCGCCCCTGTCCCTTCCCTGAGCCCTGCCAAGCACTGGACCTCCTCAGAAACCACCGCGTCCATCGTGTTTGCACCATGCCGAGCACATGCCAAAGCACCGCACCCGACAAGCGTGCACACGCCACGCCTCGACCGCAGCCCGCGCGTACCGCTTCGCCACGACCCTAGCAGCCTCCCAGACATGCCCGTTCGCTGCCTCTTGACCCACAGCCACCACGCGCCTCGTCAAACGCCGCTTCTGCCGTGCAGAGCATCGACCATTACCGACCAAATGCGACTGCCCCTAGCCGCGCCTTTACGCCTTAGAGGACCGCCAGGAGACCACGCACCGTCCCCTACCTCTAGACGTGCCGCTAGCACCATGTAGACGTGTCGCCACCATCGCCTGTCCATGCCGCACTGCCCCATCGTCGAACCTATAAAAGGAAGCCTCTCCCAGCCTCATTTCTCACACCACTCAACTCCCCTCTCACCACTGAGCCTTCCCCACTTCTTCCTGGAGCCAATCGAGCCCTCAGTCGCCGGAATTCCACCGGACCTGGCCGCAGCAAAGAAGAAGAGGAGCCGCTGATTGCGACTGCCCTGGAGCCGCCGCGACCACGCCTAGAACCGTTGTCATCCACCAGTTCGATCACCCCCATCGCCACGTCTAGTTGGAGCCCTGGTAAGCCCTCGTAGACCCCACCGTGCCGCGATAGGGTTTGATCTTGCCGGAGCTGTTCACCGAAAAACGATGAACCACGGGCGTCGATTTCTGTTCTAATCGCATGGCTGATTTTGCCTCGTACCGCTTCGGGTTTTAAGTGTCGCTGACATGCGGGACCCCCTGCCAGTTGCCCTCTGCGCCGCGGAGCGCCACTAGGCCAGCCCATTTCTTTTCCCGCGCTAGCCCACAGATTCAAATAGAGGTTTTTCTATTTAGGTTTAAACTAGATTCTGTCCACTTGTTTAAAAATCATTTCAGAGAGATCCACTTAATCAAAATGCATGATTCAAATTTTTCTAGAAAGTAAATTAAGTTATCTATCCAAGACTGTTGGATTTAAATCATTTGGAGTTAGAGATCACATATAGCATAAATAACAAGGCAGCGACTTTTCTACATTCAAACATTTTTCAAAAATCAATCGTAATAGTTTTTGTGTTGATTCCAACTCTCAAAAATCACATTTTACCATACCTATCTGAATATGTAAAAATATTTAGGTTTGCATGCAGTGACTTTCGACTAGTATCAAAAGAATTCTATTAGGGCATTTCTAGTCACTTTAAATTGATTAAATAATAATCTTAAAGGTTATAAAATGTGACCAACCCTTTAAATCACATTCCCATGTATTAGAATATGTGGTGATGACATGTGTCCACATGATCCCATATTTTAATTGGAGAATATTAAATCTTAATTAATTTCAATGAGTAGAAATTACTTTTCTCAAATAAAATAAAGGAAGCTAGTTCTTTAAATCTTGTGATGATTGTGATGATGCTAGATCATCAAGTATGTGCCTTAGTGTGCTAAATAGACTAGCTAAGTATTTTTTGGTGATTGTGAACCCCGTATGTATTTATAGACGATAGTATCGACCAAGTCTATGAGGAGGAGGATTTCTACCCCGAAGAAGCCGAGGAGAATTTCAACCACTGCACCAACCAAGGCAAGCTAGTATTGGCAAGCTAGAATTATACAAAATGACCTAAGCAAGATGCTTTAGGAATGCTTGGTTATACATTTTGATTTATACCCAGCCCAAGTTTTACTTGTTGCTTTACCAAAGTTTCTTTACTTTTAGTAATGCTTTATGAGACTTTGAAATGATAGTATAGATAGCATAAAGAGTATAAAACTTGGCCTATACTAGATGTCATTCTAGGGCATGAGATTGAGATTAGCATCCCTCATTAGTGAACACTCTTAACCTTAGTGGCTAGTGCTAAGCATAAAACTTGATCACTTTAGATGGGAATACTTGGTGAAAATGATTATGAAATCCTTGGAATGATGAGCCATTCTATTGAGATGTTTTGACATGTGTTGAGAAACATAAATGGTTTATGATGATGAAAATGTTGAGGCATGAGCCTTAGCCCCTTTATAAAAACTGATGGTGGGGTTCGGATGCGATACCATTCCAATTCTACCGTACAACCACAATACCTGAATTGGGTAAGGCTTAGCCGGAAGTTTATATGCATTAGTATGGGTTCCCTCGCGGGAGAGGTTTGAGCCGAGGCTACCTCTCAATGTTGTCCACCTATGCAGTGCCCAGGATGGCAGATGGCCATGGCTAGGAGGCCAAGCTCATAGGAGAGGTGCTTGTACTAGGGTGTGTAATTGAAAGGTTATGATTGATTATCTGCATACTAAGTATGATGATTTAGGGTTATCCTTGACGGATGTATCGAATTTTGTGGTGAAAGTGTACCACCTCTACAGAGTGTCAAACTATTCGAATAGCCGCGTCCGTGGTCATGGAAAGTTGGAGTGGCCATAATGTTCCGTCATCAAATGTTTTTGAAATGACTTATGAAATGAGTTGTAACTTTGACTTGACCACAACAGGGTTGTGAACCTGAAAACTAGTTTCCCACTTAAGTGTTTTAGAACATTAATTTAGCTTTGTTTACTTCTGAACTCAGCTTAGGTTTCAAATTAGCCTTTGCAAATAAACTTAGAGCTTAGCATTCCTACTAGAACTAACTTACTTGTTAGTGATAGTTTGCGAGTACTTAAAGGGTACTCATGGATTTGTCCCTAGTTATTCCTGTGGCCAGACTATGAAGAGGACTATCCGGAAGAAGGATAGCAGGACGGCTACGACAACTAGGACTATCTCCCATCGTCAGCATTGCTTGTGACACTAAAGATGGAGCCCACTGCTACGCTTATTATTTATTCTGCTGCTTGTTTATACTAAGACTGGATCGTGAGATCCTCTATTTGTGTAAGACCTTAATATGGTTTCTAATGGATGATGTACTATGATATCCAATCTGTTATGTCTCGCAAAAATGGTAATCCTGGGATTGCGAGGTATGGCATAACAGGCATCTGGGATTAAAAAACCGGATGTTGACAGCGAGCCTAGAATGTACAGACATGGCCTCGGAACACGGACCTAAAGGTTAAGCATGAGTCATATGGTAGATATGATGCCCATATATATGCTCGCCTTTGAAGCTACACCGACTCACGTGATGATCGGACTTAGTGTAGTGGATTTGGTTCATGTAATCACCAAAACAGCTCGAGGGATGTTGGTTTTGAGTGGGAGTTCATTTGTAATTTTGATTAGTTAAACTCAATTTATCATAAACTAAAATAGAAGTGAATATGTATATTTTGTTGTAGTCATTGGCATCTGTTTACTACCTTGCGCTTAGTTTTAATTGAGATAATATAACTATAGAATTCTTGATATTTACTTTACGAACAGGTATCGTATTGTTTTAAGTGCCAATTTAAAGTTTAAAAGTCCTATTGCAAACTTTCATAAAACTCCATCTACTCCATGAAGCTTAATAAGTAGTACTAAACCAAGAGTAATAATTCTAGTGTTAGTATCTAACATATCGTGTTTGCCTCCATGATCATTGATATTTAAAAGATGTTTTAGTATCAAGATTAACTCGGAGCTGAATGAATTGTTTAAGAAACCATCATGTGTGGAAGATATTGTGATATCTGGAACAATGTTTATGGTTGCAATATGATAGAGTATAATTTAGCAAAATACTTGTTCTCATATTGTATGAGAATTTGTGAAGGTTGCAGACGCTAGACGTCCTAATCTCCCAAAATGGTTTTGGGAACTAACATTATACTCACAATTCTCCCTTATAGGCTATAGTAGCTTGATCATAAAAGTTGTCATGATAAGGATGAATAGAAGATGTAGGTAATTTTTTACTACACTAAAAGATTACTAAAGAATAGATTTTAAAAGAACGCCGAACATTTGATGATGGTGATCAACTTCTGATGTTGACTATACATGCTTTGGACTAAAGTGCAAATCCAAAGGTATTAGTATTTGACTATACATGCTTTGGACTATGTGTCATATGTATGGCACCACTTTTGATGTTGATATATTCTTTTAAAGAAAAAAGAAATGCTGAAAGAGAATCTATAAAATATTCAGCAGAAAAGAAAAGACTAGAAATGTCCAACTAATGTATATAGATGATATACATGTTATGGTTGTATTCTTTGCTTGTTAAACAATGTGGTTCTTGGGTATTGGATACCGAATTAGTTGGTGTGAAATGTCATATAGAACAACGCAATTCATGAACTACAATGGCCTAAGTAACTACCAAGAGAATATGTGATGATGTTCATCGAAAACAAATAAAGTGTTATTATGTTTCTCGTTGACATCAAAGCTTGCGTTCAAGATTTGTTTAAATAATTGTTATTTTGTTCCGATGTTATGAGAACAATGGTTGTTCAAATACACCGTATTCCATAGAAGATGGATGAACTTTTACAAGTTTAGTTGGAGAAAGCACGTCCATAAAACTAATTCTAAAATGTCGCAAGACAAATGATTGAAAGATCACTTACGAAGTGACATAATCGTTTAAGTTACATTGGAAAGAAAACATGAAGAAACTCCATGTTGATGGATTTTTGGAGTATTTGATTTTGATCAATTGACACTTGTAAGACTTTCCTCGAGATAATTGAAACTCCTTTCATAGGCCAAAGAGGAACGGATAACTAACTTATTGGAAATTGTGCATGTTGATGTATACAGTCCATTATGTGTAGCCATGTGCGGTGGATCTTTCAGCTTCATATGCTTTCTTCGGAAATTTGAGTGAATATATCTGTAAACTTACTTAATAAGGATGAAGTATGAAACATTTCAAAATTGTTCAAATACATTCAAGATGAAGTGGAAAAATCATTGTTACAAGAAAATAAAGAATTTATGATTCGATCATAAAGGAAGATATTTGAGTTACCTGTTTAGCAAAACACATAAGATTTGGGGAATTGTTCCATGGATTTGCATTTCTCAATGAACCATAGGAGTATGGTATGTTCGAGAGATCAAATCGAACCTTGCTTGACATGGTAAGATCAAAGGTGTCATTTATAAAACTTCCATTATGTTTTAAGGATTAAAGCTTTAGAGAATACCGCTTTTGCACTGAAAAGAGCACCATCGTGATCCGTTCAAATGACACCATAAAGCTTATGGTTTGGGATAAAACCTGAGTTGTTTTTCTTAAATTTTGGTATGCTAGGCATAAGTAAAATGTTTATAACCAGAGTCGGATATCCATGTCTTTGTAGGTTATCCCAAAGAATTTGTTGGGTATTCCTCCATAACACCGAGGATAAAAGAGTTTGTCGCTTGGAACGTCAAGTTTCTTAAGAAGGAATTTTTCGCAAAAGTTAAGTGGGAGGACAATAGAAATTTGATTAGGTTGATGAACCTAAGCAACATGTGCTAAGTAGCATAGTGCCAAAAAAGTGTCCCAGAGGCGGCTAAAATGCTCATGGCTCCCGTGATTACAAAGATTGTGATCTCGGAGATTAGAGTTCCTATTTAAACCGTATGTGTTGGGTAACAATCAAATAGCTAGATTTGATAAACAAGTCGTTATTGTTTTGGCAATGATGAACCGACTGCATGCAAAGAAGCAATGATGGGCCCTAACTCCATCAAGTGACTATAAGTCTTAAAATTTGTGATAGTTTCCACACATGAGTAATCAAGTTTTTGAACTTGGAAGACCCTCCAGAAAGGCATGAAGGCTATCGGTCGTACTTGGATCTATAAAGAAATATACATGGCTGTTTGACATCTATGAAATAGTTTACATGTCGGAAAGGAGTTTACGACAATGTTCAAGGAGTTGACTATGAAAAGATTTGATCTTTCATAACGATATTTAGTCTTGATGGAATAATGTAGCAACCGGTACATATAATTTGGTATATGGTAGTTGAACAAACAAAAACGAAGTTCTTCTAACAGAATGGTTACCTAGGACGTGTACATGAAATGATCTAAAGGGTTTTGTTAATTCAAAGGATGCTGAAAGGGTATGCAAACTTCAATGGTTGAAGTAAGCATAGCGGAGTTGGAATCTTCACCGTGATGAAACTGTTAAAATGTTTAATTTCATCGGAGACGATAAAGATGCTTGCATTTGCAAGAAATTAAGTGAGAGCGCTGAGACAAATTTCCAATACATTATGTAGAGGACATGTTGATTGGAAGTGATGTTTCTTTTATTGACATGGGTTAAGAATTTCATTAAAATTGGATTTCATTGAAAGACTTGGGCAAAACCGGAATATTTGGCATCAACCTCTATATGGATAGATTGAGGCGCTAATATGGTTGTGCCAGGCGTACATATATGAGATATTGATAGGGTTCAATATGGAACTGACAAGAAAGGTTCTTGCTGCATGGAAAGGATTGAATCAGGATTCAAGTGTATCGACACTTGGTGAGTGAAATCACATGAATATTTTGATCAATAATACCATGGTATGTACATATCTAGATATGTCCTGTGGTCCAAATGTTGTGAGCATATACTATAATGATTCATAAGATGATCATTGGATGATAGTAAAGATATTCTTATGAGCTTTGGAAGAACTAAGAACATATCATGTATAAGTGACAAATAGTCAAAAGTAGTTCATTATAAAATGTTACATTGATACTAGTTTGTCACAAGATATAAATTAAATTTATCTCACCTTAAACTACGGGTGGCACAATGTAATGGAAAGGAGGTTCCATGATGGATTTTGATGAGTTCCAAAGTTGATACATTGCGACGGATACTACAACAAAAGGCAAAGTATATGACTGCTATAGTAGAAGCAAAGGAGGGAATTTGGTTAAGTAGTTTGTTATCAAACTAGGTGTGGTTCACAGTGGGCTAGTACTATGAAGATATATTGTACGACAATTATATCAACATGTTTTAACCCAAAGGAACTAAAGGTCTCACCAAAGGACTAAATTTATACAATGCCATCTCATTAGAGAATGAGTGATGCGTAGAGATGCAAAGACATGGAAATACACATGGACCTGAAAATTTCAGATCTGGAGATGATGTTAACCACTAGAAACGTGTATATACAATACCAGAAAGCCATAGGTGTTGAATGCGCAAGTTTACAAACTAGATTGTTGACTCTAGGCAAGTGGGAGACTAAAGGGAATATGCCCGAGAGGCAATAAGTGGTTATTATCATATTCCTTGTTTATGATAAATGTTTATTTTGCATGCTATAATTGTATTAATTGGAAACGTTAATACATGCGTGTTTAATAAACAAATAAGGAGTTCCTAGTTATGCCTCTCATATAAACTAGCTCGTTGATTAACAATATGATCAAGGTTTCCTGATCATGGACATTGGATGTTGTCAATAACGAGGTCACAGCATTGGTAGAATGATGTGATGAACATTCATCCAAAGTATAGCAATACGATCAAAGTCATTGTGTTTAAATTGCTATAACATCATAAGAAGTAATTCTAGTCCTTAGACCATGAGATCATGTCAATCACTAACACTGAAAGAGTAACTTGATAACATCAAATGTCACACCATAACAGGGTGGCAATAAAGGTGGGTTCAGATACTCTGAAGGTGTTATGTAGATTCTCATGGATCAAGAGTGGGTTTTGTCCATCCCGATGACGGATAGATATACTCTTGGCCCTCTCAGTGATATCACATTGAGATAGCTTGCAAGCAAGTGATGTGATCACTAGAATGTTATATCACAGGAACAAGAAAAGAGTGCATGTCAGTAACAAGATCAAACTAGGTATGTAGATACCGATGATCGAATCTCGG
Source organism: Avena eriantha (assembly GCA_910589775.1). NCBI lineage: Eukaryota > Viridiplantae > Streptophyta > Magnoliopsida > Poales > Poaceae > Avena > Avena eriantha. Next base: position 298,796,984 of record OU342744.1, read on the forward strand.
ACATGTAATATATCGTGAGACAAAGGGATTTAGTTGCGACGTTAAAGGTTCACACAATCACTAGAGTCATTTTGAATGTGTGGGAGTCAGTACGGATCTCCAGGTCCCGCTGCTGATTATTGATCAGAGAGGGGTCTCTATCATGTATGCATTATCCGTGAACCATAGGGTGAAACACTTAAGGGATACCGACACCATTTAGGAGCAAATGTTTTTCAGATAAAGATTATGAAAGCGCTCGAATCATTTCGATGGAAACTGGAATTGTTTTGGGTGAAATTGCGGAAACTGGTTCTGCATATGATATTGAAATGTTGTAGGGGGTTTTATGTGAATGTTTGTTAATTAAAGTAATTAACAAAATTCTGAATAAAATAAATAAAATAATTTTATTTAATGAGAGCTTGCAAAATTTGGTGGAAATTTAATGCATGTGAGTGGACATATAAGTGGAGGTGTGTTTATGTGAGTGGGAGCTCTGCCCACATAAATGAGGGAGAGGTGGGGGCACCCACCATGGCCGGTGGCCATGCCCCATGGGTAGCCACCCTCCCCTATATAATGAGCACCTCCTCCTCCTCCACTGTCACACCTCCTCGTGAAGGATCTCTCTCCCCTCTAGAAATTATTCCCCATGGTCTCGGATTAGCGAGATACATGTTCTCGGTGGCTTTATTTATAAAGGAGTTGCTGCTTCCTCTGCATCGCTAGAGAGAGGACAAGGAGGTTGTCGAGGTACCAAATGTGTGTGCGATCACGGATGCACCACTACTTTGTGGTGCTGGACTTGCTGGTGCTAGACCTGCTGGACTTGCTGGGCTTCATCACGATCTTGAGATGGTCAAGTATACGACTATATCATCCACAAAATCAGATTTCATTAACAACGCTTTGTTGCTCTTTAAGGGTATGTTCTTTATGGATGTATATCCACCCATTGATTGTATCTAGGTAGATAGGTCTTGGTTCTTAGTAGTTCACGTCGTATGAATTTTTTGTTTTCTATGCTCTGAACCCAACACCGGGGTCTTGCAAACCCACTGGGTAAAGCAACTAGTCCTGCATAATTTGTACTCATCCTCGCGTTCTCCATCATAGTACCTTCGGCTACTACGCTCTTCCCTTGATCTATCGACTATGCCCTATGTAATGTCCATTCTTGCATCGTTTCATGGTTCGGAGCTCGGAAAGTGTACCCGATGTGGCAACCATGTTCGTCGGGTGTGCTCCACGTGCTGAGGGTTGTTGTCACGGTGTGGTGATTTATCGGGTTGCCACGTAATTCCTTATTCTCCCTATGCACGGGATGTTCCCACCATACCAAGGTTCATGAGAGCAGAGCAATGGAGAGCCACCCGGGGATCGTCGGGTGCAGGTTGAGTTGTGAGTAGGTAGGTCTAGGTGGCGACAATCACAGCTTGCACTGTTTTTACTTTGATGTGTCCTGCCAGATCTACGGACATGAAGGACAGGTCCATATCTCGAGTTAGCTCATTTCTCTTGGCTTCCAGAATATTTTGCTGCCATGAGGTTCCTCTCCATGGTGCGCCTCCGGTTACACTGCCGGATCTACGGGTGGAGCTTAGTTGTGCCCTCCACGTGCTAGATTCATCGGCTAACCTTTTTCTTTCATCGAGTTGCCTTTGCATCCTGAAAAAATCCCTCTTCTTGTGGTGGAGCAAGTACTGGTATGCCATCAGATCCTGGCGTGTGGCTTCCGCTATTATGGGGATTGCACCCAAGACTGTGTCCCTCACTCTTTGCCATGTTTCTGCTGACAGCTGAAGAGTTATCCATTCACCATCATAGGTTCCTTCTCTCCCTTGTATGACGCGATTGTTGGGCAGATCTCCTTCGTTTCCGTGGTTTTCTATATCATCACCCGATAGAATATCATTGGGATCGAGGATCGGGACACCGTTGGAGTCGTGTGGTGTTGATGGCTCACTGATGATCATGCACACTTGGTGATGCGTCATGTATGAGCTATTGTTGTCGCCACCAGATTCTTAGGAGACACTATTCGAGAAACCAATGAAATCCCATGAGTTATGTTCTATGTAAGCTTCGGCCATCTTGATTCCGGAGTCGACGCTTTTGTTGCTTTTGTTGGCTGCACTATTTGATGGACTCGAGCAATGTGGTGGCATTAGTTGGGATTCTGACCCGGCGGAGTGACCGTCGTATAGATTGGCCAGATCCCCTAGATCTATAGAGTTTTCAGAATTCTCTGCGCCATTTACCGGCGGGGGCGCACCATCTTCATATGAGCCGACCGAATATGCAGGCATAACCATAGGCACTGCCCTGATGACTGATGAACCCGAATAGATCGGGGCCGATAGGCAAAGATTCCCGGGTTCCTCTACATGAAAGTGGAAGCTCCTGGTGATGAGATCGGCTCCGCTTTTGAAGTTGATGGGAACCAAAATAGGGGTGGGAGGGTGTGGTTCCGCTATTGTCAGATTGCTTCTTGGTGGAAGGGGGCCTCCAAATCCATGACTCCAACATTCGGTTTCCCACAGATGGTGCCAATTAACGAGGAGTAACCTCGGCAATGCCCATGGTTATGGAGTTAGGGTTTCATGGAAAAGAGAACGATGGGGATTTCGTCGGCTGATCGGACAAACAAGGGAGTCAAAGTCGTTTGATTGCTTATGGATAATATGGTTACAGATTTCTCAAGGCTTTCAATGCCTCTCCGTTGGCTCCTCCCAGCCTTTATATAATAGGCTGAGTCCCAAAGCCATATACGGATAGGTTACAAGTTACAATTACAACACTAATACAATGTTGGTTTCTATTTCTTCCTTGATTTCCAAGACATGCTTTATATCTGTCAGATGCTTCATGGACGTTCCTTTATTCTTTATGGGCTTCATAGTCCATAAGCCTTTATGTGACCAGGGTAACTAATCGTACGAACCCTATTAGTCATACCCATGTCACTAGGAATCATCAATACTTAATAATCTATCATAAGATAGCAACATCAAGATAGTTTGATCAGAAACATCATCTCAGTAAAGGGTCAAATCATCACTGATACATCTAGGAAATCATTCCCAGACTATGTCACTATTCATAAAAAGGAATCATTTATTCCCAAGATAAATCACCATTTGAATCTTGATGCTAATATATCTTTGCCAAATATATAACCGTACTGTCCTTAATGTAGAAATTCTCATAGGTGTGAGGTTTCCACTAGAACATTCTTTAGATAGTAAATGAATTAAGCATGTATTCCATGGCAACAACAGCACCACCAGTATTCACACTCTAGAGCAAACAAACTAACATCATAAGACCACCACAAGTGACAGTGCTAATTAAGTGAGGCCACAGATCAAACCACATGGCAACACATAAATTAACCATAGGCAATCCTTAAGACCAAACTTATCTAAGCATCATGAGCATACAATATAGGCAGAGAGGAACCCTAGAATAGGGTACAAACCCTAATTAGATTTACAATTATATCATAGTGAGGAGTTCAAAGAGGGGCAGAGAGAATTAAGGGAAAGGAGGAACTCACCTGTTAGCCTCACTCAGCAAGAAGAGGTAGCAGCAAGAGGGGGCCAGTGGCAAAGTCACGGGAAGCACAAGTGGTGCTGCAACTCGTGCCAAGCCGCAACCACGGCGGCCAACAAAAATGACAGCAACGCTAGTCACCACTGCACCGCTAGACCACTAGGGAAGCACCGCGAGAACACCAACACACGGCACTGCGAGGAAGACCCTAACCCTATCCACTAGTGAGGTGTCAACATAGTCAAACAAGGGAGCACACAATGAATCAAATAGAACCAGTCGATGCAGCGTTGTCGAATGAGTCGACAATCACGGCGGCGACGGACAGAGCTGGCTGAAATCGGGAGGCGATGACATCGATAGCGCAAAGTCACTAAAGAGGAGAGAGGACGAGAGAGAGAGAGAGGATGACTAGGTCTGATAGACCTAGTGGATCGATGCGTGGGTTAGCCCAACCCATTGGGCTGAGCAAGGGATGAGTTAGCCCAAGGGTCAGGGCCAGGTTTTAAATAAGGAAGATTGTTTAAGTTGCAAAAATACAAAATTCCAAAAATACCCTTGTGAGTATTTTAGCTATAGAAAAATCCTAAAAATACAAATAATATCTCTAAAAATAGTAGGTATCCAATCAAAATACTAAATTGTATTTTATTATGATAAAACTTAATTTGATTATTTTAAAGCAATAATTCCTTTATAGAATTTTCTAAAAATAAGTATAATACTTAAAAATAAATAAAAATCAGTTTTATATCTTAAATAAATACTTCATGTCAGTAAATTACTAAATACTTGATTGGAAAAGCTTTTAGGATTTATAAAATTATAGACTTCATTATCTATTATTTAAAACAAAATACATTTTTATATCCTTAAAACTATTTTTAAGTTAAAGGAATAAATAAAACATATAACACGGGTTTGAAATTAAAATAAAGTATTGCATGGCATTACTATGCATAAGTCATTATTTCTTCTTCAAGTATTGTCCTTACCGGACAATAATGGTGTCTGGTAGAAATAGGAGCTCAGGGTCAAGTGGAAGCATCCGACTTCATTACCTTGCATTCACAAGGCAAGTTCATCACCTGCTCATGTCCTTTGATGTGTTTTGAAAAGTATTTGCAAATCATTGTGTTATCACCTATGTTCGGAAAGAGGAGACAAAAAAGAATATTTTCACAATAATATGATGTATTAATTATCATCCTAAGTGATGGGAAGTTATTATAACTAGCAATGGAATATAGAGTTCCATGTAGAGTGAAGTGTATCAGATAGGGATTAATAACCCATGACATTAGTGATTCTAGCACCATATATTACATGTTAACCATGATATCTAGAATGGGACGAAGAAGTCAGCTAGATCTTCTTCCTTTCGTATGTCAACTGATGAACATATCATGATGCTAGGATTCCTTGCGAGGACTCAGTACATGGATGGGACCCCTCAGTGCCCCATGATCTTGGTATCTAGATTATCTGTGAGGGGCTATCGGAGGTAGGTCTTCCACTTAAATGGGGGCTACTAGGAACATGATCTTCTCACTAGAGTCTCCAAGGGGTCTACCAGAGATATATCTGCCTCTATGTGTGTTAATAGAGGTATTCCTCCTTGGGGAGTCGTGTCGACATATGGGGTCGCAAAGGGCAGTGATCATCTTGGATCATCTACTAGGCCCCACATCATGGAATTATGGATGGGAAAGTACGCCCAGTTGTGATTTGATCTCCTATGGGAAAAGTGCCACACCTCTGTAGAGTGTAAGAATTGTGACATGTTACTCCCTTTTTGGGGAAGGAGCTACGAACACGACAGTAAAGGAGCTCCATGAAGTTCTGGTCAACCTATGAAGACTGATGGACATATTTTTTATAATAAAAGCAATCTTTAAAGAAAGATTTACGAAAACTTCATAGTACTAAAGACTTATAGTCTGAGGTGGTAGTTAGTGCATCAAACTTCCCATCTTGCATATAATGAACTTGTTCGGAAATGTTGTTACTCACTCTTTCCTTTGATCCCCTGCTTAGACTCTGAAGATCTAGAGGATACTACGATGTATGTTACAGAGAGCCAGGATGACATCTACTATGTAGAACCTAACTTGTCGGGAGGAGTTGAAGGGGTGGATTACAAGATCCGCTATGGAGTTGAAGGCAACAAGTCCGAGTAATTGCTTAAGTAGTATCTAGTACTAGAGTTGAGCCAAGCAACATAAACTCTATATAATAAGCTGTTGAGCTCACGTCATGTTAAGTTTGTTTGGATCTTTTCGTTTTGTTGTTGGAACTCTTCAAGTAAGAAGCACTTTGGTTTGTAAGTTTAAGGTAGTGAAGACATCTGATCTTTTGGTATTGTAATAATAATAAGTTATGTATGTTTGTAATTGGGACCCACAATATTTATGTTGTACCACTCTAAGGGACGTGATATTTGTGCGACGGTGTTTCGTGAATGTATGTCAACGACTTGCGTACTACAACATGCGGTGGTATGTTGGGTCACCACAGCTGATATCAGAGCAATTGCTTTGATCTTAGATTGGAAACTTAGTAAAGGGATATACCTATAGGAGTTTAGGAGCAAGGGTAAAGAGTTCTCTAAAAGTATGATGGATATTCATTTGGGAATATTTCATTATATCTTTTAATGCGATAATTATGTATCCTGATGCATCATAACTAATCATTACTAATATTAAATATTTCGTATACAACTAGGATGGCACCAAAGTTTCCTAAATAGACTTTTGCGAAGAAGGAAGAAAGACTTGATGGCTATAAAGGAACATTGACCAAATATTCGGTAACGGTTGAAATCAGTTGCGGCATATTATGATGGGCACATGATAGCAAAGTATCGTGTTAGTATCCATTTGCCGAAGAAGCTTATGTCGAGTCAAGCCATACCATTCGGTAAGGGTCAAAATCAGTTGGAGGCATATAATATTGCCTTAGTAAATGCACTACCCACTATCCGGGAGAACAAAGCTGGATATATTGCAGGAAGCACATATGTTGTGATTCCTCATGGTTCCATGGGCTCATAGTTAGAAATGGATCACCTTCAGTTAGTCCAGGAGCATCATGTGCTAGCTTCCAAGTTCTTGGACCGATATAGGCAGTTAGTCGGGTCTTTCTATAATACTCACCGTGTCATAGTGGAGGATAAGGATAGTATGCTGGAGGATCTCACCAATCCTAAGAGAAGGGTAGTGTTGGCAGCACAGTTAGAGAAGGAAGCACGTGGCAAAATTAGTCCAACAACAAAAGATATTCCTATAGACCCAGTATCATTTACACCATATCCTTATTCACCGACACTAGAGCCTACCCATGATCCTGATATAGGAACGAGTTACACGGTACCACAGAGCTCATGGGGGCGATGAATTCAGATCTTCCCATTGAGAACTCTGGTGGATGGAGATTCGAGTCACCTGTTGGATCTAGTGGATATACTATGACACTAGAAGGTTCTGACGGGGATGTCGGACAGTCTAGTTGGATGGGAGGTAGGTCCTATACTGCTGATAGCAGGGACACAATAGATGAAAATGGCCAGGCCGAAGAGGAAGAACCTAAGGAGATGGATTATGAATCACCAATGCATTATCCTACCCTAGAGAATGTACATTATCCTGTAATAGCTGAGGACTATCGTACCCAACATAGTACCTGGGGAGTGTCGGAATCCAAGTGTTCTGTCGACTACTGTGGAGATTGGGCACATGAGACGCATGCGGAAGTGAAAGACCTTAACTCTTAGGATGTTTTCGATGAGCTAGAGGGAGTAGATGCACTCAAGCTAAGCGATGACTCAAGTCTTGATACTTCAGACACCGAGTACATCCCATCTGGGAGGCCAGTTGTTCCACAGACTATGTGTCGGACTTCACGTCAACATGGTTGGATACCAGGCATGTACAATGAGCGTCGCGGCTACTGAGGAGCTGGATCACCTGATATGGAAGATGATGGTAGTTGTAGAAGTTGGTATTGCATATTATAGTGCTTGAGAGTTATTGTATTTAAATACGTGAGGTAGAGCTCACATGAATCCGCAAGGGTTCTATTATATGGGTTATAATGGTATTGTACCAACTATGCTATTTGTAATGTATAATATATGATGCATATTTGGTTCTTATTTGGATCTTGATTTCCATTGTGTGAATAGTTCTGTGCACAAAGTTAAGCTAAAAAACGTGAGCATGGTGTAATTATGAGTACTCGCTTTGTGTTACAGAACTCGGGGGGTCATGGATTCGGGAATAGAAAACGAGTCTGAGCACCAGCGCATGGAGCGCGAGGCGAAAGAAAAGTAGGACGATGACGCCATAGCATAGAGAGAATTGCCACCACCAATGATGCCACTGATGGAGCAAAACTTCATGCAGTACACGCAGAACATCCCAAAATTTGGATTTCTAAATTTTGGAATATTAAATAAAATATAGAATGAATATCATGTGTTTCACTTTGACTTGGATGAATTTCTAAAGGATTTAAAACTTTTGTGGACTAGTTTAAACTTTCTCAAACCTCGATTCAAAAATTCAAGAGCGGATAAATATGACTATCCATATTATAAATCTTGGTTTGAAAGATTTTAAACAAATCCAACATGAGTATTTGATCTTGGTGCCTTTGAATATTTGACTAAACCATGCTTGTTTAAGAGAGGGGATAACATGACTTTCCCAATTATATAAGCATGTTGGAAAAATATTCCATTTTGGGATTTATTGAGTTATTATCGCATTTTGGATCTTTAAATATATGTAAATGCATTTCCAAGTAAGGATAATAAAGGAGAAGAGAATAACATGGCATCCTCAAATATTGAGTTGGAAATGATCTAAATATATCCCATATATGTATGGCCTGTAAAAAAAATATTTTTCCAAACTATATTGGGTGGACATTATATTCGAATACCCTATATAACCATTTTTAATTGGATTTTTCCGTATTTTATTTGATGAATTTTGATCATATAGAAAGAGGCAACACTTATGGAAATAGAAAAAGAGTAGAGAAAGAAAAGTAGAAAAAGCAGCCAGGCCAACTAAACTGGCCGAAATGGCCAATCCAGCCCAGCCCATCCGTATCCATCTCTTGGTATAGTTTTTTCCCTCTTCTTTTCTTTTTGGGCTGAATTTCTTGGTCCAGCTAGACCGAGACGATACAATCGATCAGGAGGCAATATCTACCACCTGTAGGTGATACCATTAAACTACTGTTCAAAATTCAAATTTTGTGTTTCAAAATTTTTTGAGAAAAATATGTGGATGTTCACGAGATCCGTGTCTACAATCCCTAATACTTGCATAACCAAATTCATGACAGATACAAAGACAAATCTAACATGAATAGTTCACAAAAAGACAAAAACTAAAAATGCTACCGAATGACATAGCATTTTGTCTTTTTTTTCTCTGTGTGTGTTATGAATTTGGTTATGCAAGTATTAGGGATTGTAAACACGGATCTGATGAACATCCACAGATTTTTTCCGAAATTTTTTAAAACATAAAAAGTCAATTTTTGAATAGTAATATCATGGTATCACCTAAAGTGTGGTATCACTATATATTCTCCCAGTCGATCAGATCGATCATCATCTACATGTAGACTAAAATGTACAGAACCTTACTGACTGCCATGGCTGTACCTTTCCGCTCTAAATTCCACCAATTCTGTTGACCCTTTCCCTTCTACATAAATACAGAAATTAATCCCCACTCTGGGGTTAAATCCTTGTGGCAGTGCCTTTTTATTTCTCCACCGAGTGGATGTAATGGTCATAAGGTGTTGTCCAATTCGCTTCCTTTCCCCGACGCCCAACTGGAGGGCGGATTTCTTGCCGGAGTTCCATCAGCCGCCAGAAAGGAACCGTCGATTTCTACCGGTACAGTGGGATTGAGGCCCTGATTCTATTTCCTAACATTTTCTATCATCGGTACGCACCTCGCAGTCAATTCTAATTATCCGTTTTCGCAGCCGGAGTCGCTCCCGAACAAAGTACCTTACGGCCGTTCGTCTCCAATATGTACATTTGTTTTCAGTCTGTATATCACTGCTGCCTGGAGTCAATTCTAATCATCCGTTTTCGCAGCCGGAGTCCCTCCCGAACGAAGTACCTTACGGCCGTTCGTCTCCAGTATGTACGTTTGTTTTCAGTTTGTATATCACTGCTGCCTGGAGCCTGATCAGGACCTTCTACTATCAAGGATACCTCCTAATCAACAGAAGGGACCAAGTTCAGACTGCTACTGCATCGAGTAGAAATTTACAACAACAACTGAACCTGAAGGTGAGTTATTCCCTTTCCCAAACTCATCCGTTAGATCTTCATCTAGTGGCTAAAATCACATCATCTAGATGAAGGGGTATCATCCAGTAGAATTTTTGTTATTTAGGACAGAAAATGCCTGATCTTCTAAAATCCATACCTTTTGATCTACTCACCCAAAATTTGCAAATAAGGTGCCCCTGGAATCCTTAGAAAATATACAATCCAATGGATCCATTATATACAAGTTTTGGAAATTATAAAGTATTCAAATTTTAAATGGGAGATGTTGGAGTACTTTTGTCATAACTTAAATTCCACAAGTCTTTTCAATATAAATCCTTCTACAAAATTGGAGCCCATGACCATGCCTATCCACCGGTACCATGCAATAATTTTTCCAACCATGACCATGTCCATATGAAGAATAACCTGAGTCCTAGGCTTAATTTAACTCGATATGTAAATAGAAATACACATACTTAACTAGAGTTCTTTACTAATATGTTTAGACTTGCTATTGAAAGTTAAATGGAATAATTTGATTTATTTTTGGAGTTTGATGCGTCTTTCACATGATTTCATATTTGTTGAATATTTGCATTTTAAATGATATGCTTGTGTTTGTGTTTGTGTTTATGTATGTCGTTGTTTTTCTTTCCGTCGCGATAGATTTCACGAGGAGTGACGAGGACAAACTACCGAGAATAAATTACTAAGGTTATATGTGATCGAGGATTTATATAATTGGGGGGTAGATTATTAAGGATAAACTATCAAGAATACATTGTCAAGGATAAATTATTGAGAAGATATTATTGGATTTATTCTATCCAAAAAGGCAAGTTGTAAATCCTTCATTTACATCACCTATGCGTTTAACATTGCATGCTTTTGTTTATCAAATGATAGTAAGCATGTATAGGTTGTAATATTATTTTTGGTATAAGTATATTTGCAAAACTTCACGCTTTGCAAACTTATAGTTATGACCCAGAATAGCTATAAACATATGTCCCCCTACATAAATACTCCTTGACACCATAGGTAAATTATGATTTGCTATTTCAGTACTATGCAATTATTGTGCTAAAAGGATTTTGATGGTGGGGGGTTCATAGCAAAACAATTCTCAAAAATATTTGAGCTCGAGTAAAGAACATATGTTTTACAAAAGTGTTTACAAAGAAAAAAGAAAAAAGTTGTTTTCCTCTGGGCGGAGTGGTATGATGGGAGCGTCTACAAGGGCTGAGGCTAGAGAGTGGGACTGCAGACCTAGGAATTGGTGGGGACCACCGCCAAGGGTTAAAGAGATCTTTAGAGTTTCTTTTGAAGCGAGCTTCCAGTACAGCCACATGATATATGGGCTCAGGCTTAGTTGACCATGGAGGGAAACCCTTGCATCGGTACCGCCATTGAAGAGGGGTCTTCGGATCATGGTAGCGAGCGGATCGTGTACATGCATAGGGGGCTTCTATGGAAGACTTCGTCACGATCCATGAATGGGGTCACAGCGATGGGAATGAATTGTGACATGTTGTGAAAGTGTATAACCTCTACAGAGTGAATGATCTAATCGATTAGCCGTGCTCCGGATATGAGCAATTTGAGAAACTGAAGATTAAAACCTTTGAAGGATCTCCTCTATTTTTAAAACCTTTTTGAAAATGTTTTGTGACACTACCTTCATCTAGAGAGTGTTTGAAGGATTGGTGTACCTGAAAAATAGCATGCTGGCTCTATTCAGAGAGTGCTTGGAGCTAGTTTAGCCATATTTGGGACGGGTATCGGTTGGTGAACCTTGGAGGATTCCTTGTGTTCTGACCTATATTATTTTGATTTGAAAATGAACAAAGAACAAAGGAAGTTTTGAAATGTTTTATACAAACAAAATTGGCTTTACGCAAAGAAACCATATGGCCTCCACATAAAGCCCTATGCATGTAGAAATAGGCATTGGTGGTGTAACTTGCTAATACATTCAATGTATTGACCAACTTGGTTGCCTGCAACATGTCATGTTGCAGAGTAATATGATGACGAGAGAGGATGACTAGGATCACGGGCATATACTCAACAAGCCATAGGACATTGATGGTGCCCAAGATTATCGGTTATGTTTCTGATGTAAAGTGAGCCAACCACTATATGTTGTGCAGCTTTTATTATGTAAACTCTGGTTCTATCGATGAATAATAAAGATATGTTTATATTGGTATTTCATTTTGTTACTATGTGTGATAGATTTGATCCAGGAATAGCACTGTAAAAATAGAGACTTTGAATCCTACAAATTCGGGTCGTTACAGCAGGAGTCTTAGAATAAGTTCATGGAAGAATTACTTGGATGAACTGGAAACCAACGGAAGCCTCAAGGCCAAGGTGTTAGTCTCTCGGACTTTCAAAATGCAAGACCGATACCTTTTGCATCAACTCCGGAACCAATGGATGTCGAGGATTAGTTACTCGACACTAAGAGGAAGTTGAACACCATAGGATGCAATGATGAGGAAAAGTTAAGGTATTCCACCTATCTTTTAACTGGACCTGCAGCATCCTGGTGGACGAATTAGCTAGCAATGCAACTTCTAGGCACAGAGTACACATGGGGGAGTTCAAATAGATATTATGTGAGTATCATGTCTCAAAAAGTATTCTCGAGCTGAAGTGAAGGGAGTTCGAGGAGTTACAACAAGGAAACTCAAGTGTCATGAAGTACATTTGTGAGTTCAGTTAGTTATCTCGTTACGCTGCTGACAAGGTAAGCACTGAAGAAAAGAGGAAAAAGAGGTTCATGTGCGGCTTGAGCCCATTTGTGAAGATGCAATCGAGGCTTGCTAGTAAGTAGGCATTCCAACAATTGTTGGATGCAGCAATGACCTTTGAAGATGATTATAAAAATGTCCAAGAGGACAGGAGAAAAATGGCGAAGCCAGAGACCAAGAAGGCACAAGCAAGTAAGCCTAGACCAAATCTAGAGTTTAAACCTAGAATGAGACCTTCTAATAATAATCCCAAGCACCATATTCTGTCACAACTATGGTTTACCTGGCCATGTTAAAAGTGAATGTCACAAGCCAGTAATCATTTGTTATGGATGTGTTCAAAAGGGCACATGAAAACCGATTGTCCTAAGAAACCCGCAGGAGGTTGAGACGTGAGAGGGGGAGGTAGTTTCAGAGGAACTGGAGGACCACCGGTAAGAGGCGGAAATTATGCCAAGTAGAACAATGGCAAGAGGAATCGATCTGCTGGGAAGATGAATTGCTCAACACTGGAGGAGGTGGATAACTCAGTGCAAGCGGTGATAGGTACACTCAGCATAGTTACTCATCCTAGAAAAAAATATTTGATACCGGTGCAACTACTTCATTTATATTCGAGCAATTTCTTGATAAATTTGGGATTAGAAGGGCATCGTTAGAAAACCGAAACTCCATAATAACGGCAGGGGGTACCATAGTAGTAAATCATATTAAACAAAACCAGGTGATTACCATTTGTGGTTGAACCTATTATGTGCATCTGTATGTGATCCCAATGAAAGGAATCGTAGTAATTCTATGAATGGACTAGATGACTGGACATGGAGCCCAGATTAACTGTGAGGGAAAAACTGTCTCAATCAAGACTCTGGGTGGAGAAAGGAAAGTTTACCAAGTAGATAAACACGCTTATATAGTGGTAGATTTGCAACACAATTCCATGAAGGAGGTAAAGTTGGAAGATATCCCAGTAGTGAATGAATTTAAGGATGTATTTCTAACAGAATTACCTGAAATGCCACCTCATCGGGAAATAAAGTTTACTATTGACTTGATACCAGGAACACTATTGCACAAGCACCATACAAGATGTGTCCTAAAGAGCTAGCAGAGCTTAAAGAGCAAATTGTTGAGTTAGCTGATAAAGGTTTCATACAAGAAAGTGTATCACCATGGGGAACTCCTGTTATTTTTTGTTGATAAACGGGATGGAGGATGACGGATATGCGGAGATTATAGAAATTTGAATAATATCACCATCAAAAACAAGTATCCTTTGCCAAGAATTCAGGATTTATATGATCAAGTCAAGGGATCTAGAGTGTTTTCAAAGATTGATTTGAGGTCAGGCTATCATGAAATCAATATTAAGCTTGAAGATGTTCCAAAAATAGCATTTGTTTCAAGGTTGGACATCATGAGTACTTAGTTGTACCTTTCGAATTGACCAATGCACCAGCAATATTCATGAATCTGATGAGCAAGATCTGGATGCCGTACTTGGACAAGTTTGTTATAGTGCTCATAGATGACATAGAGATATATTCCCAGGACAAGGAATAACATGCAGATCATTTAAGGATAGCATTGAAAATTTTGAGAGAACATAAGCTTTATGCCAAGTTTAGTAAATGTGAGTTCTGTCTAGACAAGGTAGAATTCCTTGGTCATGTTATAAGCAAGGATGGAATTGTTGTAAATCCAAACAAAGTTCAATCAGTTTTGGATTGGAATGCACCTACCAATGTTAAGCAAATTAGAGGTTTCTTAGGAATGGCAGGTTACTACAGAAGGTCAATTGATTTTTTTTTCGAAATAGCCGGACCGATGACTAAATTTCTAAGAAAGAATACACCATTTGTGTGGAATGACAAGTGTGAAGCCAGTTTTCAAGAGCTGAAGACTCGATTAACCACAACACCAGTTCTAGTAGTATAAGAAATCGACAAGGATTATACAGTTTATTGTGATGCACACAAGGAGAGATTAGGATGTGTTCTAATGCAAGATCTCTAGGTAATTGCTTAGGGATCTAGACAACTCAAACCTCATGAAGTTAATTATCCAACACATGATCTAGAATTAGCAACAGTAGTGTTTGCTTTAAAAGTTGGAGACATTTTCTCTATGGAGCAAAGTCTAAGCTTTACACTAATCATAAAAGTCTCAAATACTTCTTTACTAAGAAGGAATTGAACATGAGGCAGAAATGATGGTTAGAGTTGATTAAGGATTATGACCTTACAATCAACTATACTCTAGGGAAGGCTAATGCTGTAGCAGATACCCTAAGCCGGAAAAGTGAAGATACTCGACCAATAAATCGGGAATTGTTGAAGGATTTAAGGATGGATCTGGAAAGATTGGAAGTAGAGTTAATAAGAACGAAATTTCTAGGAGGTTTAGCTACCATGCGTGTTATTAAAGAGAGAAGTAGTGGTCTTCATAATGAGATCATTAGACATCAACATGATGATCCTTTCATTGCAGAAGAAATCCGGAGAATTTATGAAGGTCAACCATTAGCATTTCACTTGGGAGATTATGGATCTCTATGGCTTCAAAATCGGATGTATCTGAGATCAAGTAAGTAATACTTCGGGAAGCACATGAAACACCTTACTCAATTCATTCGGGAAGTACTAAAATGTACATGGATCTTAAGGAATTATTTTGGTGGAACAATATGAAAAGAGACATTGAAAAGTATGTGTCGTAATGCCATACTTGCCAGAGAATGAAGGTGGAACATCAAAGTCTTGCAGGACCAATGCAACCTCTAGAGATTCTGGAATGGAAATGGGAGGAAATTGGAATGGATTTCATCATCGGATTACTAATGACTCAAAATCACAAAGATATGATTTGAGTGATTGTAGACAGACTTACTAAAAGTGCACATTTCATACCTGTGAATTAGAAGGACAATCCTGAGAAGCTAGTAGAGATATATATCAAGGAAATAATGAGAAAGCATGTAATACCCAAGAATATTGTAATAGATAGGGGATATGTGTTTACTTCAGCATTTTGGAAGCAACTACATGAAGCACTCGGGTCAAAACTGGATTTTAGCATAGCTTATCATCTAGAGACCGGAGGTCACACTGAGAGAACCAATCAAATCTTAGAAGATATGCTTTGAGCATGTGCTTTAGATTTTGGAGGTTCGTGGGAAGAATATCTACCATTGGCAGAGTTTTCTTATGCTACCAAAGTAGTCTGAAAGCAGCAACATATGAGGTACTTTATGGTCGGAAATGTAGATCTCCAATACGTTGGTATGAACCTAGAAGTAACAAAGAATTCACACCAGATTATATCAAGGAGAAGCAAGATATTATTGATATCATCCGAGATCGATTGAAGATATCTCAAAGTCGTCAAAAGAGTTATGCAGATCAAAGTAGAAGATCATGGCATCTAGAAGTAGGAGATATGGTATATCTTAAGGTTAATCTAATGAAGGGAGTAAAAAGGTTTGGAGTAAAGGGGAAGTTAAGTCCAAGGTATATTGGACCATTCCAGATTCTGAGCCAAAACAGAGCAGTAGCTTATGCATTGGAATTACCAAAAGAGTTAGCTCATGTTCACAATGTCTTACATGTGTCACAACTTCGGAAGTGCCTCAAGGTACTAGATGAATCTATAACCCATAAAGAGTTAGAACTTCAAGAAGATTTGACATATGTCGAGAAACCATCCAAGAATCTGGAAGAGAACTAGGAAAGGTTGAGAAATGGAGATATTAAGTATTGCAAAGTGCAATAGAAACATCATCCAGAACGAGAAGCAACCTCGGAGAAAGAGGAGGATTCATGTGAAGTTTATCCAGAGTTATTCAGGTACACACTGATACAACTTCGGGATAAAGTTTTATTTAAGGGGGGGAAGACTATAAAATCCCAATGTTTAGGAACTAACGAAGGGTAGAAATAAGAATATGAGCATATGCATGCATTCATCAGCAAAATTAGGGTAAATTTTTCACAAATTAAAACCCTAGAGGGACCAGAGTATCTTTCACTAGGATGAGATTGGATTTAGCTCATCTTGGTGAATGTTATGAATTTTGGCATAACCTCTAGGTATTTTGAACTGTTTTGGGATGATAATTTAAATTGACTTTTAAATTTGAATCTACTTTTGAATTATTTCAAACCAAAACAATTTAGAAGTTATTTTTTTTCAAAGAACATTTGAATGTTTTGATATGAAGTGTTATTACTTCATATAAAAATCTTATAATAAAAAGAAATACAAGACATTAAAATACAAATAAATACAAGTAAATAGAAGTTCTTATTCTTTTCTTATTACATATACAAGATAAGAAGAATACAAATAAGTAAGAATTTATTACACAAATGAAGAATTACAAGTAAGAAAAGGTAAGACTTTATTGAATTATATTCTTACATTGTTTTTACACAAGAATAATAGAAAAATTAAAAGGGAACAAAAAGAAACCTATATTATTTTCCTAATCTAATCTTCATCTTCTTATCCTTTTCTTTGTAACATTCTATACCGGCAAACAAATAAAGAAAAAATAAAATAAAATGGATTAATTTTTAGTAGTATAGCTCTCAGATTTTCATAGTGAAGTGCACTATCGAATTTCCTCACTGAGAAATATAAAAGAAAAGGGGCAAGTTTCACCAAAAATGTGGCATCTGTTCATAAACGCATTTTGTCTGAGACCAACATCATTGATAGAAGTTTATAGGGGCAAGTTTCACCAGGGAAGTAGAAGTAAATAAGGTAAACTCAATTATTTCCACTTGCTCTGATCCACAAACTTAGCAAGTAGGCATATAGCTTACTCACACATGCAAATGTGAGTTATTGTTGACACCAGAGAGAAAGGAGGAGCAGAGAAAAGATACATCCACACCAGCAGAGTTCCTCTGCTACACAAGTTCACCACAACATCAAAGAACAACAAGAATACCATCTTATCTTAGTCATATTTCCACCAGATTAAACCCTAAAACCCCAAAGAAAACCATCAAGCTAATAAGACAAGATGGTCACTTAAGGAGGGGGTGGATCAGGTGTTGGTCAAGGACTGGCCAGAAGGAGATCAATGAGGACAAAGTCAAGCCTGTTACAGGAAGGAGCTAGGCAAGATCACCACTAGAAGCAAGAGCAGATTAGCCACCACAAGCACATCGACCACATCAACAGGGTGGATATGTTTCCAAACAAGTCATATCCTTTATATGTTCTTATCATTTGTAAGGACATAATCTTTGGGATTGTTAAAATCCTTAGAGTTACACCCAAGTGAGGTGCATGCTAACCACTAGAAGTTCTAAAGCCACTAATATTATCTATTCTTCAAATATGAACTAGACTAGATCTCAGCTTTTGCATCTTTGAACTAAACCAGTAAAACATCAAGGCAATAACATGATTTAGTGGGGGTTACCACTATGTACGATCCAATAGGAGGCCTTACAATGGCATCCATCCAAACCTAAGTCATGTTCAAATCTAGGCAATTTAAATCATCTTCCTAGAATACTAGGAATCATCAATACTTAATAATCTATCATAAGATAGCAACATCAAGATAGTTTGATCCGAAGCATCATCTCAGTAAAGGGTCAAATCATCACTAATACATCTAGGAAATAATTCTTAGATTATGTCATTTATTCATAAATAGCAACCATCTATTCCCAAGATAAATCACCATTTGAATCTTGATGCTAATATATATTTCACCATACTGTCCTTAATACATACATTCTCACAGGTGTGAGGTTTCCACTAGAAAAATACAAAATTCCAAAAATACTCTTTTGAGTATTTTAGCTCTAGAAAAATAAAGAAAATTCCTAAAATACAAATAATACATATAAATGTTCATCATAATATAAGCTATCCAATAAAAATACTAAATTGTATTTTTGGATTCTAAAATTTAATTTTATTATTTTAAAGCAATAATTACTTTATGCAAATTTCTAAAAATAAAGATAATACTTAAAAATAAATAAAATTTATTTTTAAGATCTTAAATAAATACTTTATGTCACAAAAATACTAATTACTTGATTACAAAAGGTCTTAGGATTTATAAAATTATAGACTTCATTTATCTATTATTTAAAACAAAATATTTGTTGTATATCCTTAAAATTATTTTTATGTTAAAGGAATAAATAAAACACCTAACAGGGGTTTGAAATGAAAATAAATTATTGCATGAAATTACTATGCATAAGTTGATGATGGTGATCCACTTCAAAGTGCAAGTCCAAAGGTATTAGTATTTGACTATATACACTTTGTACTATGTGTCATGTGAATGACACCACTATTTATGTTGATAGATTCTTTTAAAAGAAAAGGAATTTCTGAAAGAGAATCTATAAAATATTTGGCAGAAAAGAAAAGGTTGGAGATGTCCAACTTAGGTATATAAAAGATATACATGTTATGGATGTATTCGTTGCTTGTTAAACAATGTGGTTCTTAGGTATTGGATACCGAATTGGTTGGTGTGAAGTGTCATACAGAACAACACAATTCATGAAGTGCAACTGCCTAAGTAACTGGCAAGAGAATAAGTGATGATGTTCATCGAAAACAAATAAAGTGTTATTGTGTTTTTGTTGTTGTCAAACCTAGCCTTCAAGATTTGTTTTAATAATTTTTATTTTGTTCCGGTATTACGAGAACAATGGTTGTTCAAATAATTACCGTATTCCATAAAGGATGGATGAACTTTTACAAGTCTAGTTGGAGAAATCACATCCATAAACACTATTGCTAAAATGTCGTAAGACAAATGATTGGAAGATCACTTATGAAGTGGCATCGATGTTTGAATTATATTGGAAAGTAAACATGAAGAAACTCCATGTTGATGGATTTTTGGCGTTTTTTGATTTTAATCAATTGACGCTTGTGAAACTTTCCTCGAGATAATTGAAACTCCATCCATAGGCCAAAGAGGAATGGATGACTACCTTATTGGATATTATGCATGTTGATGAATATAGTCCATTATGTGTAGCCATATGCGATGGATATTTTTGCTTCATATGCTTTCTCCAGAAATTTGAGTGAATATATCTATATATTTACTTAATAAGGAAGAAGTATGAAACATTTGAAAATTATTCAAAGACTTTCAAGATGAAGTGAAAAATCATTGTAACAAGAAAAATAAAAGAGTTTATGATTTGATCATAAAGGAAGATATTTTAGTTATAGGTTGGGCAAAACACCTAAGATTTTAGGAATTGTTCCATGAATTTGCATTTCCCGATAAACCACAGGAGTATGGTATGTTCGAGAGATAAAATCAAACCTTGTTTGACATGGTAAGATCAAAGGTGTCATTTTATATAACTGCCATTATGTTTTAAGGATTAAAGCTTTAGAGACTACCGCTTTTACACTAAAAAGAGCACCACCGTGATTCGTTGAAATGACAACATATGAGTTATGGTTTGGGATAAAACCCGAATTGTCTTTTCTTAAATTTTGGTATGCTATGCATAAGTAAAATGTTTACAACCAAAGTCGGATAAGCACGTTGTAGGTTATCCCAAAGTATTTGTTGGGAATTCCTCCATAACACCGAGGACAAAAGAGTTTGTCGCTTGGAACGTCAAGTTTCTTGAGAACGAATTTTTTGTGAAAAGTTAAGTGGGAGGACAATAGAACTTTGATAAGGTTGTTGAACCTTAGCGCAGCGCCGGAAAGTGTCCCGGTGGCAGCCACAATGCTCATCGCTCCCGTGATTACAAAGGGTGTGATCTTGGAGATTAGAGTTCCTATTGAACCATGTGGGTCGGTAAGAATCAAATAGTAAGATTTGAAACAGAAGTCGTTATTATTTTGACAATGATGAACCGACTGCAAGCAAAGAAGCGATGATGGGCCCTGACTCCATAAAATGACTAGAAGTCATAGAATCCGTGATAGTATCCATACACGAGAAATCAAGTTTCTGAACTTGGAAGACCCTCCTGAAAGGCATGAAGCCTATTGGTTGTGTTTGGATCTATAAAGAAATAGACATGGATGTTTAACATCTATGAAATAATCGACATGTCGGAAAGTAGTTTACGGCAATGTTCAAGGAGGTGACTATGACAAGATTTGATCTTTTGTAGCGATATTTAGTCTTGACAGATTAATGTAGCAACCACTACATATAATTTGGTATATGGTAGTTGAATAAACAAAACAAGGTTCTTATAATAGAATGGTTACCTAGGATGTGTACATGAAACGGTCCGAAGAGTTTTGTTAATTCAAAGGGTGCTAAAAGGGCATGCAAACTTCAATAGTTGAAGTGAGCATAGCGGAGTTGGAATCTTCACCATGATGAAAATGTTAAAGGAGTTTAATTTCATCGAAGATGATGAAGATGCTTGCATTTGCAAGAAATTAAGTGGGAGCGCTGAGACAAATTTCCAATACATTATGCAGAGTACATATTGTTGATTGGAAATGATGTATCTTTTATTGACACAAGTTAAGAATTTCATTAAAATAGGATTTTGATGAAAGACTTGGGCAAAACCGGAATATTTGGCATCAATGTCTATATGGATAGATAGAGGCACTAATATGGTTATGCCAGATGTACATATATGAGATATTGAAAGGGTTCAATATGGAAACAACAAGAAAGGTTCTTGCTGCATGGAAAGGATTGTATCAAAATTCAAGTGTTTCAACACTTGGTGAGTAAAATCACATGAATATTTTTATCGATTATACTGTGATATGTATATATCCAGATATGTCCTATGCTCTAAAATTTATGAGCACATACCAGAATGATTCATAAGATGATCATTGGACGATAGTAAAGATATTATTTTGAGCTTTGGAAGAACTAAGAATATATCATGTATAAGTGACAAATAGTTAAAGGTAGTTCATTGTAAAGTGTTTTATTGATACTAATTTTGTCACAAGATACAAATTAAATTTATCTCAATTTAGACTATGGGTGGCACAATGTAATTGTATGGATGTTCCATGATGGATTTGGATGAGTTCCAAAGTTGAGACATTGTGACAGATACTACAACAAAAGGCTAAGTATATGACTGCTATAGTAGCAGCAAAGGAGGGCATTTGTGTTAAGTAGTTTGTTATCAAACTAGGTGTGGTTCAAAGTGGGCTAATACTATGAAGATATATTGTATGACAATAACATCAACATATTTTAACCTGAACAAACTAAAGGTCTCACCAAAGGACCAAATTTATAAAATGCCATCTCATTTGAGAATTAGTGATGCGTAGAGACACAAAGACATGCAAATACATACGAACCTGAAACTGTCAGATCCGGAGATTATGTTAACCACTAGCAATCGCGTATATACAACACCAGAAAGCCATAAGTGTTCCATACGCAAAGTTTTTCAAACTAGATTATTGACTCTAGTGCAAGTGGGAGACTGAAGGGAATATGCCCGAGAGGCAATAATAAAGTGGTTATTATCTTATTCCATGTTTATGATAAATTTTTATTTTGCATGCTATAATTCTATTAATTGGAATCGTTAATACATGTATATTTAATAAACAAAATACAAAGTTCCTAGTAATGCCTCTCATATAAACTAGCTCGTTGATTAACAAGATGATCAAGGTTTCCTGATCATGGACATTGGATGTTGTTAATAACGAGGTCACAACATTGGTGGAATGATGTGATGAACATTCATCCGAAGTATAGCATTACGATCAAATTCATTATGTTTATATTGCTATAACATCATACGAAGTAGTCTTAGTCCTTAGACCATGAGATCATGTTAATCACTAACACCAGAAAAGTATCTTGATAACATCAAACGTCACACCGTAACAGGGTGACTATAAAGGTGGGTTTAGTGCTACGAAGGTGTTATGTTGAGGATCATGGATCAAGAGTGGGATTTGTCCATCCCAGTGATGGATAGATATACTCTGGTCCCTCTCGGTGATATCACATTGAAATAGCTTGCAAGCAAGTGATGTGATCACTAGAATGTTATATCACGGGAACGAGAAAAGAGTGCATGTCGGTAACGAGATCAAACTAGGTATTTGGATGCCGATGATCGAATCTCGGGCATGTAATATATCATGAGACAAAGGGATTTAGTTACGACGTTAAAGGTTCACATGATCACAAGAGTCATTGTTGAATATGTGGGAGTCAGTACGGATCTCCTGGTCCCGCTGCTGATTATTGATTGGAGAGGGGTCTCGATCATGTATGCATTATTTGTGAACCGTAGGGTGAAACACTTAAGGGATACCGACACCATTTAGGAGCAAATATGTTTCATATAAAGATTAAGAAAGTGCTAGAATCATTTTGATGGAAACCAGAATTGTTTCGGGTGAAATTGCAGAAACTGGTTCTGCATGTGATATTGACATGTTGCAGGGGGTTTTATGTGAATGTTTGTCAATTAATGTAATTGACAAAATTCTGAATAAAATAAATAAAATAGTTTTATTTAATGAGATCTTGCATTAAATTTGGTGGAAATTTAATGCATGTGAGGGAAGTGTGAGTGGAAGCATATTTATGTGAGTGGAGCATCCACCACATGAATGATGGAAGAGGTGGGGGCACCACCATGGCCCTTGGTTGGCCCCCTCTCCTCCTCACAACACACACCTCCTCACGAAGGATCTCTCTCCCGCTCTAGTTATTCCCCATGGTCTCGGATTAGCGAGATACATGTTCCCGGTGGCTTTATCTGGAAAGGAGTTGCTTCTTCTGTTGCTTTGCTGGAGCGAGGTACGGAGGTTGTCAAGGTACCGGACATGTGTGCGATCACGGATGCACCGCTGTTTTGCGGTGCTGGACTTGGTGGTGCTGGACTTGCTGGAGCTGGATCTAATGGACGTGCTGGAGCCGGACCTCCTGGACTTCATCACGATCTTGAGATCGGCAAGTGTATGACTACATCATCCACGAGTTCCAACTCGTTAACAAAGCTTTGTTGTCTTCGAGGGTAAGTTCTCTATGGATGTATATCCACCTGACATGGGTATACCCTACAGGTACTCGAGCTTGGTATATACGGTCTAAATACGTAAAAGCCCACGGTGTCGCCAAGGCCCAAATGAAGGACTCGAGTAACCTACGGACTCTCGATTGCTTGAAGAACAAGAAGAAGCTAAAGATAGAAAGTTTGAAGGAAAAAACCCTAACTTGTAACCGACTCGACCTGCTACCCGAGACCTAGCCTATCTATATAAAGGCTAGGAGGGGGCGGCAAGGAGGACACATGCAACCCTAGTTTCCACAACCCTCGCCAGATTGTATCTGGCACCATTGTAACCTTCGGTTCCTTCGATAATTCCACGAGCAGACAAGCAGGAGTAGGGAACTCTACGAGGCCTGAACCTGGGTAAATCTTTGTCCCCTGTGTGCTTTTTTGCTAGCCGATAGATGTCTCCAGCGCTCCCTCCTTCTCCCAAGTCCATAACAATGGGCATTGATGAGTTAAACCCTCGTCAATTGGCGCCGTCTGTGGGAATTGGGAGTGCTGATGTTGCGGCTTCTTCAGCCCCATCAACCGCGATCTACAACTCCGCATCAGCGGAGATCCGCCAGCTCTTCGGCGTGTTCGACTTCACCGTCCACACGCCGGCCACTCGCCCGGCCTTCGAGTCCGTAGGGGACGGAATCAGCCTGGCGGTAGGGAGCTTCTGCTTCCAAGTCGGTCAGATGGGCACACTTCGCATGCCTGATCAGCCGACGGCACCATCGATTGCCCCAGCATCATGGTTCCCTCCATCGATCGGCACCCTCAGTGAGCTGAACACCCCGACAATAGTCGAGAACACAGTCAGCGACAACAGTCGCGACTCCGATCCGAGCGATCTGGCCACTGAAGATGGAACCTACGGTTCCGGATCTGAGAGTTGTGGAAGCAGCAGCTTCCCCAATCACTTCATGTGCACCGTCATCAACGCAGGCGATACCTTCGCCAATCGCGACAACGGTGGAAATCGCGGTAACGAGACCGACCCGCCCAACGCCGGCAACAGTGGCAATCACGGTAACGGAACCGACCCACCCAACGCCGGAAACGGTGGAAATGGCGGCAACGGTGGCAATCGCACCCCCGTCGATAATGGAGGAGCAGTCGAACCTCCAACCATAATTAATGAGAAAACCGGCAAACGCATCGTGATCAGGCTCAACGAGCAGGAATGGGCTCGCTGCCGCGAGGCCCTACGAGGCGCTCCTCTACCCTTCGGATCCCCGCAAGAACTACTGATGGGCTATCACTGGCTCCTGAAGGAAGAATTCAAGCGCCAACTACAAACAATCGCGCAACTCGAAGCGCGTAAAAAGGCAGTAGACGAATCGAGCCTTCGTCGTGCTGGGCTCTCCTCCCACGGAGGATCCTCCTCAAGGGGCAACGAGTACCTCGCCAAGAAGAGGCAATCTCGGATGGCCCATCTCACCGAGCAAGAACGCATAGAAGCTGCAAAGGTCCTTGACTTCAGCTCTATGACAGTCGACACACGGGGCAACGTGGTCCCCAAGACGTCGTAGGCTGCGGTAACAGCGGCCACCACGTACCTCCTCAACAACCAGCCGCCACTGGAGATCCCCGAGCCGCCATGCACCGATATACGATCGCGGGCTTGGGATTAATCGAGGCCGCTCTCAACAAGGAGCCAACACCAGACCCGAAGAAGGGCAAAGCGCTACTCCTCGCCCTCGTCCAGCGACGACAGTCACGACCTATCTCGATGCTGCCGCTCACAGCGACATGACCGTGACTATGATGCGCGTGACGACCTCACGCAGCGCAAGATCAACAAA
The DNA here is from genome assembly GCA_910589775.1 of Avena eriantha. Classification (NCBI taxonomy): domain Eukaryota; kingdom Viridiplantae; phylum Streptophyta; class Magnoliopsida; order Poales; family Poaceae; genus Avena; species Avena eriantha. Next base: position 298,822,419 of record OU342744.1, read on the forward strand.
TCAAGGGCACGACGTGCTCGGTCGACTGACACGGAAGAAGAAGACGTGGAGCTCTGCAGCGCCAGATGCTTCAGCAGATCCATGTAACACCCTCGAATCGGCCCTATGCAAGTTTTAGCGCTTCCCGCCAAACCCGCATAGAAACGATTCAAGGACGCCCACCAGGCACTTTCGTGCGGGTGGAATTCGAAGTAATACCATTACACAACAGTCCTTGATGGGACCCACAGAACAGATATATATACAACACGACTCCATGAGTCAAGAATACAGATATATAGTACAAAGATCCAAATCACCTGAAAACGATAGAGCGTTCGTCTACGGACAAGATGCAAATGGGGCTAAGAGCCCTGAAGAATAACCAATGGCGTCCATAACCCTGCCCAGGCCAAGCCGGAAGGGTAACCCTGCTAACGATGTCGATCTCAAACCTGCTAAAACAAAAGGGGTGCCGACAAAGGGCAAAGGAAAAAGAGGAGCGTCAGTACTGAGGCCAGTACACGGCGAGGCTAGAATTCGGCGGCTCTCGCCTACATAGGTAGGGTGGGCTGAAGCGGCAGCACAGTGGCACTAACAACCTATAGAGACTTGGTATCACTGGCGGCTATTAGAGAGGGGTAAGAAAGATCTATTCGGATCCAACCTGAAGCTAACACCAAACAAACCCATCCTGGTATTTTCCCCTCGAGACCAAATGAGGAAGTCGGACCAAGGAACTCACACAGTTGGCATTTTTATTCATTCGATTATAGTTGAAGCACTTACTAGTCAGATATAGATAGAGTGGGTCGTCCTGATAGCATAAGTAGTGGTAGTTTTAATCACCATTCCGTTGTAGTTGGAACATTACTAGTCAGATATAATTGTCCGGAGGAATCCCAAAACCCAGAAATTGTTGGCACTTTTATCACATTCCATTGGAGTTGCAATACTTACTAAGCAGGTACAGCATGTCGCAAAACCACCCGAGATACACCAGTTGTTGGCATTTTAATATCCATTCCGTGATAGTTGAATCTGATTACTAGTCATATATTAAGTCAAGTTTATAGCACTACTTTAGTTATGATTGTCTATGATCGAGATACTGTGCTCCAAGTCGTCCATAACCGCGCACACGGCTTTCAAAAAAATTTACCCTGCAGGGGTGCACAAACAGCAACACACACTCGATCAACCTCAGAAAAACCAACTCAAAACCCAAAGAGGCATTCACGACAAAGTGATCACAGGATTCAGAAATATTTCAGGGGGCCACCCCACTAAGCTACCCGCAACGAAGTTGGCCGGCTCCGGAATGGACCCAGGGTTTGCGACGACGCTGTAAACGACTGGGAACCCGAAAGTGTGACTGGGCTTGTCGGTACCGCGAAAACGTGGCGCGATCCAAAACAGTACAGGTGCTCCACGCACAATCTTAAATAAAGCAGTAACATGGCATAAGTACAGGATAGTAATAAAGCCCCAAACTACTTTGTGGCCCCAAGAAATAGAAATGAATCAAGCTCTGGCTCAGGGGGGTCCATAAGGCCTCCCAGATGTGGATAGTGCGAATAGTCAAGGAATAGGTATCAAGTACTCGGGGTCCTACGGGACACAATTGAGCGTGGAAGAAGCAAATAACATCTATTGCCCACCGATGCCTCTACATTGGTTATATCTAGCATTTTAATAGTTGTATTTAAAGTCATGATCATCTCCACCATAAACATCTCCACCAATAAACATCTCCACCATTCCAACAACTGTGGTACTCGACAACACGAGATCGCACCTGAGCAAGCAACTACGACTCGCAAGGCTAGCTATCTACCAAACAACAGGTATTAGGAGGTGTCCATGGCAATATAGAGGTTTCACGGGATATAACTGGTGCACGGAAACTAAAGCATCGCGACACAGATAGCAATAGATCAACAGGAGGAAATAAAGACTATAAATGCAAAATAGGTAGAAGGGGAGGAGATGCTCGCCTGGGAAACACTGCCGACGGATCATATCCGGAGAACTTGTCGATACTCGCATCAACTCATCGGCCTAATCCGCGAAGAAGCAAACACTAGCACAAACACCGGATGCACTATTTTATACTACGGCAAAAGATCCGGCATGATTATGATATGATGCAGAGGTGAACAATTTAATATGCGACAGTCGATAATGTCATATTATAAAAATAATGGAGGTCTCGGATAGGGAATCACATTAGGGTTCGGCGAACTTGGGCTCCGAGGGGTTCGGGGTTCAACAGGGTTCGACGGAGATCGGTCTCGGCGGAAGCGTTCTTCGACAACGGAGTAGATCTTGGCGTTCTGGGAAGAAGGACTTGGTTTGGCATCGGCGGCTCATCGGATTTTCCCTGGTCGGGGTCGATCTTGTCGTCGCGAAGATCTTGTCGGGTCCGCGTATCAGGTCGATCTTGGCGTTCGGGGTGAATAACTTGGCGTCCTCGAGGAAGTACTTGGCGTATCCATGTCGACGACCTTGGTGTCCGGGTTCTCGGGCATCGGATCCTGGAAGAAGTACTTGTCGCATCTGCGATCTTCGGGTTCAGGTAGAAGAGCTCGTCGTCCAGGGATTCTCTGGGTCCGCGGTCTTTGGGTAGCTGGTCTTGGCGAACTTGGCGTGTCGAGGTTCGGTCTTCGGGTCCGACGCCGTAGTCTTGCATAGCTCCCCGGGTCTCGACTCGTGTCGGTCTTGTCGTCGGCCGAACTTGGCATCGTGGCGGTTACTTCTCGTGGCGTCGGTCGAGAAGTTCTTGATGCACCTTGTCGGTGTCCTTCCAGTTCGGTAGATCTTGTCGGGACGCCCCTCAATCTTGTACATGGTGAGGGTCTAGCAACCGAGTCAGCATCTCCACAACGAAACAGCAGAGCCCCAACAACACGTACATCACCATAACGCATCCCAACAGAGTACATAGTGCAACGCCAAAAGGCCAGATACGACTCAAACATCCTGATTATCAGGTGGCCTGGACGTGGAGATCTCGGGTCGAGGACCACGGCGGCGGGTGGCTCGGGTGGTCAGCGCATAGGCGGACGGGGGCACGAGGCGAGGTAGCAGAGGCCCGCCCGGCGAGGGGCACGCGCGCGAAGATGCTGGCGACGACGACCTGCCGGAGGCGCCCGTGGGGACGGACACCGGAAGGAGGTGACGCTGCACGGGGAGGCGGGGCTCGGAGATGCGAGGGACGTCGAGGCAGTGGCAGGGACGGTCTCGCACGGCCGGGATCGAGGAAGAAGGGCCGTGTCGCGGCGAGGTCACAGGGGACGGCGCAGAGGGGCTCGCCGGGGCGGAGAGCGGAGGGCGGGCTCTGCGGACGAGCAGAGGCTCGGGGAGACGGGGCCGCACTCGTGGCGCCTCGCCGGAGCCAGCGAGACGGCGGCGCGTAGAAGGGAGGTGGAGGCGCGCAGCCGGACACGGGCGAGGAGGCCCAGGCGGCGGTGGTTGGCGAGGCTGCTGTGGAGCTCGGTCGGGCCGAGGTGAGGCCGCAGGAAAGAGAGCGCGGCGGCGATGGTAGAAGCCCCTAGCGGCGGGGATCGAAGGAGAGGCGGGAGGTCGACGGGGGCTGGGGTGGGGGGCGATGTGGTGCGCCATACACGGGGTGGAGCGGTGGCGTGCGGGACGCGTTTGCGGGGTGGGTTGGAGGCTGGTGGGGTGGGTGCCTGGAGCGTGCGGGCGCGCGCGTGTGGTGGCGTGAGTTGGGCAGGTGGTGGGGCCAAGGGAAGCGGCAGGGTGCACTAGGGGGGGTGGCGGCGGTAGAAGCGGGGTGGGTTGGTGGCAGCGGGGTGGAGGCTGGTTGAGGCTAGGGTTTGGGCAGTGGGGTGGTAGGTGGCTGCCGGTTGGGCCATTTGGGCCTGGCCGGTGGCTGCCTCCCCCACTAAAAAAATATTTTATTTTTAGTTAACTTTTAAAATATTTTTAGAAATAGTTTTTAGATAAATAAAATATCCAGGAAGACCTGGTTTTAAGATTTGAAATTAAAGGAGGGCTAATTAGAAAACAAAATAGGGTTTTTAGCAAAGTACTTTTATGAACAAACAGGCATGATGATGTCATGATGATGCACAAAGTATAAACAACGAGCAATTTTCTGGTAGTGATTTTGCGGGGCGCCACAATCCATCAGGCAGAAGCGAATGCCCAAAGGGTTTAAACTCCCGTCGGAGAACCCGAAGTTTGACGGCCTACAAGACCCAAAGATCTGGCTGGAGGACCACATCTCCTCCGTCAGGCTCCACGGAGGCAGTCGAAGCACAGCCATGCAATGCTTGCAGCTACAGCTGCAGGGCGCCGCTCGAGCATGGCTCAACAACCTTCCACGCGGATCTATTCGTAGTTGGGATGAGCTGGTTTACAGCTTTGTGCGCAATTTTAAGGGCACATACAAGCGGCCTGCATCAATCGAAGAGCTGAGATGTTGCCAGCAAAGATCTGGCGAATCGTTGAGCTCCTACATCCAAAGGTGGTACATCATCAAGAACTCCGCAGAGAACATCTCAGAAGATCACGCGATTGACGCATTCAATGGCGGGTCCACCGCCTAGAACTCCGGGAGGAGCTGGGCCGCTCAAAGCCCCAGGCCATCGACCACCTGATGGAGATCACAAATCAGTGGACCGATGGAGAAGATTCGGTGAAGAATCACGTTCACTCCAACGAGGAGGCGGAACTCGAGCACAGACGCGATCGCCGAGGCAAGCGCCGCATGCGCATCTATGATGACCGCGATGACGTCAACATGGTCGCGGCTGGCTACTCCGACAGACGCGACGATAACCGCAACAGCGGATACCATAGCAACGGATACCGCGACTCCGGGAAAACCACGCAAGTGTGGCAACGCTGCACTCACGATGAGGCACCAGCGAACTCCATTGAGGACAAACTGTTCGGGCCATGCATGGTACACTTGTACATCGACAAGCATGATGGCAAGAAGAAGTCTAGCCACCTCCTCAAGGATTGTCGTGAGTTCCTCAAGTTGCATGAGGGATTGGTTTGGATGAACCGCAATGCAATCGAAAGAGGCTACGGAGCCGCTCCAGGCGCCATGGCACATGGCGCACCGCCACCACCACCTGGGCCACCCCTGAATGCAGTTGCACTAGACCAGCACCATGGGGGTGAACCGTACCCACGAGCCATGGGCACCATGATGATCCAAAAGGGACGCCCCTCCAATAGGGTGCAGAAGGCCATCACTCGCCAAGTCAACTTGGCCACACACTCGCCACCATCTACCACTGAGTACTTCAGTGGAAGCGAGTCCTGCATCACCTTCGACAAAAGCGACCATCCGCCTTAGGTACCCCGTCCAGGCCATTGCCCCCTCGTACTCGAGGCGCAAATCGAAGGTATCGACATGAGCCGCGTCTTCATGGACGGTGGGAGCGGCATCAACCTTATATTCGCGAGTACCTTGGGAGCAATGAGAATCCCTCTAACCTGCCTGGAGGCCTCGGACACAATGTTCCACGGCATCGTCCTAGGGAAAGGCATATACCCCTGAGCAATATCAACCTCGACGTCATCTTCGGCACGCCGAAAAACTTCCGACACGAGCGCATCGACTTTGAGGTCGTCGACTGGCCCTCACAGTACCACTTCATCCTCGGGCGCGTCGCATTTGCCAGGTTCATGGCAGTACCTCACTACACCTACCTACAGATGAAAATGCCAGGTCCCAATGGGTTCATCACAATTAACGGGGGCTTCGAGAGATCTGACAGTTGTGATAGGGAATTCAACATAATTTCCTAGTCCTTCGGCATGTAGGAGGAACTCGCGAGATTAAAGGAGTCGACAGACAACAGTCTGCCTCCGCTGAGCTGGCCAAGCTCACCCAATCTCTCTTTTGACTCATCGGTGCACACAAAGAAGGTATAGGTCCACCCATCGAATCCCGCCAAGACGGCTCTCATCGCCAACAACTTGAGTCCCGCATAGGAACTCGCGCTCGTCGAATTCCTCCGTGAGCACTAGGAAATTTTCGCCTGGTGTCCTGCGGACATGCCAGGAGTTCCCAGGGAATTTGCCGAGCACGCACTCAACGTCAACCCCGACACAAGGCCAGTCAAGCAAACCATTCGGCGATTGTCGGAGCCATGAGCGCAGGCAGTTGGAATGGAGATCAACAGACTCCTTGAAGCCAAGTTCATACACGAGATCAAGGAAAGCACTTGGCTCGCCAACACGGTGCTGGTACCAAAGAAGGACACAGATATCCTTCGGATGTGCGTGGACTTCACCTCTTTGAACAAGCACTTCCTAAAGGATCACTTCCCGTTGCCGCGCATCGAATAGATCATCGACTCTACCGCGGGATGCGAGCACCTCTGCTTCCTCGATGCCTACTCAGGCTATAATCAGATTCGAATGAAGGAGGAAGATCAAGAGAAAACAGCGTTTACAACGCCCTTTGGTGTGTTATGCTACAACACAATGCCCTTTGGGCTAAAGAACGCGGGAGCCACCTACCAGCGGTGCATGCAGGCTTGCCTCAAGGAACAACTGGGCCACAACATTCAAGTCTATGTCGATGACATAGTAATCAAGACCAAGGAGGAAGCCTCCCTAATCGACGATTTGCGTGAAACCTTCGCCAACCTCGACCGCTACCAGATCAAGCTCAATCCGGACAAATGCGCCTTCGGCGTACCATCTGGGCAGCTACTCGGGTACCTCATTTCCGCGAGGGGAATCAAGGCAAACCAGAAGAAGATAAAAGCCATATTGGCCATGGAGAAGCCGAAAAACATAAGGGGCGTTCAGCAGCTAGCTGGACGAATCGCGGCCCTCAGTCGATTCATCAGTCGGATGGGTGAAAAGGAGTTGCCCTTCTACCAGCTCCTCCGCAAAGCCGAAAAATTCGAGTGGACCAATGAAACGCAAGAAGCATTCGAATACCTCAAGCGCCTGCTATCCACTTCGCCAGTGCTGGTGACCCCACGAGAAAGGGAACCACTGTTGCTGTATATCTCCGCCACCAACTAGGTGGTCAGCACAGTGCTCGTCGTTGAGCGAGCTGAGGAAAACAAGGTGTACGGCGTACAACGCCCAGTATACTACCTCAGCAAGGTCCTCATACCAACAAAACAACGGTACCCGCACTACCAGAAACTGGCGTACGGTGTCTTCATGACCACCTGGCGACTGCGCCATTACTTCCAGGAACACCCAATCGTGGTGGTCAACAACGCCCCGTTGGGGCATATCCTCAATAACCCCGACGCCACGGGACGAGTCGCGCTTTGGGGAATAGAATTGTCTCCACGAGACATCACATGAAGCGCAACGCAATCAAGTCGCAAGTTCTCCCTGACTTCCTCGTGCACTGGATGGAGAATCAGCTCCCGGACAAACTAGACATGTCCTACCTCTGGACACTGCACTTCGACGGGTCCAAGCGGAAGGACGGAGCAGGCGCAGGTGTCATACTGACATCACCTCAAGGGGACAAGCTGAAGTATATCCTGCGAATGCAGTTCACAGCCTCCAACAACGAGGCTGAATACAAGGCCCTGTTACATGGGATGAGGATGGCAAAAGCCTGCGGAGCCAAGAGGCTCATCATATACGGCGACTCCAAGTTGGTCATCAACCAAACGATGCATGAGTGCGACGCACTGAATCACAACATGATCGCATACCGCGACCTCTACGACACACTCGAAGGAGTATTCGATGGTTGCGAGCTGTGGCACGTAGGTCGCGAAAGCAACGAAGAGGCAGACGCACTCGCCAACATAGGCTCTACTTGCGCCCCCATACCACCTGGGGTATTTCTCGAGCGCATCTGCGAACGCTCCGTCAAGCCAAAGGCCACAGAGAAGAAAACAAGCGCAGCAACGGTCGGGGGCTACGTCACCCAATGAGCCAATGGCACTCGAAGACGTGGAGCTGGACACAGGACTCGAGGATCCAATGAGCGTCATGATGATTGAGCAATCCTGGACACAGCCGTACATCACGTACCTCCTCAGCAAGAGGCTACCAGACGATCCGACAGATGCACGACACATCGCGCGGCGATCCAAGGCATTCGCTGTTATCAACGGCGAACTGTATAAACGTAGCATCACAGGAGTACTCCAACGATGCGTCTCCACGGCTGATGGAAGAGATTTCTCCTCGACATCCATGAAGGGACCTGCGGGCACCACGCCGACAGTCGCGCCCTTGTTGCCAAAGCTCTACAAGCTGGATTCTACTGGCCTACGGCCATGCGCGATGCCAAGGACATCGTCCAAAAATGCAACGCTTGCCAGCGATTTGCGGACAAGCCAGACGCACCTGGCGCAGAGCTACGGCCAATCCCATTGGCCTGGCGCTTCGCGCAATGGGGACTCGACATGGTCGGCAAACTTCCAAGGTCCTCACCAGGAGGCTACGTCTACCTCTTGGTCGCAGTCGACAAATTCACCAAGTGGATTGAGGCCATGCCAGTGGCCAACCAATCAGGGCACAGCGCAGTCAAGTTCTTCGAGTCCATCGTCTACAGCTTCGGAGTGCCGCATAGCATAATCACCGACAACAGGACGAACTTCACATCCATGGATTTCCAAGAATTCTACGAGAACCTGGGGATCAACATCAGCTACGCCTCAGTAGCGCATCCACAGACCAACGGTCAAGTGGAAAAAGCAAATGGGCTCGTCTGCGGCGGCATCAAGAAGCGACTCCTTCGGCCACTCGAACAAGCCGTGGGTTGCTGGCCAGACGAACTGCAATCCGTACTCTAGAGCCTACGCACAACTCCAAACAGCGCCAAGGGCTACACACCATTCTTTATGGTGCACGGAGCCGAAGCAGTGCTACCCGCCGAGGTACGGTACAAGGTGTTGCGCATGGTCGCTTACAGCGAACAACAGTCATCCCTTGCACTCGAAGACTCCGTCGACCTCCTTGACGAGGCAAGGGAAATCGCCGCGGAAAGATCCAGGATCTACCAGCAGAACCTGTGCAACTACCACAGTAGGAGGCTTCGCCCTAGATCCTTCGTCGAAGGCGACCTGGTCCTGCGACTGAAGCAGCAAGGGCATCTCAAGCTTGAGTCCCCCTGGGAAGGACCGTACGTGATTACAGAAGTAATCCCAGGTGGCGCCTATTGCCTTCAAGATTTAGAGACAGGAGTCGCATACTCCAACCCATGGAACGTCGCACAGCTGCGATGCTTCTACCCCTAGTCGTTTTTTATTTTACATTACAAATAAGGCTACTCAGCCAAGGCTACTTAGCCACACATTGTACCTCGCACTATTCTTCGAATAAATGAAGCTAAGTGCCCCAAAACTCTGTGTTCTCCTTTACTTTTCCAATTTATCTACTCGGGGGCTGCACCACCCTATATACATCTGTTCTTCGAACCAAAACGCGATATCCTGAGTAGCTGGTACATCAATCGAAACCCTTAACACAACATCAACCCTGCTGCAACGCACCTGATAGGTTGACAAGGGACTGAGACAAGAGCATGGCCAGGCTAATGAAAAGGACTCGCATAGTGCAACGCACTTCATGCTAACAAAGCTCTTTATGCACATTCGACAATAAATTATTTACAACATGTATACGAATTTTACAACACAAGTACACTTATGTGCAGGATACAAACTAAACTACTACTACAGCAAGAGAATGTTGGTTTGTTCCTCGAAGAAGTCGACAATCTCTTCTGCTGGGCGATCCATCGCCTGGTAGTGCGGCACCATATTCCAGGCAGAACCTGCTGGTGGTGCAGGCGGCCCAGACGTGATTTCCGCAACATCTACGTCAGCCATGTGTAGTCGCACCAACGATAGAGCGGCCTTGGCACCAGCCACCAACTGTTGCCTCACGCACTCGCGAACCGCGGACAGGTCTTGAAACTTGGCAAGTAGGGCCAGCAGGCTCGATGGAGTAACATCCAGCAGAAACATCGTCTGATAAATGTTCTTCAAACACGACTGTGACTTCTTCAGAAAGTGCAGCACTCGCGACGCGCGATCCTGCAGGGTCGCCAGCGCAATTGCACGATCATGATCTACCCAGAAGTATCCACTCTCTTGAAGTTGCTCCTGGGTGAGATCATGCATACGAATGGCAATTCTATCCTTCTCATCCTGCGGATGATGTTCGCTTACAACAACACGAAGCAGCAAACAGCAGCATAAGTACAACGTACCATGGCGAGTGACTACAAGGAAAAGATGAGAGCAAGCAAACTAACACTTGAATTGGTCGCCCAGCTCCGTCACCTTGCCAAGCAGATACTGCTCTCGGGCGGCGGCTTTCTCCGCCTTCGACTTCCACACATCCGCGTTACTTCCATACATACGCTCTAGCTGCTTCACGCGGTCACGCAGTCACGAAAGCAGCAATAGCTCATCTACCCTGGAGCGTGGCGGTACCACGGTATCATCAAGAGTCGGCGAGTCCTGAGTTTCCCTCAAAGGATCACTTGATGTACCCTACCACAAGTCAAGATAGAAGCAAATAAGACGACCAAATCAACACAAAGACAAAGGATTCAAGACTAGCAAAAGTATCAGCAGATACACTCGCCAGCAGGCATGTTCTTAAACAAAAGGATATAAACTAATTAACTATTACAAAGCTAACTAAGGAGCAACTGGCTTCTTCGACTTCGACGGCTTCGGGGGCTTCATCGAGTCTGTGGCAGTGTCAGATGCCACTGACTTTCCGCTAGCCCCTGATGCCGCCGCTTTCGCCGCCTTCTTGGCGTGGTGCAGCTCCTCGTAATACTTTGCAACATTATTTATCAACTGAGGCCCATACTTTCCACAGGCAGTCGCGAAAGGAGCAAACACTACCTGCTGGCCGTCCGCGCTAACAGGCATCGCCTTCGACACCGCGGCAGGATCAACCTCGACTCCGTGGGCCTGCACCATGGCAAGCGACATGGACGCGCTAGCCGCGCGGAGTGAGTTCTTGTAGCTGGAAGGCACACTCCCGGCAAGTGACTCCACCAGCTCGTCTATATTCTCGATTAGCTCCGCCTTGGGCATCAGCTCCTCCCAGAGGCGACTGAGGGCGCCTTTGGCCTTGGAGAGCGTATCCTGGACGGCGGCACTACATTCCTCGACTGCCGACAGGGCCCTCGCCAGAGCATCATCGCGATGAAGGGCCTGAGGGTCGAAACTCAAGTCGCCAGCATCTGCACATTAAATCCACACATGGACAAAGCATCAGTGCCAACGGCAAAAAGCCCAGCAGAGAAGGACAACGATATCCAAAGCAAAATACCTGAGAGGGCCTTGGCGATTGAGAAAAGCTGTTCCTCAAACAATTTCTCCCTGGCTGCCAAGGAGGCACATGGCTCCTCTTCGCGCCTTTGCGCCTCGTCACGCGCTGCGATTGCCTCATCGCGACCCTTCACAGCCACGGCGAGGGTTTTCTCCATGGTGGCAGCATTGTGCAGGAGGGCGTTATGTTCAGCTATAAACAGAAAGGGATTGACTATCAGTCGACCATATCAAAAAGGAGACGAAGAAGAAGAAGAAGTGCAGGACACTCACTTTCAACCACGCGATGACGCGTCTCTAGCATCGCATGCTGGCGGTCCATCGCAAGCACTTGCTCTGCCAAGTGTGTGGCTTCCTTCACAAGGAGCTATCGCACAACAAGAAATCAGCAGAAGCAATAGATAACATCGACTGCAACACTAAAAAGGAGAAAAACCACACTTACATGGTCCTCCATTGACTTCGAAGATGTCTGTTGTACTGTCATCCGGGCAACCATTCGATGCTCCCCTGCATGAGGAGAACTGGAAGAGTTGTGCCCGGAGTGGGCTGCCAATGGAGGTGAAGGAGCACGCTCGACCTCTTCCTTGGCCTTTGAGGTCACGACTCCTGATTCTTTCAAAAATTGGACGTCGCCAGAAGACGACGATGCCTCTTGACTGCAAGACAAAATTCACATCAAGAATGGGCAAACCCAGAGACGAGCCAGCAAGGGCAAAAACAGTGAAGAACAAGTAAACTAGAAAACTTACCAGTCAAACTTGTCAAAGTCAAAAGTAGCCTCCCCCTACTCCGACGAGGACTCCTTGGGCACTCGCATCTTCTTGCGAGAAGATGGTGTCACGGCGCTCACCGGAATAGCAGGTATCGGCGACTCTGCACCAACACATGTGCCTTCCGGAGTCGAAGGAGACGACACATCGAAATCCTCGCTACGCGAACGCTTGCGAGTATCCGGACTACCGGACTCGGGGGCTTCCTCCTCCACATCAGAAGGGACGGTCGGCTCTGGCTCATCCTCTTCCAAAGCTTAGCAAGGGATAATCTCTTCGGGTAGAGGGGGCATACAAGGTGACACCGCCCAATCCTGCACACAGACAACACATTCAGCAAAAAGCAAGTAAACAACAGAGAAGCAATCGACAAATTTAGCTACTACGTAGCACAACTATACCTCAGGAGGAGGGTTCGAAGCATCAAATGGAGGCACAACTGGCTCACTGGGGAGCACATCCTTGACGGTGTACTTGGTGACCAGTCGAACCCTCTTATCCACCTCACTCGCGGACATGCCATCGGCAGACACGCGAGTGGCATCATCAGTGCCAGCCCACTGAAACATGGGGTGGATTCTGGCCTGCAGGGGCTGGACGCGACGGCGCAGCCAAGTTCTAATGAGAGCGCAGCCTCCCTCCTCTTTGCCTATGCGACTCTCGAGGTCGCAGACGCGCCTGTACAACACATCTGTCTCCGCGGACTCGCCAGGCATGACTACATTCTTCCAGGAGCGCATCCTCTTGCACGGCGTCGTGGGATCAAAGTGAGTCCGAAGTGCTCACCGTTAGCCTTCTCATCACGGATGTAGAACCATTTATCCCTCCAGCCTTGGACGGACGCCGTGAGCTTGATGTCGAAGTAGGTGGCAGATGGGTCGACGTGGATTCCGCAACCACCTACATTGTATACTAAAGAGCCAGATGCAGATTGGCGCTTCAATTTGAAGAGGCGCTTGAAGAGGCCGAAGTGTGTCTCGATTCCGAGCCAGCACTCGCAGAGGGTGATGAAGCAAGAGATATTGAGGATAGAGTTCGGGGACAGCTGATGGAGCTGAAGCCCGTAGAAACAAAGGAGACCCCTAAAAAAGGGGTGAAGGGGCAAGGAGAGACCGCGAATGATGAATGCTAAAAACATCACTCAAAAACCAGCGGGAGGAGAAGGAATTGTCTCACTGCTGGGGACGCGCGCGTCGCTGACTGTGGCGGACAGTACTCCGTCTTGGCGAAGAAGATGGAGATCAGATGACTTGATGATGGAGGGGCGCCACGCACCATTCGTGACGCGGGTGCCTGCGGCCTTCTTCTTCCCGCCGGCGGCGGTGCTGGTGGCCGCAGCGGCGGAGCCGCCTTTCTTCTTCGCCGCAGTAGCGGTGGCCGCGGAATCAGCCACAGCGCCTCCCTTCTTCTTCCCCATTGTGCGGCGGCGATGCGAGCGAAGGAAGTAGCTCGAAAACGAGCAGAGCTGGTCCAGCGTCGTGGAAGAAACAAGCGCAGAGAAAAGCAGAGGAATAGCGGCAATGGCGATGGAAGCAAAGGATGAATGAGAGCAGATGAGAAAATTACCGTCACAACGCCGCTACTTAATCCCTGGAAGATGCAATCCAACGGTTCAGAAAAACCCTACTGGACGCGTGGCAAACATCGTGCTGGACACGTGGAGAAGTGGAAGCGCAAACCGTCCTCCACTACTCCCATTACGCGCGGAAATCGAGGAGGCGCAGTTAAAATAAAAGATTACGCACGCCCAATCAAATCAAAGTCAGAAAGTGGGACCCGCTGCTCGTCACGTCCCGTCAAACTCGCTCGTGCGGGCAGCTGAGGTCACGAAATCGTCAGCACTGACGTCATCAAAGCTATGCAGCAGAAAACTTCGACTACTTTAGTCCTTGCTCGAGTCTTCGACTTCACCAAGCACTCGGGGGCTACTCCCATAGGGAGCGCTGGTCGCGCACCCTATGATTTTTTCTTTTTCGTTTTCAGGATCATGGATTCATAGAGCCAAACCCAACCACTCAAAACATAATTCAACTTTGGACATGGGTTACTCCCATAGGGAGCGCCGGAAATAAATTCAACTGAAACAAGCAAACAAAAGACGACAGCAGTCACAAAAGTTCTTTAGGTCCTGCCTGAGTCTTCGACTCAACCAGGCACTCGGGGGCTACTCCCATAGGGAGCGCTGGTCACGCACCCTATGATTAATTATACAAAAAACTGTGTGTCGATAACATTCACACCCAAACCTCATGGCGACACCGCTTCATAATTTTTCCCTACAAAGAGACTGCGTCTCCTAGGTCACCCGAATCGTCTCCGCGATGATAAAATTCGGATGTCGCGTTTACAGCGTGAAGGTAAGACCTGAATAAGGCCTGTCAATGCATTAAACTGCGCACTACCAGAAATGTATCCGTGCCTACAGGTACGATGAACATGCCTTGACGGACGCGTCGAGTGCTCACACCCATATAACTGGAATTCGACTCCTGTAAGACCTCCGCAGCTTGAGTCGAATTACACCAGCACTTTTCCAGATTCGAGTCCGGGGACTCGAGTTCGAGAAGATTGCGTTGTTTCACCCTAAGGTGGTTAAATGATACCGATACTTCGATTATATCAGGCACGTACATCAACAGTCCCTATGACACAAATAAAGCAATCGAAATATACTCATTCATGCACTCGAAAGACTTCAAAAGTCTCTAGTCGAATCTTGGTATATACATTCTAAATACGTAAAGGCCCACGGTGTCTCCAAGGCCCAAATGAAGGACTCGAGTAACCTACAGACTCCCGATTGCTTGAAGAACAAGAAGAAGCTAAAGATAGAAAGTTTGAAGGAAAAAACCCAAACTTGTAACCGACTCGACCTGCTACCCGAGACCTAGCCTATCTATATAAAGGCTAGGAGGGGGCAGCGAGGAGGACACAGGCAACCCTAGTTTGCACAACCCTCGCCAGATTGCTTCTGCGCACCATTGTAACCTTCGGTTCCTTCGATAATTCCACGAGCAGATAAACAGGAGTAGGGACCTCTACGAGGCCTGAACCTGGGTAAATCTTTGTCCCCTGTGTGCTTTTTTGCTAGCCGATAGATGTCTTCAGTGCTCCCTCCTTCTCCAAAACCCAAGTCCATAACGATGGGCATTGATGAGTTAAACCCTCGTCACCACCCGTTGCTTGTATCTAGTAGATAGATTTTGGCGTATAGTTCCCATCGTAGGAATTTTTGTTTTTTATGCTGCGAACCCAACAGCCGCCGCCGCTAGCTATCGTGCTGGCGAGCGAACTGGGCTGCGGGGCGCGAGGCTGGGCCACCCGGCTGCAGAACCCCTTCAGTGGTATCAGAGTCTATCAATGAATGGAATGCTAATACAGATAGACACATGCAGAGTGTGGCCATTGATCCCTTAGTTGTTACCTTCCTACGTGTATTTGTTTATATCATGGCACTGTGAGATGAAGCGGCCCATACCAACCTTACATGTAGTCTTACGCGAGACTGGTTCCACACTCGACATACGGCGCGTACCGTATAAGTGTCTAGCGGGTGTGTGTCTCTCTCACAGTAGTTGATATAGCATCTACAATGAAATGCCCCGAAAGGGGTGTAGTAGAGACAACTATTGGATCCATGTTGTGGTTGGAAGTTCGTAGGTAGAAACAGTTCTATTATGAAAGCCTAACAGCCATGTAAAAAACGCAATAGATAAAATAGAGGCGTATGACTTTATGTTGCAGGGAGGACTTTGTGATGTGATATGGTTAGAGTCATGAAAAAAGTAAGGTAGTTTACTTTTCCTATTGCTAAGTTGTACAGTAGTAGTCATCGTGATAATGAATGATAAGACCGATGGCGCCGTGCACTTGGCGTCAAACTAGTGGCCAGATGGAGATCATGCCGGAGCACCTGATGGAAATCATGGACTACGAAGACAACCATGTCATGGCATAGTTAGATTAGATGTGATTTAATCTTTGTGTGCATCTTGTTTGAGTGCTAGTATTAGATACACAACGGTAGCATTTAAATAGGATGATCACTAATTAATACCAACAATAGTGTTCTCCCATTAGTGGGCAACCACCAACAAAATTCGCTACTATGAAGCAGGCCGTGATGATCGGGTGCTAGACATCTTTGTGTTTGCATACAGTGGGTGCAGGCCATGTATGCATAGAGAATACACTATGGTTGAGTTGGTGAGCCTCGCATGTATAGACATGGCCTCGGATAGAGATCGGAAGATCAAGCACGAGTCACATGGATGATGTGATCGACGGATATAGTCCACCCTGCTAGCCACATCAAAGGCCGTGATGATCGGGGATAATGTGGTGTAAAGGGATCGTGTAATCACTATACTGTCTTTAGGGATGATAGTTTAAGTGGGAGCTCATTTGTTAATATGATTGCAAATTTTAACTCCAAGTATGAACTTAGTATAAGTCCTTTCGCAAATGTCTTGTAGATTATGGCAATTCCTAGAGTTCGGGACACCTTTGGTCCATTAATGAACAGGAAGAAACTTAAGTTAGATGGATCGAATTTCATCGACAGGTACCAACGTCTCACAAGGGACCACATAGAAAACCATCTCCTCATGTCCTTCGTGAACCCCTAGAATATTTCCCTGATGAATCTGATGGTAGCAAAGATAAGACTCGTCGTGACTGCCTTGCTACCTTCATGATTGTCAAGTACACCATAATCCATGCCATGGAATCTGGCTTGAGGATACACTTTCATGAAATCGACACATTTTATATGCTCGATGGATTGAAGAGCTTGTTCCTCGAGCAGATCAGGCACATGTGATATGAGTACATGGACGAGCTTACTTCCGCCAAAATGGAAGAAAACCCTAGCTTGTAAATCCACCTAGATAACACGGTAGATATCCATGAACGCCTTGTGGATGCTTTAGACGACTGTTTGGCCGATGATTTTGCGATAGATGGGGTATTGTGTATGCTTCCTCCCAGCTACAAAGACGTTGTCACCGACTATGTCATGAAAGGGATATCATATACCTTTCATGAATTCATAGCTAAGCCGAGGACTACCAAGGTCGAACCCAAAGTTGGGATCGTCGTCAATGGAGAAGGTATATCTTGATATACAAGGAATAAATGTTTCCATGAAACACCTATACAGTTCTCAAGTATTGGATACTTAATCTTGTTTTATTGAAAACAGGACCCTCTGTGTAAAATTTATGGAATGGAACGAGGCGCTAGTGGTGTGATGTTGGCAAGTAATCTGGTTGATGGCCGATGACACTCCTTCCCTAGAAGTTTATCATTAGGATTAGAAGTTTTGAATGAAGGACTTGTCATCGAGTTTGTCAAACTTATTAGTGTGTCTTGCTTATTGTGAGACCGTTATTCATATTACTAAGAAGCAATTCAGTTGTTCTGTTTTTATGAATAATTTCTTTTATGATTCACATTGGGATTATAAACAAGTTATTCTAGTCTTTATCTATATGATAATAGGGCATCTATGAAAAATGCTAAAGGATATCCGAGTTTAAATATTGAATAACACTATAAAGTTATTGTGGTTATTGCATGTTTTTCATTCTAATGAAAATCATGGTCTTAGATATTTGATCTAGAGACTTTGCAATACCATGCCTCATTCGGCGGAATGACTAAAACTCCGCATTCTGGTAAAATGGTGATATGCAAAGAATTGTTGAATTTTATACATATGATATATTGTATTTTCAAAAGATAGTGGAAATCATTATTTTATAAATTTCATGGTGAGTTTAAGTAAATATGTGTATTTACATTTACTTAAGTAAATATGTGTATTTACTTAATGAAACACAAGTTTGAAACTATTTGAATGGTTTAAATGATTTCAGAACAAAGAGGATATTAAAATTAACAAAGATTCAAAATCTCTACGATTTGATCAAAGTGATTATGAATTCAAGTTAATAAAAAATTGGCATATAAGGACTTGCGAAAAACTATTTCATAAATTATGATGATTTGACATTGATATGTCTAAATATCATAGTCATAGTGTATGAAATACATTTGGTCCAAAATGATCTTCTGATGGATTAACATTAGGAATTAGAGTTAGAGATTGAAATACTAAATACTCAAAAGTATACGGAACATCTAAACATTCGCAAAAACAACACCATATGAGATATGGCAAGCTCAAGTTTCTAGAGATTTTGATAGTTCAAGATCATTGCGAATAGTAAATCTTTGTGGTGTATTTCTAGTAAGACTATGAATACAAATTCCAAACTAATACCTGAATAAGACAAAGTTTGTATTGTCACGGCGAGGTACTTCTTTAAGAAATCGTTTTCTTATAGAAATGTTAGTGGAAGGGTATAATTGTAGTTGAAGTTTCTGCTAATACTTTATAAAAGTAGGATTCAAGAATTTGTGCTGCCATTTGCAGAATTTCTTTCTTGATTCACTTGTCCTATGACTGGAATAAGACACACCTACAAACTACAAAGAAAGATTGATGGACCTAAGTGCAGGACATGACTTAGAGTCATAAAATCCCATTGGATTTAATCAACAAATAAGTCCAATTTGGAAATTGGTGAAGAACTGATCAAAATTGCAAAGTCTTCAAAAATTTGAAGAAAAGGTTGTAACTAGTACAACAGGGAGGTTTTGACCAATCAGGAATTGCTAAAGTCTTGTGGTAGAAAATTCTCGAATTAATGAAAGATCAAAGAATTTTGGATTTGCCAAGATTATCGAGAAAGTCTGTAAATTGAGTGGGAGTTAAGAAGTTTTCCAAGTCAAATATGTGGCGACATATTTGAGTGAGAGATGAGTGGTATCCTAGAATATAAAATATTGATGACATATTTCAGTGGGAGCTTAAGAATGTTCTTGAATATGTTGTTGACATATTAGTGAACAATGTATTGGGTATTAGGAATGATTAGATCATTAGATGGATGAGATTTAACTTATATTAAATATATTAGATCTATGTGAATAGTCAGGATGTTTAATAAACATTAAATGTCAAAATACTTGGAGTATTCTGAAAGTAGTTCAGAAGGAATTAGTTGAGATTCTGAAAAAGTTCAGAATGGATTCAAGTGAAGAATTGGTTCTTACTTGAGTAATTAGGAGAAGTATTGAGTAGTGACTCGGTATTCATGACAGCGGTTAAAAGGAAATAGAGATGTGTCACATCACCTGTTCCTTGGCCATAGGTTTTCTAGAAAAAACCCCATGTTATTTATTCTTGACATAATCTGATCAAAGTTCTTAATGTAAGAACAGGTTCCTGAGTTTATTAAAAGTTGATTACTAAACCAGAGTTAAGCTTAGCGCAAAGGAAGTGTGGTCAGGGATCAAAATTGCAGATATTGCAATTTGATCAAAGTCTATATAGATATAGAATTATTAGAATACTTCAGTGTTAGTAGAAAATGTTTTGGTTAAGAAAGTTCGAATTTCGACTAAAGTGTGTTTTATGGATACACATGACATCTTGAAAGTTCAATTGACTGATAGATCGTCATTGTATACTAGAAAACAAAGGTCTCACTTTGTCACCAAAACAAAATGCTATGAATGTCAAATATGTGACATTAATAATTTGCAAATCGGACCTTATGAATCTGGTAAACTAGATTTAGGATAGGAAGTCCTCCATGAGCAATCATGATCAATAAACACATATGAGATATGGTTTATGATTAGTAGCAATGCAACTAGATTATTTGTACTCTAGTGCAAGTGGGAGACTGAAGGAGATATGCCCTAGAGGCAAATAATAAAGGTGTTTTATTATCAAATCTCATTAGTTTATAATAGAATTATATCATGCTATAGTTGGATCAAGCGCAAACATTAATACATGTGTGATATATAAACAAACCCAGGTCCCTAGTAGCCTCTATTCAACTAGTTCATTGGGAAGCTGATGATCAAGGTTTCCTGATCGTGGTTCTACTATAGCCAACTAACAATGAAGTCATATCATCTAAGATGATATGATGGACATTTCTCACCAATGATTGTTGCAACGCGATCATGTCACTTAGTTCACAGTTGCAATTGTTTGAAATGGAATGTCCTAATCCTTAGACCATGAGATCATATTAATCACTGTTACTGGAGGATTGCTTTGATTGCATCAACCATCATGTCCGTAAATGGGTGACCATAAAGGTGTATGTTGGGTATTTCAAAGGGGCATGTTGAGGCCTATGCATCAAGATCAGGATTTGATCTCATGTGTTACAAGAAGATACACTGGGCCCACTCGGTGAATTACATCCATAAGCTACACAGCATATGACTAGGTCATGGGGATGAGATTTCACGTGAACAAGTAAAACAGTACTTGTTGGAAACAATATTGAACAAGGTATCATGATACCAATGATCAGATCTCGGACAAGTCTAGTATCGAATAACAAAGGGAATTGGATATATGGTTTAAGGTTCAACACGATAGTATTCGTGGAGTGCACAGGGGTCAATATGGGCATGATGGTCCCACTATTGATCAATTGATCAGGGAGATGTCCCCTTCATATATGTGACATTCCTGAACTGTAGGTAAACATGCTTAAGGGCACTATGACGCTTAGAGATCTTCTTGTAAGATGAAACCATAGAAGAGAGAGAAAACGGAATCGTTCCGGGAGAGATCCGAAGTTGTCTGGAGAAAGAAAGAAAATACCGAAAGGTGTTTCAGATAAATAGAAATTTATAATATGCATTTATTATATGTTAATTATAAATTAATATACTAAATAAATATTTAAATTCAAGTTTATAGTGCAACTTCCTCATTAGGCCAAAACCCTGGAGGGATTTGACCTAGGAGGAAACCATAGGAAAAAGGATAGCAGACAAACAGTAAAAGGGTAGTCAAAACACGGTTGGGCCGCATTGACTGGCCCATGGGTGACAGGTACTACACATCGCACGTGAGCAGCAGAAGCTATCGGCCGCCACCATAGGCCTGCTCAACCCCGGCCCAATACGGGTGCGCGGGGAGTTGGGCGGGCGAGCAGCCAGCTAGGCCAACGGGCCATGCACAGAGTGGGGCGGTCCATGTAACATCCCAAATCTTTAATCAAGGTTATCAAGATCCAAATCACCCAATTTAGGGTTAACAAAAACTTTTTATCATTTAAATAATTAGGAATGCATATGTGTGTTGCATTAATATAGAATTGTTTGGAAATGCCATGTTTGTTTGTTCTAATGATTGTACAATGATTCAAAGGTGAATGCCACATCATCTAGGTCATTCCAAAACCAAATCCAAAGAAAAAGAAATCAAATCAAATTAATAAATGCAAATGGTCACTTTTGCCATTTTAATCCACTAGGCCACTTTAGGTGTTCCTAGAAGTCAAATTGAAATAGAAACATTTCTAACTCTTTTCACCCCTTGCTAGTACAAGTACAGATCTACCAAGGCCTACTTTGAATTCTTACAAAAACATTTAAACACTAATTTTAAATGACATTTGAAAATGGAATCAAGTGTATGTACATAGATCCCACTTTTTCAAAAACCACTCAAATGAGTTCACCTTGACCATCCCAAGCAAACACAAACTACCAAGCATGAGATCAAGTCACACACCAAAAAACATTTCAAAATTCAAATAAAATCTTCTTGCGGCCATTGTGTCGAACACCTTGTGGTCACATAAAAACTTGCCTAACCAATACTGTTGCAAATCAACTCTTTGTCCCCCTTTCGACCCCCTCTGCTCTTCCATGTCTCCCTAGTTCCAACCAAGCCATCAAGGAGCTACCCCTTAGCCTTCAGCAGCAGTGTCGCGCCGCCCGTTCTTGGTCACTGCCGGCCGAGCGTGTGCAACGCGCTAGATACCAAGCCGCGCCAATCTAGCACAGTCCCTGGCTCCGCCACACCCTACCGCGCTCCCCTGTCCACCCCACGGAAGCAACCGAGCACTGGACCACCGAGGCACGCCCACGCACCGAGCCTCTGCGCCATGCATGGAGCACGCCAGAGCGTCGTCCCCGACATGCCAGCACAAGCCGCACCTCGACCTCAGCTTGCATGCGCCGCTCCGCCATAACCCTAGCATGCTCCAGGACATTCCCTTTTCCCGCCGCGCGACCAGCAGCCACTGCACGCAGCGTCAAGCACCGCCTCTGCCACTCAGAGCGCCAGCCTCGCCCGACCAAAAGCCACCGCCCCTAGCAGCGCCATTGCACCGTAGATGACCGCCAGGAGGCAGCCCACCATTCGCCTACCTCACCCATGCATTTAGCACCATGTACAATCGTCTCCAATGAGCTGCGCCCATGCAGCTCTGCCCCTTCGTCGACCCTATATAAGGAGCCCTCCCGCAGCCTCCATTGCCACACTCCAACACTCCCCACCTCCCACTGAGTCCCTCACACCATCCCCGGAGCCGCTCGAGCTACCGTTCGCCGGAATTTCCACCGGAGCCACCGCAGCAGAGGAAGAAGGGGCCCGTCGATTTCGACCATCCCAGGAGCCGCCGCGACCACGCTTGAGTCCGCCGTCGTCTCCACGATCTATCACCCCCATCGCCATGTTAGTTGGAGCCCTAGTAAGCCCCCAATTGACCCCCACCGAGCCGCTAGGGTTCATTCTCGCCGGCGACCAGTTCGTTGTCGACGATGAGCCACGACCGTTGATCTAGGTTATAATCGCACGGTCCACATCGCCCCGTACCGTTTCGCGTTTAGTTGTGCCGCTAACATGCAGGGCCCCCCTATCATCTGCCCTCTGCGCTGCGGAGTGTCACTGGGCTGGCCCATTTAGTTTCCCACGCTGGCCCTAGAATTCAAATAAGTGTTTTCTATTTAGTTTTAAACTCAATTTTGTCCACTAGTTTGAAAATCAATTCAGAAAGATTTACTCAACCAAATCGAATGATTCAAATTTTGTTAGAAATATAATTAAAATCTCTATCCAAGCCCGTTGGATTTAAATCAATTGGAGTTAGAGATCTCACCTAGAAAAAATAACAAGACAGAGACTTTTCTACATTCAAAAAAATTCAAAATTCAACCATAATAGCTTTTGAGTTGATTCCAACTCTCAAAAATCACATTTGATAATATCTATCTCAATATGTAATAATATTTAGGTTTGCATGCAGTGACTTTGGACTAGTACCAAAATAATGCTATATAGGCATTTCTAGTCACTTTAAATCATTAAAATAATGAACTTAAACTTATTGAAACGTGACCAACACTTTAAATCACATTCCCATGCATTAGAAATATGTGGTGATGACATGTGTCCACATGATCCCATATTTTAATTAGAGAATATTAAATCTTAGTTATTTTCAATGAGTAAAAATTACTTTTCTCAAATAAAATAAATGAAACTAGTTCATTAAATCTTGTGGTGAATGTGATGATGCTAGATCATCAAGTGTGTGCATTAGTGTACTAAATAGACTAGTTAAGTATTGTTTGGTGATTGTGTATTCCGTATGTATTTATAGACGATAGTACCGACCAAGTCTATGAAGAGGAGGAATTCTACCCCGAGGAAGAAGAGGAGAATTTCAACCACTTCAACAACCAAGGCAAGCTACTATTGGCAAGCTAACACTTGCAAGCCCTCACTAGATGCAAGCTAACCTAAGCAAGATGCATTAGGCATGCTTTGGTTATACCTCTTTGATTTATACCAATCCCAAGTTTTACTTGCAAGCTTTACTTTCTTTTACTTTACCAAAGTTCTTTATTTTGTTTATAGATAGCATAAAGAGTATAAAACTTGGCCTATCTAGTTAGACTTAGATGTCATTCTATGGCATGAGATTGAGATTAGCATCCCACATTAGTGAACACTCTTAACTTAGTAGTTTAGAGCTAAACCAAAAACTTGATCACTTTAGATGGGAATAAAAGGTGAAAATGCTTATGAAAACCTTGGAATGATGAGTCATTCTATTGATATGCTTTGACATGTGTTGAGAAACACCAATGGTTTATGATGATGAAAATGTTGAGGTATGAGCCTTAGCCCTTTTATAAAAACTGATAGTTGAGTTCGGATGCGATACCATTCCAATTTTACCGTACAACCACAATACCTGAATTGGGTAAGGCTTAGCCGGAAGTTTATATGCATTAGTATGAGTTCCCTCGCGGGGGAGTTTTGAGCTGAGGCTACCTCTCAATGTTGTCCACCTATGCAGATGGCCATGGCTGGGAGGCAAAGCTCATAGGAGAGGTGCTTGTACTAGGGTGTGTAATTGAAAGTTTATGATTGATTATTCGCATACTAAGTATGATGATTTAGGGTTATCCCTGACGTATGTATCGAATTTTGTGGTGAAAGTGTACCACCTCTGCAGAGTGTCAAACTAATCGAATAGCCGCGTCCGTGGTTATGGACAGTTGGAGTGGCCATACTGTTCCGTTGTCAGATATTTTCAAAATGACTTATGAAATGATTTGTGACTATGAAAACTAAGTTCCCAACCTAGGTGAATTTAGAACTTTATTTTATCTTTCTTTGTTTTTGAGCTCAGCTTAGGTTTCAAACTTAACCTTACAAATCAACTTAGAGTTAGCATTCCTACTAGAACTACCTTACTTGTTAGTGATAGTTTGCGAGTACTTAAAGAGTACTCATGGCTTTGTCCCTGGCTATTCCCGTGGCCAGACTATGAAGAGGACTATCCGGAAGAAGGATAGTAGGACGGCTATGACAACTAGGATCATCTCCCATCGACAGCATTGCTTGTGACACTAAAAATGGAGCCCATCGCTACACTATTTATTCTGCTACTTGTGTGTATTATGACTGGATCATGAGATCCTTTATTTGTGTAAGACCTTATTATGGTTTGTAATGGATGATGCACTGTGATATCCAATCTGTTATGTCTCACAAAAATGGTAATCCTGGGATTGCAATGTATGGCATAACAGGCATCTGGGATTAAAAATCCGGGTGTTGACAAGTTAGTATCAGAGCCATCCTGACCATAGGAGACCCTAGTTAGGATGGACGTCCGAACAAAAACTTAGTTTCAAAACCAAAGAATTGAGTATTTATGAAAACCTATTTCCACTCTTACCCTTGGGATTCTTTCAAAAAAAATGTTCCTCAAAAACTCTTACATATTACATAAAATTTGACACACTTGATCACTTCACTAACTTACTCATCCTAAATTCTTATAGATGGAAGTTCAGTACTGCAAGTTCTACCAGTTGGGCAACGGAGGCCAATTGATCTTTGAGAGGGATCTTGATGCACTGTCTGAGTACCTTGAGCATCCGCATCCGGAATTCTTCGGAGCTCAACTCAATGACCACCCAGGAGGAGATTTACAATGGCTGATAGTTGCTGATCTTTGAGGCAAGATGGAAGCACCACTTTCGGAGAAGATTCAATTCACCGTGAGAGAGAACAACTGGCTAGATGGATTAGCCAGGGCAATGCATGAAGCTCTCGCTCGTATTTGCGCACAGAATGTCAACTTGATCCAGGGAACTCGCTTTGCGCACTATGCAAGGCGTGATTCTATGGGAATGCCTCTGGATATGCCAAGTCACTCGGAGTTGAAGCGCCAAGTGGAGGACCTCGACTTCCTGCTGTATGACAGACAGAAGGAATTGGACAATGCTCGAGAGTATGCCAACCACAACCTTGCCATTGCCGCCCAGAAGGCCCAGACTTTCTCACTGCTCGTCAAGGATCGTCAATCACTTCGTCGTCAACGTGCAAAGAAGGATCGCACCATCGACCGTCTTCGCAAGAAGGTGGTCGACCTCGAGAAGACCATCAAGAAGCAAGAAGCTCAGCTTGCAGGAAAAGAAGAAGAAGAGGAAGAAGGTGAAGACATCTAGGGGATATTCACCCATACCTCAGCAATGGTGATGACTACCTGGAGGATGATGCCATGGACTTCTACACCGACGATGACGACTCCGACTTCATCGATGATGAGTAGAAGCACTAGAGCACTATCGTAGGAAGGAGATGTATCAGTCCCCTTGTATCTTAGCTCACATAATGGTTCTTAAAACCATCTGTTTTTATTTTGTTGTGGTGTGTGTGTTTGTATCGTGTGCTTTGCTTGAATGAATGAGAAGGAGTTAGTTTGCAAAACCTGAGTTCAAACTCAAAGTTTTAGCTTTGAAAACAACACCATGAGCCTTAGAACTTTCCCTCTTACCCCTTTATCTATCTCAATCTTCAGATGACTCGTGGAAACCCCGGAGGAAGAAGGTCATCGCAGGACCCGATGCTGCAGATTCTGCAGACACTAATTGCGGACCACGACGCTAGTAGAGCAGAGCGCCAAGCAAATCTAGCCACCCTGCAGCAGATCGCCCAGATGGCCCACAATAATCAAGGCCATGGAAATCAGGATCATCATGGATCCAAACTCAAAAACTTCCAGAATACCAATCCCCCTATCTTTAGCAAGTCTGAAGACCCGCTGGATGCTGATGATTGGTTATAGACCATGGAGAATAACCTAGAGGTAGCTCTAGAGTATCCGTAGAGCATATATCTGAAACCTTGCGCCATCAGTTCAAGTGCAACAAAAGTCTAGCCCTACCCACCATAGACCAAGTTAGAGTAGTCTGTGAATACCCCTACGTATTCCCAGATGAAGCCCAGTATGCCCCCGGATCGGGATATTGAGTTCATTATTGAACTAATTCCTAGAACTGGACCCATAGCTCAGAGACCCTATAGCATGAACCCCTTAGAGTTAGTGGAGCTGAAGCAGCAATTGGATGCCATGCTGGCAAAAGGCTTGATTCAACCAAGCGCATCGCCATGGAGATCGCCTATGTTGTTTGTCGACAAGAAAGATGGAGGTAATCGTTTGTGCACAGATTACCGGAAGCTAAATGATGTCACCATCAAGAACAAGTACCCACTGCCCAAGATAGAGGATCTATTTGATCAGTTGACTGGTGCCAGAGTGTTTTCTAAGATTGATCTTAGGACTGGTTATCACCAACTCAAGATTCGTGCAACGGATATTCCAAAGACCGCCTTTACCACCAGATATGGATTATATAAGTATACGGTCATGTCTTTTGGATTAACCAATGCCCCCGGTTATTTCATGAATCTGTTGAATAAGATTTTTATGAACTTTCTAGATAAGTTTGTCGTGGTGTTTATCGACAATATTCTTATCTACTCCAAGTCAGAAGAAGACCATGAGCAACATCTGAGAATCATCCTTGAAACCCTTAGAGAACATCAGTTGTATGCCAAGTTTAGCAAATGTGAGTTCTGGCTGAAAGAAGTAGGATTCCTCAAACATATTGTGTCAGCAGGAGGAGTCGTTGTTGATCCCGCCAAGATCAAAGATCTTGAAGAATGGGAAGCCCTAACCACTCAAACCCAAGTCCGTGCATTTCTCGGATTAGCGGGATATTACCACAAGTTCGTAGAAGGATTTTCGAGCATCGCAAGACCCATGACCCAATTGTTGAAGAAGGACAAGAAGTTCGAATGGACCGACAAATGTGAAGCCAGTTTCCAAGAGCTCGAGAAGAGGTTGATTTCAGCCCCAATATTGATTATGCCAGATATCAAGAAGCCGTTTGACGTGTATTGTGATGCATCCAAGATTCGTCTCAGATGTGTGTTGATGCAAGAAGGAAAAGTCATAGCATATCTATCTCGACAACTGAAGCAGCATGAGCAGAACTACCCTACCCATGATCTCGAACAAGCAGCCGTAGTTTTGGCATTGAAGACCTGGCGTCATTACCTTATGGGTAACAGCTGTGAGATTTACTCAGATCACAAGAGCTTGAAGTATATTTTCACTCAGAAGGAGCTGAATATGAGGCAAAGGAGATGGATAGATTTAATCAAGTATTATGACCTTGACATTCACTATCACCCTGGCAAAGCCAATGTGGTAGCAGATGCTCTTAGCAGATTGTTGTGTAGGTTAAACACCATGATCAAGGAGAAGCAACCAAGTTTGCATGAGGAGTTGGAGCAGTATAGAACTGAGCTAGTTAGCAAAGGATTCTTAGCTAGCATTGAACTTCAACCCACTTTGATCACTCAAATCAAGGAAGCCCAGAAGGGAAATGCTAGTATCGACGGAATCAAACGTCATATTGGTACAGCAAAGGTACCTGCATTCACCGAAGACGAAGAAGGAGTTATGTGGTACAAAGGACATATCTGCGTGCCAGCAGATTCAGAGTTGAATCAAGTTATCATGCAAGAAGCTCATGATACCCTTTATTCTATCCACCCCGGAGGAACAAAGATGTATCAGGATTTGAAGGAGCAATTTTGGTGGCACAAGATGAAGAGAGAAATCGGAAGCTACATCGCCAAGTGTGATATATGTCAGAGAGTCAAAGCGGAAAATCAGAGACCCGCAGGACTGTTGCAACCATTGCAGATTCCGGAATGGAAATGGGATTCCATCGGAATGGACTTTATCATCGGTTTGCCTACTTCTAGTAGGGGAAATGACTCAATCTGGGTCATCGTTGATAGACTATCCAAGGTAGCCCATTTTATACCTGCCAAGACAACCTACCAGAGTTCAAAGCTAGCAGAGTTGTACATTGCTAGAATTGTTAGTCTGCATGGAACCCCCAAGACCATAGTGTCGGATCGAGGAACCCAATTTACCTCGAGATTTTGGCAGAAAGTCCAAGAAGGATTGGGAACCAAGTTGAATTTCAGCACAGCTTATCACCCGCAGACCGATGGACAGACTGAAAGAGTTAACCAGATCTTAGAAGACATGGTTAGAGCTTGTGCGTTAGAGTACGGATCAAAGTGGGAAGATTGTCTTCCTTTCGCCGAATTCTCATACAACCACAGTTATCAAGCTAGTTTGCAAATGGCCCCATTTGAGTTCTTATATGGAAGAAAGTGTCGTACCCCTTTGAATTGGTCGCAAGTAGGAGAGAGTCAGATTTTAGGACACGACATCCTACGAGAAGCCAAAGAGAAGGTTCACAAAGTCCGTGAGCACCTCAAGACCGCCCAATCCAGACAGAAGAGTTATGCTGACAAGAGGCGTAGAGACCTGACTTTCAATGTCGGAGATTTTGTGTATCTCAAAGTTTCGCCATTGAAGGGAACGCAACGTTTTAGTCTGAAAGGAAAGTTAGCACCCAGATATATTGGACCCTTCAAGATTCTAAATCGTTGAGGAGAAGTATCGTATCAATTGGAACTGCCCGAGGAGATGTCCGCCATCCATGATGTGTTCCATATCTCGTTACTTCACAAATGCTTAGAAGTGCCAGAGAAGACCGAAGTGTTCAAGAACATCGATCATCGAGCCGTTGAGATCAACAAGGGTCTGACGTATCGTGAAGTGCCCATCTGTATCTTGGAAGAAGCTCACAGAACCACCAGGACCCGGAGTATCAAATTTCTCAAGATCCAATGGAGCAACCACACCGAAGAGGAAGCCACTTGGGAGTGAGAATTACATTAGGACTGAGTTTCTAGATCTCTTTAGTTCCTAGTTTTGTTTCTTAAATCTCGGGACAAGATTTTGTTTAAGGGGGGAAGATTTGTAACATCCCAAATCTTTAATCAGGGTTATCAAGATCCAAATCACCCAATTTAGGGTTAACAAAAACTTTTTATCATTTAAATAATTAGGAATGCATATGTGTGTTGCATTAATATAGAATTGTTTGGAAATGCCATGTTTGTTTGTTCTAATGATTGTAAAATGATTCAAAGGTGAATGCCACATCATCTAGGTCATTCCAAAACCAAATCCAAAGAAAAAGAAATCAAATCGAATTAATAAATGCAAATGGTCACTTTTGCCATTTTAATCCACTAGGCCACTTTAGGTGTTCCTAGAAGTCAAATTGAAACAGAAACATTTCTAACTCTTTTCACCCCTTGCTAGTACAAGTAAAGATCTACCAAGGCCCACTTTGAATTCTTACAAAAACATTTAAACAATAATTTTAAATGACATTTGAAAATGGAATCAAGTGTATGTACATAGATCCCACTTTTTCAAAAACCACTCAAATGGGTTCACCTTGACCATCCCAAGCAAACACAAACTACCAAGCATGAGATCAAGTCACACACCAAAAAACATTTCAAAATTCAAATAAAATCTTCTTGCGGCCATTGTGTCGAACACCTTGTGGTCACAGAAAAACTTGCCTAACTAATACTGTTGCTAATCAACTCTTTGTGCCCCTTTCGACCCCCTCTACTCTTCCCTATCGCCCCTAGTTCCAACCAAGCCATCAAGGAGCTACCCCTTAGCCTTCAGCAGCAGTGTCGCACCGCCCGTTCTTGGTCGCCGCCGCCCGAGCGTGGGCAACATGCCAGAGACCAAACACTGCCAATCCAGCACCGTCCCTAGCTCCGCCGCACCCTATCGCGCTCCTCTGTCCACCCCACAGAAGCAGTCGAGCACTGGACCACCGAGGCACGCCCGCGCACCGAGCCTCTGCGCCATGCACGGAGCACGCAAGAGCGCCGTCCCCGACAGGCCAGCACAAGCCGCGCCTCGACCTCAGCTTGCACGCGCCGCTCCTCCATAACCCCAGCATGCTCCAGGACATGCCCTTTTCCCGCCACGCGACCAGCAGCCACCGCACGCAGCGTCAAGCACCGCCTCTGCTGCTCAGAGCGCCAGCCTCGCCCGACCAAAAGCCACCGCCCCTAGCAGCGCCATTGCGCCGTAGATGACCGCCAGGAGGTAGCCCACCGTCTGCCTACCTCTCCCATGCATTTAGCACCCTATACCGTCGTCTCCGACGAGCCGCGCCCATGCAGCTCTGCCTCTTCGTCGACCCTATATAAGGAGCCCTCCCCCAGCCTCCATTGCAACACTCCAACACTCCCCACCTCCCACTGAGTCCCTCACACCATCCCCGGAACCACTCGCGCCACCGTTCGCTGGAATTTCCACCGGAGCCGCCGCAGTAGAGGAAGAAGGGGCCCGTCGATTTCGACCACCCCAGGAGTCGCCGCGACCACGCCTGAGTCCGTCGTCGTCTCCATGATCGATCGCCCCCATCGCCACGTTAGCTGGAGCCCTGGTAAGCCCCCAATCAACCCCCACCGAGCCTCTATGGTTCATTCTCGCCGGCGACCAGTTCATCGTCGATGATGAACCACGACCGTTGATCTAGGTTATAATCGCATGGTCCACATCGCCCCGTACCGCTTTGTGTTTAGTTGTGCCGCTGACATGTGGGACCCCCCTATCAGCTGCCCTCTGCACTGCGGAGTGTCACTAGGCTGGCCCATTTAGTTTCCTGCGCTGCCCCTAGAATTCAAATAAGTGTTTTTCTATTTAGTTTTAAACTCAATTCTGTCCACTAGTTTGAAAATCAATTCATAAAGATTTACTCAACCAAATTGAATGATTCAAATTTTGTTAGAAAGATAATTAAAATCTATATCCAAGCCCGTTGGATTTAAATCAATTGGAGTTAGAGATCTCACCTAGCAAAAATAACAAGACAGAGACTTTTCTACATTCAAACATTTTTAAAAAATCAACCATAATAGCTTTTGAGTTGATTCCAACTCTCAAAAATCACATTTGATAATATCTATCTGAATATGTAATAATATTTAGGTTTACATGCAGTGACTTAGGACTAGTACCAAAATAATGCTATATAGGCATTTCTAGTCACTTTAAATCATTAAAATAATGAACTTAAACTTATTGAAACATGAACAACACTTTAAATCACATTCCCATGCATTAGAATATGTGGTGATGACATGTGTCCACATTATCCCATATTCTAATTGGAGAATATTAAATCTTAGTTATTTTCAATGAGTAGAAATTAATTTTCTCAAATAAAATAAATGAAACTAGTTCATTAAATCTTGTGGTGAATGTGATGATGCTAGATCATCAAGTGTGTGCATTAGTGTACTAAATAGACTAGTTAAGTATTGTTTGGTGATTGTGTATTCCGTATGTATTTATAGACGATGGTACCGACCAAGTCTATGAAGAGGAGGAATTCTACCCCGAGGAAGAAGAGGAGAATTTCAACCGCTTCACCAACCAAGGCAAGCTACTATTGGCAAGCTAACACTTGCAAGCCCTCACTAGATGCAAGTTAACCTAAGCAAGATGCATTAGGCATGCTTTGGTTATACCTCTTTGATTTATACCAATCCCAAGTTTTACTTGCAAGCTTTACTTTCTTTTACTTTACCAAAGTTCTTTACTTTGTTAATAGATAGCATAAAGAGTATAAAACTTGGTCAATCTAGTTAGACTTAGATGTCATTCTATGGCATGAGATTGAGATTATCATCCCACATTAGTGAACACTCTTAACTTAGTAGTTTAGAGCTAAACCAAAAACTTGATCACTTTAGATGGGAATAAAAGGTTAAAATGCTTATGCAAACCTTGGAATGATGAGTCATTCTATTGAGATGCTTTGACATGTGTTGAGAAACACCAATGGTTTATGATGATGAAAATGTTGAGGAATGAGCCTTAGCCCTTTTATATAAACTGATAGTTGAGTTCGGATGCGATACCATTCCAATTTTACCGTACAACCACCATACCTGAATTGGGTAAGGCTTATCCGGAAGTTGATATGCATTAGTATGAGTTCCCTCGTGGGAGAGGTTTGAGCTGAGGCTATCTCTCAATGTTGTCCACCTATGCAGTGCCCAGGATGGCAGATGGCCATGGCTGGGAGGCCAAGCTCATAGGAGAGGTGCTTGTACTAGGGTGTGTAATTGAAAGGTTATGATTGATTATCCGCATACTAAGTATGATGATTCAGGGTTATCCTTGATGGAGGTATCGAATTTTGTGGTGAAAGTGTACCACCTCTGCAGAGTGTCAAACTATTCGAATAGCCGCATCCGCGATTATGGACAGTTGGAGTGGCCATACTATTCCGTTGTCAGATATTTTCAAAATGACTTATCAAATGATTTGTGACTTTGACTTGACCACAACAGGGTTGTGACTATGAAAAATAAGTTCCCAACCTAGGTGAATTTAGAACTTTATTTTATCTTTCTTTGTTTCTGAACTCAGCTTAGGTTTCAAACTTAACCTTACAAATCAACTTAGAGTTAGCATTCCTATTAGAACTACCTTACTTGTTAGTGATAGTTTGCGAGTACTTAAAGAGTACTCAGGGCTTTGTCCCTGGCTATTCCCATGGCCAGACTATGAAGAGGACTATCCGAAAGAAGGACAGCAGGACGGCTACGACAACTAGGATCATCTCCCATCGTCAGCATTGCCTGTGACACTAAAGATGGAGCCCACCGCTACGCTATTTATTCTGCTACTTGTGTGTATTAAGACTGGATCATGAGATCCTTTATTTGTGTTAGACCTTATTATGGTTTGTAATGGATGATGTACTGCGATATCCAATCTTTTATGTCTCGCAAAAATGGTAATCCTGGGATTGCGATGTATGGCATAACAGGCATCTAGGATTAAAAATCTGGGTGTTGACAGCCCACCAGTCCAGCCCGCTGACTGCCGCGCGAGCGAGCCGGCCCCACCCAGGATAGGCAGCCACCGCCACTAGCTGTCGCGCGGGCTAGAGAACTAGGCCGCGGGGCGCGAGGCCGGCCCAACCGGCTGGCCACTACTGCTGCCGGCTGCTACTGTTGCCTACTGACCTCCTCTGACCAGCCCACCCGGCTGGGAGCTGGCCCAGCCGGCCGCTGGTCGCTTTTTCCCTATTTCTTTTGTATATTTGTCCTACGTGGGACACCCAAAGGGGAGGTTACAGCTCCCTCCGCCTATAAAAAGAGGTGCCCATGGGTGGGATTAAATCATCCAATTAAGATATTCCCTAAGGCACTTTTCCTTAGAGAAAACCCCCTCTTTCTCGGTTGCCTTCGCGGTAGCACGGTCCCAGAGAAGGACTGTACACGCAAATTCAACACCGATGCGGCACACCATTGTGATGCACGGATTATGGCTAGGAGTTCTACTTCCACAACCTCGGTAGGGATCAGAGCTCAGGAGTCGTTGTCTTGCACCATATGTGTGTGATAACTCAGGAGGAGCTACCAATAGTAGCGACCTACCTGTCATATAAGGATCTGGACAAGAGGTGACATGCAAGTAGCTTCACAACCTTGAGGTCAGATGGGTACGACTACATCATCCACTCTCCTGCCTAAGCGTAACGCCCTCCTAGTCTTCAAGGGTATGTTATCGCAGTCTTCTTCCGTTACTTAATTACTTCCTAGATAGATCCTGGCGTTAGGGAGTTCCAACATAGTAAAAAAATTGTTTTATGTTGCGGAAGCCCTTTTTGGTCAACTTGTGAAGACTGATGGGCATAGTCTTTATAATAAAAGCAATCTTTGAAGAAAGAATTACGAAAACTGCATAGTACCAAAGACTTATAGTCTGAGGTGGTAGTCACTACATCAAACTTCCCACTTGGCATATAATGAACTTGATGGGTAACGATGTTACTCACTCTTTCCTTTGATCCCCTGCTTAGACACTAAAGAGCCAAAGGATAGTATGATTTATGCTACAGAGAGCCAGGATGACATCTACTATGAAGAACCTGACTTGTCCATAGGAGTTGAAAGGGTGGATTACGAGATCCGCTATGTAGTTGAAGGCAATGAGTCCGAGTAGTTTATAAAGTAGTATCTAGTAGTGGAGTTGAGTCGAGCGCCATAAACTCTATATAATAAACTGTTGAGCTCACATCATGTTAAGTTAGTTTGGATCTTTTCATTATGTTGTTGGAACTCTTCAAGTAAGAAGCACTTTGGTTTGTAAATTTAAGGTACTGAAGACATCTGATCTTTTGGTATTGTAATAATAATAAGTTGTGTATGTTTGTAATTTGGACCCGCAATGTTTCTATTGTACCACTCTGAGGGACGTGATATTTGTGGAACGGTGTTTTGTGAATGTTATATCAATGACTTGCGTACTACAACATGTAGTGGTAAGCTGGGTCATCGCATGGATGGTGCTTCTAGGTGGAAAATGGATGCTAGAGATCACCGAATGTGGGATTATAGTAAAATTTTGGGTCCAAGCGACGGTTTTCAATCGTCGATCATCGATATCCCATGGTGGAAAAGAATCGAGGCGACGTAGATAGCAGTTTTGGCCGAAACAATCTAGTGTTATTATTTACTCTGATTTGACCATGGATTTAACACACAAAATAAAAATTATATGTCATAAAAGTACATGGTTCATATTTGAAATAAGTTTTCAATTATATAATTTTTGCAACAAATAAATCATATTTTTATTGATTTTATGGTCAAAGTTAGACTTAAACCTGAGGGTCAGCCGCCAGGCGGTTGGGAAGCACACATCTAAACCCATTTAAGGTTTCGTCCCCTCACCAACGACGCCATTGTTCTGCTCCTCCTGTGGTGGCCTTAGGGCCTTGGGAGTGTGGCAGACCACAACATCTCACCGGCGGTGGCTACATGCCGAAGTCAGAATAAGGTCCTCCCCGTCCTATCCTCGCTCCAGTGGTGTGTCTAGCGCCAGCAGAGGGCGCATGGAGTCGTGTGTCCGATTTGAGATCAGTCTCTTCCGATCTATGTTTGTCATCTTCGATGATGGTTGCTGCTCTGGTGTGCTGGTCCTATGGGGTCTTAGCATGCCAACTTCCTATCTGTCTACTACAACAAGCTCAACTACGACAAGCTTTTCCTAGCTCTGGTGATGGAAGGGTGAGGACGGCGTCGCACCTTCGGCTCGTGCTAGTGTCTGTAGTCATCGCTAGGTGGTCCAATGACCTATTTGTAATTTCTATTACTTTTAAGGCTCTTTGTACTATTGTTGATGATTATTAATAGATTGGTGTAATTTTGCAAGAAAAGTTCAACTTAAACCTCAAGTGGGCGCGGCAAACCCAAACAAAGGAGAGGGAGTACTACCCATGGGCCTGAATAAGATACAGTAAACCTGACAGTGCCCTAATAAGCAAAGGAAGATGGCCTAAATTTCCAAACTTTCATAGTTGAGTTGGGGGCATCTGAAATGGATTGTATGGGCACCTAGAGGGGGGTGAACAGGTGCTACACCAAATTTTTAGGTCTTTTTCAATTTTAGGCTTAACACGAAGGTACATTCTCTAGATATGCAACTACGAGAGATTTCCCTATATGTAAATCTAACTACTAAACAAGTAAAGGCGGAGAGAGGGGAATGAGGTAGCCATAGTGAAGCACACATAGACACATGATTTGTTTTACCGCAGTTCCTTCCTTGTTAAGGGAAGTACGTCTGCGTTGGAGGGGTGGGCGGTACTAAGACCACCACGCCACAATAGGCATCACCCAGTTCTCTGATGGATCTCGCCACCAAAGGCCTGATCCACCTTCCACTATTTGGCACCCTTCTAGGCGGGAACTGGTGCCTT
Source organism: Avena eriantha (assembly GCA_910589775.1). Classification (NCBI taxonomy): domain Eukaryota; kingdom Viridiplantae; phylum Streptophyta; class Magnoliopsida; order Poales; family Poaceae; genus Avena; species Avena eriantha. The sequence goes on from OU342744.1 coordinate 298,858,831, forward strand.
TACAACTCTAACAGGGCACGTATCCACAACTGAATTGGAGGCTCCCGTGATGAAAACAAGCTACCACAACAACAAGTTAATCAATAACCGAAATTCAGATCTAGAGATTTGTAAGAAACACTATATCAAGAATCCTCCAAGTGAATGGAGGGGAAGTGAAGATCTTGATGGATGATGATGTAGATCAAAGTCTCATCCTTTGATTCTCCAAAGCCCAGAGCCTTTTAGTGGTTGAATATGGAGATTGCACTTGAATCGATATGAACAGGTGATGACTATAGGTGCACAGATCAAATGTAGCTAGTTTTGAAGTAAAGATATCGAAACCACAGAGAGGTATTGGTAATGGTCATTATGCCTCTCGTTACTCTCTACCAAAGGATACTTATAAGCTTCCTTTGATATCAATTAAAGGGTGTTTGAAAGGTTTATGGTTGTTTGCAAAAAAGTAATTAAAACGAGTAAAAGAAAACAAGTAACAAGTTTGTACGAAAGCGTGATCGAACTAATAGGGCTAAAATGTTCTCGAGGATGTAGGATACACCACTAGCATAGTATTATTGTTATATGTAATCAAGATAACATACTTCTTGTGTCATGATATGTGTGGAGAGCTCTCCATAATAAGATGTTCACTACAAGGCTCGTAGGAAGCCACTTTGTTGAGCCAAGAGTGAGGTCACCTCTAAATAACCACTGCGATGTCTGAGAGCAGTCACCCATATAAACCACCGCAATTAAGGGTTTCCTCGTGGATATCGTAATTAGCTTAGGGGATCCCTCTTTAATCCTCCTTTGACCGTGTAGGTTACGAGGCGACACCAATATGTCACGGGACCATTCTGGGTACGCTTCCAAGACACGTGCAAAGGATTTCTCCCTCCCTTTAGACCATATGGAAAATGATACGCGGCCCACTACAGATACCATCTAAATAGAGAGATAAAACACAAATCATAATTATATCATAGACAAGCAAGTCATATGGACACAAGAATATATCATCTTTATTACAAGTTCATAATGGTGCTAGGGTTTCTCCAGCTCCCCAAGAACAAGGTAACTACTCACTCATGGAAGCAATCAACAATATCATCATAATCAAATGAGTGGATAAAAGTATGGAGGTAAATCTAATGCAAACCACAATTGAATCTAGATTAGAACAAGATCTAATAGATAAAAGATGGGGGTAATGGTGGTAATGGAGATGCAGGGATTGATGATGAAGGGGATGATGTGTTGTCCTCCAATGATCCGTGAAGCGGCTAGGATTTTGCCCCAGCCAAGTTCCTCCTCCAGATCCCTTTCAGATGTGGTTTTTCGTTGTTTCTGGTGGCTGTGAATGTCGTATCTGGTTCTCATATTTTCCACGAGAAAGTATTTGACGAGGCGATCATGATGGCACTCTGTACGGGCGAACGGTGCGGGCAGGCTCCGCCCGCACTACCGGTCATTAACGGTGTCGATTGCTCCTGCTCACTTGGTATTCTTCCAGGTGCGAAGGTAAATACATAAAATGACTTTTATCACTTAGAAATATCATATAATTACACAATATGATAGCTCTAGTTGATATGTTCATATATGACTCAATGAAACAAGAACAAAATAGTGCGTGTAGACGCAATGAAATACAAAGACCCCTACTCTATTTATCCAAAAACAAAAGGTAAATATGCTTCAATTTTGGACTCATCAACAGGGCAGAGCTTTTTCGCAGGATCCAAGACATCTGAAAAGGGGATCTGAGGGGCTATTTATAGCCCCACTCGAAAAGCTTCCATTAGACGATTTGGGGGCCGGATTATTCGGCCTAAGTGGGGGCCGGATTATCCGGCCGGGGTAAACATTTGGCCCTAGCATGGACAATCCGGACTAAAAGTCTGGCCCTCACAGCATGACGCGCCTTGGTTGCCTTTGCCAAAAAACCTAGAGGGGCGGATTATCTGGCCCGGGCGAATGCTCCGGCCCTGGCCGGTTAATCCGGGAAGAAACTCCGCCCCCACACAGCGTGACGGGCCTTGGTGGCATTTGCAAACTCCTGGGGGCGGATTATCCAGCCTGGGCGAATGCTCTGGCCCTAGCCGGTTAATCCGGGGAGAAACTCCGCCCACCATACAGCACAACACGCCTTGTTGACTTTGGCAAACTTGGTGGGGCAGATAATCCGGCCCTTGGTACGGGTGGATAATCCCCCCCCCCCAAAACTCTGGTTTAGTTGTATTTGGGTGGAAACAAGGTTCCGCACACTAAAGACACAATTAAATAATCCTTGGCATTTTTATCTAACACACAAAATGCTAGGGATCATAAAATGTTCTTCCAATTTCCCTCTTTTTGGTGTTAGATGACAATACTAGGATTTGCAATGTAGCCCTATGAACACATCATTCTAAGGATGAAAGAGAAGTCCCCCTACATGTGTGCATATATTAAGTTTGCATTTGAATACAAATGCATATACATAGGCTCAGTACCTTCTCATGAATTGGAAGCTAAGGAAAAATGATGAGTTACGAAGAGAGATGTACCATACCACCATATATGAAGTCCTCAACAAGATAAATATAGATACTTTTGAAGAAACCCCATATTGAGACTTCCAAGAATAAAGGCATAACGATACATCCACATAGATAATTCCATAAATCCATAGTGATAAATCCGTAAAGATGAATCCATAGTCTCATGACACAATATGGACCAACATAGTCTCACACAAATAAACCAAATAGCAAGTAGGAGAGTTCAGCGCTAAATGGGCACAAGCAAGAATAAAGAAAAAACGATAAAATGCCAAATGTGCTTGTGCCCGACCCATGCAAATCCCCTCAACACCTACTTGAACTACTTCCCCCCCTTGGCATCAGAATGCCAAAAAGGGAAAAGAGCGATGCTAGCGTCCCTAGAGATCACTCCTTATCCTCATCCTCATCCTCATTCATGTCCTCTTCCTCGTCATAGGCACCCTCATCATCATCATGCTCCTCATCATCATCCTCATCATCAGCGGCTGGTAGAGTAGGCTCTCTCGGAAACAAGTGACACTTGAGCTCACCATAGTTGGTGCTTGAAGTATTCCACTGAGCATACGGAGTAGGAGCTGCCTTGGTAGGAGGAGGGCCTGATGCCCCAGAGACATGGTGAAGAATAAGATGCTAAGTGTGAGCCATGTCATGATGCTGCCGGTACGCCTCATTCTGCCCCTTGTTGGTGTCAACTCCCATGCAAAGAATGTTGCGCTAGAACCAGTTCAGTTGCTTCACTTCCCTAGCAATACATGGCACCGGGGGCCTGATACATTGCAAATGTATCTATAATTTTTGATGTTCCATGCTTGGTTTTATCTACTTTCTTGTGTTTTGTTCCAACCTTGGAGTACTTTTCATATGATTTCTTGGACTAACCTATTAACAAGAGCCACAGTGCCAGCTGCATGTTTTCTGCTGTTTTTGGTTCCAGGAAAGTCAGAAAATGAATATTCTCGGAATTGGACGGGACAAAAGCCAAAGTGCCTATTTTTTAGGAAGGGGTCAAGTGCCAGAATACGAGACGGAGAGGGACCAGGGGGGCCACCACACCACTTGGTCGTGCGGCCCAGCCTGGCCCGCGCCAGGGGTGGTGAGGCCAGCCCTGGCACCCCCTCGGCCTCTCCTTCCACCTATAAGTTTCCCTCGGGATGAAAACCCTAAGTACCCGATCAAAAATCCATGAAAGAGTCTGTAGACACCGTCATCTCCATCCCTAGATCAGGAGGGATCTGAAGCTCTTCCTGGCACCCTGCCGAAGAGGGGAATTCACCCTGGAGGCCTTCTTCATCACCATGCAAGCCTCCGGTGTGATGCGTGAGTAGTTCATCCTTGGACTACGGATCCATGTAGTAGCTAGATGGCTGGTTTCTCCTCCTTTGTGCTTTCATGTTTAGATCTTGTGAGCTCCGTTCATGATCAAGATCATCTATTTGTAATTCATACATGTTGTGTTTGCGGGGTTCCGATGGATATTGACATGCTATTTCAGATTGATTATTGATTCTATCATGTCTTTGTTATTTGAGATCTTGCATGCTTTCCGTTGTTAGTAGCTATCTTGCCAAGTAGATGCTAGCAACTCCAAGAGTTAGTATTTATGCTCGATAGTGGGTTCATGCCTCTGGTAATCTGGGGAAGTGATAGAAATCTCTAAGGTACTAGATGTGATGTTGCTACTAGGGAGAAAACAACAATCCTTTGTTCATAGAACAATCGTATTGTTTACTTTACACGCAGTTCGTAAAGCAATAATATGTTGCTTGCAACTTAATACTAGAGGGGGTTCGGATGATAACCTGAAGGTGGATTATTAGTCATAGATGCAGTTGGATGGCGGTCTATGTATTATGTTGTAATGCCCAATCAAGTCTCAGAGGAGTCAAGATGATTAGTATATGCATGTATTGCTTTCTCGGTGTTTGTCAATTGCCCCGCTGTAATTTCTTCACCCAGCATGTTATCTATCTAAGGAGAGCCACCTCTAGTGAACTATGGATCCTGGTCCTTTTCTTTACATACAATCTACAATCTTTTACTACTCTGTGTTTACTTTCTTCAAACTTTTACTTCTTTCCATTCGATACGTTTAATCCTTTGTTTTCCGTAAAACACGGTGAGATTGACAACCTCATCGCAAGTTGGGGACAGAGTTCTGTGGTTGTGTTGTGCAGGTCTCCACGTTGCTACTAGCACCGGTAGTGCACCCTGCCAAAGCTCAGCTAGTAACACCTTTGGGGTGTTTCCTTGCTCCTACTGGTTCGATTAAACCTTGGTTTCATAACTGAGGGCAAACTTACTGCTGTGCTCATCATACCTTCCTCTTGGGGTTCCCAACGAGCTCTACATCAACTACGAGTCAGCAAGAATTTTTCTGGCGCCGTTGCCGGGGAACTGAAGAACAAGAAGAAGCTCCCACGTCAACCACGCGCCAGATTTTTTCTGGCGCCGTTGCCGGGGAGTCAAGGACATCTTCACAAGGGGAGTCCCTCATAACCAATCTCTTTAATTTGTTGTTTTTGTTTTGCTTAGTTTTCTTTTTGCTTTGTATGCTCGTTTTGTTCTTCAAAAACACAAAAAAACAAAAAAAAATAGTTTTACTTGTTTGCTTTCTTATTTGAAAACCCAAAAAAATGACTACTCTTGAAAACACTAAGTTGTGTGACTTCACTAGCACCAACAACAATGATTTTATGAGCACACCTATTGCTCCACCTATGGCTGAGAATACTTTCTTTGAGATAAAACCTGTTTTGCTCAATTTGTTATGAGAGAACAATTTTCTGGTATTGGTAATGAAGATGCTGCTTCCCATCTAAATAACTTTGTTGAACTTTGTGAGATGCAAAAGCATAGGGATATAGATGGTGATATTATTAAACTGAAATTGTTTCCTTTCTCTTTGAGAGGAAAAGCTAAAGAATGGTTGAATTCCTTAACTAGGAATAGTATTGATTCTTGGACTAAGTGCAAAGATGCTTTTATTGGAAAATATTATCCTCCTGCTAAGATTATATCCATGAGAAGTGAAATAATGAAGTTTAAACAACTTGATAATGAGCATGTTGCTCAAGCTTGGGAAAGAATGAAATCTTTGGTAAAGAATTGTCCCACTCATGGACTGACCGCTTGGATGATCATCCAAACTTTTTATGCAGGATTGAACTATTCTTCAAGGAACCTATTGGATTCAGCTACTGGAGGTACCTTTATGACCATCACTTTGGGTGCTGCAACAAAAAATTTGGACAATATGATGGTTAATTATTCTGAATGGCATACTGAGAGAGCTCCACAAGGTAAGAAGGTAAATTATGTTGAGGAAACCTCCTCCTTGAGTGATAAAATTGATATTATTATGTCTATGCTTGTTAATGGGAAAGCCCATATTGATCCAAATAATGTTCCTTTAGCCTCTTTGGTTGCTCAAGAAGAGCAAGTTGATGTGAACTTCATAATAAATAACAACTTTGGCAACAATGCTTATGGTAATAATGCTTATAGGAACAATTTTGGTAACAACAATTATAAGCCATATCCTCCCAACAATGGTAATGCTTATGGAAATTCTTACAACAATTATAAGAGTGCTCCCTCTAACTTGAAGTTATGCTTGAAGAGTTTATTAGTGAACAAACTGCTTTCAATAAAACTATTGAGGAAAAACTCTCTAATGCTGAAAGAAATATAGCATCTTTGGCTGAAGCTCAATCTACTTTGAATAAAATGCCTGTTAAACCTGAAACTAATGAGAATCCCTTTGCAGCTACTAATGCCATACAAGTAGGAATTGACGAAAATGTTAGACTATTAGCTGAATTACATGCTAAGTGGGAAAGAGAAGATGAAATTGCTAGAAACATTAGTGTTTCTACTATCACCACCACTAGTGTTGAGGCTAGTAATAGTTCTACCACTTTAGATGATAAAGTTGATTTTGATCTTGATGGTTGCAATATCTCTGAAGTTATTAAGTTCCTACAAAAGCTTGCTAAAAGTCCTAATGCTAGTGCTATGAACATGGCTTTTACAAAACACATTACTGATGCTCTCATAAAGATCAAAGAAGAAAAGATGAAACATAAAGCTTCTATTCCTATAAATCAAGAAGATGGTTGGGAACCCATCATTAATATGAAAGTGAATGACTTTTATTTCAAAGCTTTGTGTGATCTTGATAGTAGTGTTTCTATTATGCCTAGAAGGATTTATGATATGCTTGATTTGCCTCCTCTTGAAGATTGTTATTTGAATGTCCCACTTGATGCCAATGCTAAAAAGAAGCTCATGGGGAGTCTTAATGATTTTCTTATTATGGTTAACGATTCCTATGTCCCCGTTGATTTCTATGTTTTGGATGTTGAATACAATGCTTCTTGTCCTATTACTTTGGGAAGACCTTTTCTTAGAACTGTTGGTGCCATCATTGATATGAAAGAAGGCACCAATAAATATCAACTCCCACTCAAGAAAGGTATAGAACACTTCCCTAAAAATAGAAAAAAGATTTCTTTTGCTTCTCCTATGAAAACAAAATTTGGTCTTAATGCTTCTTTATTTGAGAACACTTGATTCTTTCTTTGCTTCTTATGCCTAACTTAAAGGCGTTAAAAAAAGTACTTATTAGGAGATAACCCAAAAGTTTTAGATGAGTCTTGGAATTTATTACCTCTGTAATAACCTCTCCTTATCTTTTTTATTTGCTTTTTGTGCCAAGAGTAACCTCTAATGAGAGAGAAGTAATGATTGGAAAAGTTGCTATCCCAAAACAGATTTCTGTGCTTCACCGTAAAAACTCCTGAGAGAGCTCTGTACGTCGGATTGATCTGTAATTTGTTGCGCTTCTGACCCAGGTTGTTATCTAACTTTCGTTAGTTCAACACTTTTTGATTTTAGCAACAGAAGGTCTTCGAAAAAATTCGTCCTTACCTGCTGGTCTGTTTTGACAGATTTCTGCCATTTTCTGCATTTGCTTCTTGTTAGTTCCTTCTTGAGTTCCTTTGGAGAATTGAGCTTTTTGAGGGAAGTTATACAGTATCTAGTGTTCTAATGAAAGTTTATTTGGTGTTAGAACTGAACCTTGAGACTTATTTATCTTAAGTGCACTAATGTTGCTAATGAGATTGTGTGAAGTTTTGTATGAAGGAAAAATTTCAGGTGTATGGAAGGAATGAGTAATGAGATGAAGGATGGACTAAAGCTCAAGCTTGGGGATGCCACGTGTGTCACCCTAAGAAATATCCAAGAAGTACAAGCGTCAAAGCTTGGGGATGCCCAAGGCATCCCCTTCTTCATCAATAAAAATCCCAGGTTTCTTTCAAACGCTTCATTTTTTTGTTTCATGCACAGTTGTGTTTTTCTTGGAGCGTCTTCTTTTTCATTTTTTTTTTGGTTTTTAGTTTTCTTGGTTTGCTTAGTGTTCTGAATAAATTGGTTGGAGCCCCTCTTTCATACTTTGGTTTGCAAATAGTTTGGTTTGGTTTGGAAAAGAGTAGGAAAGTTCATGCTTATGTGGTAAAAAGAGCTCGTTTTTGACTGTGGCATATGCTTTGTCATGCCATGCTTGATATTTTTTTGGCTTTATGATTAGTATTCTTTGCTGTAGCATGACTTGTTATAAACAATTGAGATTGCTTAATGTGCCTTGGATGAATCATGCGTTGTTTTAGCATATTAAAGCATAGTATAGTGGTATTCTACTTTGATGCTTTATTTGGGTTGACTTGGCACATGCTCACACCATGTTATGACTATCTCAAGTCACTATAGCCTTTATTATCCTTTAGTTTTCAACTTGTAGTATCACTTTATGCTTTGATCAATGATGTTTTGTCGCTCTGCATGATTATGGCCATTATAGCTCTCTTAGTTTGTCGCTCCCAGTCTTTTGCTAGCCTCCACCACCAAGTATGAGTTACACTCATGCATCCAACTCCCTAAACCAAGTTATTCCAAAGAGTCCACCATACCTACCTACTAGCTTATGCTATTCCAAGTATATTCATGCTTTTGTATACCTTTCACTTGTTATGAGAAAACTAGTGACTAAAGCTCTCACGAACTTGATGGCACACTTTACTTTTTGCCTCTAATAAACTTGAACCATTGGGTCCTTCTTTGTTGTGTATATGCTTGCGCTTTATAAGTTGAAATTAGCAGAACCATGTTTCATGGGGAACGCTTTCAACATTGCACTTGTACTTTGTACGTCGTTGATATCATGTTCTTTTTCTTACGGATCCCGACGGTGTGAAATAAATGTGGAACTTGTAAGATCATGGAGTTTGTATATGTGTTAAAGAAACTCCTGGGCCGCTAGCCTAAGCCATGCCTAATCATGGTGGAAACTTGCAGCATCACCATAATGAGCACTCTATGAAGCATCCTCAATAAAAACCTATGCAAATAGCAAATCAAAAGATCGCTGAGATGCTCATTGTCTGCTTGCCTTGTCATTTTGATTATGGGAAAGCTCCCGTATCATGTGCAAGGGGTACCCCGTTGGCGGTTCTTAATGATACACATATACTTACAATGACAAGAGCTTACTCGTGACTAAAGTTGAGTAGCATGAGGATCGGTCTTCGTAAGTAAGGGGCATGAGATTTCGGTTTATAACTTGTCAAGCATATCCTCTTAGTTGTGTCACTTTAACCTTAATCACCTTCAAGATGCTTATGATAGGGGCAATGAGAGCTGAAAGCTATAAGTACCATAATTTTTGGAAGCTCTTTATGAGACTTGAATCCCTACTTCCTTTTACAAAAGGCTTTTCTTCCACCATTATATTGAGTCTCCACCTTCTATCTTTATGCACCTACTTTGAGAGCATAGTGGTCATTCTTAGTTCTATGTGCATTGTCCCAAGACTAGTTGATTGATGCATAACTTGATATTGCTTGTTTTAAACTATTGTATCTAGTCACTCTTATGAACTTTGAAGGTGTCCTATGCATTTATATTTGCTACTCTATTGAGGGACAAGCTGAATACTAGTATGCTATGTTTTCTTTATGTGAAACAAACAAACGTCTTGCAAGGCATGTTATTCATGAATCTTTTGTTTGTACCTTTTTATGTTGCATCATAGTTTCTTTGCCTATTTCTAGAACTTTGGCTTTCATGTTATGATTGAAGTACTATGATCCCAGCTTTGAGTTTTGCAAATACTTTGATCAAGTCTTTGATGGTGCATGTCACCTCAAAAATTATTTCTTTTTTATCACTTACCTACTCGAGGACGAGCAGGAGTTAAGCTTGGGGATGTTGATACATTGCAAATGTATCTATAATTTTTGATGTTCCATGCTTGGTTTAATCCACTTTCTTGTGTTTTGTTCCAACTTTGGAGTACTTTTCATATGTTTCTTGGACTAACCTATTAACAAGAGCCACAGTGCCAGCTGCCTGTTTTCTGCTGTTTTTGGTTCCAGGAAAGTCAGAAAATGAATATTCTCGGAATTGGACGGGACAAAAGCCAAAGTGCCTATTTTTACGGAAGGGATCAAGTGCCAGAATACGAGACGGAGAGGGACCAGGGGGCCACCACACCACCTGGCCACGCGGCCAAGCCTGGCCCGCGCCAGGGGTGGTGAGGCCAGCCCTGGCACCCCCTCGGCCTCTCCTTCCGCCTATAAGTTGCCCTCGGGACGAAAACCCTAAGTACCCGATCAAAAATCCACGAAAGAGTCTGTAGCCACCGTCATCTCCATCCCTAGATCGGGAGGGATCTGAAGCTCTTCCCGGCACCCTGCCGGAGAGGGGAATTCACCCTGGAGGCCTTCTTCATCACCATGCAAGCCTCCGGTGTGATGCGTGAGTAGTTCATCCTTGGACTACGGATCCATGTAGTAGCTAGATGGCTGGTTCTCCTCCTTTGTGCTTTCATGTTTAGATCTTGTGAGCTCCGTTCATGATCAAGATCATCTATTTGTAATTCATACATGTTGTGTTTGCGGGGATCCGATGGATATTGAGATGCTATTTCAGATTGATTATTGCTTCTATCATGTCTTTGTTATTTGAGATCTTGCATGCTTTCCGTTGTTAGTAGCTATCTTGGCCAAGTAGATGCAAGCAACTCCAAGAGTTAGTATTTATGCTCGATAGTAGGTTCATGCCTCTGGTAATCTAGGGAAGAGACAGAAATCTCTAAGGTACTAGATGTGTTGTTGCTACTAGGGAGAAAACAACAATCCTTTGTTCATAGAACAATCATATTGTTTACTTACACGCAGTTCGTAAAGCAATAATCTGGTGCCTGCAACTTAATACTGGAGGGGGTTCGGATGAGAAACTGAAGGTGGATTATTAGTCATAGATGCAGTTGGATGGCGGTCTATGTATTATGTTGTAATGCCCAATCAAGTCTCAGAGGAGTCAAGATGATTAGTATATGCATGTATTGCTTTCTCGCTGTTTGTCAATTGCCCCGCTGTAATTTGTTCACCCAGCATGTTATATATCTTAAGGAGAGCCACCTCTAGTGAACTATGGATCCCGGTCCTTTCTTTACATACAATCTACAATCTTTTACTACTTTGTGTTTACTTTCTGCAAACTTTTACTTCTTTCCATTTGATACGTTTAATCCTTTGTTTTCCGCAAAACACGGTGAGATTGCAAGTTGGGGACAGAGTTCCGTGGTTGTGTTGTGCAGGTCTCCACGTTGCTACTAGCACCAGTAGTGCGCCCTGCCAAAGCTCATCTAGTAACACCTTTGGGGTGTTTCCTTGCTCCTACTGGTTCGATTAAACCTTGGTTTCATAACTGAGGGAAAACTTACTATTGTGCTCATCATACCTTCCTCTTGGGGTTCCCAGCGAGCTCTACATCAACTATGAGTCAGCAGGGCCTCCTCCCACTCTCCCTAGCATCTCCCATAAAGGACTTGAGAGCTGTAGAGGGGTGAGAGGTCTTCCTAGTCTTGTAGATCTTCTTGACTTTATAAACACCATCAAGATTGTCACTGAAATCCTCATGTGGGAGCATATGCTTGATGAGAATCATGATGTAGGGAGCATATGGGATAGAGAGCCTATTCTACATAGCATTAGTCATCTCGTGGAAGATGAAATCCAACACATCCATCTAGTAGTTCACAGCAGGGTCTTTAGAAGATGCAACCTCATAAGCAAAGCCAGCAGCTGAACAAGGTGACAATGGATGTTGTCATTGTTTCCCCCACTCGGAGTGATGCAATCACAGAACATACCAACCAACTATGCATATAATGGAGAGAGACTGGCAACCTTACCAATAGCACAATTGGGATCACAACATGGTGAAAGAAGAGTGTCTTTGTTGGGCTTGATAATAGAGATGATGTGATACCCACAAGATTGATTGCAGCCAGCAAAAGACTAACCAAGAACCTCAGCAAACATGTAGAAATCAGACTCCAGATAGTGCTTGCCTGTCATCCACTTCATGGTGCTCCATGAGATGATGCAGCCCCAACTTCCCAGTCATAGCCAAAGCTTTAGCACATTGAGGCATATGGCTTGCCTCGATCAGATTGATCGGGTGCATGGGACAAATCTTTAGGCAGTCATAAACATCATCAAAGATAAACTTTTGGTGAGCACCCCAAACGTGGAGGTCCCCAAGCTCCTCATCAATATCAGCCTCCACATACAGGTCACACTGACGAATAGCTAAATATGAAATGATGTCCATTTCCTTGTAGATGACCCTAGGTTGCTTACCCTTCTTCTTGGAACCAACCCGAGACCTCTTGTCCTTCTTAGCCCTTTCTATCATCCTATCAGCCTCTCGTTTCTGCCTCCTCAACTCAACCTCGTCAACAAGAACACCTTATTCATTGGGCCTGAAATAGCGAGCATGAGGATGGCGCTTGTACATCTGAGAAACCCCACGAGAGCCACCCTCACTCAATGGAGGAAGAATTCAGAGGAGAAGGTACCCGGAGGATTTGCAAAGAAGATCCGGGGGAGGGCCGGAGAATTCGGTGGCCGGAGAGCCATTGGGGAGGGTTGGGGAGGCCGGCAGCAGCTGGGAGAGAGGTTGGGTTCGGGGTGGACTAGCTGTTCTCTTTGAGCCCTTCCACCTGACGCCCAACCCTAAGTAGATGAAACTGCCCAGGATGGATAATCCGGCCACCACTAAGGGCGGATAATCCGCCAGGGCGGATTATCCGGCCACCCAGGGGGCCGATAATCTGGCCTTCACCAATTTTTCTATTTCCACAGAAATTAGGCCAGCATAACCCCTCACAAGATAAACAAAGGACTTGTGTGCAATATAGATGGTTCAAGGTGGGAGAAAGGCTTAGGTTTAGATAACCAAACTGAGATGGTACTACACACCAAGAATTGCAAAAACCAAGAGAGTGAAAAGCCAATTGTTGGTGTGTTTTCCATAAGAACATAAGATGGACAAATAAAAACCAATGAAATAACCTCAAAGAACCAACTCTTCATAATGAAGAGGGCGGTGGCCGAAGCCACCATGTAAGAGTAGATGGCATGACACCGTGAAGATGTATCTTGGGTTCATAGCCAATACTCATCAATAAACTCACATATCATAAAATAATATTAAGAGAAATGATTTATCTTGCTTTCGGCATTATGGGGGGAGGGTTAGCCCAATAATTAGGACCACACTCCCCCTATATCCATGCCCACACCTAAACCAAATAAAGGAAGAAATATAGGTGAGCATGCAAGGGAGATCAAGTCAAGCTCCTTGAATCAATGATATTTAGCTCATTCCTCGAATAACAAAACCTTGCTTCATCAAGTTCCTTCGTGAAAATATCCGTAAGCTGATTCTTCATGCTCACAAAAGATAAGTCAATATCTCCACGAGCTACATGGTCTCGAATAAAATGAATGCGGATCTCAATATGTTTAGTCCTTGTGTGTTGCACCGAATTGTAAGCAATTTTAATGGAACTTTCATTGTCGCATAAAAGAGGCACTTTGTCACAATTGACACCATATTCCTTTAAAGTTTGCCTCATCCATAGTAATTGAGTGCGCACACTTGCAGCAACTACATATTCCACTTCGGCGGTGGAGAGAGATATGCAATTTTGCTTTTTTAGAAGACCAACATACCAAAGACCGTCCCAAAAATTGACAAGCTCCAGAAGTTGACTTCCTATCATCCGTGTCACTAGCCCAATCGGAATCTGTATAACCACATAAAGAGAAATTAGAGCCCTTGGGATACCAAAGACCAAAATTAGGGGAATGAACCAAATATCGGAAGATTCTCTTGACCACCACCAAGTGGATTTCTTTAGGAGCCACTTGATACCTTGCACACACACCTACACTCAACAAAATATCAGGTCTAGATGCACAAAGGTAAAGAAGAGAGCCGATCATTGACTGGTATACCTTTTGGTCCACATCTTTACCAGTGGGATTTAATTCAAGGTGACACTTTGTTTGCATCGGGGTAGCAACACCATTAAGATCAGTCATCTTGAATCGCTTGAGCATGTCTTGAATGTATTTTGATTTATTAATAAAAGTCCCTTCTCGTAGTTTCTTGATTTAAAAACCAAGAAAGAACATTAACTCGCCCATCATAGACATCTCAAACATGTCAGTCATAAGCTTTGAAAATTCATCGTTAAAAGCTTGGTTAGTTGAGCCAAAAATAATGTCATCAACATAGAGTTGGCATACTAAAAGATCCCCATTAACCTTCTTAGTAAAAAGAGTAGGGTCAATCTTCCCAACTTCAAAACCCCGATCTAACAATAACTCTTTAAGATGCTCATACCACGCCAGTGGGGCGTGTTTAAGGCCATGGAGCGCCTTATCGAGTTTGTATATGTGGTTAGGAAAGTGGTTGAAAGAGCATGTGGGCCCTCATGTGTGGTTTTGGTAATTAATGACAATCTCTATGGACTAATGTTTGCATTGAGTTGCACTTGTAGGATTTGGCCATTGGCTTAGCTTGGACCATGTGTTGGATTCAAGGTGGAAGAAATGAAGAAGAAGAAGCATTGTCCAAGGGCCTTGGGCCTTTTGGAATCATATTAAGTTAGTAGAAATGTTGTGCAAGATCAAGATGCGCCATATCTAGAAGATCTCATGCTTGAAGCTTGTCATTCTCGGTGGTCATGGATCGATGAAGACAAGGTCAAAGAAGAGGATTCCCCATGGTGTAAGGGGGAGAATATGCCAAGTATTCATCAAGCGAGTGCATGGAAGAGCAATCAAGAAAGGTCTCCATCTTGAGAAGGACAAGGTCATCTACATCATGCTCAAGGAAAAGTTATAATCTTGGTAGGTTTCCCTTTTTCTGATCTCATCTTGGTAGTTGGGAGACCAGGTTTAGGATAGATAAGCGTACTATCAAGATGGGCTCTCGAGTGAGTAGCTCGTTCATATCTTTCGGAGAGAGCTCAAACCATTGCATTCTTAGCATCATCTTTCTTGGTTGTTTGTTGGATCTTATCCATGTTTGGTTCTAGAGCTTGTGTTCATTACAAGCTCTAGTTCTTCAAAGATGGATCTCCCTTTTATATCTTATTGCGATTTTGATCTTGGAGGTTTTTTGGATCCTCACCAAGGGAGGTATCTCACACAATAATACTTGATACATTCTCCCTTGGTGGGATCCAATATTTTCAACAAAATTGGTTTCAGGTTAATTGAAGTTACCAAACTCTAGTTATTATTATTTGAAGTTTGCCCTTTTATTTGATTTAAAAAGAAAAAAAGAGGGATTTGTTCCTGGGCCAAGCGGTACTACCGCTACAGCTACCGGGCCCTTCCTAACGCGTGACCCAGCTCTCTACCTCGCCTGGCAGTGAAGCAGGCCCCACGACCGGCAGTATTACCGCCCGGCCTGGCCAATACTACCAGGCCGGCCCATTGCTGCTTTGCCTAGCTCGCTCGACCTGGCGTGCTTGCCAAGCCTTCGCGTGCTCGCTTTGCTCATGCGCTTGCCATCCTGATCCCCTGCACACGCCCTCGATCCCCTTGCTCTCTCTCATTCTCTCACCAGATCCCCGCGTCGCCAGTTCGTGTTGCTAATGGTTCAGGGTCCGGTAGTACCGCCCAGTCCAGGAATTTGGCCCCAACGGGCAGATTCCCCTTGGCCTCCTTTTATAGTCCACTTTCTCTCTCTTTTGGGTTACTTCTTTCTCATTTCCTCAAGCCTTGCCCTATTATTTGACATCTCTTGAGCATGATTTCTTTCTTCCCCTCCAATGGTTCTTGCATATATTTGAGAGAAAGATTGAGGAGACCTAGAACTAAATTTTGACCAAACCAAAACATCTCTTTGTGAGTTAATCTTTGGAATTTATGTCTACGCACTTCTATTCTTGTAGACAGTTGTTGGGCCTCCAAGTGCAGAGGTTTGTAGAAAAGCAGCAAGTTTTCCCTTAAGTGGATTACCCAAGGTTTATCGAATTCAGGGAGGAAGTGGTCAAAGGTATTCCCTCTCAACAACCCTGCAATCAAGATACAAGAAGTCTCTTGTGTCCCCAACACACCCAATACACTTGTCAGCTATATAGGTGCACTATTTCGGCAAAGAGATAGTGAAATACAAGTGGTATGGATAATTATAAGTGGTAATGGTGCTAGAAAATAACTTGGTGGCGTGGAAGAGACTAAAGGCAAACTGAAATAAAGATAGAAGCAAGCAAACATGTAACAGATCTAATAGCAAACAGTGTATCAATGCTTAGAAACAAGGCCTAGGGATCATACTTTCACTAGTGAACACTCTCATATAAATATCTTCTCTTTATGATACTACTCTTAACTACTCTCCGGTTGGACACTCTAATCCATGGTAGGGCTATAACAACACACCTCAAAGTAAGCCTTTCCGCATCTAGATAACCCCACACTGTCACCTTGAGCACTAGATGGTTCCAACAAACACCACAATTTCATAAAGACATCCAACTCCAAATATAAATCATAACAAGTATTTGTAATCTCTAGCCTAAGTGCCACCATGGTGTGCACGCTGTCACTTTCACACACATGGGGAGAGTAGAGATCTATTAAAGCACTTGAGTAGCAAGGTAGATCTACTTGATTACAAAGCTCATGATCACAATATGATCATGCATAGAGAGAGAGATGAACACATAGCTACCGATAGAACCCTTAGCCTTGAGGAAGAACTACTCCCTCCTCATCATGGGAATCAGCAACGACGATGGAGATGGTGGTGGAGATCGATGGAAATGGCTCCGGGGGCACTTCCCCATCCCAGCAGGGTGCCGGAACAGAGACTTTCTGTCCCCGAATCTCCCCTTCGGTGGCGGCGGTGCTGCGGAACTTTTTGTGGATTTTTGATTGACTCCTTAGGGTTTATACATCGGGAGGCTCTTATAGGCGAGAGGGGAGACCGAGGGGGTGCCGGAGGGGCCCACACCACCCCCTGGCGCAGCCTGGCCTGGCCCACGCCACAAGGTGGTGTGGCCACCCTCTGGCCCTTCTCCGTCTCGTATTCTGGCTCCAAGTGTCTTCCGGGAAAATAACAACTTTGGCTTTTGTCCCGTCCAATTCCGAGAATATTCATTGTCTGACTTCCTGAAACCAAAAACAGCAGAAAACAGGCAACTGGCACTGTGGTATCTTGTTAATAGGTTAGTCCAACAAAGTCTATGAAAAGTACTCCAAAGTTGGAACAAAACATAAGAAAGTAGATAAAACCAATCATGGAACATAAAAAATTATAGATACATTTGCAATGTATCAACATCCCCAAGCTTAACTCCTGCTCGTCCTATAGTAGGTAAGTGATAAAACGAAAGAATAATTTTTGAGGTGACATGCACCATTGTAAACTTGATCAAAGTATTTGTAAAACGTTCAGTGATGGGATCATAGTACTTCAATCATAACATGAAAGACTAAGTACTAGCAATAAGACAAACAAACTATGTTGCAACATGAAAAGGCACAAACAAAAGATTCATGAATAACAATGCTTTGCAAGATGTTTGTTTGTTTCACATAAAGAAAACATAGCATAATGTCATTTAGCTTGTCCCTCATAGAGTAGAAAAACATAAATGCATAGGACACCTTCGAAGTTCATAAGAGTGACTAGATACAAATAGTTTAAAACAAGCAATATCAAGTTATGCATCAATCAACTAGTCTTGGGACAATGCACATAGAACTAAGAATGGCCACTATGCTCTCAAAGAAGGTGCATAAAGGTAGAAGGTGGAGACTCAACATAAAAGTAAAAGAAAGGCCTTCATAGAAGGAAGCAGAGATTCAAGTTTCATAAAGAGCTTCCAAAAATTATGGTACTTATTAGGTTTCAGCTCTCATTGCCCCTATCATAAGCATCTTTAGGTGATTAAGGTTAAAGTGACACAACTAAGAGGATATGCTTGACAAGTTATAAGCTAAAATCTCATGCCCCTTACTTACGAGTACTGAACCTCATGCTACTCAACTTTAGTCACAAGTAAGCTCTTGTCACTGTAAGTACATATGTATCATATAGAACCACCAATGGGGTACCCCTTGCACATGATACAGGAGCTACCCCATAATCAAAATGACAAGGCAAGCAGACAATGAGCATCTTAGCGATCTTTTTATTTGCTATTTGCATAGGTTTTTATTGAGGATGCTTCATAGAGTGCTCATTATGGTTATGCTGCAAGTTTCCACCATGATTAGGCATGGCTTAGGCTAGCGGCCCAGGCGTTTCTCTAACACACATACAAACTCCATGATCTTACAAGTTCCACTTTTATTTCACACCGCCGGGATCCATAAGCAAAAGAACATGATATCAACGGGGTACAAAGTACAAGTGCAATGTTGAAAGCGTTCCCGTGATACATGGTTCTGCTAACTTTAACTTATAAAGCGCAAGCATATACGCAACAAAGATGGACACAATGGGTCAAGTTTATTAATTGCAAGAAAGTAAAGTGTTCCATCAAGTTCATGAGAGCTTTAATCACTAATTTTCACATAACAAGTTTAATTCAGAAGGTGGACAAAAGCATGAATATACTTGGAATAGCATATGCTAATAGGTAGGTATGGTGGACTCTTTGGAATAACTTGGTTTAAGGAGTTGGATGCATGAGTGGGACTCATACTTGATTACAGAGGCTAGCAAAAGACTGGGAGCGACCAACTAAGAGAGCAATAATGGCCATAATCATGCAGAGCAACAAAACATCATTAATCAAAGCATAAAGTGATACTACAAGTTGAAAACTAAAGGATCATAAAGGCTTATGGTGACTTGGGATATTCATAACATGGTGTGAGCATGTGCCAAGTCAACCCAAATAAAGCATCAAAGGAGAATACCACAATATTATGCTTTAATATGCTAAAACAACGCATGATTCTTCAAAGGCACATTAAGCAATCTCAATTTTTTATAACAAGTCGTGCTACAGCAAAGAATACTAAGCATAAAGCCAAAACAATATCAAGCATGACATGACAAAGCATAGGCCACAGTCAAAAACAATCTCTCTTTACCATTTAAGCATGAACTTTTCCTACTCTTTTCCAATCCAAACCAAACTATTTGAAAACCAATGTATGAAAGAGGGGGTCCAACCAATTTATTCAGAAAACTAAGAAAACCAAGCAAACGAAAAACCAAAACGAAAATGAAAAATAAGACGCTCCAAGAACAACACAACTGTGCATGAAACAATAAAAATGAAGTGTTTGGAAGGAACCTGGGATTTTTATTGATGAAGAAGGGGATGCCTTGGGCATCCCCAAGCTTTGACGCTTGTACTTATTGGATATTTCTTGGGGTGACACGCGTGGAATCCCTAAGCTTGAGCTTTAGTCCATCCTTCATCTCATTACTCATTCCTTCCATACACCTGAAATTTTTCCTTCATACAAAACTTCACACAATCTTTATTAGCAACATTAGTGCACTCAAGATAATAAGTCTTTTAGGTTCAGTTCTAACACCAATAAAACTTTCGTTAAAACACAAGCTACCGTAGCACTTCCCTCAGAAAGCTCAGTTCCCCAAAAGAACTCAAAAAGGAACCAACAAGAAGCAAATGCAAATAATGGCATAAATCTGTCAAAACAGACCAGCAGGTAAAGAATTTTTTTTTCGACGACCTTCTGTTGCTCAAATCAAAAAGAGTTGAACTAACTAAAGTTAGATAAAAACCTGGGGCAAAAGCACAAAACTTCATGCCTCAAAAGGATGTACAGAGATTTTACACGATTTTTTACGGTGAAGAACAGAAATCTGTTTCGGGACAACAACTTTCCCAAGCATTACTTCTCTCTCATTAGAGGTTACTCTTGGCACAAAAAGCAAATAAAAAGGATAAGGAGCGGTTATTACTGAAGTAATAACTTCCAATACTCATCTAAAACTTTTGGGTTATCTCCCAATAAGTACTTTTCTTTAACGCCTTTAAGTTAGGCATGATAATTTGAGAAGATGCTCACATAAGAAATATAAATTAAAGTAAAAGAGAGCATCAAGAAGCAAATTCAAAACACATTTAAGTCTAACTCACTTCCTATGCATAGGAATCTTGTAAAGAAACAAGTCATGAAAACACAAAGCAACAAGCATAGTAAAGCAAAACAAGTGCAACTTCAAGACTTTCAACATAAAGAGGGGAACTTAATATTATTGAGATGCATAAAACCATATTTCCCTCTCTCATAATAACTTTCAGTAGCATCATGAATAAAATTAAAAATATAACTATCACATAAAACATTCTTATCATGAGCCACATGCATATAATCATTATTACTTCCCACATAAGCATAATTATCCTTATTAATTGTAGTGGGAGAAAATTCAACGAAATAGCTATCATTATTATTCTCATCACCATAATCATCAAATATAGGAGGCATATTGTAATCATTAACTTTCTCCTCAATAGTACGTGGACTGAAAATATCATATTCATCATTGCAATCATCATATATTAGAGGCATAGTATCATCAAAGTAAATTTTCTCCTCCGTGCTTTGGGGGCTAAAAGATCATTCTCATAAAAACTAGCTTCCCCAAGCTTAGACTTTTCCATAGCATTAGCAATAATGGTGTCCAAAGAATTCATACTAACAACATTGCTATTAGCATGCAAAGAAAGTTCCATAGGTTTTTTAATTTTCTCTACAAACACTTCATGTCCTAACTCAAGATAAATACTATAAAGCTCTCTATTTTTTTCCATTAAGCCTAACTAGTGAAAACAAGAAACAAAAAGACAAAATTGCATAATCTAAAGGAAATTACTTCGAGCAATCACACCGGAGGATGTGAGTACCTTTTACCTTACCTCCCGGCAACGGCGCCAGAAAATAGCTTGATGTCTACGCACTTCTATTCTTGTAGACAGTTGTTGGGCCTCCAAGTGCAGAGGTTTGTAGAACAGCAGCAAGTTTTCCCTTAAGTGGATTACCCAAGGTTTATCGAATTCAGGGAGGAAGTGGTCAAAGGTATTCCCTCTCAAGCAACCTTGCAATCAAGATACAAGAAGTCTCTTGTGTCCCCAACACACCCAATACACTTGTCTGGTGTATAGGTGCACTATTTCGGCAAAGAGATAGTGAAATACAAGTGGTATGGATAATTATAAGTGGTAACGGTGCTAGAAAATAACTTGATGGCGTGGAAGAGACTAAAGGCAAACTGAAATAAAGATAGAAGCAAGCAAACATGTAACAAATCTAATAGCAAACGGTGTATCAATGCTTAGAAACAAGGCCTAGGGATCATACTTTCACTAGTGAACACTCTCATATAAATATCTTCGCTTTATGATACTACTCTCCGGTTGGACACTCTAAATCATGGTAGGGCTATAACAACACACCTCAAAGTAAGCCTTTCCGCATCTAGATAACCCCACACTGTCACCTTGAGCACTAGATGGTTCCAACAAACACCACAATTTCATAAAGACATCCAACTCCAAATATAACTCATAACAAGTATTTGTAATCTCTAGCCTAAGTGCCAGCATGGTGTGCACGCTGTCACTTTCACACACATGGGGAGAGTAGAGATCTATTAAAGCACTTGAGTAGCAAGGTAGATCTACTTGATTACAAAGCTCATGATCACAATATGATCATGCATAGAGAGAGAGATGAACACATAGCTACCGGTAGAACCCTTAGCCTTGAGGAAGAACTACTCCCTCCTCATCATGGGAATCAGCAACGGCGATGGAGATGGTGGTGGAGATCGATAGAGATGGCTCCGGGGGCACTTCCCCGTCCCAGCAGGGTGCCGGAATAGAGACTTTCTGTCCCCCGAATCTCCCCTTCGGTGGCAGCGGCGCTGCATAACTTTTCGTGGATTTCTGATTGACTCCTTAGGGTTTATGCATCGGGAGGCTCTTATAGGCGAGAGGGGAGACCGAGGGTGTGCCGGAGGGGCCCACACCACCCCCTGGCGCGACCTGGCCTGGCCTGTGCCACCAGTTGGTGTGGCCACCCTCTGGCCCTTCTCCGTCTCGTATTCTGGCTCCAAGCGTCTTCCGGGAAAATAACAACTTTGGCTTTTGTCCCGTCCAATTCTGAGAATATTCATTTTCTGACTTCCTAAAACCAAAAACGGCAGAAAACAGGCAACTGGCACTGTGGCATCTTGTTAATAGGTTAGTCCAAGAAAGTCTATGAAAAGTACTCCAAAGTTGGAACAAAACATAAGAAAGTAGATAAAACCAAGCATGGAACATCAAAAATTATAGATACATTTGCAATGTATTAGGAATCTAGATCTTGGAGGATTTTTTGTTCTCCTTTGGTTCTTCCTCTCTTATTCCCCCAATTGCTTTAGTAGCTTTGTTGGAATTTGAGAGTGGAGGATTGGAGCATCATTGCGGTGTTCTTGCGATTTGCATTAGGTGCATCGATTTGAGTTCTCCTCGAAGGATTTGGTTTGGGAAATCAACAAGCTTGTTCCTCTTGGGTTCTTGGAACCCTAGACGGTTGTGTGGCATTTGTGGTGAGTTCTTGGGGCCTTCAATTAAGTTGTGAAGCTCTCCCCAAGACTTTGGCCTTGGTGGCGATTATTAGGAGCCTCCAATTAAGTTGTGGAAATTTCCCCAATGTTGTACGGATTTGGTGACCGTCCTCAAGTGTCCCATAGTGGAACGGGTGCTTGCCGTGTGATGGGTGCTCGGGAGAATAGGGTGAGGCCTCTTGTGGCGTTGGTGGTCTTAGTACCGCCCACCCCTCCAACGAGATGTACTCTCTTGTTGGGCAGAACTCGGTAAAATATCGGCGTCCCCGCGTGCCTCGGTTATATCTATACCCGAGCTCTTTACTTATGCAGTTTACATTGTGATAGCCTTCGTTCTTGAAGTAACCTATCTTGCTATCGCATTGTTGCTTGTCTTGCTTAGCATAAGTTCTTGGTGCACATAGGTGAACCTTAGTATCTATAGGCTTTGACAAAAGAAAATGCTATTTTTATTCCGCCATTGTTAAGCCCATCTCGTAAAAGTTTTTAACCGCCTATTCACCCCCCCCCCCCCCCTCAGGGCGGCATCTGTGACCTTTCAGTTAGGGTCCTCGAAGCCCGGGGGTTGCTTAACATAGACCAAATCATGTAATGGACCATTAAGAAATGCACTTTTAACATCCATTTGCTATAATTTAAAGTTATGATGAGCTACATAAGCAAGGAGGATACGGATGGACTCAAGGCGAGCCACTAGAGCATAAGTCTCGCCGAAGTCGATGCCTTCCACTTGGGAAAAAACTTCTTCCACAAGTCTTGCCTTCTTCCTCACAAAAATTCCATTCTCATCTTGCTTATTCTTGAAGATCCACTTTGTGCCGATAACATTGCAGCACTCCTTAGGCTTCTCAATGATCTTCTAGACTTTGTTGCGCTCAAAATTGTTGATCTCTTCATGCATAGCCACAACCCAGTCCAGATCTTCAAGAGCTTCAAAAACCTTCTAGGGTTCAACCATAGATATATGTGCTTGATGGTTGATGAATTTTGCAAGTTCACTCATAGTGGACACTCGTCTCCTTAGGTCGCCAACCACTCTATCAAGTGTGTGACCTCTGAGTTCAAGATTCCTTTCAGCTCTAGCCCTGCATCGAATTTCAATTTCTTCATTGTTCCTTGGAGGGATGAATTCATCATCTTGCTCATCATCTTAGCTATTAGTTTGTACAGCAAATTGTTTAGCACTGATAGTTGGAGAAGAAGCATGCCCTTGATCTTGATCAGCACCCGTAATAGGAGGTTCTGTTCTGAGCTTCTAGGGCTAGATAATCCGGTCGAGGGAGTGGCCGAATAATCTGGCCTAGGAGTTTCAGCAACATTTTCATCATTCCTTGGTGGTGAAGGTGATGCAGGGCCGGATAATCTGGCCTCCCTAGCTGGATAATATGGCCTAGGACTTTGGCTTGATGGTCTTTAGAAGATTGTTGTGTCGGGGTAGTAGTTGGTTCATCAGGTGGGGTTTATTGATCTTGTGTAGATGAGGGCTCTACTTGAGTAGGTCATTGTCCTTCCCGACCCGCCATAAGGAGTTCCTCAATGAGGTGGTAGAATCCCACACCAATTCTTCTTATGGCCTCTTGGGGTATTTCAACATCTGTATCACAATAATCAACTTGCCCCACATGGGAGCCGTCATTCTCTTCGAACACCACACTACAAGATTCCACAACAATCCCGGTGGTCTTGTTGTAGACTCTATAAGTGTGGTATTCAGCACCATAACCAATAAAAAAGCCTTCCAAAGCCTTAGACTCGAATTTAGATAAACGAACTCCTTTAATGAGAAAGAAACACTTACAACCAAATACTCGGAAGTATGAAATTTTTGGCTTGTTACCGGTAAGTATCTCATATGGGGTCTTGTCCAAGAGCTTGCGGAGGTAGAGCCGGTTTGACAAGTGACACGCGGTGGATATGTCTTCAGCCCAAAATTTGCACGGTGACTTGAATTCAACCAACATAGATCTTTTCATATCCATCAAGGTTCAGTTCTTCCTCTCAGCTACACCATTTTGTTGAGGGGTATATGCAGCAGAATATTGATGTCATATCCCCTCTTCACTCTAGAATTTATTCAAGGGGTATACGCAGCAGAATATTGATGTCATATCCCCTCTTCACTCGAGAATTTATTGTGTTGTCGTTGAACCTCATTGGCAAAATCGATGACGGTCTGTTGGGTTTCACTTTTCTGCTTGAAGAAATAAACCCATGTGTACCTTGAGTAGTCATCAACAATTACCAGCCAATACTTCTTCCCACCAAGACTGGCATGAGACGAAGGACCAAAGAGATCCACATGAAGAAGCTCTAAGATCCTATTTGACGATAAGATAGTTTTTCTTTGATGGGGAGAGTCGTGCATCTTTCCTTCAACACAAGCCCTACAAACATGATCTTTGGCAAAGGAAACATTTTCTTTTAGTCCAAGGATGTGGCCGCCCTTGTGAAGACTTTACAAAGTTCTCATGTTGATGTGGGCTAGGCAGCGATGCCATAACCAGCCCACATCAGCCTTTCCGAATAGGCACATCGGACCTGCAGTGGTTTTCCCTGAAAAGTCCACCACATACAAGTCATTTTGGACGTACCCAACGAAAGCTACCTTGAGAGACTTGCTCCACAAGAGTACCACAATATCATCATCAATGAAAAAAGAAAATCCCATCTTACCAAGGGCACGAACACAAAGTAATTTGTAACCAAGGGTCTCAACAAGCATGACGTCCACGAGACATATATTGTGGGAAACCACAACTTTGTCGAGGCCCAATACCTTTGACTTGGACTTGTCACCATAGGAGACGGTAATTTGATCATGATTAGGCCTCATCTCCGTGATGATCTCCTTGCTTCCGGTCATATGACTTGTGCATCCACTATCAAGCACCCATTTCGACCCACCGGAAGCATAGCCCTACAAGAAAAATACTTCTTGGTTTTAGGTGCCCATTTTCAATGGGTCCTCTAATGTTAGTAACAAGGGTCTTTGGAACCCAAATAGACCAAGCAATGTAATTATCATAAGGACCTACATAAATAGCATAAACGTCACCATAATAATCATGAAAATAACTCATAATGAGGATTATTAGACCCTGTAAAACCAACATAATTAGTTTTGTCCTTCGTGATGTTCTTTTCAATGGTGCTTGTCTTTGCTTGAGTATTCTTGGCCTTTATTTTCTTGTTATTCTTATTCTTGGTATTGCGAACATAGCCAAGTCCCTCCTTTCCATTGTTTGTCCTTTGCTTTCTCAAGATCTCATCAAGGACTTCCTTACCTTTGGGTTGAGATGACTTGGCAAGCTCAACTTTCAACCTTGCATTTTCTTGAAGAATGTTTTCATGATTGCACATCGATGTAGAGGTTCTAGGGACATCATACTTGGTTAGTAGAGTTTGGAGCTGGTCATGAGACTCGTTGAGAATAGAGTATTCACTCTCCAAAGCCTTGTGAGCGATGTCAACTATCTCATACTTCTCGGAAAGTCTAGCATGAGCAGCCCCAAATTCAACCTTCTCTCCTTTTATCTTTTTTACCTTAGCAATAGCTTGATCATGTTCCTTCACAAGTTTGGCCAAGAGTTCGTCATTGGAATCCTCAATTGAATCAAGTCTCTCTTCAGGCCCAAATTTCTTCTTCTTCTAGAGCATTTTTCAAAGATGCAATTTCCATTGCATCCTCCCTTTCAATTCTTCCCTTTTCTTCAAGGAGTTCTTCCAAGTGAGCAAGTTGACTCATGAGAGCCTCAAAATGCAGTTTTCATTCACCTTCCAAGTTAGTTATAAAACAATCCAATGCAATAACTTCTTCCTTAATGTTAAGACTAGTGGCATCATCCATATCGGTATTCATGGTAGTCTTAAGAAAGGAAGTGATAGTAGGTGATACCTTAGAACCTCTTGCCATGAGGCAAGTGACGTTCTTGTTGTAGATATTCTCATTTGGAGAATTGAAGAGTGAAACGGTTGGTGTAGACGTAATGGCTATTGCAGCCACCTCTCTTGAACTATCATCACCTTCTTCATCTTCACTTGCGGCTGAGTACTCCTCTTGGGCTACCAACACAATCTTTGGTTATTTCTTGTAAGAGCCATTCTTCTTGAAAAATGGCTTCTTGTGAGGAGCCTTTGACTTTTCTTTGAGAATTAATCTCCCCCCATGGTCTTATCTACTTTGATAGGGGCATTCAACTACGAAGTGCATACGGTCACCGCAATTGTAGCAAGACCTTAGTTTTGGAACATTTTCTTTCCTTCCACTTGACCCATTCTTGCGCTCAAGTTCAGATTTTTCTTTTGCTAGGTCCTTGCAAAAGTTTCTTGCATAGAATGCCATGTACTCACCATGAGCAAGCTTTACCTCCTCGGGACAGCTCATCGATACTATGTCAAAACTCCTACCATCTTCATCTTGTTCAATGACATTGGCCTTCAACACAACATTCACACCTTTTTGCATTCCATTTGCTCGGGCACAAGCATCTTCAGTGTTCTTTGCCGCAACTTTGAATCCAGCCATTTCTTGCATGACTTCGTTGGAAGTAATTTGGTGATATTTATGTCTACCTTGTAAGCTCTTC
This sequence comes from Avena eriantha, assembly GCA_910589775.1. Classification (NCBI taxonomy): domain Eukaryota; kingdom Viridiplantae; phylum Streptophyta; class Magnoliopsida; order Poales; family Poaceae; genus Avena; species Avena eriantha. The sequence goes on from OU342744.1 coordinate 298,885,925, forward strand.
AAATTTTTGGGCTCAAATGGCGTGAGAGCACTCAAATATTTCATCTTGATCCACGCATCATCAACATGTGTGGCACCATGATTTCTTAAGGTTGTGGCAATGCCCTTGAGCCTTCTACACATGTCTTCGTGGTCCTCACCATCCAACATATAGAACTCTTCGGCTTCATTGCTTAGAGCATCATACCTATTTATTCTCATCTTCTCATTTCTAATGAATAGGTCGGTGAGGGCATCCCAAGCTTCCTTGGTGGTGTTGAAATGTTCAATGTGTGGCATGTCCTTGGGACCCACACCGAGCTAAATCATGTGTAGAGCGGTTGCATTGAGTTGACTATCAGCAACTTCTCTTCTTGTCAAGTTGTTGGGATCCCCAACATGGAGACCACCTTCAGTGATCCTCCATAGCTCAATGGACGAACTGCACACATGAGATTTCATCAAGAATTGCCATTGATTAAAGGAAGATGCAGTAAGCTTGGGTGGATCACCCCTATTATTTATATGAGGGTGAGGGATTGGTGGATCAGGTGAATATAAGTGAGAGACCTCACTATAGTCCTCATTACCACACCCCCTTTTTGGAAGAGGAGCCATTATTTTTATATTCACCTTCCAACTCCTTTGCTTTGGAGTTAGCCTTGGATTTGTCCTTAGAAATAGGAGTTGAAGGCTCAGTAGTAGATGGAGGAATAACCGTGGGTGGCGAGAGACGCGCTATCTTTTCACGCATCTCTTGCATTTGGGTCTCCATGGTTTTTACCAAGGTTGATTCCAACGACTTGAGATCATCCATGGTGACCTTGTCCACTGCCTCACTACCATATCCCTTAGTACCCATACTCTCTTAGGCGATAAAGCCTAAATAAATGATGACTGCAAGTGCACAGATCGTTTGTAGCTAGTTTTGAAATAAAGATATCGATCACATAGGGAGAAGTAGTCTGAAGTCTAATAACTCTTGAATTAAATACTACAATAGAAATGCTAAATAAAGTTCTAAGTAACAAGATAAAATGCGAATATTGTGTAAAAAGGTGTTTTGGGGTTTTTGGTATAAGAGAACAATAAGTGAAGTAAAACAATTGAACACAGAAAGTAAGTATCGCGTATGTAAAAGAGATTGGAACTGCAATAGGAAAAAAGCATTCTCAGGGAGTAGCAGATACACCTCTAGCATTATAAAGAGCTAAGGTAAAGATTATTATCATGAACATTCGCAACTATGTATGTGTGGGAGGAACTTCGTATTTGGACAAATAGGCAGCAACCACTGCTCACATCATCCTCATAACCACGACATCGATCAAATTACTACGCTATTAAGGGACGTAATCATGTAGGACATATCCCATGGCATGGATAGTGTTTCGTGAGTTTCCTCGGTTCCCAAGTTGATATGTAAGGGGTGCCAATAGTTTTATGGTCACTGTAAGTGCTAACACACCTCCGTCTACCAACAAGTAGTTCCCTCCATCAAGTCCCCACGAGAGGCAAATATTGAGAGGTCAACTTCTCCCAACATCAAGATGAAGACAATCTAACACATGATCACAACGATGAATATCATCATAAACTTTATCGTCTTTCAATCCCATACTAGGGTTTCTCCATCTCCCCAAGAACTAATGATTTACTTAGACATGGAGGCAATCAACATCATGACAATAATAATGAAATCTATCATAGATGAATAGTACTTATATAAATCCACAATGAGTACGGGAATTACAACAAGATCTAGACAATATGTAGATGGGATGGATGGATATGGTGGTGATGCAACAGTTGATGATGAAGATTGATGCCTTAGCCTCCCGGATCTGCGCAGGGCGAAGATGGATCCCCGGTGGACGAGTTCCCCCTCCAAATGCCTTCTGGAGGTGAGGTTTTAGCGATTTCTGGTTGTTCTATATGTCGTCTCTCCGATCCAGTTGCACGGGTGAAACTATTTGAAGAGGCGGTGGTGGCGCCAACTATACGGCCGGAATTTTATTCCCGCCGTATAGTTGGTCGTTAAACCGTCTGTATGCCTTGATCGCTTTGGGTTTTCTTCTGGTATTATTGATATTTCCCAAATAAGTGATTTATGTTGTTTTTGACTCCCTTTCTCCCCAATACAACTTCTCCAAGAATTGTGTCCATTGTATCCATCATCTTTCCCGATCCTGGTGAAAATAGACATAAATGTGCATGTGAACACTGTAAAATACCAAGATCCTACAACTACAATGCAAAATAATAATATAAAACATGATGCAAATATGCACTCATCAATAAAGAGCCAAGGCTCTGATACCAATTGAAATGGATCGTATGGGCACCTAGAGGGGGGTGAATAGGTGCTACACCAAATTTTTAGTTCTTTTTCAGTTTTAGGCTTACCACAAAGGTAAATTCTCTAGATATGCAACTACGATAGATTTCCATATATGTAAACCTAACTACTAAACAAGTAAATGCGGAGAGAGTAGAACGAGGTAACCGTAGTGAAGCATGTGGAGACACATGATTTGTTTTACCACAGTTCCTTCCTTGTTAAGGGAAGTACATCTGCGTTGGAGGGGTGGGCGGTACTAAGACCACCACGCCACAATAGGCCTCACCCTGTTCTCTGATGGATCTCGCCACCAAAGTCCTGATCCACCTTCCACTATTTGGCACCCTTCTAGGTGGGAACCGGTGCCTTTACAACTCTAACGGGACACACATGCACAACTAAATTGGAGGATCTCGTGATGACAACAAGCTACCACAAGAACAAGTTAATCAATAACAGAAATTAAGATACAAAGATTTGCAAGAAACACTAGATCAAGAATCATCCAAGTGAATGGAGGGGTAGCAAAGATCTTGATGGATGTCGATGTAGATCAAAGTCTCCTCCTTCGATTCCCCAAAGCCCGGAGACTTTGAGTGATTCAAGATGGATATTGTGCTTGAATCAATATGAATAGGGCAGAGCTTGTTCGCAGGATCCAAGAGATCTGAAAAGGGGATCTAAGGGGCTATTTATAGCCCCACACGAAAAGTTGTCGTTGGATGATTTGGGGGCCAGATTATCCGGCCTAAGTAGGGGCCGGATTATCCGACCGGCGCAAACATCTAGCCCTAGCATGTACAATCCGGACTAAAAGTCCGGCCCCTCACAGCGTGACACGCCTTGGTTGCCTTTGCCAAAAAAACTGGAGGGGTAGATTATCCGACCTGGGCGAATGCTCCAGCCCTAGCTGGTTAATCCAGGAAGAAACTCTGCCCCCACACAGCGTGACTCTCCTTGGTGGCGTTGGCAAACTTTTGGGGGCGGTTTATCCGGCCTGGGCGAATGCTCCGGCCCTGGCCGGTTAATCCCGGGAGAAGCTCTGCCCCCACATAGCACGACGCACCTTGTTGTCTTTGGCAAACTTGGTGGGGCGGATAATCTGGCCCTTGGTAGGGGCGGATAATCCGCCCCCCAAAACTCTGGTTTAACAGTATTTGGGTGGAAACAAGGTTCTGCACACTAAACACACAATTAAATAATCTTTGACATTGCTATCTAACACACAGAATAATAGGGAGCATAAAATGTTCTTTCAGCGTCTCCATCTCAGGTGTGGAGGTTTATATGTGGGCCTTGGAGTATTGAAGCAAGGACGACTAAAGAGGATTGGCACGGGTGAGAATACGCACCCATGGAATGACCGGTGGATTCCTAGGGACAGGATTTTGTGTCCAATTGCATGTTTAATGGACTACCCACCTACGTAGGTTCCGGAGTTCACTGAGCCTATTATGGTCGTATAAAGGGAAGAAAAGCTGTGGGAGTACATCCTACTAGTGGATGTCAAGCTGATCTTGTAGATACCGTTGAGCAGCAGGTGATAGACCGATTTCTGGTCATGGCACTATGATCGGAAGGGGATCTTCTCAGTAAGATCTGCATATCGGATGCTGGTGAGTACAAAGGAGAAGTGAGAAGCTTGGCTGGGTAATGTAGCATTGGCCTTGAATGAAGCGTTGATTGAAAAGCAGTGGTCATCGCTATGCAGACGCAGGTTCCATCCAAGGTGAAAGTCTTCCTTTCGAGACTAGCCACACAATCGATACCAACCAATGATGTACACAATCATCGAGACATGGCTGACAATGATAGGTATCAGATGTGTGGGGCGCCGGACTCCTGGAAACACGCTTTGATCGAATGCATGATGTCTCATTGTGTCTAGTCATTGGTCGACAAGGAGGTCACAACACATATGATCGGATGCGATGAAGGAGAGGCTCGGAAGTGGCTTGCATTCATGACCGAGACACTAAAGCAGGAGGACCAGACTATGGTCTTTATGACCCTATGGGCGATCTGGCATGCCCCGAGGAAAGCTATACATGAGAAGATTTACCAAAGTCCACTCTCGATTCATCATTTTGTAGAAAACTGCAAGTGGGAGTGCAGGTGAACGGGAAGAATACCACACCGGTAGATGCGAGTACGAAGAAATGGACTCCACCAACTGTAGGTGTCGTCAAGATCAATGTCGACGTAGTCGTGAGCAAAAACACGGGCTATGGTTCGGTAGCGGCGGTTGCTAGGGACAAGCACGGCAGATTCAGGGGAGCATCTGCAAGGGTCTTCCCGGGAAAGATGGATGCGGAAACGCTCGATGCTTTGGCTGCCCGGGAAGCGGTGGATTTGGCTATGGACATTGATGCTCAGAAGGTTTGGGTTGTTAGTGACTGTTGCAATGTAATCACTAACCTGAAGGAGGGAACGATGGGAGTTTAGGCTCATATCATCAGCAAGATCCTTTACTCAAAGACGAGGTTTAGTTCTTTACAGTTTTGTTTTGAAAGTAGGGTTTTGAATAAAGAGGCTCATGACCTCGCTAGAAGTGTAGTGAAGTGTAGTTTGTGATGATCAAGGTCGCCGCCTGTGGCTAATCCAGCCCATTTGTTGCCTTTGTATTCCTTCTGTACTTGAAGTTTAATAAGGCGGCCTTAAACCCTAAAAAGGGATGGCCTAAATTGCCCTCACTCGTTTTCTCATTTATAGGAAGGAAGAATATTTTCCCAACTTGGAATAACATGGCACCGACCGTCGAATAGAGTACTTGTTATAAGAGCATCTCTACTCGGGTTCCCAGGGCGTTTTTTGGTCTCGACGGCGATTTTTCGCCCAGTCGCGTTCCCAGGACGTCAGTTTCGTCTGGGTTTGGCCCAACTTCCATCCGGCGTTCCCAGGTCGAACCCAGGATGCTGGGAACCGCCTAGGAACACCGGACGCTGCCATTTTGGGAAAACTAGGCCCCATTACGCTGAACTAGGACGAATTTTGAGCCAAATTTGGGCGAACTAGTCCAAACTATGCCGAACTAGACCGAATTTTGAGCCGAATTCGGGCGAGCTAGATCAAATTTGAGCGAACTAGACCAAACTAGGCCGAATTTGAGCCAATTTGGGCGAACTAGCCCAAACTAGGCCGAACTTGGCCAAACTAGGCCAAAGTAGGCCGAATTTTGGCTGAATTTTGGGGAACTAGGCCCAACTAGTCCAAATTTTAGCCGAATTTGGGCAAACTAGGCCAAAGTAGGCCAAATTTGGGCGAACTAGACCAAACTAGTCCGAATTTTAGCCGAATTTGGACGAACTAGGCCTAACTGGGCTAATTAATTTGAGACAAAATTTGGACGAACTAGGCCAAAGTAGGCCAAATTTGAGCCGAGATCATCAAACTAGGCCGAACTATGCCGAATTAGGCCAATCTATTTTGAACTAGGCCAAATTTAATTCGGGAAAATATCGTCGTTTTTGCCTTGCCTGGAAACCGCGCCTGGAAACGTGAGTGGGAAACTGGGCATTCTGAGGCAAAAACTACTTCATCCGGCGGTATAGCGCTGTGGATTTTGAGCTGGGAACGCAACGAGTGGAGATGCTCTAAGAATCCGAGGCTTTGATTGCGGGTAATTTTCACAGACAAGCTGCCCACCATTTATTCCATGGATAAACAACGGATTATCCGTGGTACACGCTGCCGGACAAACGAATCTCCAACTCATAGTCAAGGACACGGCATTTATTCCTCTCAACAAACCCGCGAAGTACAATAGGGTACATTCAGCTGGCTATAAAAGATAAAATAGTATAATTTGGGTGAGGTGGAGGAGAGAAGATAAGCCGGCTGTAAGTTAAGAGCCGGCTTTAGCACGTACTCCTAGGCACTTTATGAGAGTGACAAGTGGACCACATATTGATTAAGTGGTATACTTTTGGAGCCAACTATTGTACATACTGACTATATAGTTGACTATAGATGACGTGTCACTTGCTTATAGCCAACGACCAGCTACATTATTGAACTTGCTCTAAGGCTTTTTACAATGGAGGATCTCTTAGCACGTTTTTATAGGAGTACTTAAAACTTAAGAAACATGTATGACAATGGGAGTGTTTCTTAGTTGGTGTTTATTAAAAGGGTTGCATTTAATTGATTCTAGTCTCATACATGTGTGTGATTGTAGCCAAGTCTTTTGCCTATGGTACCGTGCAAGGGGTGTACCTTAACTAAGATACAACAATATTTTCTTTTTTATTAAATGACACACTTTCTTTTTTATTAAATGACATGCCACATAGGCAAAGTATCTAGGATACTGTGGTAAGAAACACCCATTGTAAAAGGCCTAATCTTTCACTAATCTTTCACTTGAATAATCAAGCCAGCTCAGTGGCAGTCATTGAATCCCATCTTCTAAAAGGTTTACCTTCCTCGCCCAACGACACTTCACTATAATAACCATAAATGCGAAGTTTAATCTCTGAAATGAACGGCTGACTAAGTATGACCAGTGATAGTGATGCCTTTATGGTTTGCATGCATTGGCTTCAAGACGCCCAACAAACCGGCCAAGGAGGAACGAGCAAGGCAGTGAGCAACATGGCCTCCACTAACTGCTGTCTGTTGCTCAACCAACAACCTCCACAGCCCTTGAAAAAACCAGCAACAATATGTGGAGAAATACTCCCTCCGATCCAAAATAAGTGACGTGGGTTTGGCTAGATTTCGATGTATCTAGTCTTGTTTTAGTATAAGATACATCCGAATTATTTTGGGACGGAGGGAGTAGCAAAAATAGAAAAATTGTTCTTGTTGCCTCCATGGCAAGATCGCATTTCTTCAAGGCTTATGGTTCGCTATTGTCGACGTTGTTGTTGCAAGATTTACAAATTTAACGAACACTGAGTAGCACTTCACCTTCAGATTGGAACAAGGCTGGAGGTTCTATGCTCTAGATCCACCTGAATGCTAAGCGAAACCAGATTTTTATTTTCTACTAACTCCCAACACCAGTTCATAATCATGTCCATTTCACAAGAGCGAGGCAGAACAAACAACAGATTAATTGAACAAGTGACCATCATCTTACAGCAAGAACATGCAGGGAAGAAGACGAACATGCGAAAGATACATACAATCTTGAAAGAATAACAAATATCTCTTTTTCATATTAAGGTACAAATCTCTTTTTTTAACTTTACAACACCGATAGATCCCACCGGGCAGTGCCGGGGCAACACAACAGCGGCGGCAGCAACAGCAGCAGCAACCAAAGCAATTAACTAGGGAGTAATAAATATAGCATCAGCAGCAGTAGTGGTATAGCATCTGTACCGCCTGAACTGAAGAAGAACACAAGAGAAGCAGCAGCTTATTTCGAACTCCGACGGATCCGTGGCAGCAGCTTCAGCTTAGCCGCGGCAGCGTGTGATGCGGGAGCACCCGCGGTGGTAGGGGTTGGCCTGCGCGCCCGGGCGGCAGTTGTAGTAGCTGGCGCCGCGGCGGTTGCAGGGGACCTGGTTCCTCCGCAGCGCGCCGTAGCTGATGTAGCTGTTGCGGCCCTGCAGGATGCGGCGGTGCGCCTCGGCCGACGCCGACCCGAGCTCCCCCTCCGCGTCGTCGACGTCGTCGCCGTCCGCCTCGCCGCCGCACTCGCCGACGGTGCCGATGCACTGCCCGCGGCTAGAGAGGAGGCCGTGGAGCTGCATGTGGTGGTCGGCGCCAGCGATGGACGTCGCGGAGGCGGCGACGGCGAGCGCGAGGACGAGGATCAGGACGAGGCTCTTCACGCCGGCCATAGTGCGGCGGCGGCGAGGGGGAAAGGGAGAGGGAATGAATGCGCGTGGGGGAGCGTACAGCGAGGCCTTAGCTGTCCTGGTGTGACGAGAGGAGGAGCTGGGGGCGGGGGGGAGAGAGAGAGATAAGTGAGGTTGGGAAGCAGAGGTGTTGAAGAGGCGAGGTGGGACTAAATAAAAAGCGGTCCCAAGCCCGAACCGAAACAAGGACGGGACGCGTTTCGGCGCGGCGCGGTTGGGCGGCCGCGTGCGCTGAGCTGCGAGCTGCGGTGCGCAACAACTGGACACAACTCACGTCTCACGCGGAGGCGTGTAGCCAAAGACAATGGCCATGTGCGAGCCATGGAGATGACCGTAATACTACAACGGCATAATCCCCTGCTAATCATTTCCGCTACAAAGCTGTAATGGGACACGAGTCACGGGAACATGGAGGATCGTGGGGTGGACGGTGGTACCAGCTTTTTTCGATCAGGTGGGTTTTCCTGTCGAATTTGGGCATTGTCTCTTGGTTTGCTCAACTAGTGCTTTTGTCTTTTTTGAAAAACAAATAGCGCTAAAAGTAATAAAAACTACAAACAGGCTATTAGACAACCTAGCAATGATTTAAAAACTTTTTTTTAATAAAAAGTGTGCATACCCGACTTTGAATTAACTACTTATACGACCGAGAGGAAGGATCTTGAGGAGGAGCTAGTCGTTGAGAAAGATTGTGGCAACGCCTGCGCCAGCCAGGTTGATCCGAGTCGAAACTACTCCACCTCCACCACCGGACACCTGTCCTCTCGCCCTCACTCGAAGGGCGCCGCACCATAGGAAGGTAGAGTCGCTCACCCTGATCTTGAACGAACAGGACGACAGAGCATCCACTAAACAACATCGCGCCTGATCTCCTAACTAGGTGTAGTTCACCGGAAGAGCCGCACCACCGCCGCCAAGGGCGAGTCCACTTAATCTTGACATAAGCATCGAGAGCGGCATAGTAAAAGAAGAACCAACAATCCTAAACTACTCAACTCGTTCAAAGAACTTAAGCTTCCAAGGCGGCACCTCCAATAAGGTAACAACGTCGACGACGCTACCGTCGCCGAACCCGAAGGAGTTAAGGTTTCACCCGGAAAAACAAAATTGGAGACGAGAAATCTCGACGGTGCCTCCATCAAGGTAAGCGATGCCTAGAGACAACACCGTCGTCGTGGCCGAAAGGCCAAGTATTTTTCCCGAATTTCCCACTCCGACCTAAGCATCCGTCCATCACTGATCTATAGCCCTCCAGGCGGAGGCAAGATTTGGGGAGGGAGGTGAGGAGAGAGCAAGAGGTGAAGGCTCATGTCATGTCAAACATGGGCATCTGCTAACCCAAGCATTGTGCCACCTCCCGCCGCCTCCACTCTGCCCACGCGGCCAAGTAAGACATGCAGCATCCCGCGAACACCACCTAGCCGTAGAGTAGACACCGCCCATCAAACCCAGGGCGCTGCCCTGACATCCAAACTCCCCGAACCATCTATCTAAGACAAGTGAAAAACATGATGCCTCCATGAATCAGCAAACACCTTCTAGAACACCCAACACACACATAGCCCCTCAAAAGACACCAACTTGGCCGGCGAGATCCCCTGATATGGCCGACACGGGTCAAGTGTATCACAGACACTATAAGAAATGTCTCCATCCGCAACGGTTTGATCCGTCAAGCGTCGTAGAAGGTGCCTCTTTCGCAATTATTTTGTTTGCTTGACTATGGCCGATGGAAGTTTTTCTGTTTTGGCGTCCCTCTACTACGATAAAATCGAATGAGGACGAAACTCGACCGACACGTGGCAGAACTAAGATTTTCGGTTCCTCGCGTGATGTTGACTCACCGAAATCTTTTGAGACGTGTGGGCCTCGAATATCAGTATCTCTAGCGGACAATACTTTTTGGTCGCGCCTCTCTGATTTGAACCCGATAACGTTGCTCGATACATCTGCCGTTTAGGCAGGCTGCTGGATCCCCATGTTAGCCTCTCATTCGAAGGATCATGTGTATGATGAATTTTTCTTCTTCTTTAGCACTTCCCTGTTCTAAAATTGATAGCTTTGCTCGATGCATCTGCCGTTAATTCAGGCTGCTGGGTCTCCCATCTCAGCCACTCATTAAAAGAAATGTGTCTATGAAGGATTTTTTTCTTCGCTCGTGCTTTCATAATTTAAACTTGATAAAGTTTCTCAATGCATATGTCGTTTAGTCAGGTTGCTCGGACCCACATGTCAGACTCTCAATATAAGAATCGTGTGTATGATGTAATTTTTTTCTTTGCTTGCGTATCCCTGTTTTGACCTTCGCAACGTTGTTCGATGCATCGGTTGTTTGGTCTGGCAGCTGGGTTCACATGTCAGCCTCTTCTATACAGGAAACGTGTGTATGTTAGACATTTTTTTGGTCGCGTCCGCCGTTTTTATCTTGGAAACTTTACTCGATGTTCTAGCTAATTAGGTCACTGATGTTAGCCTCTCTGTACAAGAAATGTGTCTATGTCGAACTTTTTCTTTCGTTCGCTTCGGTTACTTTGACATTCTTAACATATCTCGATGTAACTGTGTATGGTCTGGCGGGCGGGTCAGGGGTATACAAGTACTTTAACTTTTTTTTCAAACCCGTCCGTTAAACTCGAGGGACGTTGCAGACTGGTGGTTCTGTGATGTCACTCTCTCCGTAAAGCAATATATTGCTACAATAAATAATGAAACTAAATACTAGACTTCTCTCTGTGCCCCAGGGCGCGAACGGTAGACATAACGTCCCATGATATGATCGCGCTACATCCGGGTGCAAGAGAAAAGATATGTTCTCGTATCGCTAAATAATACTGTTTTCAGGAACAAAGTGGCATTCTTATAGCGTGGGTCTCAGTTGCGCCTCCCGATAGAACATTTGACAGTACGTCTAAACCATAGCACAAGTATACTATTATTGGTAACTCTTAAATTCATGTTGTGTGAGCGTACGTCAAATCTAAAAAATCTATTAAACCATAGTTCAAGAAGGACTGAAATAATAAAGATTATATATACGCTTTTTATAAAACGCATGACGTAAAATACAGTTACTTCGTTATGCAAACATACTCCTCTCTGCGCCCCGGGGCACGCTCGATAGACAAAACGTCTAGTAACATATTTCATTCCTACGAAAATTCATGCCGTGGAAAGAACCTTTCTCTTTGGAGTTCACGACTCATAGTAGCACCTGGGTCAAAATTGTTAAATAGAACGTTTGACTTGTCACGTCTATGCGCGCGGAGGTACCATATTAATTATGTGCGGTAACACGCATAAGCAAGGTTGAAGTTTATGAGCACCGCATGGACTAAGCGAGTGGTTAGAAAGGTGATGAAACAGACTAACTGTTCCGTCCTCTGAAGCTCTTGCTATACGCACATACACACCAACGCGGTCGAATTGGGCGTAGAGAGGTGTTTCGAAAAAAGATCGTTGTGTACCGGATAGACGGACACGTGGCATGTCGATGAAAAGAGAGTATATGCAGAACCAACACGCGAAAAAACAAAATTCAAAAAGATTGAATAAATAAGCCAACAGATAAATACATATAACGTACAATAAAAAACACTCAAACTAAGTAGCACAGAACAGAACCCAAGACTAAAAGAGTACATAAATCATTCTCATAAGGGCAAGGTCACGAGCCGCGACTAAATACGTATTTTGCAAAATGAAAAATAAAATGTTCACAGAAGCTTATAAAGTAAGCTATTTAAACGGGTAACACTATTTGTTTTACCATCAACAGGTGAAACGATATGTTCTTGCCTACTCTCTAGCCGAGCTCTTAAGGACGCGGACATTGCTGATAACATCGATGATAAGGTCGAGAAGTATCGGATGATCATACTTCACGTTCGCGTGCATGAGGTCGGCTTGTCGGAGTGTTTTTTTAATGTCGCTGATGTTTTTCATGAGGTCGAAAAGCATCCTCTAATTCTGTGCAACCTCTACGTAGAAAGTTCAAACGTTGTGCTTCAACCATTCCCAAACATTATGATTATCGTCGAGCAACAACGAGCTATAGTCGGACGGGTTTAAAACCTACTGAGGAGATGTCACTTAACAGCATAAAAAAGTTAGTAAGCATATGTACAAAAAATTTAAAAAGAGAGATGGGAAGCCACTTAGCGATAATATCGTTATCTACCGTGGCGTCAATCTTCTCTCGCTTCACTAGCAGTCGTGAACATAGGAGTTCATACGCTATAGCTTGAACTTTTCTATCTGTAAAACATAAACATAAACATTAGAAAGCGAATAGAATAAATATTTGTGAAATAAGAACCAAATGAAAGAGGCAAATGAAGTTAGTGATATACCCATTTCTGTTAGCACGGCAATCTTCTCATGATTGACTGACACTTCTGAGGAAACGTGTTCCTCCAGTCGAGCATGAATCTTTGTACCTATACAACATCTACATAAATATCAGAAAGCGAATGCTAAAGAAGAAACACGACCACGATCTTGTAATCCAGTAATCTTCGACGGGCTAGGCAGCATAAAAGTGATGTCAACCCCGATGTTTTTCTCTCAGAACTTGATAAGACGTTTTCATATGTATCATATGACTGAGAGTACTGTAAAAGCGAAATATACTATGTGAGGTGTACAAAGTTTAGAGCGAAAGGAGTCACAGTCTAGTCGATTTATTGTTGACTGTCGAAATAATATTCGGCTAGTTCTCCATCGATAGTATCGGAAGAGCAGGAAATGGATGGCAAACATGCTGGAGCTGGTCCTAGGAAACAGAAAGAAAGTATCACGTATCTCAAGAAAAATACGGGGAGACAACAATGGTGTTTCGTGCCGCACGAACACGTGAAGCTGGTCGCGTAGGAATCACCAGAAATTCCAGAGTCATACACACCGCATCCGAGCAGATGATGTTGGAAAAAAGAGTGAAGCGAAAGAAAAGAAGAGACGATAAACAATATAAGGAAACTATATACGGTAAAAAAAACAGTAGATGAAACTCAAAACACACGTACCGTACGACCTAAGGTCTACACGAAGCAACGTTGAAACAGAGATGCATAAAAGAGAATGTTAACTTAAAAAACATAGAAACATGAAAATCCCAAGCAAATGAAAAGTGATAGGAAGAAAGATACTTACGACATGCACGATAGGAAGAAGCCCGAGGAGAGTGAAAACTACAAACACGCGAAATGAAATGAGAAATCACAAAGGCTGCGCACACAAAAAAAGTTATAATGCTTACCGTCTAAGAAGGTTGCCGTGCATGATCATAGGGCAAGGGTAGGAAGTAGCTCTAGTGAATCACACAGAGGAGGAAAGCAGTGGGGGAGTATGAGAGCCGAAGAACGAAAGAGTAGGTACCGCAAGATGCATTAATAGGCAAGGAAGATGACAAAACAACATGGCTGCCTTCCAACTCGTTTGTGGCGATGTATCACTATGCCATCTCGGGTATGAAAGGACCCCGCCATACGATCTCGCCACGATAAACAGGGTACGCCTATAGCTTACGGTGCAAGCCATCGCTCTCTGACACAAGAACCTGAGGATGCCTAAAGTCTACTTTTCCAATTCGGCTCTTTGCCCACGAAACCCCTTGTGATCTACGATCTACAATCAGAGATGGCACGTCATTACTTGGCCATGATTCGAGGGTGCGAGTTTGATGGGCTTTGATTTGGGTATGTACATTCTCTAGCTCAGTTTTATTCTATGTACTATTGGAGCATGTGGATTAGAAAATAGGTAGAATTAGCAACTCTGGTTTTCCTTCTTTTAATGATTACATGCTAAAAATGACACACAGACTTTCTGACCGACTCATGAATCTATACACAAATTTTTGGATATTAGGCTAGACAGGTTACTTAGAAATGTATTGTCAAATGCAGAAAGAGCATAACCAGGCTGGAAAAATGAACATGGAAAATTTCTCTCGACTAAGCACCTAAGTAATTAGTTTTATGAGTTATAATGCATTTCCGCATACCATGCTGCACTAGGTTTTTTGGCCAAAACTTCTTGCCCAAATATGATCATTTTTTCACACCCTGGTTTGCTTGCTCGGCTATTTAAGTTAAATTTCAGAGTTTTCTTACTTCTTCTCTTCCTCGTGGATACTTAAGAGGAAAATTGGTGCCTAATGTCGAAAATGGTGATAAGCAACGAGGGAAATGGAAGGAGGTTGCAATGGTATTTGTACTAGATACGTTTCTCCCTCTCCTGAACTCTCTCAATCTTCATCCCAACCCCGCCAATACAGATTGATGTGCATCCCCCGCTAGGTTAAATCTTTTCTTCCCTTCATTAAGCAACATTCCTCAAAAAATAATGATTCATCGGTTTTCCTCTTACATTACCTTGTTTAATGTTCCGATGTTATAGTATCAAACTGAAGCAGACCTGCAGTTTCAGTTACAACTACTCTATGTAAAAAGAAATGTGTGTGTGAATATATTTAGGCTTCAGCTTTGGGAAGATCTAGATTTTTATTTCCTCTCTGATGTTTATGGGTTTGCAGTACTGATCTAATTGTGTTTAAACACTAAAAGAATGTCACATATTTTTACTTAGCCTCGTGAAGCGTTTTTCTATACCGCGGCATGCCAGCTTAGTTGCCTGGTCTACTTCTAGTTTTATTCATTTTTGTGCTTTGGTGTCAAGAAATATACCAGTTGTGCTTTGATGAGGATGCCTAGGAGATAAGTACCTACATGAAGTGACATGGGATTATCCTGATCTTCAACTCTAGGTGAATTTCTCGGTTTGCTTCACTCCAAGTGCACCCAGCTTCCCAAATCCAAAGATAACTAATATTTATTCTTTATATTGTTTGACTAAGTTGAGAAGTGAACTTGCAGTAAAATTCTAAAAATGATCTAAACTTTAGAATGTCACAGTACCGAAACTAGATTGCATAGGATTTGTTGCTGAATAGAATATATGTTTTCTTAGAGCTCCCTTTTCGTTCCTTCTTTTGTACTTTCTTTCTTCCTAGTCTATCGTTATATTTAGTGTTGATTTGTTTTGTCTTGTGGTAGGTATTATTCGGGTCACTGGAGCTAATACTATTGGTTAGGATGATTTTTGTTTTTCTTGGCAGAAAGAGAACTTGTTGGGAAGTTGCTGATGAATCTGTCGCGCTATCACCGTTTTGGACAATCCAGTGGCATGGACAATGTAAGTGCAGCAGGGCATGATACCAACTATTGTACATGCATATTAACTTCTATTTCATCCATTTATTTTTTACCACCCACTATCACATCCTTGCTGAAGTCACCATATTTTAGTCTAATAAATAAATTATTGCCGTTGAACAAATAAATGGAGACAATAGCATATACTAAATACGAGTAGAATGCAGACATGGAGAGGTACTCTTTTTCTGTTGGATATATTCTTCTTAGGTTGCTCTCTCTTTATTTTCCATGTATATTTAGCATTGTAAGTTTTTTATTCTTATCTATCCAAGTTACTATTGACTGAATTCCCTCATCTGTAGGTGCTCTTGTCTAATTTGCAGAAGAATGGTGGATTCAATGATGGTCCCTGCCGATGTAAGTATGCACTATACTATGATAGATAGTGACTAATTTATTGTATATGTAATTTTTTATGTGAGATCGGAGCTTAAGATTAGATATATTTGAACCTTGTAGAGGAAAATACTCATATCTATTACTATTTAGGAATTATAAAATATAAATGGGTATTTTCTTCAGTTGATTAATTTACTGTTTTTTATGCTTTGTTTCGTTGTTCTATTCTGGCATTACATCGTCATGCAAAATGAACTATATTAGCTGTAAAATACAATGTGCATTTCAAAAAAATCAGGGATGGTCGGGTTTCTATTTATTGTTCCTTCTCAAAAAGTACACCATCTTCTTGATGAAATGGCTGAATGATCTTGTTAGTCTCATATCTGCTAAATATTTACACTTTTGTGTAGCCACTAAATCAGATAGTACACTTTAGTAATGGTTTAGACATCACATAGCATCATTTTTACTGCTCATGTGTTCTAGGAAATAATTTAGACTTGGCTCAGGTTTCTTTCTAAAAATCTAATACAAACTTAAAAGGTACTCGTCTTTTGTATCAGGAAGGTGTTGCTGCATACTACTTGAGTGATGTGCAAATTAGATAATCTTATGTTATCCTCACCATAGATGCTTCACATGTGCAGTCTATTAATTGTGTTTTGCAGGCATCGTTTATAGAAGATGTATGCAAGAAAGTTCAAGTACCTAGCTTGGAATAGTATATTTGTTCAAAACTAACCTGGGATTGCAGTTCTACTCAGGTTTCTGTTTGGACTTGTTCATGATTTTGGACTTGAATCTGGCAGACGAACAATTTGGCTCCTCTTTGACCTCACAAAATGGTGGATTTATCTGAAGAAAAACAGAGGGGCATGGTTGAAGAGGGTAAGCTCCGCCGAACTCTTGATATACACAGATCACCGAGACATAGCGGCGGTTCGAAGAGAGAAGCTGAGGTGTCTCTACTTGGTACATAGTAAAGTTACCCAACGATACCCATCTTGGTTTTGAGAGAAGTTGGATTGGAGCCTACTTTTGGATTTGTTGTTCTTTTGACAATATATCCCTTAGGGATGAAGTATGTTATAAGACCATTTCCCTCTAAAGAGTCATCCATGTATCTTTAGAATTGTATTGTGTTTTGATCAGAGCATGCTTTGTGTTGTATTGTGTGACTTGAATGCCTACTGCTGAAAACAAGAACATGCCACTTTATAGCGGTAAGATATCAACTTTCGGACTTAAACAAGAGCACATGCTCATCCTGACTATTGAAGTGTTCCAGGAAAATGCTTAGTACAATGAGAGTACCGAAAGCTGGTGAAACCTACTACCTCCGGGGAAATGGTTAGTACAATGAGAGTACTGAAAGCTAGTGAAAACTACTACCTCTGTATGGGACAGATGGAGTAACTAAGACATTAAATTATTTCCCTTCATTGGATTTGATCATTTAAACCAACTTATGGTTAAAATACAGTCTCGCTTCTCGCCTCGGCGCCCGCGGTGCTCTGGGTCATCTAGTCCTTCTAGAGTGTGCTGCCGTATAGTTATACCATCCATTCCGGCCTCTTTGTCAGCAAGCAACTCTTTGAAAAGCTACGTGTTTTTTCCTTGCCAACTCTGACATATCAGCAATTCAACGGCAAGCAACTCTTTGCAACGCTACGTTGTTTTTCCTTGCCAACTCTGAAATATCAACAATTCAGCATACGGATATTTATACGTGTTCCATTAATCTATGCTAGCCTCCACTACGTGCTAAGCAGTAGTACATCACACGTAACAATTCTGACTCTTATCAGATTCAGTATTTTACGTGGCTGACCATCATATCCTTTAGCTATTCTTTCTTAAATTCTCCAATGTTCTCTTTTCTCTTTTTATTTTGTCTTTTGTGAAAGTGCTTACCTCCACTAATTTCATTACCACGAGACTGATCGTATACTAATACTTGGACATCACAAATCCGTTTAAATTGTACATGATGTCGACGTGCCAGAGTCGGGTGTCGAGTACGAGTAGCACGGTGGTACATGAGAATATGCTCGGTACTTCTGGATGGACTTGAACATTGAGGAGCCTTTTGTCAGGTCTGGCCAGGGGCGGAGCTACACTAATTCATGGGTATGCGGTGCATATTCAATAATGTTTGTCAAATTTTTTCAACATATAAGCTCCTATACGCCTGTACATGAATGATAGGGTTCTTTTGCACGTGTTTAACTCGAAAAAAAATGTAAACGCGACCTCTGAAGCCCTCCCGTGTTCAACCTCTCAAACTGGCCCAAAAAAAGAGCTGGGCTTCCAGCGAGCCAACCTATGAGTTACAGTTTGAGTAGTCTTCCACGAGCTAAATTTTTTTAAATAACACATTTTTTAAATTAATTTCAAGAATATTACGCCAAAAAGGAATTTACAGATATAATACACCGTCGTTTTTCGAAACAACGACTTTTCGGAGTCGTTTTTCCAGGAAACGACGAGCGCGGGCTGTCTTTTGAGGCACCGAAAGGGGCGCCGCGGACCCCACCCTGCCGGGCTGCAGGCGGACAAGGGCGCGTCGTTTTACGAGCGGACGACGAGAAGGGCGCGTCGTTGTGGGCTCGGACGACGAGCCGTGTCGTTCTATGCTCGGACGACGAGACCCCTTCTTATCCCCTCGACGCGCCCAGCCCAGCCCCGCGCCGGCGCCCTCTTCTTCCTCCTTCTTCCTCTCTCTAGTGTTCATCTGGCCAGTTCATCTGCCCACGCGTAGAGCACTGCTTTGGAGCAATCTTTTGCCCTGTTTTCCACCAATATCTGCTGCTGAAACACATTAGGCAGTGAGTATAGTCTTGATCTACTAATTGGATAATCTGGTGAGATGATTTGAGGCTATTTTGAGGGGATTTTGTGGTGTTCTTGTGGGGCAACGGCTATGGTGGAGGTTGGTGTTGCAGCTTGAGTGTAGCTGTTCTTGAGTGGTGGTTGTTGATCTATTGATTGGAGGCAGCTGCACGGCAAGATTTCTCACGCTTTAAGGGTAAACTCTAATATCTTGCTCACTGTAGTCATCTGTGTAGTTTTATTTCATCTGTGGGTTAGCTGCTAGATTATTCGGGTAGGTTAGCTGCTAGATTATTCGGCTATAGGATTACAATTATATTTGTGGGCTATGCAAGATTATTCGGCTATAGGAATATTAGTTTATTTTTTAGCTAAAATCTGCCACTGTACGGTCATTTGACAAATTGTGGTATTTTTTTAGGCCTGAAGTTATGTCCAGTAATGTAGTGTTTAGGTTCTACTATGGTGATGGTGTCGTGAAAACAAACCAGAATGGAGTTGATTTGAGCGATTTCAATTGTGTTGATGAAGTGCTCCAGGATCCTAAAACCATCCCCATTATTGAGCTGAAAGATTGGTTATGTGCTCGTTTAGGGCTCCCTCCCACCCATACTGTCGGTGTGCATGTATTATGGACAAAGTCAAGGATTAAACCTGATTTTTATTTGAGACCGATAGAAGAGCAAGCTAAATTGGTCAAATGGGTGAAAACCTGTCTGCATAGGGTAGTTAACCCTAGTGTCTTAGTGCTTCCTGTGGCGAAAGAGCCTGTTTATGATCAGGGCCAGAGTAGTCAGACACACCATGCTGGTGGTGGTTACGATCATGAGCAGAGCAGTCAAGCCGAAGACAGAGGTGGTGGTGGCTACTATAATGACCAGAGCAGTCAAGGCCAAGATGGCGGTGGTTATTATGAACCTGGGCAGAGTAGTTATGCACACACCGATGGAGGTAGTTATGAACCTGGTCAGAGTAGTTTTGCACACACTGGACATGAATCAGCTGAAGGTAGTCAAGGGACAGGAGAAGATATTTTCAGTGGTGAGGTCGATGAGGACGAGATACACGATGGTTGGTTGCAAGATCAGATGGAAGCCGAAGATTCAGAAGGGTACAGTGATAGCTCTTATGATTCCGCTGAGTCTGATCAAGAGGACCAGCCTATTCCAGCATCATGGAATCAAGACCACACAGCAGCAATGAATGTGAACGATGGGCACGATTCCTCGTGGCACTATCACGCCAACAACATCTCCATTGGTGCATTATATCCTAGCAAGAGGCATCTACATGAAGCAATCGTTGAGTGGGCATTGTCCACGCAGCGGGTTTTCAAAACAAAGGTGTCATCCCAGCAATATTTGACTTCGGTTTGCGAGGTAGCTGGGTGTCCTGCCAGGGTCCATGCCCATGTTCCTCGATATGACACCAACTGGAAGGTTAGCGATGTTGTGCAGCACACATGTCAACTTGACAATGTCCTGCAAGACCATCGTAATCTCACGTCAACCCTCCTGGCTAGACTGTTATACACTGAGATAGTGGAGACCAAAGCCATGGTGGTGAAAGCTATCATCAACAAAGTTGCTGCAGATTTCGCTACAATATATCTTACGGAAAGGCTTGGAGGACTAAGCAGAGGGCACTGGAGACAAGATTTGGTTCGTTTCGAGATGGATACGACTGTGTTGTTCGGATGCTGCAGACACTGCAGGCTAGGAATCCAGGCACATACCTCGACATCCAACACTTAACATTGCCTCAAGAACCCAATTTGAGGGTGCTGCATCGATTGTTCTTCTCATTTGCTATATGCATAGAAGCTTTCACTCACTGTCGACCAGTCATTTGTGTAGATGGAACATTTCTCACTAGCAAGTACAGGGGCCAGATCTTGACTGCTATAGGTCAAGACGGGAACAATCAAGTTTTTCCACTTGCATTTGCTTTCGTGGAGAGCGAGAACACCGAGAGTTGGGTATGGTTTTTCAGGCAGCTCAAGATAGCAGTTGTGAGGGATGTACTGAATGTATGCGTCCTACATGACAGGCATCCGGGTATACTCAGCGCGATAAGGAAGCTGACTCAGCCTGCTCCAGATGAACCAACTCCATGGCTAGACATGCAGAGTTGTTGGTGCATGCAGCATCTAGGGGCTAACTTTTTCTCACAGTTCAGGAACAAGGCCCTTATGAACCTATTCAAGAAGCTTTGCAGGCAGAACCAGGAGTGGAAGTATATCAAGTGTCGGGCCTATCTAGATGAATTCACAAAAAACATGTTAGGCAGAGGAGAGCAGTAGCTGTGGCGGCTCATGCGGCCGTGGTAGCTGCACAGACAGTATCTGGAGCAGCACCACCCGAGGAAGAACCAATTGCTCTTTGCTATTTGCCAGGATTTGACCAACCCGGTACTAGGAGGAGGCCTAGCAGACGGATTAAGAATTTTCAGGAATGGATAGAGCACGAGCCTGCAGAGAGGTGGTCTCTGTTGCACAACACTCATGGTGCTAGGTTTGGCGTCATGACTACAAATCTTGCCGAAACTTACAAGTTCGTCTTGAGAGGAAGCAGCTCTGCCATTAACAGCTATTGTGGAGTGTATTTTCACCGGAACATTGAAGTACTTCAGAGACAGACTCCAGCTTGCTCAGATGCATATCATGAACAACCCAAACACGAGGTACTGTTCAAAGATAATGGATTACATGAATGCCAAAATGGAAAAGGCTTGGTCTATGCAAGTCGTCACCATCGGTAATCAAGAACGAAGATTTGAGGTTCGCCTCCCTTCCAATAGGATCGGAGCTGGAAAAGAGGTAAAGACACAAGAGGTGAGGATAGGCAATGAGGCTTGGCCGACGTGTGAGTGTACCTGCAACAAACCCAAGCTGCTACATCTGCCTTGCTCTCATGTACTTGCTGCGTGCGGGCGGTTAGGTATGGATGCGAGATCATTTGTGTCTCCTTATTTTCTTAAGGAGTCGGTGATCAATACATGGACTGACGAGATGATGGGATATAGAGCATGGGGCAATTTTAACAAAGTAAACCCCGGTGAAAGGATTTACATCCCAGATCCTGAACTAATGCGGACAGGCAGAGGAAGGCGACAATGTGTTCGGATCCGTAATGATATGGATGAATCTGAAGCCGGGGGCCCTACTAGACAATGTTTTCTATATAATCGTTTTGGTCATAGAGACACCAATTGCCATATCTTCGGGACTGGAGGAGCAGCTCCTCGTGGACGTGGCAGGCGAGGAACAAGAGGCAGAGGCAGAAACTAGTTTTGAATTTGTAATTCGTATGGAACCATGTTTTAAATTTGTAATTCGTATGGAACCATGTTTTAAATTTTTAATTCGTATGGAACTATGTTGTAAGTTTGTAATTCGTATGGAACTATGTTGTAAGTTTGTAATTCGTATGGAACCATGTTTTAAATTTGTAATTCGTATGGAACCATGTTCTAAATTTGTAATTCGTATGGAACCATGTTCTAAATTTGTAATTCGCATGGAACCATGTTCTAAATTTGTAATTCGTATGGAACCATGTTCTAAATTATGCAGATGGCGGGATCTTTGCTTAATGCTGATATTGATAGAAAGCACCGGTCAACTTTATTGGATGCGGAACCAGGGAGCTTAAAGCACCTTATCACTTGCACTCCCATGTCTAACTGGATGATACACCCTTATTGGCTGCAGAGGTATGAGACATTTATTCCTAATTTGTATGGAACTATGTTATAAATATTTGTGGGCCATAGTAAACAAATTGTAATTGTATCTCGGTATGCAGGTTGAAGTGGGCCGGGCTACTACCATTTGTGCGTCTGGTTGAGGCCACTCATACGCAGGAGATAGAAGGACGACACCATGGATTCCAGACCACGCGCATGGCCTACGACGGGTCGTTGCTCACCTGCTTAGTGGATTGATGGAGGCCCGAGACTCACACTTTCCACTTTCGGTGGGGGGAGATGGCTCCTACACTATAGGATGTCTCGTACTTGCTGGGCCTTCCGTTGGCTGGAGTGCCAATAGGCCCGATGGATGCACCGGAGAATTGGGCCCAAGAAATGGCCCAACGATTCTATGGCATTCGTGAAGGAGTTCCGGAGTTCACGTATGAAAATCATGGGCCCAAATTTGATTGGTTGCAGAACTATCAGGTTCGTTTGTTCCTAAGTATCTTCGTATTTGATCCAACTATTTTCATATCACACGATGCTAAAACTTGTTCTATTAACCAATGCAGATACAGAGGTTCGGGTACCCAGATGTTCTGATGACTGAACCACAAATTACGTGCAGCCTTGAGGCGATCTTATTGTGGCTACTTGGGAAGGTGATGTTCACCGAGAACCACGTCTCAACCATCAGTGCACGCTACATCCGCTATGCTAGAGAGATCGCGGAGGCGACGTGCCAGAACGACATCACCCAATGGAGTTGGGGGTCTGCTGTCTTAGCAGCAACGTACCGAGGTATGTGCACGGGCTGTACGCTAACCAAGGAAAAATATGCCTTGCTAGGATGCCCATTGTTGCTGCAGTTGTGGTCATGGGAGAGGTTCCCTATTGGCCGCCCGGAGGTAGCAAAAAATCAGGCGGTTATCGTCCAGGGAGAGCGCCCCGTTGTCTATGAGTCTGATATGCTGTTTGACCATGAGAGAATTGACATGCCTACATTCGGTACACATTGGACACGAGGCAAGGTAATTTAAAAGGTTCTGTTAATTGCATGGTCCATATTGCACTACGAAGAAACTAACAACTATTTAATCCAATAGTGTCGTTTCACGGGAGAACAAGTAACCCGCTGCTACCCGGCGTTCAGCGAGCAGTTCGACACGTTGAAGGAGGAATCGGTGATTTGGGAGCCATACACCATAGCTGAAGCAAGAGCAAGATATCCCGGCGGGTTATCTATTATGTGTCGTAGAGATGAGGACTACTGGCTCACTAAATCGAAGATCATCTTCGATTGTCAGGTGGAGGAGATGTCTCAACAGAGGGTCATGAGGCAATTCGGTCTTCGCCAGATGGTAGATCCTCCATCTCCGGAGGCGCCCCTTTCATCGGACGTGCATATGTAAGTTAATATATTATGTATCTATAATTTACACCGATTGTGTACTTACAAAATCTAACTGTAGGTACTCTCGGAAGGGTACTAAAAGAAGTGCAAATCAGTGGCTTCAACGGGTTAATACTTATATCAATGGTTGGCAGAATGCAACAGATGACGTGTGGACCGCTCCTGCGTTTGATATGGACCTATTCCGTGCATACTTACAGAGGTACATGAGCATGACACGGTTGCGTCCCGTCCACCACGCACATGATGATGAAAGATACCCTAGCCAGTCAACTATGGAGCCCAGACAATCAGCGGTAAATATATTTTTCTTCGTCACTGCACCTGGTAGCCTATATAATGTGTACTTATCCACTATACAAATGCAGGCCGATATGACATGGGAGCTACAGAATGAAGTGAATCAGTGGGGACATTCACTCTCGTCCGCTCCTCTTCTACTACCACGCCAAGGAGTTCATTCCTTCGTAAAGCGTGTCCAGGAAAGACTACAGAGTATCTATGCGACCATCACGTGCACGAATGTTTCAGCACCGAGCAACCCAGCGTCCACCTCTTCACTCCGTGGGGGAGGGCCAGCCGCGTCGCTCCACGCAGGCTCCAGTCGTGTCCCTAGAGAGTCGTGTAGCTGTCGCCAAAACTTAGAGGTGAATTGGGTACCTCTATCAGAGACAATCCCCTTGGGTACATCATGAAGACTTACGATCCTTGACATATAAATCTTGGCAAGTTTAGCACTCGTATAGGTGGTCTTTACGGGAATGAAGTGGGCCACCTTTGTGAAGTGGTCAACCACTACCCAGATGGAGTCATACCCAGAACGAGTCCACGGTAGTCTTGTGATAAAATCCATGCCTACCTTGTCCCACTTCCAATCGGGCACAGGTAATGGCTGCAACAGTCCTGCGGGTTTTTGATGTTCGGCCTTAACTCTATTGCATACGTCACATAAGGAGATATATTCAGCAATTTCTCTTTTCATGTTGTTCCACCAGAACCTATCTTTCACATCCATGTACATCTTTGTATTACCTGGATGAATTGAGTAAGGCGAATCGTGAGCTTCCTGAAGGATTAACTTCCTGATATTAGGGTCATCGGGAACGCACAGACGCTTCTCATACCAAAGTGTTCCATGTTCATCCGTATGAAACCCTTTTGCTTTGCCCTTACTTATATTAGCTCTTATCTCTTCCAACTCTTTATCCCCCTTCTAGGCCTCTTTGATTTGGTCCAGAAGCGTTGGCACTATCTCCATAGTTGCTAAGTATCCCTCTGGAACTATTTCCAACCTAAGGTCCTTGAATTGTTCACACAAATCATTTGGAAGTTCTCCCACGGTAAGTCCATTTACATAGACCTTCCGGCTTAAGGCGTCAGCTACAACGTTGGCCTTTCCAGGATGGTACTGTAGGTCTAAGTCATAATCCTTGATGAGCTCAAGCCATCTCCTTTGCCTCATATTTAATTCCTTTGGAGTGAAGATATACTTAAGACTCTTGTGATCCGTGAACACATCACAATGTTTGCCCATTAGGTAATGTCTCCATACTTTGAGCGCATGCACAACTGATGCCAGTTCCAAATCGTGCGTGGGGTAGTTATTCTCATGGTTCTTAAGTTGCTGAGAGGCGTAAGACACTACTTTTCCATCTTGCATCAGTACACTACCCAGTCCTTGTCGAGAAGCGTCGCAATAGACTTGGAAATCCTTTTGGATATCAGGGAGACACAAAACTGGTGCTGTTACTAGGCGCTTCTTCAACTCTTGAAAACTTGCTTCACATGCCTCGGTTCATTGGAACTTCTTCTCTTTCTTCAGCAACTCTATCATAGGTTTTGCTATCTTGGAAAAGTTTTTAATGAATTTTCGGTAATATCCCGCAAGGCCCAGAAAACTCCTAATATCACCCACATTCTTAGGAGACTCCCATTCTGTTACGGAGGCTACCTTACTTGGGTCGACGGCAACACCTTTAGCTGATACTATATGCCCAAGGAATCCCACTTCTTTCAACCAGAACTCACATTTGCTAAACTTGGCTTACAACTTGTGTTCCCTTAACTTTTCTATGATTAAGCGTAGATGTCGCTCATGTTCCTTCTCGTCCTTGGAGTATATGAGTATGTCATCAATGAATACCACAATAAACTTATCCAAGTACTCCATGAATACCTTGTTCATCATGGTCATGAAGTATGCAGGGGCATTGGTTAAGCCAAACGACATCACGGTGTATTCGTACAGTCTGTATCTCGTGGTGAAAGATGTCTTGGGTACATCCTGTTCCCGGATCTTTAGCTGGAAATATCCTGATCGGAGATCAATCTTAGAGGATACACTAGCTCCCTTTAATTTGTCAAACAGGTCGTTAATATTGGGTAGAGGGTACTTGTTCTTTATTGTCACTTCATTCAATGACCGGTAATCTACAACTAGTCTCTTGGTTTTATCCTTCTTCTCCACGAATAAGACAGGTGCTCCCCAAGATGACGCACTTGGTTGAATGAAGCCTTTGTCCAATTGCTCTCTAAGCTGTTTCTTAAGTTCCTTCAATTCATCCACATCCATCTTGTACGGTCTCTTTGCTATTGGTCCAGTACCAGGCATCAAGTCAATGAGAAACTCGATGTCTCGGTCGGGAGGCATCCCTGGCAACTCTTCCGGAAACACATCTGGATACTCCTTCACAATTGGCACATCCTCCAAGCTAACCCTCTTGAGAGAGTTCACCATACTTCCTTTGAGTGCGAAAGCTGACTTAAAGCGGATCCTTTTCTTATCCGGAATCGTGAGTGCGATAGTCCTTTTGGCACAATCTATGACTCCTTCGTATTCGGTCATCCAATTCATGCCCAAAATTATGTCTAAGCCTTGTGATTCCAGAACGACTAGGCTGGTGGGAAAGTTGTGCGCCCCAATTCTTAGTTCTAACCCACGGCATCCAGAGTTTGCCACTATTTCTCCTCCAGGAGAACTTACCCTTAGGGAAGTACTAATAGTCTCCGTAGGTATCTTGCCTCTATCCACAAATACCCTTGATATGAATGAATGCGATGCACCAGTATCAAAAAGAACAACTACAGGTGTGGAGTTAAGCTTGAACTTACCAATCACAGAGTCAGGTGCCTCATGAGCATCCTCCACGGAGACATGATTCACCATGGCTTTGACGAACGGATTCGGCTTCTTCCCATTTCCATTACCATTTCCATGGTTGTGTCCGTTGCTGTTTCCATTACCATTCCCATTCTTTGTCTTTTCGGGGCAAGTAGTCGCATAGTGCCCTGTCTTGTTACACTTGAAGCATGTCACTTCACTCAGATCCTTCCCATTGACATTTCCATTGCGGTGCTTATGGCCATTGTGGTTATGTCCTCCATGACGATGACCGTTGTGGTTGTGGCCATTGTGGTTGTGGGGTGGTGGTGACGAAGTGCGTTGCTTCTGATATGGGGCAGAGTTGTGCTTGTGTGAGGTGGACTTTCTCTTCCGGTTCTCTATACTCCTTTGCTTTGCTTCAACCACCACTGCCCTGTCCAGGAGTTCCTGGTAGTTCTCGAACTTCAGAGCCACAAGCTGAATAGATATTTCATCATTAAGTCCCCTCAAGAACTCCTCCTGTCTCTTGGCATCAGTGGATACATCATCAGGTGCATAACGTGCCAGCTTGTTGAAAAGGTCCCCATACTCGGAGACAGAGCGGTGCAGTTGTTTCAAGTCGCGGAACTCACGTCTCTTAAGTGACATGACTCCCGCGGCTACGTGATGAGTACGAAAGGATGCTTCAAACTGGTTCCAGGTGATAGCTTCAATATCGGGGTGGGTGACCTGGTAGTTATCCCACCATTCAGCAGCTGGTCCCTCCAGTTGGTGCACGACAAAGCGCACCCTGTCAGCTCCAACAACTTGGACGGTGTCTAACTTCTTGTTGATGGTGCGGAGCCATTCATCTGCCACAATTGGCTCAGAACTACTTGAGAAAATTGGAGGGTTCAACCTCAAGAACCGAGTCAAGCGATCCTGTTGGGGCGGTGGCGGAGGCGGCGGGTTGTTGTTGTTGTTGTTTTGCATGTTTTGAGTGAGGAGTTGGATCAACTGATTCTGGGAGTTCAGAAGTTGGGCTATCTCTGGGGGCATGTTGTTATTGTTGTTTCCGTGTCTCGCCATCTGGAGGGTTTGGGAGACAAGTTAAGAAATAGATAGAAAGCCTAAGGAATAAACTCCTACCCTTATGTAAACAAGAGAAGAAAAACACACGTGAAAAGCAAGGCACACAAGGCACATAAATCCACACACTCAACCCAGTTTAACTAGCTAATAAAGTTTTTGGTACTCATTACAATCGCGAATAACGTTCGACTATAGAACTAAAGGTGCTACTCTACTCATCATCCACTTCCTCATCCTCAATGATGAAGCCTTCCTTTTTCCAGCAGTGACTTGTATAACTCCATGTCCCTCGTCGTGGCTTCAAGCTTCTCTTGAAGTTCCTTCACCTCCTGTGGCTCCGGTGTTGCAGCTTCAAGCCTCCCTTGAAGTTCCTTCACCTCTTGCAGCTCTTGGGTAGCAGCTTCCAGCTTTGCTCAGAGTTCCTTCTTCTCCTTCTGTAGCTTCTTGATCAAACTTGACCCCATAGTCACGGGCGTGATCTTCTCCTCCAAGCTCCTCTTGGCTGCTCGTAGGTCCTTCAACATGGTGGCAAGGTTCTTGAACTCCATCTCGTTCTTTGCGAGCACGAGACTTTGCTCACTAATCCTCTTGTTCTTATCTTGCACCCTCTTCTCTTGATTAGCTAACCTCTTGTCTTGGGCGGTGAGCTCCCCTCCTAGGGACTTGATCTTCTCTTCCAGCTCTTCGATCTTCTCGTCCTTGTCCTTGACTAGGGCACAAAGCTCGTCATTCCTCACGATCTCAAGGCAGCTCCCCTTCTGAAGGCCATTGATGTGGAGCTCCAAGTCTTGATATTGGATTCTTCGACGCTTGCATGTCTTCCTTTCCTCCGGGGTTAACTCGATTGGAACTCCCTTCTCATCATGTCTTCCAAAGAGCTTGATGTAGTGGCCTTCAACCTCTTCATGGTGGCGTCCGCAAAGGCGTCCAATGAGTTCCTACAAGCTAATGCTAAGTCCTTTCTCCTTGGAGTCACTGGTGACGTGAGTACAATGGCCTATGTCTTGGGTTCTGTCTGACTGCTCCCTGGTTGGATGACTTCAATCGCCCAGCATCCTTCCTTGTGCATCTTCCTCAACTCGCTTCCCTTGATTGAAGGCATGGGTAACTTCAGTGTCTTGATGATGTCCAGAAGGCATTCCCCGAAGCGTAGACACTTGATGTCTTCGGCGGTGTCGTAGTAGAAGGCCGTCATCTTTAGGTTAAGAGAAAGAAAATTAGGCACAAGGTGATAAGGAAGAGAAATACTAGAAGAGTACAAAGAATATAGAAAGCAAAAACACATATGGTCAAGGTGGTTTCCAATCCTAGGGGTCACGTCCTACAGGCAACTTTGTGCTCTGATACCATCTGTTGCGACCTCGGATCGTTAAGGATCCTAAGCCCTTGTGATTAACATGCTAGTCCCTGGATCAATAGTTAGCACTTCATAGTCGATGAATACCATGTAAAACACAAGTCATTATTACACGAATAATCCAGAGTATAATTATTACAACTTGCATAGCTTAAAGCTAGCTCAAATAAAACAGCGGAAACTAATTAAAACTTGAGTCCATCAACGCCTCAGGCTAGCTGCGTGAAGACCCGCGATCCCTACGCACCTTTCAATCTTCGGATTCTGCACATAAGACGTGCAGCCAACAAGTTGGGTCAATACTTTGAATGTATTGGCAAATTACACCAAGGAAAGAGTAAGACTATCTCTACATGCAAGGCTAAGAGTAGGCTCTAGGGTTCATTTGCGTAAAGCCGATTTTATCAATGTAATAAGAAAAGAGGAAGAAAGTTTTCCCTACTTTGTAAACTTTGATAAGTAGTATATGGTCGAATGGAACACGTGGATATTACTCACCAAGTGCCCAATCAACCTAGCACTTGGATATTACGCACCAAGTTCCCAAAATCCCACCCAATGGCGATATTACTCACGCCTTGGGGTTTATAAAACATTAAGTTTGGAAAAGAGAGAGGAAGATCTTTCAGAGGCTCCATCCTTCAGATGCTCAAAGTTGTTATGTTTCCGTGAACACGGCTGATCGATCAGATTGCAATACTCTTGAGAGGTTGTGCACTTTCCCCACAATCCATGATCAAGTCCTTTTGTAGACAAGACCATGGCGAAGCCTTCCCTTAGCAGCCCCTCTACCAGCTGGATCCAACCGTGCCAAGAACCTCCAAATGTTGGTACCCGGTGAGGTTTCCCACTAAGTACTAAGCCAAGATAGAGCCCATATGTATTGTGGTTGCACGGGAAGCTTCTGAATTCCGAAACATGGCAGACTTCTTTGATTCCTGGGCGGCCGTCCTCCACCAAAATCCCACTCGTTGTCCCGACAACCATTCCGCCCAGAAGAAAACTTAGTTTTATTTTGAAGGGTGTTTTGAGAGGAAAAGGTTCGCTCGAGAGAGCTCTTTTACTTAGAATTTTTTTTAAGTCTTTCGAACCCTCCCAACGGTACTTGATATAGATAAGTATATAGCATATCATGCATAACTTAGAAAAACAGGATAACCTATTGGGATAGAAAATCCTAAGCATAGAGCTACTCATGGCATGCTACAAAACCGCACTTGCAAAATAGTACTAAGAAAATCTACCAAAATCCTACACATGCATACTACAGAATTTGAAGAGTAAAACATGCATAGTCAAAACTGGGACATAAACATGAACAAGTGGTGTAACTTGCCTTGATCCGAGCAGCAATCTACACAACAGTACTCCTCAGCGCACTCCGAGCAATCTAACGAAACAAACATGGATCCAATCACAATTTGCACAAAACAAGTCACGAAGTCAATTATGCATGCATGCAACATGGTAATATGCAAGGATGGATTCAAATTTGACCAAGGTTTTTATTCAGGGGTGTTATTGAGTTGGGGATATTGTTAGAATTAATTCCCCCACAGATTTTAAGTATTTTGGGTTAAACCATGAATAGCCAAGCTCAAAACTAGATCTACAACTCCAATCTATCTCGAGACAGATCTGAACACCCTAAGCATGATAATACAATTTTCTATAGAAGGTCTCGTCGAAACAAAGCCAACGCAACAAGAATCAACTAAAGCGGAGTTACGGATAAATTTCTAGAATTAAAATATTATAATCTAAACTTTAAATCCCACTGCAATATTGTTGTGGCAAAACAGCAATATTATTGTAGATCTGTGTTCTACTCGAAAATATGAATCCAACGGTATATTATACGCAATTTTTGGACTAATATCCGAATTACTATAGATTTTACAAGATTAAAGTGTTTTCTGCCTATTTAAAAGAAACCAGAACAGTGACCAACCACGCGGCGACAAGTGGAGGCTCGGGATTGGGCCAGCAGGGCGCGCGGGCTGACGAGGCACGCTGACGAGGCGGTGCCACGCGGCGCGGCACGATTGGCCGATACCAATTCGGTACGGCCAGTCTAATCTACCCGTCAGTTCGTGATCGAACGGACGGGGGCGGCAGAGAACTCACTAGCGGCGACGGCTTGTTGACGGCGACAATGGCGATGGTGGCGGTGCATCGGCGGCGAGGTGCGGCGGCAAGGCGGTGTTCCCCTGGCCCGGTGGAGTAGTTGACGACGACCGGCTCCTCGCCGTGGATGCGTTCCCCGGGGTGGCGTCGGCTCCTCCTTCCCGAGGCGACGGCGGGCGGCGGCTGGAGGCGGCGGGGCTCCGATGAGAGATTGGCGGCGGCTCGGTGGAGGTTAGCGGAAAAGGAAACTAGGGTTTTTGGGGAGGCGTGCCGGGGCTTATATGGGCGCGATTTCTTGGCGCGGGGACTACGGAAACTACTCCGAATCAGCCGGCGGCGGTTGTACCGACGAGGAGGTGGCGGCGTGCTCGAGCCGGACTCGGAGGGGGCGGCTGACGGGTGGGGCCCGCCTGTCGGCGGCTGCAGGCGCGGGGCGAGCTGGCTGCTGGCGGGCTGCGGCTGGAGCGGCCCACGCGCTGCGCGCCGCCCACCCGGCCAGGCGGCGGTAGGTAAGCCCCGGGCTGGCTCGGCCAGCCCGTTTATGTTTTCTTTAATCCTTTTATTTTTTTCTGTTTTCATATTTGTTTAATAACTTTTGCAAACGGACTCCGAATTAAACGAAATTTGTTTCTAAAATTTTGTAAAAAGAAGAGGGTTAGAGTAGGACTATAAAATAAAACTTTTGCAAGGGTTTTGGTGGTTCAAAAAGGTTTTACCCCCTTTTTGTCTATATGTGACTATGGGATTTAGGAAGAATATCAATGCCGTTTTTATTATGCGATGCCATGATGCAAGGATATGATGCATGCTTCTAGTAACATCTGAAATTGCAAAATTTGGGATGTTACATTTACGGTACTGAATAATACATGGTATGGTTATATAAGCATATCTTCAATAATTATAAAATAAAGTCTAAAAGAAACGAGTAAATCTTCGAGCTCTTCATACTATTTCTTCTTTCATGCTACAATCTTGCACTTTTTGCAACCGAATATACAACCCAAGTCACGGACATGTAAATACCAATGAGGATTCTCGAGTAATCTTAATTTGAGATGCAATGTCAAGGCCACGTGCACACGCTTAACCATTATAGTAATCAACCAACATCGCAAGAGTATCAACACCAGTATTTCAGGAAAAAACGGCCAAACATGCCGATTGATGCCGCTGGGAGTCAGAGAGTACAAATCACTATTGTCGAGGACATATCAGTCAGAAAAATATTGCGAGGACAAGCCTCCTCGTGGAAAAAATGAGAAAAATCCAAAATAGATCTGGCGAAGCAAGATCTGATGGTACATACCTAGAGAATTTTAATCTTCCAACACCACCATCGACATAGGAAAGCAAATCTCATCGTCGAACAAATGGTCGAAAATCACTTATTTGTAGACTATGTCATATCCATTGACGCGGAGGCCAGGAGGAAGATGGCTAGCAAAACCCTAACATAATCTATTGAAATCACTACTTTCATTAAAAACTCCACTCATCGATTGTAACACTCAATATTTTGCAATCAATACTATGTGTTGGTTATGCAAAATTTAGGGGGTAACAAAAAATAATTGTGAATGGTTGGCTTGTGTTTTGCCATGTGATCTCTTATGTGAATATCTAATATATGTCTAGGTGTGTACCTTGTGCTAATACCATCACCTAAGGCTCTAAATAATTACAAGACAACAATGCACCTCATAAAATTTCTAATAGAGTTTCCCTCTATCACTTAGATTCCGTTTACCCTATTTTTTTTTCCTTCAAACCATTCTCCCTTGGTTTAGCAAATATTTTCAAACAAATAGTTTGGAAAACCTTGGGAAATATGACATGCAAGTGATATCACTCTTTTTCCCATATAATGAGACTATTTCTCTAAATTCCCTTTTCTTATTTAACCAAAAAGCATGGAAATGGTAATATATCATTTCTTGTCTTCTAAACCACCAAATTAAATTCAGGAAATGGTTGGCAATGTCTAGGCCACATCCACCTACATCCCCACCTCATTGATCTATTATCACATGGGTGAGACTGAGATCATTTCCATCTTTCCACATTCAAATTGGGATTTCACATGCATTCATCTCCATATCCTTCTTGATAAGAACCAAGAACCAAACCCACCCCTTTGTCACTCATACATCTCTATCACTCTCTCTAGTCATGCACTGTAGCACTGTCCACACTTGGACTTTTGTGCATGGAGGAAAGGAGGAGGATGAGGCAATCTTGGCAAGGATCATGTGCATCAATACAAACCCATCCACCTCCCTCTCAGCCACTCTCCTATCATGTGCCACCACCCCATATAACCACTCTACCCCACATGATAGTGGCCCTAGCTAGCTTGTACTGGCCCTTTCTCTCTCATTTTTATTTCTCGGGAACCAAAGCTAGGGAGGACATCACCCTCTCTTACCTCTGTCCCTATAGCTCAACTAGTGAGCGTTGACGGTGTTAATATTCTATTTCGACAGAGATTTTGGTATATTATTGTGTTTCCATTATAGCAGCAGATTATTTAGTATCTTGAAATTACATTAGTGGCGTGGGATGATAGAAACACACCAGTAGTGTGAGAATTACCAGCGGTGTGTCCGCGACATGCCACCGGTATGTCAACTACCGGGTATCCACTACCAGTGATGTAACAACCACTAGCACAAACTCGTTACTTAGAGACAGTGCACTCAGACGGTTTATCCCAAGTAACAAAAAATCTGCCTCTGTGCACCACCCTCAGCCGGTTGTTAATAGATGACCGCCTCTACTAACTTTAGAAGCGGTTGATTACTGTAACCGACACCAAAAATGGCCCGATGGGAGGTAACTAAAACAGGTCGGTTTACAACCTTAAACGGTCAAAAATAACAATAATCTCTAAGACATTGAGTGTTGAGATGTTATTAGAGCATCTCCACTCGCATTCCCAGGAGGGCCTCCCCAGGGCGTGTTTTTCATCCGGATGGCGAAAATCGCCCACTTTTCACCGGATTTGGCCCATTTTACATCCGGGGTTCCTAGGCCGAACTCGGGGCGCCAGGAACCACCTGGGATTGCCGGATGAAGCGAAAAGAGGGTGGGCCATCCCTATCAGCGACACAACCCATTCCCCACCGTGATTCGGCTCTCCCTCGGCACAGAGCTTCCCCCTAGCTCACCCCTCGCTGCTATGTCGCCATCGGCGAAGCACCGCCCTGCCTATGGAAAGGTCCGCCGCCACCGCCGAATCCCTTCCCCTCAGTGTAGGCTTTGATTTTCCTCCTCCATCCTTTGCTGCAGCTCGGCTTCGTTCCGAGCTCCTGCCCACCTCACGCGTGAAGTGTTCGGTGTTTTCCAGTTCGGTCATGGACTCCGACGACGAGGAGATGTTCTCCCTATTGCTGGAGGAAGAGACCATCGCATACGCCGAAGATGAACAACACATGCATATACTCACCCCATTGGCCCGACTGTACACGTAGACTATGGCGCCGAAGTGTGGAGGCTCGGCGAAGGGTCGTCAGAAGTGCAAAGCAAGGCAGCGGGTAGAGGGCTACTGCATGTTGTATGCCGACTACTTCGCCGACGAGCTGTTGCATGAAGCGGCCGTGTTTCAGCGCCGTTTCAGGATGAGCCGAAAACCCTTCCTTGACATCGTGCATGCCATTCGGGAGTTCGACCTCTATTTCGTATGCAAGGAGTGCACCAACATGGTAGGGTTTTCCTCACTACAGAAGTGCATAGTGGTGATGAGGTTGCTTGCATATGGAGCTCTAGGTGACAATGCCAATGACTATCTCCGCATGGCCGAGTCCGCCATCAATTGCTTGTACAGTTTCTGCAGAGCAATGATTACAGTGTTTCGACCATAGTACTTGAGAACACCGAATGCTTAAGACACTGCTCGGATCCTCGCAGTCAATGAAAGTAGAGGATTTCCTGGGATGTTTGGAAGCATCCACGACATGCATTGGCCGTGGAAGAATTGTCCATTCGCTTGGAAAGGAATGTACAAAGGCCACAAAGGAGGTTGCACTGTGATACTCGAGGTAGTTGCTACACATGATCTTTGGATTTGGCACTCCTTCTTTGGCATGGCAGGATCGAACAACGACATTAACATCCTCCAGTCCTCGAATGTCTTTGCCAAGCTTATTGAGGGTCATGCTCCCCCTAAGGACTTTGAGATCAATGGGCACCACTACAATAAGAGATACTATCTTGCATATGGCATCTATCCAAGATGGCCAACATTTGTGAAGCCTATCTCAAGCCCGATGCTCCCCAAGCATGCTCAGTTTGCCAAGGAATAGGAAGCTTGCAGGAAGGACGTGGAGCGGGTATTTGGTGTGCTCCAAGAGAGGTTTGCAGTTGTCCGGTTTCCTACTGTGACCTGGTCAAAAGATCAATTTGGGAAGTTATGAACTGTTGTGTGACCTTGCACAACATGATAATTGAGGATGAGCGCA
Source organism: Avena eriantha (assembly GCA_910589775.1). Classification (NCBI taxonomy): domain Eukaryota; kingdom Viridiplantae; phylum Streptophyta; class Magnoliopsida; order Poales; family Poaceae; genus Avena; species Avena eriantha. The sequence continues at coordinate 298,921,667 of OU342744.1, forward strand.
AGAATCCAGTGGATTTGGTCGAGCAGGACGAGCCATACTACAGACAGAGGCCTCTTGCAGAGCCTGATCACCACGTGCCGGCATCGTGGGCCGCCTTCATCGCCATGCGTCAAGAGATTCGAGAACTGGAAGTGCGTCAACAGCTCTAGGATTATCTAGTTGAGCACATATGGATACGCAAGGGCAACACATAGCAGTTATGCCGAACATGATCTGGCCAAACTTGGCCAAACTATGGTGTGTTTTATTCTATAGCGAACTATGCCGAACTTTGTTTGTTTAATTTCATGTCGAACATTGCTATGTATTTATATCTATACCCAACTGTGTGAATTTGAGCCGAATTCGAGTGAAATATCACTGATTTTGCCTTGCCTTGGAACCTCTCTTGGAAACGTGAGTGGGGAAACTTATCGTTCCCAAGCCGAAATTTACATCCATCCCGCGTTAAATAGCACCGGATTTCGGCCTAGGAACACCGAACGAGTGGATATGCTCTTATTATAGGCCACCTCTATTTGGTTACCTGACACGTGCAGTTATAGCACAACTGGTTGTCCTGCCACTTGTAGTCCCGGCGAGTGGACCTGAGATGGACGATAATAAGAACTACATCTAAGAGTAGTTATGGGGCAGTGATTAGGATTTTAAAATGCCTCCTAGATCTAGACGTAGGAAAATGGAATCATCAGACCTAACGGACAGTTCCAAAGGCAGAGTACGGAACTTCGCCTGCGCGTTCTTCTTCCTCTCTACTCTTCTTTCTATTGGATTTCTTTCTATAAATTTAGTTTAATCATATGCATGTATTTATTCATACACAGACTTTGAGTTGCGCAGTTAGTTCATATGCTTCTCCATATCTAACCATGAGATTTTCTTGCTCTGCATTTTTTCCCACTCCGTCTACTGTACAAATGGGGTTTTGACTACGTTTATTCTGAATATTTTCTTTGATCTTTCTTTTTTAGTGCGCAGAACCAAGCTTTGTAGGATACGTAATGCTGGATATCTCTCCACAAAAAAACAGTGATGGATATTTGTCTCGTCTGCCACCAGCCAAAATAGAATTGTGGCCATTCTAATAGGACTGTAGAGTCCTTCACCATCGTCATGAACCAGCCAAACTTTCGGCAAGTTGTGGTGAGTAATTTTAGCCTCAATCGACAAAATACTAATGTTTATCCTCAATTATCAAAGTACTCTTAGTTAATTAGCATGCCTACGTGTGAACTAAAATTATTGTTCTAGTGCTTGGTCGGAATTTGAGATTTTTTTGTTTGAGCAAGTTAATTAGTTAGAAATATCAATGGGCATATCTTAAAAAATTTCTTAAGATTTTAGGAGCAGTGAAAAATTATTGTAACATGTGTGTTACGAATACAATTTAAATATTTTAGGAGTACTGATTTTTTTTGTTTGAGCAGTTAGAAACATCAATCAACTGTTTACTATTTCTGCCATATATGCATCTCTGTTTTGATGTGATAAGTCACACATGACTACATGCATTTATGTTTTTATATAGATTGTAGTAAATCTTCCTACCATTATACATATGATCAACATCATCATATTTATTTGGTTAGTAGTAAATTTTCCTGTTGTTATATATATTTGTTTAGTAGTTTTCTAATGATTTTAGGAGTACTACTTTCTTAGTTAGTAGTAAATCTTCCTACTGTTATATATGATGAACATCATCATCTTTATTAGGTTTTTGTTCTTAGACTGTTCCTTGTCACTTCAAGGAAAAACTCAACCAGTTTCCCGATAAGTGGTTACCAGTTGTGGCTGGAGGGCGTAGGTTTGGGCGTTTTCTGGAGAAAAGGGAATAAGCTACATCCATAAGAGGAACATTCTGCTTATCTTTATTGAGGACACACAATGTTGATGTTGTGACCTTTAGCTTAATCACACAAGCTGATGATGAAGAAGATGAAGGAGGTGAAGAGGATGAAGATGAGGAAGGAGGTGAAGAGGATGAAGATGAGAAAGGAAATGATCAGTCTGAGTTTAGGATGTTCAAGGTACTTCCATCCTCTTAGAGGTATTTCCATCCTCTTTCGATGGCGCCGCCTCCACCCATAGCCAGGAATGGTGCAAGGACATGAGCAGCTCCATATGTCAATGTTGCAAGGCACGCACCCAGAGGATTCGAGGTGGATCCTCAGGGGCGCATAGGTCCAGCAGGAGATGAAGGTGCTCGCAGGGCCACCAACATTTGGAAAGACGGGGAGGTCGAGGTCAAGCGTACACACAGATTACAGAGGTCCAAGTAGGTGCGACCGACATCGACCATGGCGGGTAGAGGTCGTTGTGGAGTAGAGCGGCCGGCGGCACTCACACACCATCAATGGGCTAGAAGGGGCATCGACATCGATGGGCTCGCAGGCGACGGGGCAAGGCGCCCACAACAAGGAGCGGAGCAGAAGGGAGCGATAAGAGGGATGGGGATCAAGTAGTGGCGTTGGTGCGTTTCAGAAAACGGGAGAGAGAGAGGAGGGTTGCGGTAGGTGGTGTCATGTGCGTGTTGTGTGGTTGTGCCTGCGTGTCTCATGTGGGATGTATTGTGTGGTGTGTGGGGTGGCCATGTATGTATGGCTGGGTGTGTGCGGTTAGGGTTAGGCCGGAGTTAGGTTTATGATATGGCGTGGTGGTGGCCGGGTAGCCTATGGGCCTGGTTGGCCTACAAAAAACATTTATTTTGTTTTAAAAGAATTTGGCAAATAGTTCTAGATAATTCAAATAGGAGAAAAAATATAGTTTAAATTTGAATAAAAGATGGGGAGCAATGTAAAAAACAAAGATAAGATTTTATTGAAAATATTTTTAGATGCAAATATATACGTGATGATGCATGGTGATGCAAAACAAAAACAATAAACAAAGGCAAACTAATATGAAATATATTTTCTGAGGGGCGTTACATTGCCGGGTTAATGTTCAGTTTTATCTAAAACATTGATTGTCGTGTTAAGTATTTGTTCTTCCCTATTTGCAGGTTAGATTCTTTTTGTCTTTTTTACGGGTGATATATTGCTTAAAAAGGTTAAGTATTACATCCAGCCAACCGACATAAGTCTAGAAAGCATAAAATTATAGTAGACAAATTACACGGAGTTGACGAACATCCAGAGGCCTGCAACTATGTCGGCCCAATGCGAAGATCACACTGTCACCCATGTCAGGAATACCATAGTTTTCGGAGGAGCGCATAATGCAAACGTATTTAATTGGAACATGTACTCCCATTGTTCCAAAATATAAGATGTTTTATCTTTTACGAAACAAGTATATCTAGACGTCTTTTCAAACCTACAAACTAAAAAGCACCTAGATACATTTCTTTTACAAAAGCTAAAACATCTTATATTTTAAAACAAAGGAAGTATCGAATAATAATACTCCCTCCGATCCAAATTAGTTGAATTAGATTTGTTAGATTTGAATGTATGTAGACTTGTTTTAGTGCTAGATACATTTGAATCTATATAAAACCAAGTCAACTAATTTAGATCGGAGGGAGTACTTTAAGGATGTTTTGTGTTGCAACAAACAAGATTTTCTGACTTTCAATTACTTATACATATTTACGAGTTTTTTCTAGCTCAAGTCAAATAAACGTATTAATATGCAACTAGCACCGAAAACAAAGAAGTTATTGTTGGTGCACTCCATCTATTTAATTTATATCCACCGCTAAAATAAAAGGAAAAAACTAATTGTGTGAGGACTTAAGGCCAAATACACATGCAAACGCACCATGCACCTCACGATTCCCAAACACATTCTAGGTTGTGCGACGAAGTGTGCTTACCCATCTAATTTATGGCATGTGTGTTTTTTCATCAAATGTATGTATTGCCTACCATCTTATCTAGGATTCCTTTTAATGGTAATTGAATTTTATAGCATTTAGGCTGCCATATGTGGATCCCTATATTAGAGGTGTTTTGTACAAGAGTGTTTTCATAGATATGGTTCTAATTACTGTTCTAGACATGTAATTACTTTTGAGATGATGAAGGATGTAAGCAAGCAATTTCGGCTTTATGATGATGATGATTTTTTTTACATATCTCTGATATGCAATACTTTGTTACAAGTCTCAGTGCAATTTATATAGCTAACAACACCTTTGTGAATTATTCTACCTAAGAACATGGTTTAAATTTTATTTGTGTCTTTACAAATGTGTTTTGATTAATTCTTTTTTCAGGTCATGCCATCAAGCTTTGCACTTGATTACAACATCCCAAAGAATGGCACAACTCTGTTTCATAGCTATAGCCTGGACAACACAATTACTGGGGAGTGCACTATCATTTTTCGCAACTTGAACGAGATAGTGTTCTTCAATGGTTGGAACCTCTTCTGCAACATCAACCAACTCGAAGATGGTTCACTAGTTTCTATGCGGGTGGAAATGAGGGAACACTGCATTGGCTTGTTCGTGATGGAAGTTCGATGAACCCTCCAAGGAAGACCACATGCATGCTTCTTTTGTCTAGCTAGATCTTACGTAGGATCATGTTTAATATTGTGATGAACTATGTTTTAAGTATTCAAGATATTGTGAACAACTATGTTTGTAATATATTCACCTTCCTTGCCTTTTGCTTATGAATAATTTGCAAGTTTTAGGATTATTAAAATCTAGAGTGTCCGGATATATCCGGATGTCCGAATATTCGCTCAATGAAACTTCCTTCGAGGAATACATGAAAATAAGTTTAAATTGATAAAAAAAATATCATATTTAAGTAACTAAATGATCTCATGTCGTAATTACACATTTGAATTAGTCAATTTCAAGACACTTGCACATTATTGCTCTGCAGCAAGTGCATCAACACTAGTAGTCATCATACCTTTCAAGGTAAGATCCACGGTTTGTACTATGCCATGTATTTTCCTCAATGTATGAAGCTCATTTAGTCTTAGGACTCAATTTCACACTAGCAAGCATGTATTACCACCTTCCTTTTTCTTTTGGTTCTAAATAATTCTCAAATTTTTGGATTACAAAATCTGGATAGTTCGAATATATTCGTAGAGTCCAAATATTCACTCAACGAGACTTCCTTCAAGGAATACATGAAAATAAGTTTAAATTGATGCAAAATTCATATTTAAGTAACCAAATTATCTCACATTGCAATTAAACATTTTAATTAGTCAATTCCAAAACACTTGCATTCTATTGCTCTGCAGCAAGTTCATCAACACTAGTAGTCGCCATACCTTTCAGGGTAAGATCCAAGGTTTGTACTACACCATGTACTTCAATGTATGAACCCCATTTAGTCTTAGGACTCACTTTCACACTAGCAAGCATGTATAACTGATATATTGCAATGTATCTACAATTTTTGATGTTCCATGCTTGGTTTTATCTACTTTCTTGTGTTTTGTCCACACTTTGGAGTAATTTTTATATGATTTCTTGGACTAACCTATTAACAAGAGCCACATTGCCAACTGCCTATTTTATGCTGTTTTTGGTTCCAGGAAGTCAGAAAATGAATATTCTTGGAATTGGACGGAACAAAAGCCAAAGTCACTATTTTAGCGAGGGACACATGGAGCCAGAATACGAGACGGAGAGGGGCCAGAGGGCGTCCACACCACCTGGCCGCGTGGCCAGGCTTGGCCCGCACTAGGGGGTCGTGTGGCCAGCCCATGCACCCCCTCAGCCTATCCTTCCGCCTATAAGATGCCTCCGATACCAAAACCCTAAGTACCCGATCAAAATTCCACGAAAGAGTCTGTAGCCGCCGTCGTCTCCATCCCTAGATTGGGAGGTATCTGAAGCTCTTCCCGTGTAGCACCCTCGAATCGGCCCTATGCAAGTTTTAGCCCTTTCCGCCAAACCCGCATAGAAACGATTCAAGGACGCCCACCAGGCACTTTCGTGCGGGTGGAAAAACGAAGTAATACCATTACACAACAGTCCTCGATGGAACCCACAGAACATATATGTACAACAAAGACTCCCTGAGTCAAGAATACAGAGATACACTACAAAGGTCCAAATCACCTCGAAAACGATAAAGCGTCCGACTATGGACAAGATGCAAATAGGGCTAAGAGCCCTGAAGAATAACCAATGGCGTCCATAACCCTGCCTAGGCCAAGCCGGAAGGGTAACCCTGCTAACGACGTCGAACTCGTATCTGCTAAACAAAAGGGGTGCCGACAAAGGGCAAAGGAAAAAGAGGAGCGTCAGTACTGAGGCCAGTACACGGCGAGGCTAGAATTCGGCGGCTCTCGCCTACATAGGTATGGTGGACTGAAGCGGCAGCGCAGCAGCACTAAACAACCTATAGAGACTCAGTAAAACTGGCGGCTATTAGAGAGGGATAAGAAAGACCTATTCGGATCCAATCTGATAGTAACACCAAACATACCCATCCTGGTATTCCCCCTCGAGACCAAACGAGGAAGTCAAACCGAGGAACTCACACAGTTGGCAGTTTTATTCATTCCATTATAGTTGAAGCACTTACTAGTCAGACATAGATAGCATGAGTCATCCTGATAGCGGAAGTAGTGGGTAGTTTTAATCACCATTCCGTTGTAGTTGGAACATTTACTAGTCAGATAGAATTGTCCTGAGGAATTCCAAAACCCAGCAATTGTTGGCACTTCTATCACATTCCATTGGAGTTGCAATACTTACTAGGCAGGTACAACATGACAAAGATCATCACAGGTCCACCAGTTGTTGGCATTTTTATTATCCATTCCATTGTAGTGAAGCTGATTACTAGTCACATATTAAGTCAAATTTATAACACTACTTTAGTTATGCTTGTCTATGATCAAGATACTATGCTCCAAGTCGTCCATAACCGCGGACACGGCTTTCAAAAAGTTTTACCCTGCAGGGGTGCACAAATAGCAACACACACTCGATCAACCTCGGAAAAACCAACTCAAAACCCAACGAGGCTTTCACGACAAAGCAATCACAGGATTCATAAATATTTCAGGGGGGCACCCCACTAAGCTACCCGCAACAAAGTTGGCCGGCTCCGGAACGGACCTAGGGTTTGTGTGGACGGCTGTAAATGACTGGGAACCCGAAAGTGTGACTGGGCTTGTCGATACAGCGAAAACGTGTCACGATCCAAAATAGTACAGGTGCTCTAGGCACAATCGTAAATAAAGCAGTAAAGCATGGCATAAGTACAAGATAGTAATAAAGCCCCAAACTAGTTTGTGGCCCTAAGAAATAGAAATGAATCAAGCTCTGGCTCAGGGGGGTCCACGGCCTCCCGGATGTGGATAGTGCGAAAAATCAAGGAACAGGTATCAAGTACTCGGGGTCCTACGGGACACAAGTGAGCGTGGAAGAACCAAATAACATCTATTGCCCACCGATGCCTCTGCATTAGTTATATCTAGAAATTTAATAGTTGTGTTTAAAGTCATGATCATCTCCACCATTAAGCATCTCCACCGTTTATCATGTGCCAACTTGCCGTCAACGGTGGAACGACAATGACGTGAAGCAACACAGAAGCAAGTGACTACGACTCGCAGGGCCGACTATCTACCAAACAACAGGTATTGAGAGGTGTCCATGGCAATATAGAGGCTGCACGGGATATAACTGGTGCACGGAAACTAAAGCATCGCGACACGGATAGCAACAGATCAACAGGAGGAAATAAAGACTATAAATGCAAAATAGGTAGAAGGGGGAAGAGATGCTCGCCTGGGAAACACTGCCGAAGGATCATATCCGAAGAACTTGTCGATACTCGCATCAACTCATCAGCCTAATCCGCGAAGAAGCAAACACTAGAACAAACACCGGATGCAATATTTAATACTACGGCAAAAGATCCGGCATGATTATGATATGATGCATATGCGGTGCAATTAGGCAGTATTAAGCGGAACCGGGGTCCCGACAATTAATTAAACTGTGCGAGTTATTTAACTACCCCGCAATTTAAATGTTGTATTAACAGGGTGAAACATGGCATCGGTCCGCTACACCAATTTAAATGGAGTCCGGAATAAGACAAAGATATCCCGCAAGAACACTCCATATTTAAATATGAGGTGAATCGACAAAGTACCCACAAACCCTAAAATATGTATGCGACATGAACAATTATTGCAACAAGGAGATATTATATATTATAAAAATAGGGGTCTCGAGTAGGGAATCACATTAGGGTTCCGAAGATCTTGGGGGGGGGGTCGACGGGGTTCAACGGGGATCGGGTTCGGTCTCCGGGGCGAACGTCCTTGGCGTTCCGGGATGGAGAACTTGTCCATCCGGTGTCGGTAGATCTTGCATAGCTCTTCGGGTCTAGACTCGTGTCGGTCTTGTCGTTGGCCGAACTTGGCATCTTGGCGGTTACTTCTCGTGGCGTCGGTCTTGTGGTTTCCATGGATGCGAACTCGGTGTACCGCGATGTAGCTCTTCGGTTCCGACTTCGATGGTGGGTGAGGACTTGGTATCGCGCATGACAATCTTGCCGAAACGGAGACACTGATAGGACAGATATCCTGCTTAGGGCACTCTTGCACCAACCTCTTCTGCATGGCACCTAGTCAGATTTAGTCACGTGCATCATCGAAACACCAGTACCACACCTCTTCGCCTCACGAGTTGCAACCGTGTAGAAGCAGCAGCAACAACAGGATACAGAGACCGGAGGGGGTCGCGGCAGAGGGGGTCGAACTGGAGGCGTGGTTTCCGGTCGAGTTGGAGCACAGGGAGGTCGGAGACGGGGCTGACACCGTCGCTGCTCGCAGGGGAACGGCAGTAGAGGAGACCAGCAGAGGTCGAGGGAGGCCGGGCGGTCGGAGGCGGGCGTCCAGAGGCGAAGCAGGGGCGGCGACCGGAGGAGGCCGATGCGGGCGCCGCTGTAAGAGGAAGGCGGACATAGGGAGGGGTTGATGGGGAGGCAGAGGGCGAGGACGGAGCTGTCCGCGGCGGCGCTGCAGAGCGGAAGACGAGGAGGAGGCTCGGCGACGGCGGGCGTGGAAGAGGGCGAGGGCGAGGCGCGGGGCCGGGGATCCGAGGAGGCGGGCGGCGAGCAGAGAGAGGCCGGGCGGCGGATGCGCTGGCGGCGGAGCCAGGTGGTGGCAGCGAAGGGCTGGGCCGGTGAGGGGCCGTGCAGAGAGCGGACAGTCGCCGGGCTCGGGGCCAGCAGGGAGGAGGAAAAGCGGCCGACGAGAGAGGCGCCGCGGTGGCAGAGGGTGGCGGTTGGAGATCAAGGAGAGGGCACGGGCTTGGGGACGGGCGGTAGGTGGCGATGGGATTAGGTGGGGTCGGGCGCGTCGGGTAGGTGGCGTGCGGGGCTGACCGGGGGAGCATGCGGGGTGGGGCTGGGGCGAGCGGGGAAAGAGGTGGGGGAGCGGGGGATCCGAGGCGGCGGCTATCGGTCGCTGGGCATGTTGGGGAACGTGCCCAGGTGGGGTGGGGAATGGGCAGGTGGTGTGGAGGGAGTGAGGTGAAGGGGTGGTGAGGTGGAGGCCTGGGATTGGCCAGAGTGAGGTGGCTGGGCGGGAGTTGGAGAGGTAGTTGGGCCGGGCGAGTGAGAGAGAGAGAGAGACAGAGAGAGATTTGGCGGCGGGGCAGGAGGGAGTTGGCGGCTGGGGATGGGTAGGATTAGATTTTTAGGGTTAGCTTTTTGGAGGTGGCCGGCTGGGCCTTCAGGCCTGGCGGGCTACCTCCCTAAAATAAACAAATAATTTTATTTATTAAAAACCAGGCTTTTGCAATCCGTTTGTAGACAAAACGAAATAATCCGGACAAGCCCGGGTTTTATAGTTTGAATAAAAGACGGGGCGTTTCGAAAAAAAACCAGACTTTTCAAAATATAGTTTTAGACAAAACCATGCATGATGACATGACGATGCTCAAATGCAATGTGGCATGATGACATGAGCATGCGGTCATGATGATGCGATGCACAAAACACAGCGATTTTCTAGTAGTGGTTTTAGCGGGATGCCACATCCCGGCACCCTGCTGGAGAGGGAAATTCATCCTGGAGGCCTTCTTCATCATCATGCAAGCCTCCGGTGTGATGCGTGAGTAGTTCATCTCTGGACTATGGGTCCATGTAGTAGCTCGATGGCTGGTTATCCTCCTTTGTGCTTTCATGTCTAGATCTTGTGAGCTTCGTTCATGATCAAGATCATCTATTTGTAATTCTGCATGTTGTGTTTGCAGGGATCCGGTGGATATTGAGATGCTATTTCATATTGATTATTGATTCTATCATGTCTTTGGTATTTGTGATCTTGCATGTTTTCCGTTGTTAGTAGCTATCTTGCCAAGTAGATGCAAGCAAATCCAAGAGTTAGTATTTATGCTCGATAGTGGGTTCACGCCTCTGGTAATCTTGGGAAGTGACAGAAATCTCTAAGGTACTAGATGTGTTGTTGCTACTAGGGAGAAAACAACAATCCTTTGTTCATAGAACAATCGTATTGTTTACATTACACGCAATTCGTAAAGCAATAATCTGTTGCTTGGAACTTAATACTGGAGGGGGTTCGAATGATAACCTAAAGGTGGATTATTAGTCATAGATGCAGTTGGATGGCGGTCTATGTATAATGTTGTAATGCCCAATAGAGTTCCAAAGGAGTCAAGATGATTAGTACATGCGTGTATTGCTTTCTCGATGTTTGTCAATTGCCCCACTGTAATTTGTTCACCCAGCATGTTATCTATCTTAAGGAGAGCCCCTCTAGTGAACTATGGACCCCGATCCTTTATTTTACATACAATCTACAAACTATTTACTGCTTTGTGTTTACTTTTTGCAAACTATTACTTCCTTCCATTCGATACGTTTAATCCTTTGTTTTTAGCAAAACCGGTGAGATTGACAACCTCATCGCAAATTGGGGACAAAGTTCTGTGGTTGTGTTGTGCAGGTCTCCACGTTGCTGCCGGCACCGGTAGTGCGCGCTGCCAACGTTCAGCTAGCTACACCTTTGGGGTGTTTCCTTGCTCCTACTGGATTGTTAACCTTGGTTTTATACTGAGGGAAAACTTGCTGCTGTTTTCATCATACCTTCCTCTTGGGGTTCCCCAACGAGCTCGATATATTTGGGCCATCAATAACTTTTTCTGGCGCCGTTGCCGCGGAGTCAAGGACATCTTCACAAGGGGAGTCCCTCATAACCAATCTGTTTACTTTGTTATTTTTGTTTTGCTTAGTTTAATTTTGCTTTGTTTTCTTGTTTCTTTATCAAAAACACAAAAAATTAGTTTTACAAGTTTGCTTTCTTTATCAAAAACACACAAAAAATGACTACTCTGGAAAACACTAAGTTGTGTGACTTCACTAGCACCAACAATGATGATTTTATGAGCACACCTATTGCTCCACATGTTCCAAAAGCTACTTTCTTTGAGATAAAACCTGCTTTACTCAATCTTGTTATGAGAGAACAATTTTTTGGTATTGGTAATGAAGATGCTGCTGCCCATCTAAATAACTTTGTTGAACTTTGTGAGATGCAAAAGCATAGGGATATAGATGGTGATATTATTAAGCTGAAATTGTTTCCTTTCTCCTTGAGAGGAAAAGCTAAAGAGTGGTTGAATTCCTTAACTAGGAATAGTATTGATTCTTGGACTAAATGCAAAGATGCATTCATTGGAAAATACTATCCTCCTACTAAGATTATATCTATGAGAAGTGAAATAATGAAGTTTAAACAATTTGATAATGAACACGTTGCTCAAGCTTGGGAAAGAATGAAATCTTTGGTAAAGAATTTCCCCACTCATGGACTGACTGCATGGATAATCATCCAAACTTTTTATGCAGGATTGAACTACTCTTCAAGGAACCTATTGGATTCTGCTGCTAGAGGTACCTTTATGACCATTACTTTGGGTGCTGCAACGAAGCTTCTGGATAATATGATGGTTAACTACTCTAAATGGCATACTGAAAGAGCTCCACAAGGTAAGAAGGTAAATTCTGTTGAAGAAACCTCCTCCTTGAGTGATAAGATTGATATTATTATGTCTATGCTTGTGAATGGGAGAGCCCATATTGATCCAAATAATGCTCCTTTAGCTTATTTGGTTGCTCAAGAAGAGCAAGTTGATGTGAACTTCATAAGAAATAACAATTTTGGCAATAATGCTTATGGTAATAACAATTATAGGCCCTACCCTCCTAATAATACTTATGGTTATAATGGTAAAACTGGATTACCTAGTGAAGGAAGAATTTTAGAAGTTGAAAGAGCCACTAAAAACTTCATGCAAATGCAATATTAGCAAAATAAACTATTTACTAAAACTATGGAGGAACAATCTACCATATTGAAGAACATTAGCCATCAACTTGAAAGTCTAAATAGGGAAATTCCTAGTTTGCAATTGAAACTCTCTAATGCTGAAAGGAATATATCATCTTTGTCTGAAGCTCAATCTTCATTGATTAATAAAATGGCTGCTAAACCTGAAACTAATGATAATCCCTTTGCAGCTACTAATGCTATACAAGTAAGAATTGATGAAAATGTTAGATTATTAGCTAAATTACATGCTAAGTGGGAAAGAGAAGATGAAATTGCTAGAAACATTAGTGTTTCTACTATCACTACCACTAGTATTGAGGCTAGTAATAGTTCCACTACTTTAGATGATAATTTTGATTTTGATCTTGATGGTTGTAATATCTCTAAAGTTATTAAGTTCCTACAAAAGCTTGCTAAAAGTCCTAATGCTAGTGCTATGAACATGGCTTTTACAAAACACATTACTGATGCCCTCATAAAGATTAAAGAAGAAAAGATGAAACATAAAGCTTCTATTCCTATAAAACAAGAAGATGGTTGGGAACCCATCATTAATATGAAAGTGAATGACTTTGATTTCAAATATTTATGTGATCTTGATAGTAGTGTTTCTATTATGCCTAGAAGGATTTATGATATGCTTGATTTGCCTCCACGTGAAGATTGTTATTTGAATGTCCCACTTGATGATAATGCTAAAAAGAAACTCATGGGGAGTATTAATGATGTTCTTATTATGGTTAAAAATGCCAATGTCCCCATTGATTACTATGTTTTGGATGTTGAATGCAATGCTTCTTATCCTATTACTTTGGGAAGACCTTTTCTTAGAACTGTTGGTGCCATTATTGATATGAAAGAAGGCACCATTAAATATCAACTCCCACTCAAGAAAGGTATAGAACACTTCCCTAAGAAGAGAGAGAAGATTTATTTTGCCTCTCCTATGAAAACAAAATTTGGTCTTAATTCTTCTTCATTTGAGAACACTTGATTCTTTTTCTTGCTTCTTATGCCTAACTTAAAGGCGTTAAAGAAAAGTACTTATAGGAAGATAACCCAAAAGTTTTAGATGAGTCTTGGAAGTTATTACCTCAGTAATAACCGCTCCTTATCCTTTTTATTTGCTTTTTGTGCCAAGAGTAACCTCTAATGAGAGAGAAGTAATGTTTGGGAAAGTTGCTGTCCCGAAATAGATTTATGTGCTTCACCGTAAAACTTCCTGTAAAATATCTGTACGTCCTTTCGAGGCGTGATTTTTTTGATTCTGCCCCAGGTTGTTATCCAACTTTCGTTAGTTCAATACTTTTTGATTTGAGCAACAGAAGGTCTTCGAAAAAAATCGTATTTACCTGCTGGTCTGTTTTCACAGATTTCTGCCATTTTTCTGCATTTGCTTCTTGTTGGTTCCTTTGTGAGTTCTTTTGGGGAATTGAGCTTTTTGAGGGAAGTGCTTCAGTAGCTAGTGTTTTAATGGAAGTTTATTGGTGTTAGAACTGAACCTTAAGACTTATTATCTTGAGTGCACTAATGTTGCTAATAAAGATTGTGTGAAGTTTTGTATGAAGGAAAAATTTCAGGTGTATGGAAGGAATGAGTAATGAGATGAAGGATGGACTAAAGCTCAAGCTTGGGGATGCCACGCGTGTCACACCAAGAAATTTTCAAGAAGTACAAGCGTCAAAGCTTGGGTATGCCCAAGGCATCCCCTTCTTCATCAATAAAAATCCCAGGTTTCTTCCAAACGCTTCATTTTTATTGTTTCATGCACAATTGTGTTGTTCTTGGAGCGTCTTCTTTTTCTTTTTGTTTTGGTTTTTCGTTTGCTTTGTTTTCTTGGTTTGCTGAATAAATTGGTTGGACCCCCTCTTTCATACATTGGTTTTCAAATAGTTTGGTTTGGTTTGGAAAAGAGTAGGAAAGCTCATGCTTAAGTGGTAAAAAGAGCTTATTTTTGACTGTGGCCTATGCTTTGTCGTGCCATGCTTGATATTGTTTTGGCTTTATGCTTAGTATTCTTTGTTGCAGCATGACTTGTTATAAACAATTGAGATTTCTTAATGTTCCTTGGATGAATCATGCATTGTTTTAGCATATTAAAGCATAGTATAGTGGTATTCTCCTTGGATGCTTTATTTGGGTTGACTTGGCGCATGATCACACCATGTTATGACTATCTCAAGTCACCATAAGCCTTTATGATCCTTTAGTTTTCAACTTGTAGTATCACTTTATGCTTTGATCAATGATGTTTTGTTGCTCTGCATGATTATGGCCATTATTGCTCTCTTAGTTTGTCGCTCCCAGTCTTTTGCTAGCCTCCACAACCAAGTATGAGTTCCACTCATGCATCCAACTCCCTAAACCAAGTTATTCCAAAGAGTCCACCATACCTACCTACTATCTTATGCGATTCCAAGTATATTCATGCTTTTGTTTACCTTCCGAATTAAACTTGTTATGAGAAAACTAGTGATTAAAGCTCTCCTATATTGAGAAAAAAAGAGAAAAAGAAAAAAAAGATTATGAAAAGAGGAAAGAGAGAAAAAAGCACCATATTCCCATGGTAAATAAGAAGATTGCTGAGATGCTCGTTGTCTGCTTGCCTTGTCATTTTGATATGGGGATTCATCTGTATCATCGGGCAAGGGGTACCCCATTGGCGGTTCTCTATGATACACATGTACTTACGATAACAAGAACTTACCGGTGAGTAAACTTGAGTAGCATGAGGAGCGGCCCTCGTATTCAAGGGACATGAGATTTCTAACTTATACTTCGTCAAGCATGTACACCATAGTTTGTTCACTTTAACCTTAATCACTTCAAGATGCTTATGATAGGGGCAATGAGAGCTGAAAGCTATAAGTACCATAATTTTTGGAAGCTCTTTATGAAACTTGAATCTCTACTTCCTTCTATGAAGGCCTTTCTTCCACCATTATATTGAGTCTCCACCTTCTACCTTTATGCACCTACTTTGAGAGAATAGTGGCCATTCTTAGTTCTATGTGCATTGTCCCAAGACTATTTGATTGATGCATAACTTGATATTGCTTGTTTTAAACTATTTGTATCTAGTCACTCTTATGAACTTTGAAGGTGTCCTATGCATTTATATTTGCTACTCTATGAGGGACAAGCTGAATACTATTATACTATGTTTTCTTTATGTGAAACAAACAAACGTCTTGCAAAGCATTGTTATTCATGAATCTTTTGTTTGTGCCTTTTCATGTTGCAACATAGTTTCTTTGTCTTATTGCTAGAACTTTGTCTTTCATGTTATGATTGAAGTACTATGATCCCAGCCTTGAATGTTTTACAAATACTTTGATCAAGTCTTTGATGGTGCATGTCACCTCCAAAATTATTCTTTCTTTTTATGACTTACCTACTCGAGGACGAGCAGGAGTTAAGCTCGGGGATGTTGATATATTGCAAATGTATCTATAATTTTTGATGTTCCATGCTTGGTTTTATCTACTTTCTTGTGTTTTGTCCACACTTTGTAGTACTTTTCATATGATTTCTTGGACTAACCTATTAACAAGAGCCACAATGCTAGCTGCTTGTTTTCTGCTATTTTTGGTTCCAGGAAGTCAGAAAATGAATATTCTCGGAATTGGACGGGACAAAAGCCAAAGTCACTATTTTATCGAGGGACACACGGAGCTAGAATACGAGACAGAGAAGGTCCAGAGGGTGGCCACACCACCTGGCCGCGTGGGCAGGCTTGGCCCGCGCCAGGGGTGGTGTGGCCATCCCAGGCACCCCCTCGGCCTCTCCTTCCGCCTATAAGATGCCTCCGATACCAAAACCGTAAGTACCCGATCAAAATTCCACGAAAGAGTCTGTAGCTGCCGTCGTCTCCATCCCTAGATCGGGATGGATCTGAAGCTCTTCCCGGCACCCTGCCGGAGAGGGGAATTCACCCTGGAGGCCTTCTTCATCATCATGCAAGCCTCCGGTGTGATGCGTGAGTAGTTCATCTCTGGACTACGGGTCCATGTAGTAGCTAGATGGCTGGTTATCCTCCTTTGTGCTTTCATGTCTAGATCTTGTGAGCTCCGTTCATGATCAAGATCATCTATTTGTAATTTGTTGTGTTTGCGGGGATCCGATGGATATTGAGATGCTATTTCAGATTGATTATTGATTCTATCATGTCTTTGTTATTTGTGATCTTGCATGCTTTACGTTGTTAGTAGCTATCTTGGCCAAGTAGATCCTAGCAACTCCAAGAGTTAGTATTTATGCTCGATAGTGGGTTCACGCCTCTGGTAATCTTGGGAAGTGACAGAAATCTCTAAGGTACTAGATGTGTTGTTGCTACTAGGGAGAAAACAACAATCCTTTGTTCATAGAACAATCGTATTGTTTACATTACACGCAATTCGTAAAGCAATAATCTATTGCTTGCAACTTAATACTAGAGGGGGTTCGGATGATAACCTGAATGTGGATTATTAGTCATAGATGCAGTTGGATGGCGGTCTATGTATAATGTTGTAATGCCCAATCAAGTTCCAAAGGAGTCAAGATGATTAGTATATGCTTGTATTGCTTTCTCGATGTTTGTCAATTGCCCCGCTGTAATTTGTTCACCCAGCATGTTATCTATCTTAAGGAGAGCCACCTCTAGTGAACTATGGACCCCGGTCCTTTCTTTTACATACAATCTACAAACTGTTTACTGCTTTGTGTTTACTTTCTGCAAACTGTTACTTCCTTCCATTCGATACGTTTAATCCTTTGTTTTTAGCAGAACCGGTGAGATTGACAACCTCATCGCAAGTTGTTGGCAAAGTTTTGTGGTTGTGTTGTGCAGGTCTCCATGTTGCTGTTGGCACCGGTAGTGCGCCCTGCCAATGTTCAGCTAGCTACACCTTTGGGGTGTTTCCTTGATCCGACGTGATTGATAACCTTGGTTTCATACTGAGGGAAAACTTGCTGCTGTGCTCATCATACCTTTCTCTTGGGGTTCCCCAACGAGCTCGATATATTTGGGCCATCAATAACCACCTTCCTTTGACTTTTGGTTCTGAATGATTATCAAAATCTAGATTTACAAAAATCTAGATAGTCCGAATATATCCGGAGAGTTCGAATATATTGTTACGGTAGAGGCGATTAATTTTACGACCGTCTCCAATATAAATTGTCACTCTCCCCTTCTGTTTAAGATCGAAAAATCCCCCACTAGCTGGCCTCCTCTCTTTCAGATCCATCTCCTTCTCTCGCTGCCCCTAAGTCTAGATCAATGACGCCGACCCCCCCTCCTGCCCCCGCGATGGTGAGTGCCGCCCCCACCGTAGACGTAATGCCCTAGCATTTAGGGATGTAGAATAGAGTGTGTGAAATTGCATTCATGAATAAGAAAATTCAGGAAATTCTCTTGCAAAACAAAGACACTAGAGGGATCAGGGTTTCTTTCACTTTGATGAGTTAGGGTTTAGTTCGTTCAGGTGAATGCTATAAATTCTGACATGACGTCTGGATATTTTGGATTGTTTGGGGTAAACAATTTTAGTTGTTATTCAAATTTTGAATTGACTTTTGAAATAATTCAGATTATAAGTATTTAAGAGTTAATTGTTTTAAAAGAACCTTTGAGTGATTTAACTATTACAATATATAATAAGAATACAATAAAAGGAAATTCAAGTAATTGTAATAAAGACAAAAGAAAAGAAATCTTAATTTCTTAATCATCCAACATATTATAAAGTTATACAATGGTAAAAATAAAATAAGAAACTATTACAAAAATAATAATTGCAAATAAAGAAAATAAATGTTTTATTGAATAATTATATAACACAATGTCTTTACAAGTGAATAAGAGAGATTACAAAAGGATAAAAGTAAACCCTACACTATTTTCCCTAAATTAAGTCGTGTATCTTCTTATCCTTTCTTGTAATATTTTGTACCTAAAGGGAAACAAAGAATACAAAATAATAAAACAAAGGGGTTAGTGTTAGTATTATTGCTCTCAGCTATAAACAGTGTGATGCACTGTTAAAGTTGCATCACTGAGCAAAATAGAAATAAGGGGCAATTTTCACCAAAAATGCAACATTTGTTCTTGATGAAATGTTTGCCTTAGTACAGCCTCAATGGCAGTGGACAAAGGGGAAGTTTCACCAGAGAAGTAGAAGTAAAAGAGTAGTAACAAGATATTTTGAATTGAAATGATCTAGAACAGTGCAAGAAGCACACACACATGCATTCTTGTGTGTTGTTGACATAGGAGAACTATGAGAGAGAGATATGTACATAGCCATAGTAGATAGAATTCTCTCTCTGCTGAAGAAACACCACGCCACTTAGAATAGTATCATCTCATCTCAGAAAGATATCCACCAAATCAACCAATTAAACACCAAAGAAACCCATTAGTCATCAAGCCAACATGGTCACCTAAGGAGGGGGTGGATCAGCTGTTGGACAAGGCCAGGCAAAGAGGAGAGCAATGAGGAGATGGTCAAGCTTATCATAGGAGGGAGCTCGACAAGCTCACCACTAGAAGAAAGTAGGAAGGAGAAGGACAAGTTTGACATCAGGAGGAACGGGACAAGGCTAGGACAGAGATTAGGCCAGCCCAAGAGAGGAGCAAGTAGTAGCAACAGATATATCAACCCCAAGAAACAACAAGCACACCTCAAAGGCCATAACAGCAGGTGGTTGCTCATATCCAATCTATTTGCATATAACGAAATATTGATATGGGGGGTTTACCCTCAGATTTGCATACTGTGGTATGAAAATATCATCATTGGGTTGAGAGATTGAAGAGTATAGGATCTGTTCTTATTTTATATAAGGATGGCCTCAGCCTTTTGTATCACGGGCTGGAAACAATCTAGATAGTTAATGTACACAATAGCAAATCATGCTACTAGGGCCACTGCTATGCACATTCCTGGTTTTGAGGCACCACATCGGTAGCCTAGGTTAGTAGAGCCACTTGTGGAAATCAGACACAAGACAAAGCATTCATAAGTCTGAAATATATCCAGCAAAAAATTAAATCATTTTCCTAGTATATTCTAGGAATCGTCTTTAAGATATTTACTGCTAGGTTGACAGCCAATACATAGCTCACAGTCTCAATTGCAAAGCACATCACAGGAGCAAGAACCAATTCCATTATATTGCACATAGATAGGACTCAATACACAGGTACCAGCCAACACGACTTCATAGCTACAAGGACAGCAGCAGCCAATAATTCTATTAATTGAATTTCTCTAAATAAATCATTTTCCTAGTAATCACTAGGAATCAAACCAAAGATACTCACTTCCATATTGATAGCACCCAAGCTAGTGTCATATCATCATCCAGATCAAGTATCAGTATATTTTCTCAAATTATATCCTAAATATGAACATCCTACTAAATTTTGGATTTAGCACAACCAACTCTAGCATGCCTAGGGAACAACAGAGGTAAAAACACAAATACCACATACATATAAGAAAATATCAGGCTAAGTCAGGATACAGACAAGAACTCTAGAGCTTAGAGATTTTTTGACTTAACACATAGGAGCAAAGCATGGTCCATATCCACGTCAACAACCCACAGATACTTGTTGAAGCATCTAAATTAGGGTGGAACACTGACTAGGGTTGTCCACTGGAAGTAGAAGGAAGCAAAGAAGAAGTGCAGAGAGGAAGAGAGTGGGAGAAAGAGCAAGGAGGCGTGTACCTGACGCCCATGGTGCAACCATCACGGCATGGAGAGGCATGGCTCATGCTACTGCAGTGGCTCACGCATGGGAACGTCTTCACTGTCACCGCACCACACTAGCACCAAGCACCTCGTCATGGGGGAGGTCACCTAGCTCTAGTGGCGTTGGGATTGCAGGAGATGCCGTCCCACCGGTGTCGAAACACGGAGGTGAAGCAAGGTCGAAACCCTAGCACAAGTTGAGGATGGGGGCAAGCGAAATCAGGCGCTAGAAGTAAATCCAATTGGATGGAGAGGAGCAGTGGAGAGTGGCACGTCATTTGCTACAGGCAGCAGTGGCTAGAGTGCCCAGGTACGCCGGGATCTGGCGGCAGCAACATCATCTCCATGGCGTCACCAGGGAGAAGGCGAGAGAGGGAGACGGAGTGAGCTCGTGAGCGAATGGGCCGGGGTAGGCCAACCTAACCCTAAGGGTTAGGGTTGGACCCAACCCTAACAGGAACGATGGGTCAGATGGGCAGAATAGGTCGGGTTGGGCTACCCATGGGACCATTCCAGTTAAATAAAAAAGATAAGATAAATCTTTAGTAAAATTAGAAATTAGAAATATACCCCTAAGAGTATTTAGGATCTAGAAAAATAAATAAAAATCCTAAAAATACATATGATACCTCTAAATGTTCACAAAATGTAAGTTATCTAATAAAAATACTAACTTGTCAATTGAAATGGTAAAACTTAAATTGATTGTCTAGAGACAATAATTCCTTATAGATTTTTATTAAAATAAAGATAATGTCTAAAAACAAGTAAAAATCATTTTTAAGATCTTGACTAAGTATATTTTACAAGAAAAATACTAAGTGCATTATTTCAAAAGGTTTTAAGATTGCTAAAGTAACAGATCCTTATTTATCTATTTTAATAAATAAAATACTTGTTTTGACATTTGTAAATTCTTCAAAGTAATTTCCTAAATAATAAATAATCATATGTACTTATAAATATTGCAATCTTAAAAATAATCATTTAAGTATAAAATCTAAACCTAAAACCATAATTATGGTTTATAATTAAATCTGAGAGTAAACTGCTAACTATATAATACTCCTATAGAATCTTAAATCAATTATAAACCAATAACCTTCAATCTAAATGATGGCTCAAAATATATTTGAGCTTGTTGGGAATCCCAAGAGGAAGGTATGATGAGCACAGCATCAAGTTTTCCCTGAGTTATGAAACCAAGGTTATCAAACCAGTAGGAGCAAGGAAACAACTGCAAGGTGTTGCTAGCAACTTGGAATCCTGGACAACACAACCACAGACGTTTGCCCCAACTTACAGTGAGGTTATCAATCTCACCGGTTTTGCTGAACACAAAGGATTAAACGTATAGTGTGGAAGATAGTAATTGCTTGAAGAAAGTAAACAGTAAACGGTAAACAGTAGATGGTATATAAATGATAAAACCATGGACCGGGATCCATAGTTCACTAGAGGTGTTTCTCCTTAAGATAGATAACATGCTGGGTGAACAAATTACAGCGAGGCAATTGACAGATTTGAGAAAGCATAACAATGCATATACTAGACATCTTGATTCCTATGAGATTTTATTGGGCATTACAACATTATGCATAGACCGTAATCGAGCTGCATCTATGACTAATAATCCACCTTCAGGTTATCATCCGAACCCCTTCCAGTATTAAGTTGCAAGCAACAGATAATTGCATTAAGCAAAGTGTGTAAAGTAAACAATACAATAGCCCCATGGACAAAGGATTTTTGTTTTCTTCCTAGTAGCAACATCACATCTACAACCTTAGAGATTTATGTCACTTCCCCAGATTACTAGAGACATGAACCCACTATCGAGCATAAATACTCCCTCTTGGAGTTGCTAGCATCTACTTGGCCAAGATAGCTACTAACGACGGAGAGCATGCAAGATCACAAATAACATAGACATGGTAGAATCAATAATCAATCTGAAATAGTATCTCCATATCCATCAGATCCCCGCAAACACAACATGTAAGATTACAAATAGATGATCTTTATCATGAAGGGAGCTCACAAGATCTAAACATGATAGCACAAAGGAGGAGAACCAACCATCTAGCTACTACATGGACCCATAGTTCAAGGGTGAACTACTCACGCTTCACACTTGAGGCTTTCATGGTGATGAA
Source organism: Avena eriantha (assembly GCA_910589775.1). Classification (NCBI taxonomy): domain Eukaryota; kingdom Viridiplantae; phylum Streptophyta; class Magnoliopsida; order Poales; family Poaceae; genus Avena; species Avena eriantha. Next base: position 298,943,872 of record OU342744.1, read on the forward strand.
GTAGGCCTCCAGGATGATCTATCCCCTCCAGCAGGGTGCTGGGAAGAGCTTCGAATCCCCCTAGATCTAGGGATAGAGATGGCGGTGGCTAGAGACTCTTTCGTGGATTTTTGATCGGGTACTTAGGGTTTTCGTCCTGGGAGGCTTTTATAGGCGAAAGGGCGAGGTCGGTGGAGCACCAGGGGGCCCACACCCCCTGGTGGTGCGCCCCTGGCCGCGCGGCCACCATGTGTGGCCGCCCTGGTGCGCCACTTCGTCTCCCCTTCGGTCTCCGTATTGCTTCAGGTAAAATATTGACTTTGGCTTTTGTTCCGTCCAATTCTCAGAATATTTCTTTACTAGCTTTTCTGAAACCAAAAACAACAGAAAATAGGCAACTGGCACTATGGCATCTTGTTAATAGGTTAGTTCCAGAAAATATATAAAAATACCTCAAAGTGTGAACAAAACATAAGAAAGTAGATACTAAACAAGCATGGAACATCAAAATTATAGATACGTTTACGACATATCAACATCCCCAAGCTTAACTCATGCTCATCCTCAAGTAGGTAAGTGATAAAAAATAATAATTTTTGAGGTGACATGCATCATCATTATTTGTAAAGCATTAATAGCTGGGATCAAAGTACTGTAATCATAAGCATGAAAGATAGAGTTCTAACAATAAGACATAGAAACTATGTTGTAACATAGAAAAGGTACAAACAAAAGATCATGAATAACAATGCATTGAAAGACGTTTGTTTGTTTCACATACAGAAAACACAATAAGAGTGGCATTCAACTTGTCCCTCGTGGTATAGCAAAACATAAATGCATAGGACACCTTCAAAGTTCATAAGGGTGACTAGATACAAATAATTTAAGAACAAGCAATATCAAAGTTATGAATCCATCAACAAGTTTTGGGACAATGCACATTAAACTAAGAATGACCACTATGCTCTCTTAATAGGTGCATAAAGATAGAAGATAGAGACTCAACATAAAAAGTAAAAAATAAAGGCCCTTCACAAAGGGAAGCAAAGATTCAAGTTTCATAAAGAGCTTACAAAAATTATGGTACTTATTAGCTTTCATCTCTCATTGCCCCTATCATAAGCATCTTGAGCTGATTAAGGTTAAAATGACACAAATACGAGGATATGCTTGACAAGTTATAAGTTGAAAATCTCATGCCCCATGCTTACGAGTACCGAACCTCATGCTACCCAACTTTAGTCACGAGTAAGTTCTTGTCATTATAAGTACATGTGTATCATAGAGAACTGCCAATGGGGTACCCCCTTGCCCCATGATACAGGATCTATCCCATATCAAAATGACAAGGCAACAGACAATGAGCATCTCAACGATCTTTTTATTTGCTATTTGCATAGGTTTTTATTGAGGATGCTTCATAGAATGCTCACTATGGTTATGCTGCAAGTTTCCACTATGATTAGGCTTGGCTTAGCTAGGCTAGCCGCCTAGGCGTTTCTCTAACACACATACAAACTCCATGAGCTTACAAGCTCTATTTTTATTTCACACCGCCGGGATCCATAAGCAAAAGATCATGATATCAACTGAATAATAAGTGCAATGTTGAAAGCGTTCCCCATGACAACATGGTTCTGCTAATTCACAACTTATAAAGCGCAAGCATATACACAACATAGATGGACACAATGGTTCAAGTTTATTAAGTGCAAGAAAATAAAGTGTGCCATCAAGTTTGTGAGAGCTTTAATCACTAATTTTCACATCACAAGTTTAATTCGGAAGGTAGATAAAAGCATGAATATACTTGGAATGGTGTAACACACCATGCATAGGAATTTATAATGGACTCTTTGGAATAACTTGGTTTTCTTGGGGGTTGGATGCATGAGTGGAACTCATACTTGGTACAGGTGGAGGCTAGCAAAAGACTGGGAGCGACCAACTAAGAGAGCAATAATGGCCATAATCATGCAAAGCGACAAAAAAATATCAATTAAAGCATAAAGTGATATTACAAGTCATAAACTAAATGATCATAGAGGCTAAGGTGACTTGTTTAGTCTTAACATGGTGTAAGCATGTGCTAAGTCAACCCAAATAAAGCATCAAAGGAGAATACCACAATATTATGCTTTTTAATGCTAAAACAACGCATGATTCTTTCAAGGCACATTAAGCAATCTCAATTGTTTGGAACAAGTCATGCTACAACAATAATCACTAAGTATAAAGCCAAAACAATATCAAACATGACATGATGAAGTCTAGGCCACAGTCTAAACAAGCTCCTTTTGTACCACTTATAAGCATGAAATTTCCTACTCTTTTCCAACACCAATCAACTTATTTGAAACCACATATGAATGCGGGGGTCCAACCAATTTATTTAAGCAAACCAAACAACAGAAAACTAAAAACAAAAATAAAGACGCTCCAAGAACAACATAATTGTGCATGAAACAATAAAAATGAAGTGTTTGGAAGAAAACCTGAGATTTTTAATGATGAAGAAGGGGATGCCTTGGGCATCCCCAAGATTTGACGCTTGTACTTCTTAAATATATCTTGGGTGACACGGCTAGCATCCCCAAGCTTGAGCTTTTGTCCATACTTCATCTCATCACATTGTTCTTCCCTACACTTTAAAATTTCCTTCATACAAAACTTCACACAATCTTCATTAGCAACATTAGTGTATTCAAGATAATAAGTCTTTAGGTTCAGTTTCAACATAAGTAAAACTTTCATTAAAACACAAGCTATTGTAGCAATTCCTTCTAAAAGCTCAAGTGATTGGTGAGAACTCAAGGAGAAAGAGATTTTAAGAGGCAAATACAAATAATGGCAGAAATCTGTCAAAACAGACCAACATGTAAAAACCGATTTTTCTGAAAACCTTCTGTTGCTCAAATCGAAAAGTGATAAAATAATAACCTGGGGCATAAGCACAACAAATTACAGCTCAATCTGACGTACATGGATTTTTCACGATTTTTTACAGTGAAATACAAAAAATCTGTTTCGGGACAGCAACTTTCCCAAGTCTTATTTCTCTCTCATTAGAGGTTATTCTTAGCACAAAAACCACACAAAAAGGATAAGGAGAGGTTATTACTGAAGCAATAACTTCCAAGACTCAACAAAATAAAAGCATACTGAATAAAAATTTGGGTCATCTCCCAATAGTGCTTTTCTTTAACACCTTTGAGCTAGGCATAGGAAGCAAGATTCAAGTATTTTCAAATGAAGAAGTATTAAGAGAATTTTTTTTAATAGGTGACATGGGTATGATTACTCGGATGCTCATTATTCACTACCCTACATTGGGTAAAAGGCCTACAACCCATGAAGATTCCAGCTAACAGCCCAAGGAAGCAACCGATACAGACTTTTTATTGTATTAGGAAAGAAACCACGAACCGACATTATGTTGGTGTTGTAATCACGCGTGCATGAAACCTATCCGCATACAGCTTTGAGACCCGGCCTATTATATATAGGGCGGGAGAACCCCAAGCGAGGGTACTGAAATCTAGAGGACAACTTGTAATAGAGTGTTTTCCCAATATTCAGGTGACTTTGATTCCATTGTTTTCCCTAACATCCGACGAAATCCCCAGCGTTCTCTTTTCTACGAAACCCCAAGTTCATCACCATGGGCATTGCTGAGGTTACCCCTCGTCAATTGGCGCCGTCTATGGGAAACTTGAACGCTGGAAACACGGATTCGGTGGAACGCTCTCCACCAAGCGTAAACTCGACGAAAGAAAATCCACACCCACCCACCCTTGTATCGGTACCCGCCGTTTTCAATGGTGGATCTGATCTAATCATCGGAAGACTCCACTTCCAAGCAGACAACATGCAAGAATCACACCCTTCGGCCCTAACCGCATCAGAACCATCAGTTGGAAAGGCCACACCTATAGCAATACTAGCATCGCCCATTGGATCCTCCACAGACATCACATCTCATATCGAAACAGGAAAAGAAGGTCACCAATCAACCTCACCACATGGAGCAAACCTGACAAACTCAGAACCCGAAGAAAGCAGCGAAAACGTCGACTTTGAAGAAAGGACAGCGAAAATTTATCTAGAACTACGATCTCGGAGTACTACCAACACACCTGCAGAAGCAAAAGACGACGCCGTCAGGCCACACATAACACGCCATCAAGTGTACATGATCAACGGAGATACCTCAACACCACGTGACGAAAACAGTAATCCTATAATAAACCCCCATGATAATATATCAGATGACCATGCAGGAAACCACGACAATGGGGGAGAACACGACAACGCAGGAGGACACGGAAACGGAGGAGAAACATCAGATAATCGCATAGTCCAAGGAGGAGGCAGAGAACCCCACACAAGAGAGAGACCAGGACTTCGGCTACCAGCGTCGACATGGCAAAAGGCAAGGGAGACAATCTCGGGAGCAGTCCCAGTGACAATAGATGCTTCACATGAGGATCTACTGGCATACCAATATTTGCTCCACCATAAGAAGAGAGACCTACTCAGGATGTGAAGACAGTTCGATGAAAGAAAAAGGCTAGCCGACGAATCCAGTTTACGATGGCTCACTTAAGCTCTACCCGAGGGTCAAGGAGTGTGACAGGAGCAGCACCGCCAAGAAGGGCGACATATCGATTACAGAATATCCCCAAAGCAGAAAGAAGTGGAATTATCCGAGATCTCAATCTATCATTTATGTCAATTGATCAAGCAGGAAATATCAAGGCAAAAACAGCTCATGCAGCTATTGTGGCCGCGCAAACATATCTAATCACCACTCAACCCGCACCCGACGGTTCATGCGCGGCCCTCCACCGCTCCGCCCTGATGAACCTCAGCATGGTAGGGCCCTCACTCGTAGAAGCAGAACAAGGACTCATACACAGATCCCCACACCATCACAACAGTCCTCAGCAAGTAGGACACACCGGCGATCTCGATCACCACACCAGGCGCACCCCGTAGGATCCGAGCCGCGAAGCAACACAAGGAACGACAACACCCAGCATAGGAGCAGTGGACCCAGAGACAAAAGCCGCACCCGACAATATCAAGATGGAGATGACGAAGATGACCATGAGCTATGCGGGGCCAGCTGTTTCACGCAGAGGATTCGCAAAGCCTCCGTACCCAAAGATTTATAACTTCCACACGACCGACACAAATACGATGGGCTCTAGGAACCCGAATCTTGGCTAGCAGACTATCTAGCCACCGTCAAATTACAGGGTGACTCCACAACTACTGCAATGCAAAGTCTACAACTACACTTCACCGGCGCCGCAAGATCATGGTTGAAGCAGCTACCCGAAGATTCAATTGGTAGCTAGAATGATCTAGAAGATAAATTAATTTGACATTTCCATTCTGCATTCAAAAGACCAGCATCCTTGGAGCAGTTGCGAGCGTGCAAACAAAAATCTTGGGAGTCAATTAGAGCGTTTATACAACGATGGAATATCATCAAAAACTCTGCTGAATCCATATATGACGAAAGGGCCATCAACGCCTTCAACGACGGTCTCCGTCGCCAAGAATTCATAGAAGAGTTGGGTCGGCTTAAACCAAAGACAATATCGCAGTTAATGGAAATAGCAAACCCATGGGCTGATGGAGAAGACGCGCTACATAATAAGTGCACGCGGTCACCCGAAGAAGATAGGACAAACATGGCAATGACAAAAGACGAAGGAACAACGATGGAAACTCGGGACCAAGTTACGTCGCAGCAGGTTTTTCGGGTGAAGGTAACAACAGAAGCAACGACAATAACGGCGGATACCGTCAGAACAGGGATGATGTTGGAGGAAGCCAATCCACACAGCGGTATCAGCCAAGAGCACGAGACCCACCTATGTCCGTAATACAAATGCTGGAAGGACCCTGTAATATGCATTTTTACATCGACTCAACAGGCAGGTGACAATCCAATAACTTGATGAAAGACTGCCGAACATTCCTGAAGATGCAGGAGTTGTGCAACGCAAAGGCAGTCGAAGCAGCAAATCGAGGATACACATCCACGCCCGGTGCACCACCACCAGTTGCACCACCACAAAACTCAAATGGTCAAAACAATGAGTACCCCAGAGCAAAAGGAACAATGTCTATGATTCAGAAAGGACATCAACCCAACAGAATTCAGAAGCTCATCACAAGACAAATCAATATGGCGGAAACATCAACATCAGCCGCACCCGAATATCTCCATTGGTCAGAGAAAGAACTCAAATTCAGCATAGCAGATCACCCACTCTGGGTCCCACGACCAGGTCATTCAGCCCTGATAGTCGAAGCACAAATTGGCGGATTCGATATGAGCAAGGTCTTCATGGATGCAAGGAGTAGCATAAATCTGATCTACGCAAAAATGTTACGAACAATAGGCTATCCCCTGGATAATCTCGCTCCAACAGAAACCTGTTTCCATGGAATAGTACCAGGTAAAGCTGAAATTCCTTTACGCAAAGTTTTTCTTAACGTTGTTTTTGGTTCCAAAATAAATTTCAGGCGAGAAAAACTCAAATTCGAAGTCATGGATTGGCCATCACAATACCATGCAATCCTAGGACGACCAGCCTTTGCACAATTCATGGCAGTGCCACATTACGCATACTTAGTAATGAAAATGCTAGCACCAAAGGGAATTATCACGGTACAAGGAAGCTTCACACGTGTGGACAGCTATGATCGAGAGTTCAACAAAATTTCTAAATCTTTCGGGATAGCAACGGAGTTCGAGCAACTAAAAAGTTTAGCAAACGAACAACTTCTGGAGGTAGCATGTGTCAATCCCGATCAGGATTTTGACACGGCAAAAGACACAAAAGAAGTACAGATCCACCCTGTTGACCCGACAAAAATAACATTTGTGGCTTCTAACCTTGATCCCGCATAGGAAAGCGCACTCATCGACTTCCTCCGTGAGCACTGGGAGATTTTCGCATGGCTACCTACTGACATGACGGGAATCCCCAGGGAACTCGCTGAGCACGCATTAAATCTAGATCCAAAGGCGAAGCTAGTAAAACAACCGCTTCGATGCTTCACAGAACCAAAATGCAAGGCCATTGGAAAGGATCTCCATCGCCTAACCGATGCCAATTTTATCAAAGAATTAAGAAAATCAGAGTAGCTTCCAAACCCAGTATGTGTTCCAAAGAAAAACACTACGGAACTTCAGATGTGCATCGACTTTACTGTGCTGAACAAACATTGTCCAAAAGATCACTTCCCATTGCCGCGAATCGACCAAATCATTGATGTAACTGCGGGACGCGAGCATCTTTCTTTCTTGGACGCTTGCTCAGGTTAGCACCAGATCAGGATAAAATGGCGTTTATCACGCCTTATGGCGTATTCTGCTACACAACAATGCCGTTTGGCCTCAAGAATGCTGGAGCAACATATCAGCGGATGATGTAGAAATGTCTGGGAAGCTAAATAGGCACAAACGTGCAAGTATATATTGATGACGTCATAGTCACCACGGGTCAAGGATCCGCATTGATAAAATACCTAGAAGAGACATTCAGAAATCTCGACAAGTTTAGCATCAAACCGAATTCGAAGAAATGTTCCTTTGGAGTTCCGACGGGGCAACTCCTCGGATATTTGGTATCAGCTAGAGGAATCGAGGGTAGTCCCAAAGAAATACAAGCAATCCTCACAATGAAGAAGCCAACAAATCTACGTGGTGTACAACAATTGACGGGAGGAGTGGCGACTCTAAGTCATTTGATTGCAAGATTAGGAGAAAAGGCGCTACCATTCTACGCCCTCATGAGGAAATCAGAAAAAATTGAATGGACGGAAGAAGCTCAATGTGCCTTCGAAGATCTTAAAAGAACACTTTCGACATCTCCTGTCATCGTGTCACCAAAAGAAAATGAACCACTGCTCCTTTATATTGCTGCCACACATCAGGTGGTCAACACGATCTTGGTCGTAGAGCGTCCCGAAGAAGGAAAGACCCATGGCGTGCAAAGACCAGTTTACTTCCCGAGCGAGGTTTTATTGCCGTCCAAACAAAGGTACCCACACTACCAGAAATTAGCATACGTGGTATTTATGACAGCACAAAAACTACGCCACTATTTCTCAGAGCACCCGATTGTACTGGTCAACGAGGCACCTTTGTCAAGCATCCTCAACAACCTAGAAGAAATTGGGCGTGTTTCTCTATGGGGCATCGAATTATCCCCTCGGTATATCACTTATGAGAAGCGCAAAGAAATTAAGTCACAAGTTCTGCCGGATTTCATCATGGAGTGGACGGAATTGCAATGTGCGGGTCCACCAGATCTTTCTAGCACCTAGACAATGTACTTTGATGGATCAAAAAGAACGGAGGGAGAAGGAGCAGGAGTCATGCTAATATCACCTCAAGGCGACAAAATGCGCTATATTCTTCGGATGAGCTTTACAAATGCATCCAATAACGAAGCGGAATACGAGGCCCTGTTGCATGGCATGCGGATGGCCAAAGCTTGCGGTGCAACTCGCCTAAAAATCTTCGGAGATTCCAATCTACCGTGGCACAGCAAGCAATGAACAAATGTGACACTGTCAGAGAAAATATGGTTGCTTATCGTGACTTATATAGCATCATGGAGGCTCAATTTGATGGGTGTGAAGTATCACATATAGGAAGAGCAAGCAATGAGGAAGCTGACAATCTAGCAAACATTGGATCATTGCGTTACCAATACCACCAGGAGTTTTTTGGGAGGATATAGTGGAGCGATCGATCAAAGTGAAAAGATTCTCCGAGGTCGTAGCACCAAAAACAGGGAAAAAGAAGCATCCGCAAAAAGAGTCGGGGGCTCTTTCAGAAACCAAGAACATAGAAGAGGCCATCAAAGAAGAACAAGAAATCAAAGAGGTCATGCTAATTGAACCTACCTAGATGCAGCCGTATATAACATATATGACTAAGGGAGAGCTACCAGAGGATGTGATAGAAGCTCGGCGAATCACCCTATAATCGAAAGCTTTCAGGATAATCAAAGGAGAACTATACAAGAGAAGTATTTCGAGTGTGCTGCAACGTTGTGTAACACCCGAAGAAGGAAAAATTATACTGAAAGATATACATGAAGGAGTCTGTGGTCACCATGCTAGTAGCCGAGCAATTGCTGCAAAAGCATTCAGAGCAGGATTTTATTGGCTCACTGCAGTACAAGATGCAAAGGACATTGTTAGAACATGTGAAGCATGTCAACGATTTGCAACAAATCCTAGAGCACCCGCCACTGAGCTGAATCCAATACCGTTGGCTTGGCCTTTCGCTCGGTGGGGACTTGACATGGTGGGAAAACTTCACAAATCATCGCTAGGAGGACACGTCTTTTTGCAAGTAGCAGTCGACAAATTTACTAAATGGATTGAAGCAATGCCTATCATCACCCAAGATGGAACCTCAGCTTTGAATTTTATCAAATCCATAGTTTTCTGGTTTGGCGTACCAAACAGCATCATCACGGATAATGGGACTAATTTCACCTCAAATGAATTCAAGGAGTACTGCTAGGAGATGGGCATCAAAAATAAGCTACGCTTCGGTAGCTCACCCGCAAACAAATGGACGGGTCGAAAAATCCAATGGACTAGTTACCGCTGGACTCAAAAAGAGACTACCAGCACCACTTGACATAGCAAAAAGAGCATGGGTGGATGAATTGTCATCTGTGTTATGGAGTTTACGTACAACTCCAAATAATTCAATGCAAGATACGCCTTTCTTTTTGGTCCACGGTGCGGAAGCCGTGCTTCCAGTTGAAGTGTCACATGAATCACTAAGAGAAGCTGCATATAATGAGGAGGAATTAAGAGAAGCACTTGAAGATGATGTAGACGCACTTGATGAAGCTTGAGACGAAGCCCTCCAAAGAGCAACTATGTACCAGCAAAACCTGCGCAATTACCATAGTAGAAGATTGCAGCCTAGGTCCTTCGCGGTAGGGGACCTAGTTCTTCGCCTCAAGCAAGATGGCCACAAAAAGCTAGAATCGCCATGGTAAGGACCATACATCGTCACATAAGTTATTCCTGGAGGAGCATATTGACTACAAGACAAGAAGACATGAGTAAATTACTCAAATCCATGGAACATAGCACAACTACAACGCTTTTACGCATAATATTATTTGCAATATGATAAGAGTCGTAGCTCGGCTTATCAGCCAAGATGTCAAGGAGAAAAGGCTAAAATAGCCATCCGCTAAAAGAATAATGTACCGTTGATTTTCGCCTTATATATAAAGAGATAAGCTATTTGTACCTTAATCTTTTTATTATGTTCCAAAGATCAATACTTTCCATCGAGCTAACAGCAACTATGAGCCTATGTCCAGATACAGGCATCCGAACATAGCCTCGGGGGCTAATCCCATCGGGAGCGTTAGCGCGCACCCGATAGAAATTCCATTGTGTATAAGGTACTTTGACAGATTACAAAAATCCTTTTTTGAGTTTTACACCAGTGTATCCTCAAAAAGGGATTACTCCCATCTGGAGATAGTGTAAAATAGTAAAATTATCTGATATAATCAGAAAGATTGGTGGCCCAGCAGACCAACCGCCAATTTAGCCAAAAAAAACCTCAGATCACGCTCAGACGCGAGGAAACGTCCGAATGTCATGTTCAGAAACATGATGGTAAGACCCCCATGATTCGTCCTGTGTGGCCTGGTAATCGCACAAGAATGCGCTCTGCTAGTAAAATATTCGTATCAACGATACGATGAAAAATCCCGACATACGCGTTGGGTACCCGATAAAATAGAAACTGGAATTCAGTATTCGGTAAGACCTCAGCGGCTTGAACAGAATTACACCAGTTACAAATTCCAGATTTGAGCCTAGGGACTTGAGTTTGATGTAGGTCAACCTTTGTTTTTGCCTAGGAGCAATTAATTGATTCCCGATCCATCGGAAGCATCAGACTCGTTGTACAAAAATCCCTACAAAAATAAAAATCAAACAAAAAGAGAGAAAGAAGAAAGAAAACTGAGACTCAACCTGAAAACTGCAGATTCAGGTAGAGTCTTGGGGCCTACTGACATGGGTATGATTACTCAGATGCTCATTATTTGCTACCCTACATTGGGTAAAAGGCCTACAACCCATGAAGATTCCAGATAACAGCCCAAGGAAGCAACCGACAGAGACTTTTTATTGTATTAGGAAAGAAACCACGAACCAACATTATGTTGGTGTTGTAATCACGCGTGTATGAAACCTATCCGCATACAGCTTTGAGACCCGGACTATTATATATAGGGCAGGAGAAGCCCAAGCGAGGGTACTGAAATCTAGAGGACAACTTGTAATAGAGTCTTTTCCCAATAATCAAGCGACTTTGATTCCATTGTTTTCCCTAACATCCGACGAAATCCCTAGTGTTTTCTTTTCCATGAAACCCCAAGTCCATCACCATGGGCATTGCCGAGGTTACCCCTCGTCAATAGGAGAGGCAAAAGGTATCTTTTCTCTCTTCTTAGGGAAGTGTTCTATACCTTTCTTGAATGGGAATTGATATTTAATGGTGCCTTCCTTCATATCAATAATGGCACCAACAGTTCTAAGAAAAGGTCTTCCCAAAATAATAGGACAAGAAGCATTGCATTCAATATCCAAAACATAGAAATCAACAGGGACATAGGTATTGTTAACCATAATAAGAACATCATTAATACTCCACATGAGTTTCTTTTTAGCATTATCTTCAAGTTAGACATCTAAATAACAATCTCCAATGGTGGCAAATCAAGCATTTCATAAATCTTTCTAGGCATAATAGAGACACTAGTACCAAGATCACATAAAGCTTTGAGATGAAAATCATTCACTTTCATATTAATGATGGGTTCCCCACCATCTTCTAATTTCCTAGGAATAGAAGCTTTATGTTTCACCTTTTCTTCTTTAATTTTTATGAGAGCATCTGTAATGTGTTTTGTAAAGGCCATATTCATAGCACTAGCATTAGGACTTTTAGAAAGCTTTTGTAGGAACATAATTACTTCAAAAATATTGCAACCATCAAGATCAAAATCAAAATTACCATCCAAGGTAGTAGAACTATTGTCTCCCATATTAATGGGGACTTCATGTGGTTTGCTAGCATCAACATTAGTGGTGGTGATACTACAAATACTACTATTTCTAGCAATTTCATCTTCTCTTTCCCACTTAGCATGCAATTCAGCTAACAGTCTAACATTTTCATCAATTCTAACTTGTATGGCATTAGTAGAAGCAAAGGGGTTTTCCATAGTTTCAGGTTTAGCAGCCATTTTATTAATCAAAGAGGATTGTGCTTCAGACAAAGATGATATATTTTTTCTGCATTCAAAAGTTTTTCCTCAACAGTTTTATTGAAAGCAGTTTGTTTATTAATAAAATCCTTAAGCATGACTTCAAGTTCAGAGGGTGCAGTTCTATTGTTGTTGTAGGAATTTCCACAAGGATTACCATTATTGGGAGGATATGGCCTATAATTGTTATTACCATAAGCATTGTTGCCAAAATTATTATTTCTAATAAAGTTCACATCAAGTTGTTTTTCTATAGTAACCAAAGAGGCTATAGGAACATGATTTGTATCAATATGACCTTTCCCATTTACAAGCATAGACATAATAACATCAATTTTATCACTCAAGGAGGAGGTTTCTTCAACATAATTTACCTTCTTACCTTGTGGAGCTCTCTCACTGTGCCATTCAGAATAGTTAACCATCATATTATCAAGGAGCTTTGTTGCAGCACCCAAAGTAATGTTCATAAAGGTGCCTCCAACAGCAGAATCCAATAGATTTCTTGAAGAATAATTTAGTCCTGTATAAAAGGTTTGGATAATCATCCAAGCTGTCTGTCCATGAGTGGGACAATTCTTTACCAAAGAATTCATTCTTTCCCAAGCTTGAGCAACATGTTCATTATCAAATTGTTTAAATTTCATTATTTCACTTCTCATAGATATAATCTTAGCACGAGGATAGTATTTTCCAATGAAAGCATCTTTGCATTTAATCCAAGAATCAATACTATTTCTAGGTAGGGATAGCAATCATTCTTTAGCTTTTCCTCTCAAAGAGAAATGAAACAATTTAAGCTTAATAATATCTCCATCTATATCCCTATGTTTTTGCATCTCACAAAGTTCTACAAAGTTATTAAGGTGAGCAGCAGCATCATCAGTACCAGCACCAGAGAATTGTTCTCTCATAACAAGATTGAGCAAAGCAGGTTTAATTTCAAAGAAAGTAGCTTCAGGAACATGTGGAGCAATGGGTGTACACACGAAATCATTGTTGTTTGTGCTAGTGAAGTCACACAACTTAGTGTTTTCAATAGTAGTCATTTTTTGTGTTTTTGATAAAAGGAAGCAAACTAGTAAAACTATTTTTTTTTGATAAAGAAACAAGCAAACAAAGCAGAAATAAACTAAGCAAAACAAAAAACAAAGTAAAGATATTGGTTGTGAGAGACTCCTCTTGTGAAGTTATCTTTAACTCCCCGGCAACGACGCTAGAAAAAAGGCTTGATGGCTCAAAATATATTCGAGCTTGTTGGGAACCCCAAGAGGAAGGTATGATGAGCACATCAGGAAGTTTTCCTTCAGTTATGAAACCAAGGTTATCGAACTAGTAGGAGCAAGGAAACAACTACAAGGTGTTGCTAGCAACTTGGAATCCTGGACAAACTCCCTCAAGAAGTTTTCCTTCATGAGAGGTTGTCAATCTCATCGGTTTTGTTGAACACAAAGGATTAATCATATAGTGTGGAAGATAGTAATTGCTTGCAAAAAGTAAACAGTAAACGGTAAACACTAGATGGTATATGAATGATAAAAGCATGGACCGGGGTCCATAGTTCACTAGAGGTGTTTCTCCTTAAGATAGATAACATGCTGGGTGAACGAATTACAGCGAGGCAATTGACAAATTTGGGAAAGCATAACAATGCATAGACTAGACATCTTGATTCCTATGAGATTTGATTGGGCATTACAACATTATACATAGGCCGTAATCTAACTGCATCTATGACTAATAATCCACCTTCATATTGTCATCCAAACCCCTTCCAGTATTAAGTTGCCAGCAACAGATAATTGCATTAAGCAAAATGTGTAAAGTAAACAATACGATCGCCCCATGGACAAAGGATTGTTGTTTTCTCCCTAGTAGCAACAACACATCTACAACCTTAGAGATTTCTATCACTTCCCCATATTACTAGAGGCATGAACCCACTATCGAGCATAAATACTCCCTCTTGGAGTTGGTAGCATCTACTTGTCCAAGATAGCTACTAACGACGGAGAGCATGCAAGATCACAAATAACATAGACATGATAGAATCAATAATCAATCTGAAATAGTATCTCAATATCCATCGGATCCCCGCAAACACAACATGCAAGATTACAAATAGATGATCTTGATCATGAACGGAGCTCATAAGATCTAAACATGATAACACAAAGGTGGAGAACCAACCATCTAGATACTACATGGACCCGTAGTCCAAGGGTGAACTACTCACGCATCACACCGGAGGCTTGCATGGTGATGAAGAAGGCCTCTAGGATGATCTCTCCCCTCCGGCAGGGTGCCGGGAAGAGCTTCGGATCCCCCCCTGAACTAGGTATGGAGATGGCGGCGGCTACAGACTCTTTCGTGGATTTTTGATCAGGTACTTAGAGTTTTCGTCCCGGGAGGCTTTTATAGGCGAAAGCGCAAGATCGATGGAGCACCAGGGGCCACACCCCTGGTGGCGCCCCCTGGTTGCATGGCCACCAGGTATGGCCACTGTTGGGGATATACTTTCCGGGTATCCTCACAGTTCCTCACTGACCAGGGTGGCCCACTTCGGGTTAGAGCTTTGCTTCATGGGCGGCCCAGTCAGGGAGAAAAGACGGATTCCAATCCGGCTATGGGAAGGCCCAGAAGACTTACCGACCTAGGCCCATAGTGTTACTTGTAGTTCAAGATGTACTCTGTAACCGACTCTTAGTCGTAGCCAGATAGATCTCTCCTGTAAACCCTAGGCCGGATATCTATATAAGCCATCCTAGGGAGAGCCTTTAGGGCACCCTCAATAGTCTACAATCTCAACTCGCACAGGCGAACCCTTGTAACCCATATACCGACTCTGCCATATTACTGGATTGCTAGCAGGAGTAGGATCCGTCCAAAGCCGGCGGATTCAAAACTGGGTAAACTTGTGTGCTCACCGTCCCGGAACACCGTATGTCTCACACCCCTCTCTTCCGCACGCCTCGAGTACCCCCTCATGGCGTGCTTGTCATCAATCCGACGACAGTTGGTGCCCACCGTGGGGCAAGTGAGCTTCGGATCTGCGTTCCAAGCGGAATCTACAAGAATCGGAATCGCCGAGACCATCGCCGTCGGTCGCATCCTCTACGCCAGCGACGTCCCTCTCATCGTTCTCAACGAGGCCTGGATTCCGGCTAGGGAGGCTGTGACTGCCTACACCATCATCTCTTTTGGCGAGATCGATGTTTACATCGGTTGCGCTGAACCTGTCCCACCCACCCCAGTGGTGATGATAGAGGCAGAAGAATCTTTGGGGCCCCCTTTGTCCATGGAAGCGGCAGAGTTTCGGATCTCAGAGAACACAAATCCCACCCAGCCCGCACCAGTTGCGAAGATAGTGGAGAAATCCAAGCCTGAAGAAGACCTAGCGACCCAAGTCGAATCTGGAGTGGATCTCCTCGGAGAGGCTGAATCCCAGATCGACCCGCCCGCGGAAGTCGAAATCCAGGAGGAGCATATCAACGACACTGATTCCGGATCTGATGATGCCGGGACAGACAGACCTTTTCTAAGGTACACACTGCAACACATGATAATGCAAAATTCAAGCGCAGATGCAATTCTCGAGACCATCAAAAGTTTCGACGAAGCTGATCGCGAGAGCCGCAGGTACCTCAGGAAGCATGCATCGCACTTTTTTGGATACGTGGAATCCAGATCCGGCTTTGCCGATGCTGGAGACAACACCGACTCTGTGCTAGAGGCAATTGGAACAAAGTCGACGTACCCGCATCCTCGGATGAATCGATAACGTCAGCAGATTTCTGAAAGTTCTCCGCGGAATATGAAGAGGAGTATAACTCCAAAGCTACAGAGGAAGGAGAAGCCATGGATGAAGGATCCGGGGAACACTCTCCCAAAGCGCAGGATGACATGGAAGTCGGAGATAATCCCGAAGTCCAGATGTCCAAAAGGACCGATCAGAGCTTGACTCCGGGAAATGGAACCAAAGCCGTCTTTGCTACCGGCGCTGCCAAGAAAGCAAAGAAGAAGAACAAGACCCTGGCAAAAGACCCTCTGATAGAGGAGGTGATTGCCGAGGAATATGAGGAAGACTCGGATGGAGCACTTATCCCAGAAGAGCTGAAAAAAGAAGAATCGATGGATGGACATGTGATAACCGAAGGTGCGCGTAAACTCATCGATGCTGCATTAACCACACCTATCCCTACAGCTGCAGAACTTACTGCTGAAGAGCTGGACGAAAGGGCCCAAGCCCTAGAAGCGCGTCATCAACAACTCCTGGATGAAGCCAAAAACATCGAGG
This sequence comes from Avena eriantha, assembly GCA_910589775.1. Lineage (NCBI taxonomy): Eukaryota > Viridiplantae > Streptophyta > Magnoliopsida > Poales > Poaceae > Avena > Avena eriantha. The sequence continues at coordinate 298,960,504 of OU342744.1, forward strand.
AGGAAAAGAAACGCATGGAAACTAAGGATTACATGTCTCGGTTGCATCAGAAGACACGGAAACGTTACACACGTGACGGTCAATTTCCAGAAGTGAACAGGGTCCTCTTTGAAGGAGATCTAGGGATGCCTCGTCTCGACAACAAAGGAGATCTGGTGTACCCAACACCGGTACAGCACACTGTCGCAGCTCGAGATATCCTGTCAAATAACCCAGGCCCAAAACAGGTTCGATTGGGCATCAAGCTACTCACCAAGGGTCTGGAGCAACAGATGGCTGCGAAATCCGGAAGTGGGAAACTGGTCTCCAAATCCGATCAATGTCACACGGACTCATCCTCGAATGATATAAGGCCCCACGTGTTCCGGAACAGCATCACTGTTCCGACCAATGGGAAGACAACCACTCCAGAACCGGATCATCAGGACAGCATCATAGATCTGCACGTGGCTGGCGCAACGTCGCTCTAGCAGCCGAGCAAGAGGCCATTGCTGCACTGTATCCGAGGAATCCTCCCCGACGAGAGTCGAACGATCGAAGGGGAGAAGATAAAGAGAAACGTCGGGAGGAGGATCGTCAAAAAATGCCACCTCCTATACATGCAAGCCGTCCAGCTGAGCCTCACCATAGTGGGAACGACAGACGAAGGAACGACGGAAACCATGTCGGGACAAGCCGGTAGGGGGCTCGTCATAGTGAAGACCCTCCCCGGAACCGGAATAATGCTACTCTGGACGGAGGCCGGCGAACAGCCGGAAACAATCCAGCTGCCCCACCCTCTCCACCAAGCAGTCATCACAACGGCTCTCAAGGAGGACGACGTGGCGGAGGAGGTGGTGGTAGAAGCCGAAGTCTAGCTCCAAGGCACCGCAACCACAGTCGACATTCGGGACGATCTCTATCCCCGAACGACGCAAGGCACATGATCAACTCCAACATAGAGGCGCGGCGCTACAAAAACGATGATATCTACGTGGGCCCAAAGTGCTTCGGACCATGCATCAGAGCTACAAGATTCCCGAAAGGATTTGCTATCTCAAGACATATCCAAGCCTACGACGGCTTTGCTCGGCTAGATACCTGGCTACAGGATTTTTTCCAAGCTTGCTACATCGCCAAAGGTGGAAACAGCCTGGTCGCAACCCGATATCTCCCACTTATGTTGTGGAAGACGGCACGATCATGGCTTAATGAACTTCCGGAGAACACCATCCACAACTGGTATGACATGCAAAGTGCGTTCTTTCGGAATTTCAAAGGCACATACCGGAGGCCCTGTACGGTCGGAGACCTACATCGTTGCACCCAGAAGGCCGGAGAAGCTTGCCGGGATTACCTCGGACGATGGATCAACACCAAGAACTCCTGTGAAGGAGTAAATGATCAAACTGCGATTGAAGCTTTCATTGCAGGTCTCCCAATTGGTCTACTGCGCCATCGCTTGAAGTGTGTCAAAGTCAATGATTTGGGAGAGATGATAGAAACAGCGAGCAAGTATGCAGATGCCGACGACGATGCAGAGGGATTACTCAATTCCCTAGTTGTGCCACAGTCGGCAAAACAACCAAAGCAACAAGCTCAGAAGCGCAAAAATACCTCGGAAGAGAAACCCAAGGCGGAAACGGCAGTGGTCACTGCTACTTTCGGGTCTGGAGGAGGAGGAGGACGCGGCAGAGGCCGCGGGCGTGGCCGTGGAACTTCGAGAGTCCAAGGTAGAGGAGACCAACAACCGGGCAAAACCTACTCTTGGGCCGACATTGCCAATAACCCATGTGTGCATCATTTAGACGACAATGGGGGCTCGTCCCACACCAACGCCGAATGTCATTTCAATGACGACATCAAAAGAGATGATACCACGGGCTACAAAGCTAAGCGGAAGAAGGGAAAGAAGAATCCCGAAAAAGATAAAGAGACCAAGGAAGATTCCGACATGGAGGAAGCTGATGCTTCAAATCCCAAGCCAGAAGGGAAGAAAAAATTCCGACCAAGAAAGACACTTATGTCACCTTCCTCGGATCTCAACCAACAAAGGTTAAGAAAGCAATTCTACATGAGCTCAATGCAACAGTTCCGGCTGTCCCCCAATTTTTGGACTGGTCGGAAGTGGCAATCACATTTGACCGCGTTGATCATCCGCCTAAGTTGCACAGGCGAGGAAAATACGCCTTAATCGTCAATCGACTTATCGACGGTTATAGTTTCTACAAGACCCTCATGGACGGTGGCAGCAGTATTAATATCCTCTATGTCGAAATGCTACACCGGATGAAGATCTCAGAGACCCAGCTGAACCATAGTTTTGTGATCTTTCACGGAGTTGTCCCACGAAGACAAGCCAATTCCCTGGGAGAAATCACTTTGGATGTTACCTTTGGAACACCAGAGAATTATCAGACAGAGGCACTTTCCTTCGAACTGGTCCCGTTCAAGAGCACGTACCACGCTATATTCGGACGTCCGGCTTACTGGGCTTTTATGGCTCGTCCGTGTTACATTTACAATATGATGAAAATTCCAGGTCCCAACGGCGTAATCACCATCAGCGGAGACACGAAGAAAGAGCGAGAGTGCAAAGATGGAAATGCCGCCTTTGCTGAAGCCGCGTTGCACGCCCAGGAGTACCAGGAGATCAAGAAGAGCATAGATCCGTCCGAGATGCCCGCAACAAAGAAAGAGGTGACAAAGCCAAATCCGGAGTTCAAGACATCAGAAGAGACGAAGAAGATGCCGTTGAAGGATGATGACCCTTCCAAGGTGACCCAGATAGGCGTAGGCCTAGATAGCGCATAGGAAAGCGTGCTCGTCAAGTTCCTCCGAGCAAATCAAGATATCTTTGCATGGCAGCATCTGACATGACCGGAGTACCTAGGGAACTTTCCGAGCACTCTTTAAATATAAACCCGAACGCTAAACCCGTCAAACAGTCCTTACGACGTTTCGGCGATGAAAAGCGTAAGGCAATAGTTAAGGAACTAGCACGGCTCGAGTTATTCGGATTCATAGAAGAGGTCATCCACACTGAGTGGTCAGCCAATCCTGTAATGGTCCCTAAAAAGTACACCACTGATTTAAGGATGTGTGTTGATTATACTGCCTTGAACAAGGCTTGTCCAAAAGATCTGTTCGCTCTACCTAGGATTTATCAAGTTATTGATTCTACGGCAGGCTCGGAACTCCTCTGTTTTCTCAACGCATACTCCGGTTATCACCAATCCGGATGAAGGAATCTGACAAAGTCAAAACTTCATTCATAACCCCCTTCGGAACCTTCTGTTTTGTTACGATGCCCTTTGGGCTGAAAAACGCAGGAGCTACCTACCAGCGCACGATGCAGCGTTGCCTCCATGACCAACTCGGACGCAATGTACATGCATAAGTGGATGATATTGCGGTGATGTCCAAAAAGAAGGAAACGTTGATTTCCGACTTGGAGGAAACATTCGCCAATCTACGAAAATACAACATCATGTTTAACCCGAAGAAATGTTTCTTTGGAATACCAGCCGGAAAATTGTTAGGTTTCATCGTGTCTCAAAGAGGCATAGAGGTGAATCGGGACAAAATCAAGGCTATACTCAATATTTCCAGGCCAACTCGCCTAAAGGACGTACAAAGACTAACTGGTTGCATCGCTGCGGTCAGTCGATTTGTAAGCTGGCTTGGTGAAAGAGCTGCACCATTATACAAACTCCTGAAAAAGACCAAGGATTTTGTTTGGACCGACGAAGCTGAAGCTGCACTGCAAGACCTCAAGAAAGTACTCTCATTTGCTCCTATACTTGCTGCGCCGGAACCACAGGAACCGATGTTGCTCTATCTTGCTGCGACAAACAAGGTCGTTAGTATCGTCATGGTGGTGGAGAGACCGGAGGAAAATCAGGAACACTTGGTGCAGCGTCCGACTTACTTTGTCAGCGAGGTCTTGATAGAATCAAAGCAGCGATATCCGCACTATCAAAAGTTGGCTTACGGTGTTTTCCTAGCATCACGTAAGCTACGACACTATTTTCAGGAGCATCCAATTACCGTGGTGAGCACAGATCCCATGAGAGATATAATCAACAACAGTGACGCCACAGGACGCGTTGCCAAATGGGGCATAGAGCTTTCAGCTTTTGATATTGAGTATAAACCTCGGACAGCAATCAAATCCCAAATCCTTGCTGACTTTGTCGCTGATTGGACAGAGACGAAGGAGAATATGACCCTCCCTGAGTCGGGATATTGGACCCTCAAATTTGATGGGTCTAAGGCTCGAGGGCGCTCGAGGCTGGCGTGGTGCTCAAATCACCCCAAGGAGATAAACTTCTATACGTGTTATAGATCCACTTCACAGCGACAAATAATATTGCTGAGTATGAAGCACTGCTGCATGGAATCCGGATTGCTAAGGATATTGGCATCTGACGTTTGATGTGTTACGGAGATTCGGATCTTGTTGCTCAACAAGTGTCGGATATTTGTAATGCAAATAAACACATGGCAGCATATAAAGCTGTCGTGGATGATTTATCTAAATCGTTTGAAGGGTTTGAGGTTCAACACATCCCTCGAGCAGAAAACAAGGAAGTAGATGCATTATCTCGGATAGGCTCTGCGCGGAAAGAGGTCCCGGATGGCGCTTTTTTAGAGCACCTCAAAGTTCCCTCAATAAAGGGAGTAGATGAGGAATATCCGACCAAATTCGACTCACCTCTAATAGCAGTTCTGGCTGTAATTCCTAGCTGGACTCAACCCTACCTAGATTATCTGGTAGATGGCAAATTACCTAAAGACGAGGTTCTGAGCCGGCAGATCGTTCAACGAGCAAATGCTTATACTATAGTTAAAAGTGAGCTCTATAAGCGGAGTGGTTCTAGGGTTTTCAGCACTGCGTATCTCCGGAAGAAGGAGTGGAAATCTTAAGAGAAATCCACGAAGGCGAATGTGATCACCACGCTGCAGCCAAATCTTTAGTGGCAAAAGCTTTTAGACACGGATTTTTCTGGCTTACAGCTCAGGCAGATGGAGAACGATTAGTCAAGACATGCAAAGGCTGCCAAAAGTACGCCAAACAAGCTCATGTTCCGGCTGATCAGCTGCGACCAATACCTATAACATGGCCTTTTGCGGTCTGGGGGCTTGATATGGTAGGACCGTTTAAACGAGCTCCAAGTGGATTTACTCACCTCTTAGTGATGGTGGATAAATTCACCAAATGGATTGAGGCTAAACCTATCACTAGTTGTGATGGAGCAACAGCCAAAAGATTTGTCGAGGATGTTATAATCCGGTATGGTTATCCGCATAGCATTATCACGGACAACGGGAGTAATTTCTCTATGGGAGAATTGGCCGAATTATGCAACGAGCAAAATATCCGGCTTGACATTGTGTCAGTCATACATCCACAGGCTAACGGACAAGTCGAAAGAGCAAATGGTTTAATCCTACAAGGCCTAAAACCGAGACTCGAAGCACCACTACAACGTGCTGCGGGGGCTTGGGCAGAGGAATTACCCTCTGTAATATGGAGTTTACGAATGACTCCAAACAGGTCAACCAGATACACACCTTTCTTCTTGGTCTATGGTGTCGAAGCAGTTCTTCCTAGTGATTTAATTCATACTTCTCCTAGAGTGGCCGCGTATATTGAAGAGGATGCCGAAATTTCTCGACAAAATGATCTCGACTTAGTCGAAGAAGTTCGCGTCGTTGCTGAAATGAGATCAGCAGCCTATCAGCAGAAGTTACGCAAGTATCATAGCCAGAGAGTTAGAAACAGATCTTTTAATAAAGGCGATTTGGTTCTCCGACTTGTGCAACAAAGAAAGCACAAACTTTCCCCAGTATGGGAAGGGCCCTTTTTAGTTAGTCGAGTATTGCACAATGGTTCGTACTACTTAACTGACATGAGGCCAGTCAAAGAAAGACCTGCTACTAAGAAGAGAAAGAGAGCTGGAGGTAGTACAAATCCGGATGAATTAGACAGACCATGGAATATTTCTTAGCTACGTCCCTTTTATTCTTAGTTTATCCTTCTTTGTAAACATATATATGTACATGTTCTGTGAGAAATAAAAGTCTTGGTTGCCTCAAGTTTTTCTGAGAAGTTTTTACCATCTTATTTCCTATTGATCATGTCATAGTCGAAAATCCTAGAATACTTGAAAGTACTTTATGTCCGTTCTGGTTTAGATTTCCGATTTTAAAAATGCTACCTTCGGGTATAACCCTAAAAGTTTCTAGTGTATACTTTGGTTATTTGTCTGATTGCCGGATGCGGGTATTTTCCGAGTAGTGAATTGTTGGTACTGGAAGCCGGCTTTGTTTCTGAGTTTAAACTGGTTTAGCAATTGAGCTCCGTTGCTCAGCAAAGTTTCCGAGCAGAAGGTTTAGCCGGCTCACGAAAGGGACGAGGCGGAAAGCTAGATAAACGATAAGTACAGGCGAAAAAATACAAGTGCTTATGTAAACATTTCAGGCACATAAAAAATTTAAAGCCAAAAGTGCTGAATAGATCAAAAGATTAGCACTAGCAAAATTATAGTAATGCATATTTATAGACCCATCATGTTTTTCAGAATAATACAAATATTTCTAGCAATCTATGATGCAGGAGGAGAGGAAGGAGCTGCCGGCTCGCTGGATACGTCTCCTTGATATCGTTCCGGGATGTCCACATCCGAAACGGTGTGGTCATCATCGAAAACTTCTGCTGATTCTTCTAGAGGCGGAGGCAGAGTGTCCACGCTGGTGAAGAAAGGAGTTTCGTAGCTGGTCAAATCAGCCACGTGACACCCATATCCGGCACAGGAGTCCATAATGGCATTGATGTCCTGCTCCTGGCCGTCTTCATCCACCTTGCAGTACCCTCTAGTCACTTGTCATATTTCCATGTTTCCATGGTGACTCATGACCATGGTGAGAGCGTTCTGCGCTGCGAACCGCGCGTAGGACATGTTCCAATCCTGGATAAGTTGCGGCATCTCCTTCGCCTTGTCCCGCACCTGAAAATCCGACATGTTATGCATGTCCGGAATCTTGAGAGCTTCGCCAATATCCTCAAGGGATTGGCGGAAGTCATGAAGTAGGTCACCGACTTGGGTAAGCCGGTGGGTGTGGGGCTCGGCGGAGGTGGAATCCGTCAAGTTCAGAGGACCTATACACAAAACAGTTAAGAAAATTCGACATTGAAAGAAGTCGAAGAAAATAGAAAAATCTGACAGATGGAACATACCGAAGATGACATCATCAATCTTGGTTTTCTCTTCCCGAAGACTCCGGAGTTCAGCCCGGAGCGCCTCGGAAAGGTCCTTCTCTTTGCACAGCTCATTATTGAGATCCGAGATTTTCTGATCCTGAGCAGCAATCATACGATCATGCTCGTCAATAGCCATGGAGGAGGAATCGAGAATTTGAGCTATGCTCTTCTCATGATCCGTCTTGAGCTTATCCAGCTCTTGACGAAGCTCTTTGTTCTCCACCACCAAGGTTTTGAGGTTCTCGGCCTCTTCAATCATAGCGTATGACTGTTTTACAAGCGCTGTAAGTCAAAAAGAACAACAGTTCAGTAAAAATTCGGCTATGAAAACATGAAAGACAAGGTTTGAGTCTCGAAATGTTTACCTTAGGCCTCATCCTTGCAAACTTTAAGCTCAGCATTCTTAAGTCGGAGAGCTTTGATCTCTCTCCGCTTTTTGCAGACATTTTTCAACAAATCCTGGTTATAGGAGTATACTTTCTGTAAGTCAGAATACCCAAAGTCAGAAGTCTACTAAAGACTCAGGCTCATATTTTTACTAATATCAGCACGAGCCTTGGGGGCTACACTAGTTCATTCTTTGGCATCCTAAGGAAGCATAAACCCGGATTATATATCTTACTTCATGCTTGGGGGCTAGAGGATATGATATGAAATAAAGGAAAAACAGGAGTTAGAATTCCGACTTACATATTGTTCGCGGGTAAGTTTATCCAAACTCGCATTCACTTCAACAGCAACCTTCTCAGCGAGACTCAGAGGAGTCACATGAGTAGTTGGAAGCTCACCGGACCTTACCCTCTCGTTGCGAAGACACACTTGTTCAAGAAGGTTAGAGTGCTTGATGTCCTCTGCCTCTTGCACTTCTTCTTCGGCAGATAGATTTCTTTTCTCCAGGCACTGCCTGGCCAGCCGTTGGATCTCTTCTGCAGATTTCTGAGATAGGCCAAACTTGGCAAGTCCTGGATTGCTGAGAAGGTTTTTGGCAAAGGTTTCTGCCGAGGGATCATTACCCGAAGAGGGTTCACCCTTATCTATACCTGACTCACTCATGGTGACGTCAATTTGCGATTCAAGGATTTGAGGCTCCGTTGAAGGAGCCGGATCTTCTGCGACAGCCGGAGAAGGAGTGGAGGGGCAGGAGTCGGAGGAGCCACGGCAGGAGAAGCTATGGTAAGCTTCGTCTGTCGCAGGGGCTTCGAAGAAGTTCCCTTCCCCTTGCCCTTGATGAGCTGCTTAGCTCTGAGAATGTAATAGAGTCGAAAACATTACATCTCGGAAGAAAATTCGAGTAAGGTACAAAGGAGGAAGTTGTGTTGAAAGTTACCTCTTCACAATAGGCACCTCCTTTGTACCAACAGCCACTGTCAAAGCCTTGCGCTTCTTGGGCACAATGTCCGACAATGGGACCAATTCCGCCTCCTGAGAAAACTTTGGAGGATATCCCTCGAGAGGAGCAAATTCCAACTCGGGGAGGTCAGCAAGCTGAAAAGAAGAAAACATATCAGTATTGCGATATAACTGAAAGAATGAAACACCTAAGAAGGTTTATTGTTAAGAGCTTACTGGCACAATGGGGTTTTCCACTGTGTGCATATCCATAGAAACCTCTGGGATCTTCCTCTCGATCCTCTCCCTTATCAGCCATTTAATCTGGCTTATATAACCTTGTGTGGTATAGGCTCTGGGGCTGATGCGGAGGGAATCCTTTTTGGACGACGTGATGGAGTGCATCAGTCGGTCTCCGTGGTACTGAAGGGGTTGGATCCGGTGTGACACCCAACATTGGACAAAGTTGGATCCCTTTAGTCCTTTGTGTTTGATCAGATATTCGATCCGCCTCTTAGCGAGGATCAGATCATCACTGAGAGCCGGAGGAGCCTCGTCCAAGACGGTTGGGCCGTGGCGGCTCCGTCGATGAAAGCCGGCAAAGCTGTGGCTTTGCCGGGAGCCGGAATATCCTTATGATAAAAGAAGGTGGCTGGCCATTGTTTGACCGAGTCACTGGCTAGAATCTTAGGATATGCGCGCTCATGTCTAAGCGAAAAGCTAATTGTACCGGTAATGTAAGAATTACCGACGGTGATAGAATTTCTCCGGACATGGAAGTAGTACCGGAATAATGTAAGACTCGGCCTAATGCCGAGAAATCCCTCGCACAAAGCCGCATAGGCGCTCATCTCTAGGAGGGAGTTGGGAGGAAGATGGTGGAGTTGAACACTATAGTGATCTATCACCTCGGAAAAGAATTCCGAGGGAGGAAACGACAAACCTCTGTCAAGGTGGGTGCCGAAGTGTACCCACTCACCGAAGCGCGGGTTGGGGACGGTCTCCCCGATGCCGCTCCGCCAGTCGCCGGCACGGAGGAGCCCTTCTGACTCCATGCCGCGGAGCTTCTCGTCGTTAAGCACACAGGGGATCCAAACCCCACGGAAACTTTCCTTTTCTATCACCGCCCCCGTCACCGCTGCCGCCACCAAACGGGAAGAGGATGAGGAAGCCATTTCTCCGGTGCGCCGGTGACCTAAGATGGGCGGCGCTGGGAGTTTTTGGGGAAAGCAGAGGAGCTATGTGTGCGGGGGAGATTTGGAGGAGAAGAAACGGCAAAGGAACAAGTGAAGAAAGGAGGAGGAGAATCATCACCCCTTGTATCCACCTAACCGCGCCAAGATTCGTGCAAATGATACTGTATAACCACCACGCGTCATGGAAGGAACTGGGAAGGACCCACATGATGATTATGTCGCCTCGATCTCCACGTACGCATTGAAATGGCGCCTCGGTTCCGTGAACTATGGACCCACCAACGTCGTGCTGATAGGATGTCTGTCAGATGACGTGACTTGACCATGACTGGTGTCAGGTGGCGTTAGAGACCAAGTTCCGGCTTAGTTTGAAATCAAGTTGGAAAATCTGAGTAACATATTAATATGTCTGACTTATTTTTAAGACCCGGATCGTATTTTTTGTTGTGTAGTTTCAGGAACCCTTCAAGATTCTGCAAGCCGAAGATAAAGCGAGACGATGATAAATCCGACTTTGGATCTTGGAGACTTCCGGGGGCTGCTATTGGGGATATACTTTCCGGGTATCCTCACAGTTCCTCACTGACCAGGGTGACCCATTTCGGGTTAGAGCTTTGCTTCACGGGCGGCCCAGTCAGGAAGAAAATACGGAGTCCAATCTGGCTACGAGAAGGCCTAGAAGACTTATCGACTTAGGCCCATAGTGTTACTTGTAGTTCAAGATGTACTCTATAACCGACTCTTAGTCGTAGCCGGATAGATCTCTCCTATAAACCCTAGGCGAATATCTATATAAGCCGTCCTAGGGAGAGCCTTTAAGGCACCCTCAATAGTCTACAATCTCAACTCGTACAGGCGAACCCTTGTAACCCATATTCCGACTCTGCCGTATTACTGAATTGCTAGCAGGAGTAGGATCCGTCCAAAGCCGGCGGATTCGATCCTGGGTAAACTTGTGTGCTCACCGTCTCGAAACACCGTACGTCTCACACCCCTCTCTTCCGCACGCCTCGAGGACCCCCTCATGGCGTACTTGTCATCAATCCGACGACAGCCACCCTGGTGCGCCACTTTGTCTCCCCTTCAGTCGCCGTATTGCTTCGGGTAAAATATTGACTTTGGATTTTGTCCCGTCCAATTCCGAGAATATTTCTTTACTAGCTTTTCTAAAACCAAAAACAGCAGAAAATAGGCAACTAGCACTGTAGCATCTTGTTAATAGGTTAGTTCCAGAAAATATATATAAATACCTCAAAGTGTGAACAAAACATAAGAAAGTAGATACTAAACAAGCATGCAACATCAAAAATTATAGATACGTTTACGACGTATCACTAACCTTATACATCATTCACTTATATTGAGAGTGAATGATCTCATCTCTTTAACCATACTTAACATGACTTTAAAGCTTAATAGGAATTAATAAAATCATAAAATAAGATCACCATATCTCTAGTTAGCTTTAACTCACCTATCATTGATTGCTAGGTCTAGATTCATAATGTTATTTCCAATACCTATATGATTGCCATCGATCGTATCGAGGAAAACTCTTAAACTCGAAAACAATATAAAACTATATTATCTTAATCGTAGTTAATTTTATAGTTAACTTTGATATGTCACTCAAACAGGGAGGGGTCTCATTAATTTAAGATCATTAGAGATATTTGAAAACCCATTGATTATGTTTTAAGAACACTACAAATTTCTTAACTTATTGTAATAAGTATTTTCTTCAAAAGTTATTCTTTTTTCCACTTCTGACAAAAGTTTTAGAAAATCTATTAAAACTCATTGACTTTAAATGTGATAATTCTTCAGAGTAATCATCAATCAATATTTAACACTAATCAATGTTGTGCTTTACTTTCATCACTTGTTAACTGCTTCCATAATCTTAGTTTATATCTTATTTCGAAGTACACTTGAATGTAACATGAATCTTTCATAAAACACCAAACTCAGTCCATACTTAAACATGGGGATTTACTTTTTGATTTATACAAAATTCATATCATTATCTATACATAATAGTATATTTTTTATTTAAACATTAGTCCTTACCGGACCAATGATGTTATTTCAAATATTGGAGTTTATACCGACTAGAAGACCTTAGCTACGTAATCTTCTAGTCAAAAAAGCAAGTTCACACTTGCTCATGTCGTTTGGTTATTTTCTATCAAGTATTTGCAATCTATTATTGTTATCACCTACATTTCAAAAAGAATGACAGAAAACATTATTTTCGATAATAATGTGAACTATGGGTTACTGATCGAGGGTGATCAGTTAATATATTATGACTGGAAATGGAATCACCATTGTACGGAAATGTATCATCTAGGATTTAACAACCAACGTAGCCAGTGATTCTAGTGTCATATATTATGCGTTAACCATAATATCTGGAATGGGACGGTGAAGTCAGCTGGATCTTCTTCCTTACGCATGTCGATAGATGCGCAGGCCATGGATAAAATCCTTGTAGCATGGTTTAATTCGCAGAGGATATGTAGCAGATGGGTGGGATCCCACAATTTCCCACAGTAGTTCTGGCATCTATAATGGTTTATGCATTCATTGTTGTAATTCTAGAGGTGGGCATGTCATACACCAATGAGGCATATGGGGTCACGAAGAAGGGCAGTGATTGGTTTGGGTTCCTATACTAGACCCCACACCAAAGTTCATGTGGATGGGAAAGTATGTCTAGTTGTGTAACATGGATAAGGATCTCTCATGGGTAAAGAAAAGCACCTCTATAGAGTGTAAGAATTGTGACATGTTACTCCCTGTTCTAGGAAGAAGCTACAAACACGGAAGGAAAGGAACTCCATGAAGTTCTGGTAAACCTGTGAAGGCTGAGGAACAAAGCTTTTCAGAATAAAAGCAACCTTTGAAGAAATGTTTACAAACACCTGCATAACCTAGACCTATGGTCTACGACTGTAGATAGTGCATCAAATGGTCCTTTTTAGTGAACTTGCTGAGTACCCTAGTACTAAACTATACATTTAGAGCAAACAATGGCGAGTCTAGGAGCGAACTACCCTGAAGAGTTAAAGATATCTAGAGGGAATCAGCGGAGTCGACGATTACATCAAAAGCTTTTAAAGTCAAGCTGAGGAGTTCAATACAAATACGCCCCTAGAACTAGAACCTACTTTTATAGAGTATTGCTTTAGCAGCAATCGCAAGCCATAGATATATAGTAATGGTATTCCTAGAATAGACTTTGAGTTGCTATTTCTGGTTTTCTTTTGTAAATTATAATTCTCATTGTTTCGAGTAGGTTATTTGGATCTTTTGTAATGTGTATTTGTAATCTAAAGTCACACTTTGGACCCACGATGTTTATGTTGTACCACTCTGAGGGATGTAATAATGGTGGAACGGTGTTTCATTGGTGTTATGTCCACGACTATAGTATACTACATCATGCAGTGGTATACTGGGTCATCGCAATAGATAGTGTGTGTATCTAGTGTTACATAATTGTTGTTGTAAATTGTGACTATATATTAGAATTAGTGGAGAATATGTAATTAGATATTTAGTTAGGTTAACTAATCACTTGTGGTTTTATATATTGTATAGGATATATGGCAACATATCAAGTTTGCAAGACTCACTGCAAGGAAAAAATCTTGTCAACTGGCTCACTATTTAGTGTTTATTTTGTACTTGGTTATTTTGAGAAATCGGTGGTATATTTTTAAAATTCATACTCCCTCCGTCCAGAAATAACTGACTTGGATTTGTCTAGATTCGCATGTTCTAGACATGTTTTGTGTGTAGATACATTTGAATCTAGGCAAAGCCAAGTCAGTTAATTCTGGACGTAGGGGTACTATTTCTTACACAGAATTCATCTCATACCTGGTAGCATTAAAATCATTAATTTAATATGTGCTTTTGCTGCACAGACAGTCCCATGCAATGCAAGGGCACATTTCAATGAAGTCATAGGAGATTTGGTGAGATTCCGAGCTTGTGGGCGGACATACACAGTTCAAGTGCAAAAAGGGCCAAGTAGGACTCGATTGGGAGGTGGAAGGTTGGGTCGGTTCGTGCTGATAAACATCTCACCAGAGATGGTCAGTTGGTGTGCTTTTTCTTGCAAGAAGACAAGCCTAGGATAATTTTCATCTATCTAAACAATGTTGGCAAAGAGAAAGAAGATGACGAAGAAGAGGAAGAAGTTGCAGAACCGCCTATGACCAGCTATCTCCAATTATCTCCCAGAGATGCAAACTTACCGATGGTGAGAATGATCACCTCCAACGAAACATCCCTCCAAGAAATTCCTTTATTAGGGTGCCATTTTTCACCCGCTTGAAGAGGATGAATGTTGAGAGGCACCTTATGATATGTATATCATGTCACCATATAGCTATATATATATTACTTTCTTTTTCTTTTATTCATAACTTATGATTATGGTTGCGTGTAAGATCGAGTTTTCTTACTTTTTTTATCATAGAATTACCTAAGAACATGGTTTATCATCTTGATATCCCTCAAGATGGCTTGGTTGGACTACGCCTTGGAGCACGAGGTGGCATCAGCATCATCGAGTACATGAAGGATTTTGATGGACGCATATCCTTCACCGCTGATGGGTGGAAGAACTTCCTCCAAACCGAGCATCTCCAGATTGGACAAACCATACTCATCACAGTGAGGTTGACCACGCGCAGGCACCTGCACATGATGTTCGTCATCGACGTCATCAATGATTTGGTATCGCCATCGGATTCAGAGTCACCGTCGGTCTCGGACTCGTAGGAGTGATACTCCGAGGAGTACACCATCTGACCTTAATAATATTGTTTGCTAGATTTTCTAAACCAACTTGTTGCTAGTTAAGCTATAGATAGTTTCATCTCTATGTTTTGGACCAAATTAATGTTATATGTTTATTGCATGATAAGTGTTCTAGGACGTCGATCTCATCTTTCAAATCTTTCGAGATCTATAATACACTGGTTGCCCCTCTACTTCCTTTGAATTAGTCCTTTTCAAAATTCAAATGGAATTTGAGTATTGTTGACATAAGCATGTTAGATACATGTATTCAAGATGGTTGTAATTTCTATCCATCTGACGGAAGTACTTGGCGAAAAAATATGAAATATTTGGACAATGGAGGTTCTTAGAGATGGTTTCCTTTTGCAGCCATTTGAGGGTAGTACTTGGTCGCAAAGATCTGAAAATATTTAAAAAAATATTTCAGATATGTGCCACATTTTTCCTTAACTACCTGCCCAGACCCCCACTATCCACCGCCACCGCTGCCACCGCCCTCCACCGCCGCCACCTCCGGTCCCCTCCCTCTCCTCCCCGCTGCCTCCAGTCCCTTGCAGCCAGGATGCTCTTCCTTGCCTCCAAGGACCTCTCCATCCTCTAGGTACGTATGCGTGAAAACCAATCCCCAAAAATCCTAATGTGGAGCTTAGATTTAGGAATTTTGGCATGAAATTTGCCATTTTTCTTCTCGGATTTAGGGTTCTAGATTTCCGAGCTGCAGAGACCCGATGACGGCGGCGGAAGAGCCTCCCCCTGCTGGCCTCTATCTGTCCCACCTCTTGCCCCCTTGTATACATATCAAAATCTACAATTCTTTACTAAATCCTCATTGTTCGTTGCCCTTCTAGCAATATAGATTTAATTTTCACTTCATTAGTCTGCTTGCATCTTGTTTATTCGATGAATTTCGAATTCTATAAATGTGTATGCTTTTTATTAACTTATATGTATACATATGTACTCAAATTGTTTACATATGAGTATGATTAATGTACGATAACAAGAAATGTGTTTATGTTTTCAGTCTAATTGATTCTTATATTTGATTGTATTAAGATTCTCAATGTCTATATCTATTTAACAGATGAGAACCTATAGTGATGATGCAATAATTCTTTCTAGCGATGACAGTGTTGCCATTAGCTTTAGCGGTAATGAATTTCAGTCATAAGATGAAGAGACCACCGAGATGCTTGAGTTTAGAGGTATCAAAGAAAATCAAAATTCCAGTCATCTATTTTGTATGGGTTTATATGGTAGATATGAATATTCTACCACATTGAAATTTTTATATGTTGTTGCATCGGGGCCTCAACACAAGAGGGACACTGATTTTGATAAGTAGAGCCTTTTTGAAAATGACATGTATGTAAAAGAAACCCACATAGACTTCCTTACACTAGTGTGAACCCAAATTTTCACAAAAAATCAAGTACTACATCTACAGGTTGCCCTATTCAACTGTCATGGAAACGAAGTGCAAGCTGGTAAGATGAACATGTGATCAACAAGCTAGTATGTGATATTTTATTACTTCCAGTAATCACAAGCATGTTAATTCTTCAATTGTTTGTACTTGCGCAGATATTTGGAGCTGAGTTCATAAAATATACCTAAATAATTGCCTTGATGAAACTATTGATGTCCATGTTTGGCAAATGAATAGCAATAAGCCAAAGATAGTTAGGATGAAGATGGGAGTTGGGTCAAATGCAATCTTGACGACTGGATGGGAGAATGTTGTGAGAAGTTTCAACTTAAAGCAGCATAGCATTGTCCTTTTTTCTTTAATGAAAAATATAATGGAGAGGTATATATTCTAGTTCAACAATTTCCACTGGGAGACTCATTATAAATGCAATGCTGGTTATCAGAGAGTACTAATAATTATGCTTGTTTGATGTATGGACTCCACTTTCTATGTACTGGTATAAAGTAATGGTTAAATATGTATGGATTTCCTCAACTATCTAGCTAAGGTTAATTGTTAATATATAATGGTGTTCTTTTGGCTGGCTGTTAAGTACATGAGCTAATATGTCTATCCATTTTCTGGCTGCTGAATCATGATTATGTGTCATGTCTGCCATAATTGAGTTTGAATTAGCATGATGTGTACTATTTAAAAGGGTTTATACAAACTAGAGACGGTCACTTTAACGACTCGCCTCAAGTTACATAGTACTGGAGGCGGCCATGAATGATCGCCGCTTCGAGGTGTCATTGTACTAGAGACGGTCTTGACTTGAATCCGACTCTAGGTGCCTTGGACACGGTCCTATTAGAACCCTTCTGAGGTTGAGGAGTTCTTGCAAGTGGTCAAGATTAATAGTCGTCTCCAAGTCGCTCATCTTAAAGACGTTTACATTTATGCACCATCTGAGGTCATGTATCTTAGAGCCGGAACGTAAAACCGGCTCATGTTGGTACGTTGTTCGAGACTATGCGCTTGAGCCTGAACGAGAAACCGGCTGAGGCCTATGAGAAAAAAACGTCTCTAAGTAACACGTTTGTACTAGTGAGCGCTGGCGTGTCAAATACATGCCACTAGAGGGTAATTTCCATGCCACTCGTGACCTATTATGTACTAGTGGCCCTACACACGTCCAGCGCTCGCCGTCAAGACCCCGCTGCACACGCCACCGAGACCTGCCGCCATCGACATGGTAGATAAAACACCACACCACCAGTAGACTCTTCCAGACATCTCGTCATCCAAAATGATGCCCTCTACATGTAGAGCGATACTGAATGCGCCGCCATCGTCTGATCTAGGAGACCTAGATCTATGGTTTTCCCTGAAACCAATATGCATGAAGCCGGAGATTTGTGGCAACGACACCTTCAACAAGGTAAAGACCCCTGAGGACGCTGCCATCATCAACTCCGGCCGCGTCAGAGCCTAGCTCTCAACAGCCGCCTGCTTCACACCAACCCACGTACTATAACCCGGGGGAAAGCCGCAATAGGAGGGGGCCACCTCCAAGCCATTTGTTGTCGATCTGCCTAGAGAAGGCCTCAACGTCGTCCACCACACCAAACATGTTGTGACTCCGATGGCCGCGCCACGTCGGGACCCAAGGGATTCGTCCTGGGCCGACCCATCAGGCGAGGTGGTGGCTGGGGGTCCCACTGTCGCCGACATCTGCCAAGTTTCGCCTAGTTGTGCCCTATGTCGACGATGGAGGAGGGGGGGGGGGGGTTCGGAGTGCTGGTGGTGGCGACTTCTTTAGGGCTCCCTCGGTCGCCCCGTGTGAGCACACGAGGGAACAATCGGGGCGTGAAAAAAGCTTCTCAACAATGTGGGGAAGCCTAATGTTGTCCTGGAGGAGTTCGCCATTGTGTGAGCTATTTGTTTCCTTGGGGAAACCCCTCGTATTTCCCTTAAACTCAAAAAAAATGATACGGTATCTCGAGGGGCAAATACGAGTCAAGGATTAGCTGGTAGAATGCTGCACTGGTTCTCGGCAAACAAAAAGAGAATGTTGTACTGTACTGATTAACTGATATGCGTGCAACTTTGTGTGTGTCCCATTTCTTCCATACCACGTGGTTTTCTCTTTCCAACTTTGACAAATCAATAATCCAACATGCGTATTTATATGTGTTCTCTTAATCTATACTAGAAAACGTGTCCGTGCGTTGCAACGGGAGAGAAAAATATGCATATTTGTTCGTCATCTCACCCCTACTCCGTGAAGGCTTTGCCTCCCTCCAGAATTACTCACCTCTTATCTTGATTTAAAAAAATGATAAGCATAGGTAAAAAGAAATATTTTAGACATGACTCACAGCTAGTTCCACCCACATATGCATCTATGAGTCTAGGAAATTATTTGATAACATAATATAACATGCTGGCATTCGCTTGGTCTTCAATATACTACTCTCTCTGACCCAAATTAATGGACTCGAATTTTGTCTAGATTGAAATGCATCTAGTCATATTTTAATGCTACATACATCAGAATCTAAACAAATCTAAATCCATCAATTTGGATCGGAGAGACTATGTTTTTTTGTTAACTATTTCTCTATTGCCATACAGAACAAATTCTCTCAAATCTTTGCTAGCATATAATTTTAGAGCACGGTGGTGATACATAAGAATTATAAAATCACCAAGAAATGACATCCAAATCAGATATAATGAAAGAATAATATTGTAAGCTACTTCAGTGCATCGGAGAATTGTTACAACTCCTAAGGATGTAATTCAACATTAGTTGTTATGTAATTATCTCTTGCAGCTTTTTTATAACATGTGATACATGGCATGTTTCACTTCAGTATTAGTTCCCTTGCTCCCGTCTTAAAAGATAAAATTTATAACCTATGCAAAATAAAAAAGTTGTGAGGTAACAAAACTACACTCTGCAACCAATTTCATAATCATCTACATTAGGCTCCACCAACCGTAATATTGTAAGAAACAAAATGTGTTTATGATAGAATCCCATCGAAAGTGTTACCGGAGGCCAAGTGGGTTGTTGTAGTTTGTCTTCACCGCACACGCCGAGGACATGAGGATCATCGACCTGTTTGCCCACCTAATAGAAAGTTGATTTTTTTTACTAGAAAGTTGATTGTATCTAGTAATATGTAAATAGTAACCTAGTAATTGTTAATCCAAGGAAATGTACATGCATAAAGCCGACCAGAAAATCAAATTTGGGTGTGCTGACATCACCTGTGACATAATCGCATGCAAGAGAAATTCAAAAACCCCATCTCAGTATTTTATTTTTGGATAATAACTAACTCACTCTTCGCTAGCTAGCTTACAAAGCTGCTACAGTGCTACTCGGAGTACAATCCTGCACTTTATCACCACCGTAGTCAAAGACCAGCCTTAAACTTCAGCGTATGAATTTCTCCTGGATTCCACCGGCCACACAACGAAACATATAGCAGCAGACCATAAACTAAGAAAAAACAAGTACTCACCGATCTAAATTAATGTTCTTTAATTTGTCTCAATTCGAATGTATCTAGTTATGTTTTAATATTAGATACATCTGATCTAAATAAATTTGAAAATACTAATTAAGATCAGAGGAAGTATAAAAATTATCTACACTCCAGAAAGCAAGCAGCTGCTGCCAGTTGCCTTATTTGAAGAAGTTCAGAGCAGTCAACAGGGGTCTTAATATTTAGACGCAGTGGACCTGCAGTGGACCTGCAGTGGACCTGGTGTTAGAGTATATGATAGTTTAGGATAGTTAGGACTTCAGTTTAACTTGACTTGTACTCTAAAATAATCCTCTGTGCGTCTATATATACTTGCCCATGAGGCTCAATAATACATCCAACATATTCTGCCAATCTCTCTCCCTCTCTATCGTTCTACATGGTATCAGAGCGGCAAGATCTTTGACCTAAGCCGCATCACACGCTTCCGCGTCGCGCTGCCCCAGGGGAGGTCGATCTCCATAATCTCCGTCGGGGGCTGCACAACTCATACGCAGGGTTCGTCCGCCGATCCGTGATTAGTTATCTTTTTTCCGATCTCTTGATCGGTTTTATTTTTTGGTTTACCGATCTTAGATAGGATTGAGTCGCCCACCGTCGTCGTCATCACCACGCCTCTACTCCAACCATCGGCATCGAGGATCTACACCACGCCCGTGTGCATGCCTCCTTCGCTGCTGCGCCTGCCTAGGCAGGCTGCCGCGCACCGCGGACGGCTGCTACGCCTTCCTTGGAAGGCTACCGCGGCCGCCCCCTCAGATCTTCTTCGTCGTCATCGTCTGGGACTTCACTGACAACGCCGCCATCGACTCTGATCTACACGTCATCCACGCCACGGCGCATACGGCGCATCGTCGGTCTGACCAACCGATCCCGCGTCTGTCTACGCCAAGCACGTCCCCAAGCACGCGCCTACCACCGATCGAGCTACGGGTTGCCGCTGCGTCGCCCCCTTGGACCGTAGCGCCGCAACCTATGGTCCATGCTACCGGCTTCCAACGCGCCTTTCTTAGCATGTACGTAGTTAGTGGTCTCCTAGCCGCTGCACCGACTTGCGCCCTGCAGCTATACCGCCCCCTCGGGTCGTAGCATCACTGCACGCAGTCTACTTCGCCATTCCGGTGCATCGACGTCCTCGGCTTTCACCGTGTCATCTCCTACATGCGCCGATCGCCGTCGTCTGCACATGGTCTTCCTCACGTCATCGGGTTCCTTCCTCGCCTACTTCGAGTACCGATCCTGCACTTCACAAGGTAACCTGCAGGGTGATCTCACGTTGTCGCGGGTCCCGCCGACTACCCCATCGCCACTCTAGGCATCCAGCATGACTACCCCAGGTCGTCGCTGTTTTCGCCGCCTTCTACGTCTTCGTGCACTACAACTTCGCCGTCAGCGTCATCGCCTCATCCCCGACTACACCACCTGCTACTCTACTCTGACAACCACGGACAGCGTCGGCATCTCTTCCTTCGCCACTATGTGTGTCGCAACCGCTCTAGAGGCTTCCTCTGCTAGTCTTTCTGACATGGAGACAAGTTCATGATGATCCCTGCCCCCGCACGCCTGGTACTGGCAACACCGGGAGTGCCTTCGACCCCAACACGTTCCCGAGTCTGGCAAGATCGGATCGGCGCCTCATCTTCATCGGCTTCGACAACGTCTTCTTCGGCATCGACCTCTCTATGACTGCCTCGACCGCGTCACCGACGAGTTCTTCTTTGCATACTCGGTTCTGGCAAAACCGGAGGGTGCGTTCGTCCCCGACATGCGCCTAGTTCTGGCAAAACTATGGTCGCACCTCGTCCTCGATGGCTCGGGCTGCATCAGCTCCGGCATCGACACCCTTGACGACTGCCTCAACGCTTCTCCGTCATCCTCCTCACGCACTATGCGCATGCGGCTTCACGTGCGGCTACCTCGACACTGGCATCCCCGACCACGACATCGACCACGGGTACCCCCTCGCACGGCTACCTCGACCTCGGCACCGCCTCACCCTCTCAGCTCCCTCGACATCAGCACAAGGGCTACCACCCCGCTTGAGCATCATCGGCTTTCTCTACAGTACAAACTATTACGACGCAACACCATCCGCAATGTTCCCGCTCCTACTACGGGGGGATGTCAGTCTACTGGTTCTACTTCGGTTTATCTCTAGTCTGGCCGTCTGCGATGTTTCAGTTGTTCACAACACTACCGCTACAACTGCGGGAGGATGTTAGAGTATTATACAAACACGGTTATTATGATAGTTTAGGATACTTAGGACTCTAGTCTAACTTGACTTGTACTCCAAGATGATCCTCTGTACATCTATATATACTTGCCCATGAGGCTCAATAATACATCCAACATATTCCGCCAATCTCTCTCCCTCTCTATCGTTCTACACCTGGGAGTCCTCCAACACGATGGCCATATCGACAATGACCACGCGGAGCACCAGCAGGACATCATAGTACGCGTGAGTCACTGGGGCCATTGCTTGAGTGGGATTTGAGGGGCGGCGCAGCGGTGGCCTGCAGCGCGCGCAGAGGCACTGGCCGGCTACAGGATTCCATCTGTGTGCACATATAACACACATCACCGGCCCCGACCGGCACGGCATCCTCGGAAGAAGTCCAGTAGCAGCTCTTGAGTTGCTTAGAGAAGAACGGACATGTCCGACCTAGGAGCACTGGTAGATCGTGTAGGTCGGCGCAGAGTATGGCCACTGTTTCTATTGGAGATGGCCTGCGGGAGGTTCTGGATCTCGGGCTTGGGGAGATTTGGGGCCGCTGCGTTCCCCTTCCACCGTCTGGAGGAGGTGTAGGTCGCCGATGGCCGGATATCGACAGGGGTGGCCGGATGTGGGTGGAGGCCAGGACGCTTCTGTTCGCAAGGATAATAACTTGGTTCGTGACGCCGCCATGTGCCTTACAACTCCGTCAGCCCCTCTATCACTCGGGGTGGACACCGGCGGGGTGGGTGGAGGCGCTGGAACGACGTTGGGTACAGAGAGTAGGATCGGTGTCGTGTGCAGCGAAAGAAGAGGAAATGAGGGTGGGATATGGCTATTATTTTTTAACCAAACCGGATGGGGACATCGGGAGGAGGAGAGAGAGGGGCGACTCGTGCGAACGTTTTTTTTCACCTGGCGGTGGCATTGTCTAGTAAATTCCTGAGAATGGAGGGATAAAACCATCCAAAAAAAATGTAGGAAGGGTGAGAAACACTCCTTCCTTTATTATTAGGTATAAATATAGATATTTTCGGCTAGTACGTGCTAAGCGCTACATCATAATTCAGACTCTTATCACATTCATTTTTTTATGTGGCTGACCATCCTTTCGCTTATTCTTTCTTCAATTCTTTTCTAGGGGATATTCTTTCTTAAATTCTCTAATCCTCTTTTTTCATTTTTCTTGTTGTAGAATCCATGCCTCCCAACTTTCATTATCATGTAACTATACTATAACAATATTCAGGTACCACAAATTTTCTCTCAGGTCACATGTAATCCCCCAACCATTTCTTTTCTCCTCCCACACGAGAGCCAGCCGCCACCACCAGATCTAGCCTTTCCAGTCCCCCTCCTCCATTCGAGGGCCACGCCGACGGATAGAGGCGTTGGGACCCATCCTTCTCATTGTTTACTTTTTTGTAGGTCTGTTTTCGCTTGGTTTTGTCTCCTTAGCGGCATCGGCGAGGTGGAGACGACGATGACGTGTTGGAATAAAGTCTCTCTGGCCTCTTCCTACCTTGTGGACGTCCTATCTAGAGTCAACAAAGGGCCCGTGAGGGTTAGCGTCGCCAGATATATTGATTCTCTTCGGATCTTGGCAATTGGTGTTTCTATCAAGGGGACTTCTTCTAGCTATAGGGATCTACAGATCATCAAGGATTTTCATCGATGGTTACTTCTTCATCTTCGTCTCGGGATGGATGTGGTCTTCTAGACCTGTTCGGTGACTTCACATCCACAACCAGCAATGCCATGCCTGCTCAAGGAGCAGCGGCGGCGTGCCGTCGACACGGTCTGGAGGTTGAAGACGAAGGTCATCTTGATGATTTTGTTGTAATTTTTGTTTTTCTCGTGGTGTTTTGTACTGTCGTATATTTCTTTTAATGTCCGGGCACTTTCCGGGTCATCTCCAACCAGCCCCTGAATAGCCCTCCCAATAGGGTCATTTGGACATCATATACTAAAAAGTTCACCTAGCCACGGCCCAGTAGAAGGTCATTGTATGGCGGGTCCAATAAACAGTTTGGCACTTCCATGTCGGTCTCGTCGCATAGGGCCGACCTGGAAGTGCCAGACACGCGCGGCAAACGGCGCCACGTAGGATACTATGAGGTGGGTACCACACAACAACCTTCCATTCTCCCCACCCTACCCCGCATCTTTTGTGCTCGCCTCCTAAACTACTATCCACCGAATCGCCACCACCTTGTTTCAACGTCTACCCAATAACCAAGCGCAACCCTCCCCACGTTTTGGAATCGTCATTGCTTGCTCGATCCGGCCGTCGGCAGCACTGTTTCCGTCGATTCTTCCGCTGTCAACATCCTACCTATGTCTCGCCTTGGCTAACACAACAACGCTTCTTTGACCGTTGGCGCTCGCCGACTATGAGACCACCTCGCACCCTCCTTTCCAGCAAGTTGTTCGGTTGTTTTCCTAGGTACTTTTCTTCTAGATTGTTTCCTCGCATACATATGATGTTTGGTTGTTTGATTGCTTCATTGTTTGATTCGTAGACGAATATCGACGATGAGTTGATGATCCAACAATTAATGGAAGCCTAAGCCAATGCCTATGCCAATCATGATGAGCAATTGATGATCATCTCTTCTCTTCTACATTTACAAGCGCACATGAATGTCCCTCCCCAACGTGGAGGTTGAAAGTTTGGAGAAAGAAGACCAAGCCTCCTTTGAGGATGGAGGGTCATGCGATGCTCGTTTTGCTATTGTCTGATACCCTGCTCTTACCTGGTCAAATGATCAGACATGGAAGGTCATGAATGTTTATGTTATCATGCACAACATGATCATCAAGAGTGAGCTCGATGCTCTAGTCATTAATGGTTAGCCGTGTGACCGGTAGGACCTTTTGTCCATGTTGATCACTCGGTGCAAGACAAAACCTCGTTTGAGGATGGATGGTCATGCGATGCTCGATTTGCTATTGTCTAGTAACCCTGCTTTTACCTGGTCAACTGATCAAATGTTGGAGGTCATGAATGCTTATGTTATCATACACAACGTGATCATTGAGAGTAAACTCGATGTTCCAGTCATTGATGGTCAGACGTGTGACCAGTAGGGTCCTCTTGCCGATGTTGATCGCTAGGAACTGGCTGAGTTGGCTGATTTCTTCGTTATGATGCGGAAATCTGTGATGGATATGTTCATCACCAATTATATGACGGTCTAGTTGAGCATTTGTGGGTGCTCAAAAGAAACTAAGCTTGAGTCTTGATCTAATTTAACTTCTCGAATTTCATTGTATTTGAATTAACAAATTATTTTATTTATAAGTTTCAATTAGTGTACTCTCTATCAACAGTTTAGAACAGAGGGAGTACAAATGACTTATAATACTCCATATCAACAAATACACAGTATACCTATCTAAAAACTGCCAAGCTAACGTAAAACATGTATGTCAATGTCTAAGCCCTAAAACACCTTTCTACCACTCATCCACGCAGACTCCACCGGCACCGGACACAAGGTGTGCACATCGCTGTGAGGAGACGTATAGATGCATCACCGGAATGGCGGGCGCGATAAATAATCTGGGCAAACGGATGCACACCACTCCACTAACCTAAACAACATTGTGGACGTTTCAGACAACAGACGCCGCTCCAGGCTCGCCACACCAAGACCCCTCTCGAGGGAGATGCACCAATGTATCGGCGACAACACCTTCCCACAACACCGAGGCCAACGGCAACAAAACGAGGACCTGCGAAGAGGAAAGTTTCGAAACGGAGAATCCAAAATTGGGCACACCGCACACAATAAATAGCCCTCCAAACCGATAGGCCAAATCTGGAAAAACAGGAATTATATCATCCTGTACACCTATGTCATGTGCTTGTCCATCGATACATCAAACGGGTAGTGAGAATAAGACTCACACCGACACATCCCGCGGACAGGACAACGAGCTGCCCACCCATCGGCACGTATACTCAAAAGCATAAGGCTACTCATAGTGAGCTCAGCAGTCAAATTGGCACTCACTGGTGGAGCTGTATTTCAGGAGAGGATGAAAAAACTACGGTCTTAGAGTACTCCCTCTGTTCCACGTCTTGCTGAAAAAGCTTATATTGTGTAATGGTGAAAGTACTTGTTATCGAGCAAATTAAAGATGAATAAAAAAAGGCAAATAAATGGGCTAGGCTCAAATACGAGCACAAAGTATCAGACAGATTAAAAATGACCAAAACCTAGATAAACCAAATGAGCTAGCCTCAAATAGGCATATAATAGTTCCAAGACAACAATCTCAATAAACAATTGCTCTATTGATGTGTTGATGTGGCAAGAAATAATAAAGTACATGCTTTTGAATTCAAATCAAATGACACAACCGTTAAGTCATAAAGGAGTACAAATTAAAAGAGTAATTGTTGGTTGAACCCTTATCTTATTGAAGCATATAATACGCCTTGTGTTACAAAAACACCTTGTATACGCCTCATGTTATAAAAACACCTTGTATTGCCTTCAATGTACACAAGTAATACAACTGCAATTACAATCGTTCAAACATTGATTGTCTCTGGGGAAATATGCACACGTCAAAACTGTTGCTCTGCCCCTTCCAGCAATTCAGTTGTGTAATATGTACAGTACAGATCTGCCCAGTCGACACCTAGTATTTTTTTTATGTACAACAACAAACAAAAAATGAGTATAAGCAGAAAACAAACACTAGACACGAGGGTGCCTAAGCAACGGGGAGCAAAACTTTGCTGCACCAAACGCAGCCAATCAACGGGAATGGAGCCCCCAACTAGGTTTCAGTGGGCGGCCATGTCCCTAACATAGGAGGTTTCCCAAGATGGGAAGCCCTTTCTTGCGCATTGATTCCGCTCTCTCAGATCTCCCAGCCCTAGATGCTATACACTTCAGATAATGCGTCCGTAGAATATATATACAAGCTTGCTTAGTGGATATCCTCGAAGAAGTTGGAAGGACTGCACGCAGACTCATCATGTCCTCTTGCCGCTGAGAATCTCTGAATGGGTAATGACAGGATAATCACCTTCATAGGGCAATCACCGTCTCATCTGACAGAACCAGAAAGCTTGACCTGTTTCAATTCAAGTTTCAGAGAAATCCAAACGAGATAAAAGGCAAATAATTTCATCAAACCAAATCGGAAAGGCACGATCAAGGCTGAGGCAAGATTGTGGGCGCAAGCGGGGGCACACGAGGCTTGAGCCAGCTTCTCCCCTAGACTAGGTTTGGGTCGAGTTGTATGGTGGGGTGTTGGTCCTTCTTAGGACTTGTACATATGTATAACCTTCTTTTCTATCAATTCAAGCTTTGCGTTTTCGCGAAAAAAGGAATGGTAGATCAAGCATTGCGTTTTCGCGAAAAAAGGAATGGTATAACCTTCTTTTCTATCAATATGTACAGTACAGATCTGCCCAGTCGACACCTAGTAAGGCACGTGTTTTTATGCGAAGCATGTCTATAGCCAAAGTAGCGTTATTGGTAGATCAAGCATTGCTTTAGAGAAATCAGAACTTACCAGTCAGTCAGAACTTCATGGGTAATCGGAGTGGCATCTATCATAGCATCAAGGCTCTGGGTGGAATGGCTGAAGGGAACCCCAAGTTTTCCCGACCTTTATTTTAGTACGCAAAGGTACTGGAACAAGAAGCAAACAGCAATTCAGTTATTAGCTTTAAAATGAAAATCAACCGATAACATACAGTTTGCCCAGAGAAAATGGTACCCAAGAGTGAAGCTGCAGTTTCCATGCTTATCTGTAGTAACTTTCCAGCCTCTGCTACCATAGACGGATCAACTTCAAGCACAAGTTCATCATGCACCTACAAAATGCAAAAACAAATTTAAAACTATCTATATTTAAAAATAAATAGACAGAAATCCACGAAAATGGGTGATAATCATACCTGCAGAAGAAGGTGACAGTGCCCTCTGATTCCTGAAAAGTTCTGCATAAGCCCATCCATGGAATCAACTGCGCTGCTCCCTTTGGTAATTACAGAATGAAGCTTAAGCATAGCCACCTTGATAATATCAGCAGCAGAACCCTGCACATGATAGTGCGTTAATACAATGAACCTAGCAACTAAAGCAAGACAGCACATGATAGTGTGCTAACCTGGCAAATAGAATTAACTGCTTGTCTCTGTGCTTTAGCTTTTTCTCGGCTATTTCCAGCAGTAATTTTGGAAAGAAAACGTCTCCGTCCCATCAAGGTCTCCACATATCTGGAAGATATTATAATTCTGAAGTTACCCTGAGTAAACTTTGATGCGCAGGTACTAAAAGGAAGTGGAGTGGAGAATCCATATTCCATAATAAAGTGATGCAAGTGAATAAGAAATATGTTGAGAAAGCACATATATCATTGATTTTGGATAGAACCAGGGGTCAGAAAACCAGTGGCCGGAACCGCTGGTTTTTGCCTAAAACAGCCGGTCCTTCCTTCAAATTGCTCAAAAACACCTCTAGTATCTACTCCAAGCTTCAAATTACTAAGTTTAGAACATTCTCAACGAAAAGAGATAACTAGGAAAAGAAGCAGTTTCTTGAACCCTGGATAGAACTACACTGACATTATGCAATGGAGATAAGAAATGGCATTCCTAAGACAAGATAGGCACTGACGTTATGCAATATTTGTATGGAAAGGGTTTCATATAAGACGTGTAAGATCAGACGACTTCATAGGAAACTTTGAAGTTATATTTAGAACATCAACCAAAGTTATCATGGACTATTCTCAATTTCCCTTGAAAGTTTCCAAAGAAAGGCAGTTGTATTCTAATGTTGGAAAAGCAATCAGGAGATACATTGCTTAATAAACATGTTTGGAGTAATATTATTTTTCATTGACCTAATGATCAACTCTGAACTAGTATCAACAAAGATAACATGTACCAGATACTAAAAGCAAAAACTCTACTGAAAACCAAGCTCACCCTTTTTGGCGACATGATGCCACAGCTTCTTGTAGCCACGAAGAAACGCCGGGAAAGAATCTCTTAAAACTTTGAATTTTTTGCGCAGCTTCCTCTGGGCTGCATTCTAGTTGTTCTGCAAGGGAGTTGGCGCCCATTCCATAGAGGATGCCATAAATAAATCTTTTTGTGCTTTCTCGGTCCTTTGACGAGATCAAGGACTCTTCTTTGCCGATCCATCTTGAAGCAATCATAGTAAACACATCAACATCTGGTTTACTTAGAAGCTCGATCAATACAGGATCCTTAGAAAAATGTGCCATAAAGCGGAGCTCAATCTGAGAGTAATCAGCTGTTACCAACAACCAGTTATCCTGTTAAAAGAAAGAGAGGCCACTAAATTATAATTATGTCTGTTTTAGGAGTATTCAACAAGAAAACAATGGTTGAATGAGCAATACTTGAGTGGGAACAAAAAATTCGCGGGCATTGATTTCATGATGATCAACCATTGACATGCTTGTGAAATCTTTATCATTCTTTCCTGTTGTGAAATCCACCACATGCTCAACACACTACAAATGATAATTCAAACAGTTCAGTTATTGGTAGATATAAAAGGAAATTAAACCAAAAAAAAAAATAGGCAAGTAACCTGGAGATTAGGTTCTTCCATCGATAGACGGCCAGTAGCAGTTGACGTTTGCAGCCAATTTCCATGTATGATGTACCTTTGAGATTCACTGCACAACTGAGCCCGTGAACAGATGGACCCCAATGTGCCATTCAACAGTTTGGCCAATGTTCTATGTTCCTTAATTACTGAGATAATTGGGTGTAGATCCCTGGAAAAGAAGATGCTCTCTATCAAAAAACAAACTAAATAAGGTGTTCACATAAACTGAATCCTTCCTCAACAAATATATACTGCTATAACAGACGAGTTCAACTAGAGCTACTTTTGTCTTCTTTGCCAAGACTTTGTTGTAGCTCCCTCTATTCCAAAATATATTATATATAGATTTTGTCCTAAGTCAGACTTTGTAAAGTTCACAAAGTTTATAGGAAAAAAATCAACGTCTACATACTAAGTAAATACAATATGAAAATAGATTTCTGATGGATCTAATCATAATATGATCTTGATTTGGTATTACACATGTTTAAATGATGGTGAAATGTGTGCATTTAAAATATCAAGGTTTGCATTGATATGTTGGACAAATGTAGTTCATGCATGAAAAAAGGACGAGAAAAATACCAACAGAAATCTTATTGGGAGTTAAATCTAGGGGAAGGACTGGGACTGCAAGCCTCCCAAATCCTCAAATTATCGGGACTTATGTTTAGGGAGGTGGTATAGGGAGTTAAGTTTTGGGGGAAGGGCTAGAGATGCTCTTATGCACTGATTAGAGAGAAGTCGGTATGCTCCCTAATGATCGGCTTGTGCGAAATTTGAAGTAAATAATATAGTGGAGATGTAAATCCTCTGAGACTGACTAGTGTCTTAGCCTGAAGCGATTCACAAATTCACTTCAGATTGACAAAACAATCATCAGAATAACAGTTACTAAGCATGAAAAAAAATGTTTATCTCGCAACAATGAGGAAAAGAAAAATATATACCTTAGATGGTCTAGACACTGCTTGTCAGTGCTAGGATGCAACTTCCCTTTCTCGCAACCTTTTGGGACTGGCAGTCTTAAGTGTGTAAAAAGAATGTCAGCTATGTCAGCATTTGCATTTAGCGAGAAACTCTTGCCCACTAATTTGTATGCTTCTTTCTCTAGCTCCTTCAGTTTTTTTATTATAATATGCCTCGCACGGAGACATGCATCCATGTCAGCACCAATTCCCCAGAGTTCCATATCAGCAAGAACATTTACCTGTCCAAACAAATGTATTAGTGGGGAATTAAAGCATTCTGTAATAATTTTCATTAGGCAAAGGTACAGAATATACCAATGGACCCTCGACTGTTTCCACCAAATCATTGAGCTTTTCAGAAACAAGTAACTTCCTCAAAGCAGAACCAAGTGCTCTTGTCTGTGCAGCACGCCTACAGCAACCATTGTGAGCTGCTTTGTGCATCTGATTTCTCCATCTGCCATCCCTATTTGCTGCTGCTATGGCCTCACTATGTAGCCGTTTCTTCACCAACTGTTTACCAGAAATTGGTTAAATGGCAGAAAAAAGTTTGAAATAGGTCACAATTAGAATAAGAAACTGTTAAAAGAAACCAGCTCAAAACCAATTTGGAAGAATGATGCATTATAAAAGGAACTGCGAATCACAACATAAATAGTATACCTTCTCAAGGTTTGGCGCTGTTTTGCTCTCCTCATCTGGCCAGAGAATCCATGCCACCAAACATATGTCTAATCCATTATAGACAGAGATTGGCGGTAGTAACACATATGTGCTGTCAAGGACATCAATGTTGTTTAATGATTTATGGTCGAGGTGAAGTCTAGACAGTCGCTGACCAGAAACACAGGGAGATTTCAGTGCCTGGATCTGGATTTTCAAATTCCATGTCATTTTCTTGACACTCTTTGCCTGCATGATGCCAGTTATTCTACTCCATCTTCTCTTAAATTCTTCCCACATTTCAATGGACTCCTTATTACCAAATGGGGTTAGGTCTTTCGGGAAATTGCAGTAGTAGATGGGTGAATTTTCCCAACAAACAGCCAACCCAAGAATTTCAAAAACGGTCAAAGATAATTTAGTTGATCTTCTAACAAAATGAAGATCAAAAGAAAAATCATTAACAGATGACCATTGATCGAGGAAACTATCGAACCCTCCAGGGAAGTTACATGCATTGACAGGACCTTTGTCGGACGCGTTTCTGCTTTGTGACTTATCAACTGTCGATAAAGGTGATGCTTCTTCTTGCATAGTAGCAATGTTGACACTGTTCGATATTCCTTCCCTTTCTTTCATTTGAATGGAAAAAACAGGGTGTATATCCGCCCGTACAATCTCTGTAGAAGCCCTTTGAGCAACATAATTAGAGCAGATGTTCCTTCCATCACCAATATGTGCCCCTAAAGCCGACTCGTGGCACTTAGCATGATCTCCAACAGGAGATACCATGACATCTCGAGGTGGAGAGTCCTCACTAGCTGGAAGTAGAGGTGTGGTAAACTGAGGAACTTCTACCCCAAGTGATCTGAAAGCTGAGAATGCTGCTACTCTGGCTGCTTCTGCCTCCTCAAGAACAATTCTGCGAGCTCCATTTTTTATTTTCTTGGCTATACCAAATTGCACTCGCCGTAAACCATGATCATCTAGTCAATAGAGAAAACAACATAAGGCAAATGCACAAAATAGCCAAATGATTGATATAGTAGCTTCACCAAGAACAGATCAAAACTGATTATGTACCAAAAGAAGATGAAGTGAATGCTACTATGGAAGTACACTTGAACTATATGCAGGCCATCTCCAAAACGCAGAAGGTCCTATGTTCCACAGTAATTTGTGAGTTCCACTACTACTGCCACTGCTGATTTAATACTACTGCTACTCTGCTACTGGCACACCACCACTTACCAGTACTACTGTTTACATAACACTCGGCAAGTAACATGAAAAGGTGGACCAAAAATATTAGAAGACAAAAGCTAAGTATAGATGGAGCACCAACCTTGACCAGACCAAGTAGATTCAAAAATAGCTTTTGCGATTTCAGGAATAGATGCTTCAGCAATGGTAACAGGGGTACGCAGACCAGAGTTATAAAGAGCCCTTGCACGTGAGCCCTACATCCATGTTACAATATAAGGTAAGAATATACAGTTGGAAGTGGCAACACTTGGATAAGTCATCTATGCATAGTGACACCACAAACCTTGACAAATGGAATTGATGTAAGTTCTGCGATCTCTGCCCTAACTCCAAAGGAGACACGGTTTTGAAACTTGGAAACAAGGCCTTCTAAATCATGCCAACCAAGTCTCTGACAAAAGGCAGAAACCATTGAAGCAAACCTGCCAGCATTTTCCTGCAAGCCTTGAATCGTACCTCTGGCAACTTTAAATGATTCACAAACATCAGTGACAGGAACCTCCTGAAAAATTCAAAACTTAAATGCATTAAAACTTCATATTTTAATCCTGTATATGTGATGTAAAAGGACTCTGAAACATTAAAGCCGAAACATTAAAGCCATCACTTGGCCAGTACAATATATAAATTTCAGGAATAGTAAGCTAACTGATAAATAATAACCTAGAAGTTGAATTATACCTGAGCAAGCCTGGATATCATCAACGCCACATAAAAGCGCTTAGATACTCTAAGCGACTGATCATTAATAAGAGTATTTCCACCAGAACCTCCACTGGTGTTTCTCTTAGGCCTTCCACGAATAGGCATTGCTGCTCCATGAGCCATGTGCATCAAGAAAGGTTCTATTACTCCAACCCTATTGCCAACTGACTGCATTTAGAATTACAAAGAAAAATCAACAATCCAGAAATTAAAATAGAAAAGCACTATATGAAAATAGATTGCTATGTGTGCAAATGATTGATTTGACGTAGTATGCCCCAATCGTCTTTGTTAATATGAAGCTGCTATTCGATACTGCCGCCAAGATAACACCACCTAATAAACCGAATCACACTAGTTTTCCTCCTTTTAAATGGACAAACAAATGATATCATATGACTTGGAAAAACAATCTGGATACAGAGAAAAAAAAAAGCTCCCCTCAATATTTCATAATTTGTTGGAGACTGTCCTAGGAGAGCCTAGAATATTCCAGGGAGTGTTAGTATATTAGTGTTGTCCTAGGAGTGGCTGGAACATTCTAGTATGTTGTAGTCTAAGTTAGTGTCCTACCTAATTCTAGAGTATTCTATAGTGTACTAGTTAAGATGTACCTAAGTTCGGCTAATTATATAAGAGGGTGTGGAGGTCCAAGGGACTGGCCCATCCTAGATTTTTTTTCCCCTAAAGACTACATGGTATCAGAGCAAGGTTCTCCTGAGAAGTGGCAATGGTGATGAAGCAGGGCTGCTCTGCTATGGCATAAGCTGAGGAAGGGGGCGCTTGGTCCTGGTGGTGAAACAGCGGCTTGTGGAGGAGCTCCAGGCGTTCAGGTGTGAGTGCAGACAGTGGTAGCTAGCTCAAGTGGAAAAGTGTTGGCCAGGTTGACTCGTAGGGAAGGAGAAGCAAGAGAGTTGTAGGTGCTCAAAGCAGAGGTGATTGTTGTTTGCGGTGTGTGCTAGGAGAGGACAGAAGAGAGAGCTTCGTGAGCTCGTGTCTCTTAGCAAAAGCAACAGGGACCGGACGTTGTGCTGCTCCACTTTGAGGTTTCTGTGGTGGCGGACAGCGGTGTGTGTGTAGTGCAGCCAGGAGAAGTGGTCAGACAGTGCAGCTAGGAGTGGGTTGTACTGCAGCGGAGGAGCGGTTTGGGTTGTGCTATAGCTACGGAGAAGAGTGTGTGCAGGCTGGACTTGTAGAACAGCTGAACAGCGTTGTGGATTCAGTCTCAACAACACTGATCAATGGCGGAAAGTCAAAGAATTGAGAAGCTACTTCAGAAAATGACTCAATTGATGAAGGAGATAGAAGAATTGAAAGAGTCGAAGAAGATTGCGGAAGTTCCAAAACAAGGTGAAAAAACAACAGCCCTACGAAATTGTGTAAATCTCGCACAAGCGGAAGAAGGTATGTCAAATCAAGCTCCTACATTAAACGGAACTTGTTCAAATTGGATACTAGATTCGGGAGCATCTGCACATGTCACGGGAAGGAGGAGTGAGTTCGCATCATATGCGCCACATCCACCCATGCATAAAGAGACCATCCAAACAGCTGATGGAACTTATCAGCCCGTCAAAGGAGTCGGCACGGTGAAATGCACTCCGTCAATTACATTGTCTTCGGTCTTGTATGCTCCATCATTTCCAGTGAGTTTGGTGTCTATGAGTGCCTTGGTTGACGACATTGATTGTCGAATTATTGTTGACCGATACAAGTGTATAATTGAGGAGAGGACAACTGGAAGGAGCCTTGGGGTTGGCATCAGGCATAAGGGACTATGGTACTTGGATAGACATGAAACAGATGATGCATTATGCACCGTTTCGACAATTGTTGCTGGTGACGATGAAGCAAAGGTGATACTCTTACATTGTCGAATGGGCCATATGTCCTTTGATACTATGAGTAAGATATTTCCCAAGGAAATGAAGAAGGTGGATAAAGAAAAACTTGTGTGTGATGCTTGTGAATATGGAAAACACACAAGGACATCATATGTGAGTCGTGGACTCCGAAGCACATCGCCTTTCGTGTTGATTCACTCTGATGTCTGGACTTCTCCTATGGTCTCTATTAGTGGAATGAAGTACTTTGTCACCTTCATTGACTGTTACTCGCGGATGACTTGGATATATCTCATGAAACAAAAAAGTGAGGTGCTTAGTTGTTTCAAGGACTTCTATGCATATATCCAAAATCTTTTCAACATTGGTATTCAAATTATCAGGACTGATAATGGGACAGAGTATGTGAACCATGAATTTGGCAACTTTCTTTCAGAAAAAGGAATACTTCATCAAACTTCATGCCCTGATACTTCTCCAGAGAATGGAGTAGCTGAGAGGAAGAATCGACATCTGCTAGAGGTAGCTCGATCGCTTATGTTTACTATGAATGTGCCAAAATTCTTATGGAGTGAAGCAGTTATGACTGCTACTTATCTCATCAACCGAATGCCATCAAGAATTCTTGGGATGAAGACCCCATATGAAATGATCTTTGGTAAAAATGAGTTCATTGTTCCACCAAAGGTGTTTGGGTGTACATGCTTTGTCAGAGACCATAGACCTTCGGTAGGAAAATTGGACCCACGTGCTGTGAAGTGCATCTTCATTGGATACCCATCTGGACAAAAGGGCTACAAGTGTTGGAGCCCTAGTGAGCGGAGAACATTTGTTAGCATGGATATGACATTTAGAGAGTCCGAGCCGTTCTACGGAGAGAAGACGGACCTCAGCTCGTTGTTTGACTTTGACTCTCCTAGCACAATTGATGCTAGTCGAGAGGGGGAGACTGAACTGTTGAGGACAAAGGAAGATGAACAATCGAGAGTTGTTGTTGGTACAATTCCATCTCCTGCAAGTGAAGATAGATGGAGAAAGCCAAATGAGGAAGAAAACTTAAAAGTGTATACACGGAGAAAACCACAACATGAGCAGCAGCAACAGGCTCCTACAGCAGGTGACACACAGGTGCAGGGGGAGCAACATGCTCCAACAAGTGGTGGAATTGTTGAATCGACTGAGGGCGCAGCTCCTACAGCAGGTGACACACAGGTGCCGGGGGAGCAACATGCTCCAACAAGTGTTGAAATTGTTGAATTGACTGAGGGCGCAGGTCCATCTAATACGAGAGATTCAATGGACTTGCCCATTGCCTTAAGAAAAGGAATCCGAGTTGGAGCTAGAAAACCTCCAAATTGGTACCGAGATGAGCATGACATAGCTAATTATGTATCATATACATCTCTATCAACAAACTACTTGGCCTTCATTGCATCATTGCAACCTGTGGTGATCCCAAGAGACTGGAAAGTAGCAAAGCAAGACCCGAAGTGGCGCGAGGCCATGATAGAGGAGTTAAATGCTCTCAAAAAGAATAAAACTTGGGAACTTGTACATCTTCCAGCAGGAAAGAGAGCTGTTGGGTGTAAATGGATTTACACTGTGAAACAAAATCCAGAAGGGAAAATTGAAAGGTACAAGGCAAGACTAGTTGCCAGAGGATATAGTCAAACATATGGGATTGACTATGATGAGACATTTGCGCCGGTGGCAAAGATGAACACAGTGAGGATCCTAATCTCTTGTGCAACTAACTTTGGGTGGCCTTTGCATCAGTTGGATGTCAAGAATGCATTCTTGCATGGAGATTTACAGGAGGAGGTATACATGGAGATCCCACTTGGTTTCTCCACTCCTAGAACATCAGGAAAGGTATGCAGGTTGAGAAAATCTCTATACAACCTCAAGCAATCTCCACGGGCATGGTTTGATAGATTTAGACGAGTGATATGTGGTATGGGATATAAGCAGTGTAATGGGGATCATACGATGTTCTATCGGCACTCAAATAGCCAGATTACAATCCTTACTGTATATGTTGATGATATCATAATCACGGGAGATGATGCGATGGAGATATCACGGCTGAAAGACAACCTACGCAAGGAATTTGAGGTAAAGGATCTTGGTCAACTCAAGTACTTTCTTGGCATAGAAATTGCTAGATCTCCCAAAGGGATTGTGCTCTCCCAGCGGAAGTATGTTTTGGACTTGCTTAGTGACACGGGCATGCTTGGGTGTCGGGTTGCATCAACACCTATCGACCAAAACCACAAATTATGTGCCAAATCTGGTGATCCAGTGGATAAGGAGAAGTACCAGAAGCTTGTTGGAAGACTCATCTATCTATGTCACACAAGACCTGATATTTCATATGCAGTGAGTGTAGTGAGTAGATACATGCATGATCCTAGGAGCGGACACTTGGATGCGGTCAATCAAATCCTCCGGTACTTGAAGGGTAGTCCAGGAAAGGGACTATGGTTCAAAAGGAATGGTCATCTAAATGTGGATGGGTATTGTGATGCTGACTGGGCAAGTTGCTTGGATGATAGGAGATCAACTTCTGGTTATTGTGTGTTTGTGGGGGGCAATTTGGTGTCATGGCGAAGTAAGAAGCAGCGGGTGGTTTCAAAGTCAACAGCTGAAGCTGAATATAGAGCTATGTCGCAAGGTTTGAGTGAGATGTTATGGGTGAGGAATCTTCTTTCAGAACTGAAAGTGTTGAGGAAAGGCCCTTTAAATTTGTGGTGTGACAACAAGTCAGCGATCAACATCGCAAACAACCCCGTTCAACATGATAGAACCAAGCATGTGGAGATTGATCGCTTCTTCATAAAGGAGAAATTGGATGACGGTATAATTAAGATAAATCATGTAACCTCTAGCGAGCAAATTGCAGACTGTTTAACTGAAGGATTAGGAAATAAAGAGTGTAGTTCAGCTTGTAACAAGATGGGAATGATAGATATCTATCACCCATCTTGAGGGGGAGTGTTGGAGACTGTCCTAGGAGAGCCTAGAATATTCCAGGGAGTGTTAGTATATTAGTGTTGTCCTAGGAGTGGCTGGAACATTCCAGTATGTTGTAGTCTAAGTTAGTGTCCTACCTAATTCTAGAGTATTCTATAGTGTACTAGTTAAGATGTACCTAAGTTCAGCTATATATATATAAGAGGGTGTGGAGGTCCAAGGGACTGGCCCATCCCAGATTTTTTCCCCTAAAGACTACATAATTGATTGAAGAGATTAATGTAAAACCTCTCAGTACCTGCCATACTGAATCCTGACCCTAACTAATCCAGAAAACTGTAACACGAGTCTTGGGAAATGATAGCAAATTTGTGATAAAGTTGTCGTTAGATAGCTGATGATGTGCAGCAAGCTTAACTGCCTGCTAGCTTGTCCAACAGCCTTAACTTTACAAGAGAGCACTTAATCCAGAAAGGGACCAAAAGGTAAATCTGATCTTTCAGACTCGGTTAATGTACTGACCTAACTGGAGCACTTTCTTTGAGGGATAATACAAGTTCTAATAATGTCTTAGAGCGGCATGAACCGGATTATCCAAATCCTCAAGGCAGCAAACTGAACATTATTTCACTAAGTTTTTTCATTTACATTAGTACCAATGATAATTTAAAGCTAAGGTTGTTAAGTTTTCCTAGTGGAGTCATAGTAATCAGTTTTTTTACTCTTGTAGATACTAGATACTACAGTTGACAGTGATGGTATGTTTGCATTCCACCTCCCATCCACCAAAAGCAATTACCTGACAGGCAGGTTGGTCTCTCAACCATTCCACCTTAGGATTTGAAATATGCAATATAATTAAATTTAAAGTTTTGCCGTTTGTAAATTTTATAATTATTTTATGGTCCAAGTCAAATGTTCTGAACATCTGTATGGAGGTTGATGTGCCACATGAATGGTATCATTTAATTACTTCAGAGGTAGTGTGTAAGCATTCAGCATTTCAGGTAGTAGACATAGAAAAATTATCTTGGCATCTGTCCAACGAAAACAAATATAATTCAAAAACAGTACAGAATACCAAACCAAATGTCAGATAACATATTTTGCAGATGCAACAGAACACGTGTACCTGCTCAAGAGTAGACAATTGCATGAACCTCTCATAATATAATTCCCAATCAGGTTCAACTTCTACATTTATCGGGGTTACCAAGTAGACTAAATGCAAATCAGATGCTAGAACAAAACCTTCTCTTGCCCTTGAAAGATCATCAAGCACAACCTGTAGTGAGAAAGAATGATTAGTAACATTTAATGAAAAATAAAGAAAATATAACAAATAAAAGTAACCTACCAGTGATTCCTCAGGATTAAGACAACTGCCAAAAGATGCTCGCCCAAGTGGAGTGGCGGAGTATATTTTGGTTTCATTATTCCACTCAACAAACCTTTTATGGCATAACCAACGAAGGGAGTCTTGAGCCGACTTCACGACATCGTCAAAAGGTTTGGTAGAGTTAAGCAACGTACATCTCACATATCGGTGGATATCACTTGCAGTCTGCACGATCCCACCAGCAACAACCTCCATGATTGCATGAGTCATTCCATTTTTGTCTTCCGAGAGGCATGACTGCAAGGCAGGGCAGTCACTTTTAACAATACCAGTTATCCTCTTTACCTCTTCAGGCCTACATACAAGTATCTGTATTTCAAACGTATGTATCAGAACGAACCTTGTAATGTATCCACGGATTTTTTTTTAAAAAAAATTCTTAGTACATAAATGAATATTTACAAAATTAAAATACCAATGCAAGTTCTATAGCTTACACTCTCTCCTTTTGTGTCTATTCCAGTTCGACCGGCACGGCCAGCCATCTGTCTATAGCGAGTTCCATCGATGAAATCACGACCTATCCTAGGTTGCCTGAATATAACTCGTCTGGCAGGCAAGTTTACTCCAGCAGCTAAAGTTGATGTGGCAGTCAAAACTCGGACGAGACCTTTACGGTAGCATGTTTCCACAATGTCTCTCTCCTCAACCTGACAAAAGAGCAGGATGTAACATTCACTGAAGACAGAAACAGACATAGATTGAACTCGGTTATCGGGTGGTGCATTCTCATCATGATCATAGAAAAATATGTATTTGTATTTGCACTGAGAGCTAAAAAGAGAAAAGTTGCATGAAGTCAAAAGGGCAACGTTCTCAACAGCAGTAAAAACTGGCATCCAAATGTCCGAAGCAGTGATAACAGCAAATACAATATCAAACTAAACATTAACCCGTAAATTGTATTGTTGTTGTAGACGATGGAGATGAAATATTGATGTAAAAGTACCATGAGACCAGCATGGTGGTATATGATGGAAATAAAATGTTAGTGTAAAAAATAAGTACCGTGAGACCAGCATGGTGGTATGCAACACCAAATGGAATGGTTTCTTCCAATACAGGATCTAATCCAGCAGGACACCTCTTCAAGGCTTCAACTGCAGATGCAGCATCTCGAAACTCTGAGCCAACTTCTTTCGAGCAACCAGAAGCTACTTTCAGGTACTTCGC
Organism: Avena eriantha; assembly: GCA_910589775.1. Classification (NCBI taxonomy): domain Eukaryota; kingdom Viridiplantae; phylum Streptophyta; class Magnoliopsida; order Poales; family Poaceae; genus Avena; species Avena eriantha. Next base: position 299,000,892 of record OU342744.1, read on the forward strand.
AATATGTCTTGCAGTTGATTCACAGCCTTTTCTGCTGGAGCAAAACAAAAGAACAGAATGGCCATCCAACACAACCTGAAGGGGTGAAACGAGCCGGTTATGATCTATAGTAGGAAACTGAGAATGACTAGAGAGTGCCCATTGAATTTACCTCATTACATAACTCAACAATATGGTCTGGATCCTTACCACCAAGATCAGCTACTTTTGGAACAACGCGAACAATATTCATGTCCTTATCAAATATTTGATTACCAACTTTGATAAATTCCTCCAGTGGGACAGGTCGAAAGGAGGTTTGATAAAGTGCAGCCTGGTGTTGACAAGAGACATCAATTATCGAGAAGTTTGCAATGAAGTATAATACCACTTTGTACAGACACTGACTTTTTATGATCGTCATAAATTGGGTTTTGGATTCTGGGAACTAGATTATAGTGAATAAACTATACTGACCAAATCCCATAGTGCATCAAGTTAGAGTGAAGTTGATCACAGGCTAGGCTTCACCAGAAACGAATATAACTACATAACATCACTCATTGTTTGGTTACTAAAATGTGTCTTGAACAATAGTTTCAAGGTAATAGACCATCACATAGTAGACACTCAATAAATTTAAGTTTACTACTGATTAAAATAATGTATGCAGCAACTTTATTAGAATTTCTGCTCTTTTATTATATTTGTGCTGCAATGTGCACTGCATATCCACTGTCTGCTGGGCAGCTGCCTAGGCACTAGCTCCCATCTACGTACCACGAGTAGAGCAATGAACCATACGAGCAAATTCCTCTAATAATATGGTGAATGAAATCCAACCGTAGGATTGAACATCTCTGGATTATTACACTGCATGTCTGTTTAAGGTAGACAAAACATTGACTAAAAAGTAGATATGTATGAAAGCAACAATAGAGTTCTCACTTGAAGCCAATCAGCTACGGCTCCAACGTTGGGCATAGTAGCACTCATACCAATAATCTGCAATCCATGAGTGGCACCCGTCTTCCCACTGCTAGAACCTGAAGTTTCTCCACTAGATGACTCTGAATTTCCTTCACCAGCCGCATACCGAAGCTTTGTCAGCATCAGCTCCAAAAGGTATCCTCTGTGCTGATCACCAACCTATAACACAGTTTGTATATTAGAGAAACTTTAGATGTGTAAAAAGGGAAAAGTTTACATGTTCTTCAACAATGAGGAAGTCAAAGGAGAAAAGAGGATAGGACTACTTCAGATGACAAGACGGGTCTGGATGCAATAGAGAAATATGCTCATTGCATTTTTTTTCAGGAACGCGCGAGAATGCTCGCCTTTTTCTTTAGAGATAGGAGAAGAACCAAAAATACAGAATCCACTACAAATCGCTCAAGAAATTAGCAAAGCATAATAAGGCTCACTACTCACAAAAACCCACGAGTTTCCACCTCTCTGCCTCCTCAACTATTCCATCTAAGACCAAAGCCGCCGGTTTGGTTTTGTTTTTAAAGATCCGGTTGTTCCTCTGTATCCAAATCGATCGCGGCACCAGCAGGAAGAGGGAGCACACTTGCATAGCCTGCTTCGCCGACCAGGTGCCTAAGACACGTGGCCACCACTCCAAGAGGGAGTCCGAAGCGGAAGGAGACAGGGATGGCCTCCCCAAGCTAGTCATCACATTATAATGGCTGCTTTAAAGGCGGTTATATTTTAAGATTGCTGGGGTGCAGCCATGTACAGCACCTCGTCCTCCTCCCTGTGCTTGACGCATCGAAACAACCTAAGCCACGAAACATGCACTTGCACTCCATCTCATGAACCCTAACTGATGGTGTGGGATCAATCGGAGAAGGATGCAGAGAGAGCAAGATAAGGCAGGGGAGCCAACGACTCCGCAGCCACCGCAAGTACTTCATAGGGGGCGGCTATCAGAATTAGAAGGGGCAAGCAGACGAGAAGATGGAGGTGAGTATGTGGCACTTACCTTAATGGATGAGATTGAGAAGGAATTTGAAGACAAAGACATGAGAGGGATGTGAAGTCGAGAAAGACAGATCTAGAAGGTAGGAGAGATAGATCTGCCTCCTTCCCATGCTTCGCCTGGAGTGGGTTGGAACGGAGTGAAGGAATATGGAAGATAAACTGGAACTAAGAAAACAAACAGGTGAAAAGAGGGGAATTCTGTCATTCTCGAAAAGTCTGACAAGATCTAACCAAGCAAACTAATGGATGCTCACAGCAGTGGCATGAAAAATGTATTGGTGCCTTTGCAATGGCGTAGAAACCAACCAAGCAAACCAATGGATGCTCACAGCAGTGGCATGAAAAATGTATTGGTGCCTTTGCAATGGCATAGAAAATAAGTGTCTCTTCCTGAGTGGCACAAGAAACATCAGGTAATTATGCAATGGCATGGAAAGAGATGTCTCTTTTACTGCCAACTTGTGAAGGGAGAGAAAAGCTAGGGCATATTTGCAGAAAGTATTACTGGTCATGTCAACCGAGTAGAAGTTTTGATTGTACAAATAATGTATGATTGGCACTACTGTAGCAACAAAAATAATGAAGGACCATGTAGGAGGAACAACATGTTTTATTAACAGAGATGAAATCAGAGAGCCGAAATTCGAGTCCCTGGGTACTTGAATCTGTCTGGTGGCATTGTACACTACCCCATTCAGGCTCACTTCCTAAAGCTGAAAAAGAGTAGACAACAGAGCATATTCCATGACCTTATCTTACCATTGAATCACAGAATTACTTAGATATGATAACATGCCTATCTTTAATGGTGCTAGTGTATTATTACTTCTAAGCGTACAATTGTACATCACTTTTAATGTATAAGTCAAAACCCAGGAATACTGGATGTAATTTTTTTTCCGGGAAAACGCAATGACATTGCGTTTCTTTTCATTGCAAAGAAGAGTTTAAGTTTACAAGCCACCAAGTTGGTGGGTTTACAGATTACTGGTTACATCTAATCAGTGTGCATCCCAGTTTACATCCCAGGAATCTTGCATAAAGAACAAAAAGGTGAACCAAGAGAACAGATCTTAAGAAGCATACTGGTTTAGATGAAACTTACCATATGAAGCTCATCTATTACAATTATACCAAGTTCAGAAAGACGACCATCCTCCAACAATTTGTTTACCAAAGAATTTGCCTTCTCTATGGTACATACAGCAACTGATGTATCTTTAGGAAGTGACCCTCCCCCCTGATTTCCATAATAGCTACGGACATGCTTACCCAGTGGCGCAAGAAGTTGTTCGAGATGTTCAGCCTGTAAAAAAAGTTGAATAGTCAATTGATCATAAGAGTCCAACACACAAAGTAATCAGTACAAATATTTACCTTTTCGGCGCATAGTGAAACATAGGGAAGGACTAAAATTGCTATCTTTTGACTGGACAATATCCGTCTCAACATCAGAACTTCAGCAACAAAACTTTTACCAGCGCTGCAAAACATAAGAACAGCAGAATGCACAACAGTAGATATAAAAATTAAATTGAATAGGAGCTGTACTGGCTTAACATTATTCATGAAGAATGGGAAGTACATATTATAGAATAATGGAATTAAACATCTAAGAAAAGCAACAAAATAAGGTTCAATCGTTGGGTGCTGAGATTAATCAACAGAAAGAAAGCACATAAACATCCAAGTACCTCGTTGATGCACAGTATACAAGATTGCGTTTCTCCAAGACACCATCCACAAGTAAACATTCCACCTGCAATAGACATGGAATGTACATGAATAAAAGAAAATAATACAGCAAAAAAAAGTATGCAACTAATAATCAGTGAGCAACAGTATCTTGTGTACCTTAACCCAACCAAACACAGTATAAGCAAATCAGCACATGCAACAGTAACATTAATTAGGGATTATGATAGTTTTCATATTTTATATTTCTTCATGGATCTGTCATTTAGATACCCGTTTAAACAGTACTATCTTTCAGGTTCTAGAACCACTATAAAGGAGGTCCAAATGGTCAATAGTTGCTTATGATGGTACAGTATACTTCATAAGAAAAGTGCATCAATTGACAAGCATAAAATCGGTAGTTTCAGTTGAATCAGTTGTTCCCCACTAGTGGACAACATTTGGTTTTGGCACAAGATAACCATAATATATCAACCCGCTGAAAATACATATTTGTTAGAGTGCACAAACAGACAAATACAAAAGAAAAGGAAAAAAGAAGAGCATGCATAACTAGTACTATGCTCCCGATAAACAAAGAGAAGTGTGAATCTCAGAAAGTGGAAATACTAAACAGCAACGTCAGTTTCGTGCATTGTGAAAAAAAAAATCGTGGTGGTACCATGGTAGTAAATAGAAAGCTTCTCTATATGAATCATTTGCATAGAGTAGAGAAGTAGCTCATGGCATGTGCACCACTCAGTATACAGAATGTTTAGGAAATAGGTAGTTTGCATGTGACACGAAGAGCATAAGTTATGAGTTACGACATAAGTTTCTAAGATAATTTTTACTAACATGATTGAACTAACAGTATAGTCACACAATTTTAGTAACTATGAGCAGAGTAGTGGACACCATTGGTTAGTGTAGAAAATATTGCTTGACAGAGGCTGCAATTTTATGTTGACCTCCTTGCTGGAGAATGTATGTGACATTCGATAGAAGAGAAAAATAGTAGAAACTGACCTGCCATGGATATAGCCCTGAAATGCCCTTTTTCATGTATATAGCACAAAGCTGGGGCGGGAGCCAACTTGAGATCTTGGAGTGGTCCTTTGGAGGAACAGAGCTAGTAGGAGTGCTAGATTCCACTCTTTGAGAGGCAAAAATACTCTTGGAATCTCTGTTAGGCTTGCTTGCATCGATCGATTTAGTCTCACCATGGATCAGTTGATTGAGGTTACTCCCTGCAGTTTTTGACTTGAACAAACCTTCACCAGGAATCATGAACGGAGAATCGGTGTCTGGATCAGAAGTGACTCTCAGCATGTCATCTACAGAATGCATGATGTTTTCCGTCCTATGAAAGCTACTCTCCATCAGTCGACCCTGGTTCACTTGGACACTTCCAGGAACAGTGCCACCTTTTGCTTTACCTTCCAACCCTGAAACTTGAATCTCATCCTCATGAAAGAAGTTCAAATGCTTCACAGGCAGAGGAGAATTGTTTTCATGCTGTCTATTTGCTGATGCTAATTCTACCGTATTTGAGAACTTGTCTATCTCCTTCATAGGGTTGCTGCCTACTGTATTTTCACAGTTAAATTCATCCTCGTTTCCTGATCTCGGAAGAGTCTTAGAACCCAGTGCAACTGGACAAGATGACTTGTCCTCAGCCACGACACAGTGTGCCCTTTTAGGACCCTTATCAGCCATAGCAGAGACACCATCAGCAAATTCCATTGCGGCGTTCCAGAAGTCCTCCCCTGGTGATACCAGGGAGGATGCAGATTTTGGGGTCTCGCCATAAAATCCAACCTTTTTCTGCGCGGTGTTTGGGGTAAAGCTACATCTTTGCACGGCCACAAGCCCCTCACCGCTGGCCTTTGCCCCTTGGCCTAATTCCTGTAAGAAGGAACATCTTGGAATCACCAAAAGCTATTAAAACAAGGAATCCTAATCCAAATGTGGTGATATTTTGTATCCAACCATACCTGGAGAGACTCTGAACCACCGTGATTAGCGACGGGCATGTTATCGACCAAATCCTGCAGTGCATCAAACAGTCAGCTACATACAGTTCCTGCATCACCAGCTTCCGAGGATAATCTTCCGTCTTACCTTGACCTTGGGAACGCATTGCTTCTTGACAGTTCTGTCGTCGCAAGGAACCAAGAACGAGTGCCCTGCACTCCTCTTGTGCTGCTTCTTGTCTGGTTCTGCCTTGGCAGAATCAGGCATAACAGGCGGGATAGCACTGCGGCAACAAGATAGATTACATACTACCTGAACTTTTCCACGCAAGACTGATTCTTTGGCAGCACCAAAATTAGAGCTCAAAAATGAACGAAAAAGCTCACCTGCAGTAATGGGACAAGAACTCCATCGTGAACCTCTTCATATCCGCGTCGTCCCCACGGCCCGCGGAATTGTCCACATCAACATTCATCGCCGTCGCGGAATTGTCGGCATTCATCGCCGCCGAGAGGCTCCTCCGGGCGCCTGCGTCCCCACCCCCCGGAGAGCGAGCCGGGGCCACAGACGCCGCCGCCGCCGCGGCAGGAGGGGACCGGACGAGGTACCCCGCCAGGGACCCCTTGGCGACCCCGGGACTTCCATGGGACGAGGAGGGCTCGTCCTTGCGCGAAGAGGGCCTCCGCTTCTTGGCCGCGAAGAACTGGGCAAGGGACGGATCCGGTAGATGGTTAGGGTTTGTAGGAGGAGATAGTGGGGAAGAACTAGGGTTAGGGCTTTACCTGGTCGACGTGACCTCGGGACGAGCCCGACGCCATTGCGAATGGGGACGGCAGCCGCAGAGGCGGTGTGCGGCGGTTTTCGTTTGAAAATTTGGGGGAGGACTCAGGGATGGCAGAGGAGCGAACTACTGTGCGGCGGCTCAGCAGGTCCGTCCTTCCAAAACGCGGGTGCGCCCCGGCCTCCTTTTGGCAGCTGGTCAGGCAAAGCTAAAATTGGCAACAACAAAAAAAACTGAAAATGGAAAAAATGACTACCGGGTGGAAAACTTCGACCGAAAATCTGACTTATTTGTTCAACTCATATTATATCGTAGACCCCGTTTGGAGTCTAGGTTTTTTAACAGTACTTCCTCCGTTCGTCTCAAAATAGATCAAGATATCGCGGATATTTTAAATTTAGATGAATCAATATAGTACATCTAAATTTTAATAATTTGCGACAACTTAGGGTTTTATGGAAAAAAGAACACCGGGAATTTCGTCGATTGATCAGACAAACAAGGGAGTCAAAGTCGTCTGATTGCTTGTGAACAAATCAATTATAGATCGCTTAAGGTTTTTTTCGGTACCTATCCGTTGACTTCTTTATCCTTTATATAATAGGTTGGATCCTGAGGCCGTATACGGATATGTTACAAGTTATGATTACAACACTAATACAATCAGTTCCTACTATTTCCTTGTCTAGCAAGATATATCTTTCGTCGGATGTTTCTTGGGCCTTCCTTGGTTCCTTCTTGGGTTTTGCGGGTTGTAAGACTAGGGTAACCAATCACAATAATCCGGGTAATCATACACATGTCAGTAACCCCAGAGACTCCATCTGAATCGCAGATTCGGGTTAAGTCTCAAAGACAACTTTTACTGTAAGCCGAGGTTTTCTTTTATTTTAATCATTCTAAGGATTTGGTATAACAAGTCTAATGCATCCGATGGATCGGGAATAAGTTAATTACTTCAGGGCAAAAACACTGTGAACCTACGTCAAATTCAAGTCTTTAGGGTTGAACTCGGAGTTTTGCTGGCGTAATTCAGTTCTGGTCGTTGAGGTCTTATCGAATACTGAATTCCAGTTCTATTATTTCGGATACCCGACACGTCCATCGAGATTTTTATCGTATCATCGATACGAATAATTTACTGATAGAGCGCATTCATATGCGGTTGCCAGGCCACACAAGATAAATCCTGAGATCTTACTTTCATGTCATGGACACGGCATTTAGACTTATTATCGTATCGGGCGCGGTCCGAGATTTTTTTAGATTTTATCGACTACCTTGTTTGGCTGTTGGAATAGTTGAAGTTATCAGCTTCTTATTTTCTCTGGTGATATATATAAATGCTCCCGATGGGAGGAACCGTTTGAGGATATAAAAGATAGAGTAAAATGCACCGGGAGTCCTAAAAGTTTGGAGGAAACCATATGCATGTCCTAGAAGTTTCAACTTGTGTACCAAAGGCCCTAATTATCATATCCATGTGCACTGTAGCTAGGGCTGTAGTTGATAATTAGGACCTGCAGTGCACGACTAACTAAGAATTAGGACCTGCAGTGCACAACTAACTGAGAATTAGGACCTCCGGTAAACAAGTTGAAATGTTTAGGACCTACATACATTTTCCTCCAAACTTTTAGGACCTCCGGTGCATTTTACTCTAAAAGATATAATACTCATAAGTTCATAAGTTTTTTCATCCTTGTTTGAAGTTTATCAGTTTATCAGGTGCACTTTCTTAGCACGAGGATACAACTTTCTTCGGGTCCTGCTAGACCAAGTTGTTTCTATCGGGTGTGCGACAGCGCCCCCGATGGGAGTAGCTCCCGAGACTATGTTCGGATGCTAGCATCGGGACATAGGCTCGAAAGTTAAGTCCAATCTCTTCTATTATATCTGCCCTCTTAATACTTTAATTGAATACTAAGGACGAAAGTACACATTATTGACGTAGTTGCCTGGTTGTTGGCCTTATTAAATTTAAATTACAATAAAGAAAAAATCTAAGCATAAAAACATCGCAACTGTGTAACGTTCCATGGATTGGAGTACTTGACCCCTGCTTTCTTATCTTGAAGCTGATATGCTCCTCTAGGGATTACTTCTGTGACGATATAAGGCCCTTCCCATGGCGACTCTAGTTTCCGATGCCCGTCTTGCTTGAGGCGAAGGACCAGATCCCCTACCACGAATGATCTGGGACGCAGTCGGCGACTGTGATAGTTGTGCAAGTTCTACTGGTATATTGTTGCTCTTTGTAAAGCAATATCTTGCACTTCGTCAAGTGCATCGACATCATCTTCAAGTGCCTCCTTGGATGCTTCTTTGTCATACTCAGTGACCCTTAGAGACTCATGAGTTACTTCAACTAGAAGGATGGCTTCCGTGCCGTGGACCAGAAAGAAAGGTGTTTCTTGTGTTGTATTGTTTGGGGTGGTGTGTAAGCTCCATAGGATGGAGCGTAACTCATCTACCCAAGCTCCTTTTGCTCTATCGAGTGGCGTCAGTAATCTTTTCTTGATACCATTGGTGACGAGCCCGTTTTCCTTTTCTACCTGTCCGTTAGTCTGTGGGTGGGCAACTGAAGCGTAGCTTACTTTTATACCCATCTCCTTGTAGTATTCCTTGAATTTATTGGAGGTGAAGTTAGTTCCATTATCGGTGATGATGTTGTTGGGCACCCCAAAGCGGAACACTATTGATTTGATAAAATTCACAACCAAAGTTCCATCTTGACTAGTGACGGACATTGCTTCAATTCACTTTGTAAATTTGTCGACTGCTACTATCATAAAGACGTGTCCTCCTAGCGAAGATTTGTGGAGTTTCCCCACCATATAAAGCCCCCATTGAGCGAATAGCCAAGCGAGAGAAATGGGGTTAAGTTTTGCAACAGGTGCGTTGGGTTTTGTTGCGAAGCGCTGGCAAGCTTCACATGTTCGTACGATATATTTTGCATCCTGTAATGCCGTGAGCCAATAGAATCCTGCCCGAAAGGCCTTGGCCTCAATTGCTCGGTTGTTGGCATGATGACTGCACACCCCTCCATGGATATCCTTAAGGATGAGTTTTCCCTCTTCGGGTGTAACGCATCACTGCAGTACGCCTGAAATGCTTCTTTTGTACAACTCTCCTTTAATGATCCTGAAATCCTTAGATCGGTGTGTGATTCGGCGTGCTTCAACTACATCTCCGGGAAGCTCTCTTCTCATCATGTATGCTACATATGGCTGCATCCATGTGGGTTCTATTATCATGACTTCGTCGGGTTCTAGCTCTTCGTCAAGGTCCTCTGATGCGCTTTCGGGTGTTGGCACAGCCCCCGAGTCTTTTCGTGACTTGATCTTCTTGCATGCTTTTGGCACTATTACCTCGGAGACCCTTTTGGCTTTGATGGAGCGTTCTGTTATTTCTTCCCAAAAAACTCCGGGTGGTACCGGTAAACAGAGGGATTCGATGTTTGCCAAACTGTTGGCTTCCTCGTTGCTTGCCCTTCCTATGTGCGATACTTCGCACCCATCGAATTGGGATTCCATGATATTATACAAGCCACGGTAAGCAATCATGTTGTCACTGATAGCGTCACACTTGTTCATTGCTTGTTGTGCCACAAGATTTGAATCACCAAATATCTTCAAGCGAGTTGCACCGCAGGCTTTGGCCATACACATGTCATGCAAAAGGGCTTCATATTCAACTTCGTTGTTCGGCGCGTTTGCTAAGCTCATCTGAAGTACATAGCGCATTTTACCGCCTTGAGGTGACACCAGTATAACCCCAACTCATTCCCCTTTTGTCCTCTTGGATCCATCAAAATACATCGTCCATGTGCCGGAGAGGTCTGGTGGACCCATGCATTGTAGTTATGTCCACTCGGTAATGAAATCGGGTAAACCTAGGACTTGATTGTTTTGCGTTTCTCGTACGTGATGTCTTGAGGGGACAGCTCGATGCCCCCACAGAGAGACGCGTCTTGTGGTTTATGGATTGTTGAGGATATTGGAGAGAGGTGCCTCGTTGACTATTGTGATCAGATGTTCCGAAAAATAGTGGCGCAACTTGTGTGTGTTGTCATGAAGACTCCGTAGGCTAACTTTTGGTACGGATACTATTGTTTGGATGGAGAGAGGACCCCGCTTAGGAAATAAATTGGTCTTTGAACACCATGAGTTTTTCCTTCTTTGGGTTGCTCGACGACCAAGACTGTACTTACTACTTGGTTAGTGGTGGCGATGTAAAGTAGCAGGGGCTCCTTTTCTCGTGGCAAAACGACAACAGGGGATGTCAAAAGTGTTTTCTTTAGGTCTTCAAAGGCTCGTTGGGCTTCTTCCGTCCACTCGAATTTATCCGATTTCTTCATAAGGGCATAAATGGTAATGCTTTTTCACCAAAGCAGGCGATAAATCGACTGAGCGTCACGACTCATCCAGCCAATTGTTGCACGCCGCGAAGATTTGTTGGCTTCTTCATTATGAGGATTGCCTGTATTTTCTCAGGATTTGCCTCTATTCCTCTTGCTGATACAAGGTATCTGAGGAGTTTCCCCGCAGGGACTCCAAATGAGCACTTCATCGGGTTGAGCTTGATGTAGTATTTGTTGAGGTTATCGAATGTTTCCCAAAGATCATCGATAAGGGTCAACCCTTGCTTTGTGGTAACTATGACATCGTCGATATATACCTATACATTTGTTCTGATCTGGCTTCCTAGGCAGTTTTGCATCATCCGCTAATATGTGGTGATGTCTACAAGAGCACAGATCATTTGTAGCTAGTTTTGAAGTTCAGATATCGATCCCATAGGGATCCCAAAGGTAAGTGTTTATAGATGAAGAGTCTGTCACACCCAAAATTGTCACAGGTCTTCGAGTGAATTGACTGCAAGTGTTGAAATAAGAATAGGGTTTTAATTAAATGCGATATATTTAAATAATACTAAAATGTAAACTTCAGAAATATAAAGCATAAAAGTAAAGAACGGCTTTGTTTGTTTGTTGTTTCCTGCAAATGACGAAAGAAGGCGCGGGGAAATTCAGTTCATGGTGATAGTGATTGTGCCAGGTGGACGAGTGGTAAATGTAACAATAATAATCCTATAGATATATGTGTAGGCGAGCAACCCATAATTAGCCAGAACTCCTCTTGGTAGATTTCATCCCAACTTTAATAATCCTACTAGCCTGCTACCAAAACCATGGTCAGACACTAGATGATTAAGACCCTTCTGGTTGCTTAGCGATTAAGCTCCTTGGATCGTACTAATGCAATAAGCATAGTGGTTACTCGTTATCCTCGAGTCAACTAGCTTTCCATTGATATCCCCGTGTCACCCGAGGGTCGCATGTCCACTAGTGAGCAAGATCTTATCTGTGTAGAACAAGGTATCATGTTGCCTAGGCCCTTAAATGGACAAAAAGCATTAGGCATCCCACAGATAGTCAAGCACATATAATATAGCAATTAGAATCAATCACAAACTAGCGAAAAATATATGAAGGCACATCACATCTCACCAATCCCCTACATCTCCCACGCCCAAGGGAATTTACTCACACATGAGAGAAGAATAGATCATCAATATAATTGAATAAAGGGAATTCGTCTTTGTATTACCGTCGAGATCCACAATAAGAATAGAAAAATATCCAACACAATTCAAGATGGGAAGAAACAATCTCAAACCCTAGTCTTGGATGGTGGAGATCCCTCTCTCTCTCAAGTACAAGTAGTGGCTATGGGGTGTATTGGTTTGGAGGTCGAAGATCGTGGAGCGAGATGAAGAACGTCTTCTCCTTCTTCTCCGGATCTCTTCTTTCTCCCTTCTGGATGGTGTGGCGGCTGCTGCGTTGTGTTTTCGTCCCATCCCTGAAGGGTTCGTAGCATGGAAAACAAAAAATTTCTACCGCAAGAACGAACAAAACCTAGATCTAATCTAGATAAAAGCCAAGATCTAATCTATTAGACATGAGCAACGAGATAGATAGGAACTAACCCTCGTAGACCCGAAAGCGTTAACAAGATTAGATCTCGTGGTTGATGTAGTCGATCACTTGCCGATCTCAAGATCGTGTGGACGATCCTTCCTGCGTCGCGTTCCGGCAGCGCTTCCGCAGTCGATCAAGTGGAAAATCCTTCCGGCGCCGCGATTCGGCAGCGCTTCCGCAGTCGGTCACACGTGCGGAGTCGAAGCAGACCTTCCTCTCCCCGATCCAGCGAGCAGCGGAGGTAGTAGATCTTCTCCACGGAATCCCAGCAGCACGACGGCGTGGTGGTGGTGGTGGAGTAGAGAATTCTGCAGGCCTTCGCCTATGCCTGTGCAGAAGAAAGGTGGAGGAGAGAGGCGGCAGAGATTGGGAGTATGAGAGCAAGGGAGGAGGGAGCGCCTCTGCCCTTCTATTTAAGGGGGGAGGGCTCCTTGGGGAGGGGGAGTCCTACAAGGACTCCCCTCCTCTAGGCCGGCGGATTGGTGAGTGGGGGGAGGAGTCCTCCTCCCCCACGACTCCTAGTCTTGACCCACCAGGACTCCTTGATCCCTATCTTGATTTTCAAGCAAACTCCAAGATATCTTCTAGAACCTTCCGGAACATTCCGAAACCTTCTAGAATCCTCATACAAACACTCCGGAACATTTCCTAACTCAGAAAATGATTCCCTATATATGAATCTTATTCTCCGGACCATTCCGGATCTCCTCGTGATGTCCCGAATCCAATCCGAGACTCCGAACAACATTCGGTCTCCAACGCATATTCCATATCTACTTAAAACAACTTCGAACCTTAAGTGTGTCACCCTACGGTTCGTGAATATGTAGACCTGATAGAGACACATCTCCTATCAATAACCATCAGCGGGACCTGGAGATCCATAATGGCTCCCACATACTCAACGATGACTTCGCGATCGATTGAACCACTTACATACGAAACTAATTCCCTTTGTCTCGCGGTACTATACTTATCCGAGGTTTGATCGTTGGTATCTCCATACCTAGTTCTACCTCGTTACTGATAAGTACTCTTTACTCGTTCCGTGATATGTCATCCCTTGTGACCTAGTCACATGCTTGCAAGCTAACTAGATGACATTCCACCGAGAGGGCCCAAAGCATATCTATCCGTCATATGGATGGACAAATCCTAATCTTGGTTCGTGCGCTTCAACACATACTTTCAGAATACCCAATGACACTTTTATAACCACCCAGTTACGAAGCGGCGTTGATGTCATCAAAGTATCCATCCGGTGATGGTGATTAACATAACCTCATGGCCGAAGGAATAGGTTACTATGTATTTGAAAGCTTACAGCAATACGAACTTAATGGCTTGATCTTATGCTACGCTTACTATGGGTGTGTGTCCATCACATCATTCTCCTAATGATATAACCTTGTTATTAATCACATCCAATGTCCATGATCAGGAAACCATGATCATCAATTAATCAACAAGCTAGTTCAACAAGAGGCTTACTAGGGACTTTTATATGTTTACAAAACACACATGTATTAGTGTTTCCTAATAATACAATTATAGCATGGGATGTAAACATTCATCATAAACACAAAGATATAATAATAATCACTTTTATTATTGCCTCTTGGGCATATCTCCAACAGTCTCCCACTTGCACTAGAGTCAATAATCTAGATTACATGGTAATATACCGAACACCCATGGCGTTCTGGTGTTGGTCATGCTTTGCCCTAGGGAGAGGTTTAGTCAACGGATCCGCCACATTCAGATCAGTATGTACTTTGCAAATCTTTATGTCACCATCTCGGACATACTCGCGAATAGCGTGGAAACGTAGCTTGATGTGCTTCAGCTTGCTATGTGACCTTGGCTCTTGCGCATTAGCTATGGCACCTGTGTTGTCACAGTAGATGGCCATCGGGTCCAACGCACTGGGAACCACGCCGAGTTCAGTAATGAATTCCTTCATCCAAACGGCTTCTTGTGCAGCCTCCGAAGCAGCTATGTATTCCGATTCAGTTGTAGATTTCGCCACAACGCTTTGCTTTGCACTCCTCTAGCTCACTGCAGCACCATTCAAAATAAATACGTATCCCGACTGTGACTTTGAGTCATCCGGATCGGTGTTCCAACTAGCATCGGTGTAACCATTTACAACAAGCTGTTCATCACCTCCATAAGAAAGAACCATATCCTTAGTCCTATTTCGGTACTTTAGGATATTCTTGACCGCTGTCCAGTGCTCCATTCCAGGATCACTTTGATATCTGCTAGTCAAACTAACAGCATGTGCTATATCTGGTCTTGTACACAACATAGCATACATGATAGAACCTATGGCCGAGGCATAGGGAATTTTATTCATTTTCTCTCTATCTTCTGCCGTAGCTGGACTTTGAGTTTTACTCAAGGTCTTACCTGACAACATGGGCACGAACCCTTTCTTGCTATCTTCCATTCTAAACTTCTTTAGAACTTTGTCCAAGTATGTACTTTGTGAAAGCGCTATTAGGCGTCTTGATCTATCTCTATAAATCTTGATGCCTAGAATGTATGCCGCTTCGCCAAGATCCTTCATTGAAAAACTATTATTCAAATAGGTTTTGACGCTATTAAGAAGTTCTATATCATTCCCAATCAACAATATGTCATCTACATATAGTACTAGGAACGCTACAGAGCTCCCACTCACTTTCTTGTAAATACAAGCTTCTCCATAAGTTTGTATAAATCCAAAGTTTTTGATTACTTTATCAAAATGTTGATTCCAACTCCGGGATGCTTGCTTTAGTCCATAAATGGAGCGCTGAAGCTTGCATACCTTGTCAACATCTTTAGGATCGACAAAACCCTTGGGTTGTACCATGTACAACTCTTCCTCAATGTCACCATTAAGGAACGCCGTTTTGACATCCATCTGCCAAATCTCATAATCAAAATGTGCAGCAATTGCTAACAAAATCCTCACAGACTTTAGCTTCGCTACTGGTGAGAAAGTCTCATCATAGTCAACTCCTTGAATTTGTCGGAACCCTTTCGCGACAAGTCGAGCTTTATAGACGGTAACATTACCATCAGCATCTGTTTTTCTCTTGAAAATCCATTTGTTCTCGACAGCCTTATGGCCATCCGGTAAGTCCACCAAAGTCCACACTTGGTTTTCATACATGGATCCCATTTCGGATTTCATGGCTTCTAGCCATTTGTCGGAATCTGGGCTCACCATAGCTTCTTCATATGTCGCAGGGTCATCAGCGTTGTCCACCAACATGACGTTCAAGGAAGAGTCATACCAATCAGGAGTGGTACGAACCCTCGTTGACCTGTGAGGTTCAGCAGTAACTTCATTTGAAGTTTCATGATCATTATCATTAGCTTCCTCTCCAATTGGTGCAGGCGGCACAAAAACATCTTCCGGTGCTGCGCTACTCTCAAATCCGAGAGAAGGTTCAATAACCTCATCGAGTTCTACTTTCCTTCCAGTCACCTCTTTCGAGAGAAACTCCTTCTCAAGAAAGGATCCATTCTTTGCAATGAAAACTTTGCCTTCGGATCTATGATAGAAGGTATACCCAATTGTTTCTTTAGGGTATCCTATGAAGACGCATTTCTCCGCTTTGGGTTCTAGCTTATCAGGTTGTAACTTCTTTACATATGCCTCGCAACCCCAAACTTTAAGGAACGACAACTTAGGTTTCTTACCAAACCACAATTCGTACGGTGTTGTTTCAACGGATTTAGATGGTGCCCTATTTAAAGTGAATGCGGCTGTCTCTAATGCATAGCCCCAAAATGATAACGGTAAATCTGTAAGAGATATCATAGATCGAACCATATCTAAGAGAGTTCAATTACGACGTTCGGACACACCATTACGCTGTGGTGTTCCCGACGGTGTCAACTGCGAAAGTATTCCACATTTCTGTAAATGCATGCCAAACTCATAACTCAGATATTCACCTCCGCGATCAGAACGTAGAAACTTAATCCTCTTGTTACAATGATTTTCCACTTCACTTTGAAATTCCTTAAACTTCTCGAAAGTTTTGGACTTATGTTTCATAAAGTAGACATACCCATATCTACTCAAGTCATCCGTGAAAGTGAGAACATAACGATATCCACCACGCGATGCTACACTCATTGGACCGCACACATCGGTATGTATTATTTCCAATAAGTCTGTAGCTCGCTCAATTGTACCGGAGAATGGAGTCTTAGTCATTTTTCCCATTAGACATGCTTCGCATATTTCAAGTGATTCAAAATCAAGTGATTCAAGAAGTCCATCAGAGTGGAGTTTCTTCATACGCTTCACTCCAATGTGACCAAGACAACAGTGCCACATGTATGTAGAATTATCATTCAATTTAATTCGTTTAGCATCTATGTTGTGAACATGTGTATCACTACTATCGAGATTTAGTAAGAATAAACCATTCATCTCAGGTGCATTGCCATAAAAGATATTACTCGTATAAATCGAACAACCTTTATTCTCAGACTTAAAAGAGTAACCGCCTCGCAATAAACAGGATCCAGATATAATGTTCATGCTTAACGCAGGCACCAAATAACAATTATTTAAATTTAAAACTAATCCTGAAGGTAGATGTAGAGGGAGCGTGCCGACGGCGATCACATCAACCTTGGAGCCATTTCCAACGCGCATCGTCACCTCATCTCTTGCTAGTCTTCGTTTATTCCGCAGCTCCTGTTTCGAGTTACAAATATGAGCAACCGAACCAGTATCAAATACCCAGGCACTACTACGATTACTAGTAAGATACACATCTATAACACATATATCAAATATACCTTTCTTCTTGATGTTGCCGTTCTTCAGATCCGCCAGGTACTTGGGGCAGTTACGCTTCCAGTGACCAGCACCCTTGCAGTAGAAGCACTCAGTTTCAGGCTTAGGACCAGCCTTGGGCTTCTTAGCAGGTGCGGCAGCTTTCTTGCCGTCCTTCTTGAAGTTGCCCTTGTTCTTAGGCTTGTCCTTTATCTTGAAATTGGTGGTCTTATTGAGCATCAACACTTGGTGCTCCTTCTTTATCTCCACTTCAGCAGTTTTCAGCATGGACGACAGTTCAGGCAACGTCTTGTTCATGCAGTGCATGTTGTAGTTCATCACAAAGTTCTTGTAACTTGGTGGTAGTGATTGAAGGAGACGGTGAATCCCCAATTCATTAGGAATCGATATTCCCAACTCTTGGAGCTTCTTAGCGTACCCAGACATGGTGAGCACGTGCTCGCTAACGGAGCTTCCCTCTTCCATCTTACAGTTAAAGAATTTCTCGGAGGCCTCATAGCTCTCCATGGCCGCACAAGTCTCAAAAATTAGCCTGAGCTCCTTAATGATCTCGAACGGGTCGTGGTGCTCAAAACGCTGTTGGAGCTCCGCTTCTAAACCGTATAGGATGGCACACTGAACTGTGGAGTAATAATTCTTCCGAGTGGCGAAAACATTCTTTTCGTCATCGGTGGCATTATCTGCAGGTGGGTCACCTAGCGGTGCATCGAGCACATAGGTCAACTGACCAGCCCTGAGGACGATCTTCAGTCCACGGAACCAGTCCGTGAAATTGCTTCCATTGTTTTTTAAGCTTTTCTTTCTCTAGGAACGCATTGAAATTGATGGAGGGGGTCGCCATAATCTACAACAATTTGCAAGTAGTTTAGACTAAGTTTATGACAAATTGAGTTCAAATTTAATTATTAAACTAACTAGGTGAACTCCCACTCAAAACAACATCCCTCACATTGTCTTAGTGATTACACGAACCAAGTCCACTACACCAAGTCTGATCTTCACGAGAGAAGATGTAGTTTCATCGGCGAACAATCTTCATGTTCATCATATCAATTATATGACTCATGCTCTACCTTTCGGTATTCCGTGTTCCGAGACCATGTCTGTACATGCTAGGCTCGTCAAGGTAACCTTAGTTTCCGCATGTGCAAATCTGGCTTGCACCCGTTGTATGCACACGTAGAATCTATCACATCCGATCATCACGAGATGCTTCGAAACGACGAGTCTTAGCAACGGTGCCAACTAAGGGTGAACACTTTATTACTTGATATTTAGTGAGAGGGATCATCTTATAATGCTACCGTCGCGATCTAAGCAATACAAGATGCATAAAGGATTAACATCACAGGCAATTCACAATTAGTGTGATATGATATGGCCTTTTCTTCTTGCGCCTTTGATCTCCATCTCCAAAGCACGAACATGATCTCCATCATCACCAACATTGCGTCATGGTCGGTGGCGCCACTTCATGGTTGTCCATCATCACCAGCAACTATTACAACTACTTGGAATAAAGCTATTACAAGATGAATAGACACGCAGGTCTTAACAGAATTAAAGACAACCATTAGGCTCCTGCTGGTTGCCATATTACAACAAGGATCATTGCATACATCAAATACAATCACAATCACATGTTGGCCATATCACATCACAAAACCCCTGCAAAAACAAGTTAGACGCCTCTAATTTTCTTTGCATGTTTTACGTGGTTTGGGGCTTTCGCATAAGACCGATCTTACCTACGAACAAGGACCACAACATTGATACAAGTGTTGTCAAGATGCTCATTGTAAATTGAATATTAACTATGGTGGGAGAGACAGACACCCGCAAAGCCACTTGTGCAAAGCAAGTTGCACGTCAAGCGTGGAGCAAGTCTCATGTGCGATGACATGTAATGTTAGCCCGAGCCGCTTCATCCCACCATGCCGCAAGATGCAAAGTACACGCTAAGACACCGACAACAAAAACATCAACGCCTACAAAAACATTGTGTTCTACTCGTGCAACAGATCTACGCATAGATACGGCTCTGATACCACTGAAGGGTTCGTAGCATGGAAAACAAAAATTTCTACCGCAAGAACGAACAAAACCTAGATCTAATCTAGATAAAAGCCAAGATCTAATCTATTAGACATGAGCAACGAGATAGATAGGAACTAACCCTCGTAGATCCGAAAGCGTTAACGAGATTAGATCTCGTGGTTGATGTAGTCGATCACTTGCCGATCTCAAGATCGTGTGGACGATCCTTCCGGCGTCGCGTTCTGGCAGCGCTTCCGCAGTCGGTCAAGTGGACGATCCTTCCGGCGCCGCGATTCGGCAGCGCTTCCGCAGTCGGTCATACGTGCGGAGTCGAAGCAGACCTTCCTCTCCCCGATCCAGCGAGCAGCGGAGGTAGTAGATCTTCTCGACGGAATCCCAGCAGCACGACGGCGTGGTGGTGGTGGTGGAGTAGAGAATTCTGCAGGGCTTCGCCTATGCCTGTGCAGAAGAAAGGTGGAGGAGAGAGGCGGCAGAGATTGGGAGTATGAGAGCAAGGGAGGAGGGAGCGCCCCTGCCCTTCTATTTAAGGGGGGAGGGCGCCTTGGGGAGGGGGAGTCCTACAAGGACTCCCCTCCTCTAGGCCGGCGGATTGGTGAGTGGGGGGAGGAGTCCTCCTCCCCCACGACTCCTAGTCTTGACCCACCAGGACTCCTTGATCCCTATCTTGATTTTCAAGCAAACTCCAAGATATCTTCTAGAACCTTCCGGAACATTCCGAAACCTTTTAGAATCCTCATACAAACACTCCGGAACATTTCCTAACTCAGAAAATGATTCCCTATATATGAATCTTATTCTCTGGACCATTCCGGATCTCCTCGTGATGTCCCGAATCCAATCCGAGACTCCGAACAACATTCAGTCTCCAACGCATATTCCATATCTACTTAAAACAACTTCGAACCTTAAGTGTGTCACCCTACGGTTCGTGAATATGTAGACATGATAGAGACACATCTCCTATCAATAACCATCAGCGGGACCTGGAGATCCATAATGGCTCCCACATACTCAACGATGACTTCGCGATCGATTGAACCACTTACATACGAAACTAATTCCCTTTGTCTCGCGATACTATACTTATCCGAGGTTTGGTCGTTGGTATCTCCATACCTAGTTCTACCTCGTTACTGATAAGTACTCTTTACTCGTTCCGTGATATGTCATCCCTTGTGACCTAGTCACATGCTTGCAAGCTAACTAGATGACATTCCACCGAGAGGGCCCAGAGCATATCTATCCGTCATATGGATGGACAAATCCCAATCTTGGTTCATGCGCTTCAACACATACTTTCAGAATACCCAATGACACTTTTATAACCACCCAGTTATGAAGCGGCGTTTGATGTCATCAAAGTATCCATCCGGTGATGGTGATTAACATAACCTCATGGTCGAAGGAATAGGTTACTATGTATTTGAAAGCTTACAGCAATACGAACTTAATGACTTGATCTTATGCTACGCTTACTATGGGTGTGTGTCCATCACATCATTCTCCTAATGATATAACCTTGTTATTAATCACATCCAATGTCCATGATCAGGAAACCATGATCATCAATTAATCAACAAGCTAGGTCAACAAGAGGCTTACTAGGGACTTTTATATGTTTACAAAACACACATGTATTAGTGTTTCCTAATAATACAATTATAGCATGGGATGTAAACATTCATCATAAACACAAAGATATAATAATAATCACTTTTATTATTGCCTCTTGGGCATATCTCCAACAGTCCCTTCACAGAAGTTGTCCCTTTTGACAAGACAAAGACGGCGACAACTATATGGCCGGAAGAATATTCCTGCCGTATAGTTGCTCGCTAAAGCTTCTATTGACTCCTCTTGCGTGCTTCCAATGTGAGACTTGCTTGTTTTCCCCAGAATATTGTGTTTCTCTAGTTAAATCCTCTTGTTGATGTTCAGAACCTGAAACACACATTAAAAACCAAGTTTTCTTTGCTACCGAAGTATTAGCGTTAGGTAAAGCCAAAAATGATCAAATCTGGGAGAAAACCATCAAATAAAGCCATAAAAAATGTGTCGAATCTCACAACTATCAAATCCCCCGAGCTTAGATGTTGCTCGCCCTCGAGTGACAAGGAAATAAAGAAGAATAGCGGAGATTCGAAACTGAAAATACAGGAACTCACAAGTTTGAATTAGTGTCAAATTCTTTTCTTCACAATCCCTGCAATCTTAAATATAATCATACAAGTATTCACAAGATTACACTGAGTCCACTTCCTAACCACGTGTATCTTGTTAGCAAATAAATCATATGCCCAAGAAAGTGTCGAATGTTTAGCTAGGAAAGTGAGACAAATTCTTTTGGTCACTCTCTTTATAGAGAGATGAAAGCCTTTTGTTCTTGTTTGTTTACCAAATTAAGAGTACTCAAGTAGGCACCAAAGCATATAATTTAAGAACAACTCATCTATCCCATGTCTAAATATCAAGACTATCAAAGCACGTTTTTCTTTTCTTTTGTCTTTCAAACTTTAGCTCTTTCATAGAGAAATCATGTCACTATTTTTATCATGTTTAATTGGGGTTGTGTTGTGCACTCGTGACCATGCCAATAAATAATTTGTTGAGTAATAATGGGCCAGAGGACTACTAAAACTTCACTTGGAACGTGAAACCATGAGGAGACTAAAAAATTACCCGTCATAGCATTACTGCTACAGACGTTTACATAACTCAATAGCCGAAATCAAGTGGTTTCCCACATTTAGATCGTTCACTGGCCAGCGGAGTTAATAGTTCCCCATGAAGCACGACAGAGTTGTAATGACACGCGTAAAGCAATATCTTACGGTAATTATTAGAAAAAGTAGTGGTATAATTTCTACTACTTCGAAGCATCCGTTTCATCAAACAATTTCAATGAAGGGTACTATCAAGTCTGTTTTTATTAAGCTCAAATGGGATGGAGTGGTTCCAAAATTAAATTCTTTGGACTAAAAATGGACTCAAGTCATCTTTTAGATGCTTTTTCTTGTTGTAAAAATGTATGAAGTATTTTAAACCAAGTTCTTTGCTCATTATTTCAAGGCTAAAAAGGAGACACTAGCAAAGGAATAAAATTTATAGGATAACAAGCTAAGATGGGAGTGTCCTTAGTGCAAGCGAGTAAATATTTGTAGGATCAATTTAAGGTTGCGAAGAGGATGATGAAAGGAACGTGATACCTCTTCTAACTTGCTTCGTTCTTGTATTTGAGTCGAAACCCCTTTATGCTTTCGTATTGCCAAGTCACCTGAAATTAAGCAATCTTCGAGAGAAACAAATATACAAACTTGTAAATAAAATTACAACTAATTTTTTTGTATTTTTGGTTTAGACATGCAAAGCTGAAAGTAAACATGCAAATTTGAAGTAAATAAAATAAATCAAAAGAAGAAAATAAAAATTTGAATGTAAAGTTTGGAGGTTTTCAAACCTCCCCCAAGCTTAGGCAGTTGCCAGGCTCAGTTGTTGCCGTCATTTGGCGGCTGGTGCGGATACTGCTGGTGGAAGTCGGGGAAGTGGGTCATGAAGTGACTAAAGTTGTGAGTCAAAGTGTTCACATCTTCTATATGATATATGAACGATTCTACATGGAAAAATTCAATCCTAACTTGAGAAATTAATAGGAAAAACGAAATAAGCTTGAGTTCATCCACTAGACCAATGTTAGAGTTTCAACCATGGAAATCTGAAAATAAAGCACAGATAGAGAGAGAAACATACCGATCTGTTGATTTCCCCACTCAAACGAATGAAATCTGAGAAGAATCGAAAGTTCTAGGTGAATTTTGAGAGGTTTGGAGAGAGAATATGAGAGAAATAATGAGGAGAGGAGGAAGACCTAGCCGCCCCGGTGCGATTAAGTGGTCGCACCAACCTATACGGCCGGAACTATACGGGCGGGTGATGTTACTCCGCCCGTATAGTTGCGGCGGTACCGACAACTAAGGTTTCTTTATTCAGAAAATAGCTATACAGGCACAACTATACGACCGGATCAAAATGATCCCGCCATATAGTTGGTCGTTAAACCGTCTGTCTCTCGAGATAAATTTCTAAAAGTAGCAATCTATATGACCGCAGCTATACGGCGAAATTTTTATTTCCGCTGTATAGTTGGTCATTAAACTCTCAGTACCTTTGGGATGAAATTCTACGAAGACATCGATATCTATGCAACCGCAGCTATACGGCCAGAATTTTATTCCCGTCGTATAGTTGGTCGTTAAACTCTTAGTACCTTTGGGATGAAATTTTATGAAGGCATCGATATCTATACGACCACAGCTATACGGCCGGAATTTTTATTCCCACCATATAGTTGGTCGTTAAACTCTCTCTGCCTTTGAAGAAAATTTGTTAATGGCAACGATAACTATACGACCGGAGCTATACGACCGAAATTTTTATTCCCGCCATGTAGTTGGTCGTTAAACCATCAGTAATCATCAAAAAAATTATATTTCTTCGAGGATACCTTCTTATCCCATAACTTGCGAAATATTTAGTTTTTAGCAGAAAAATGACAGTAAAAACTATTGACCAACATTAGCATATTAAAAGCAATTTATTTGCTTCTATAAATAGAAAACTCAAACTTTTATTCTTATTACCATTCTCTACTTATTCAATCGATGTTTCTACTACTTTTTGACAGATGCATCTTCACGGGTGCGCTTCCGCAAAAATGTCCATAAAAAAGTGGTACGAATGCGATGAAGTTCTTATTCTTTATTCTACTAAATGGGTTGACTCCCATAAAGCATTTATTAAGAATGGTTGAATAACTCAACCTATTATCTCTTCTCGAATTCTTACCTTCGGTTGCCCCTTATCAATGGCACTTACCACGTGAATTCGTTTTGCCGGTGGAACATATCTTTCTCCTGCTTCTAGCTTCTTTGGAAAATACCGGATGATTTCTGAAGGGAATATGTCCTAAGAGGCAATAATAAAGTTGTTATTATACATATTCCAAGTATATGATAGATGTTTATTTTACATGCAATAATTGTATTAATTTGGAAATGTTAATACATGTGTGTTTGATAAACAAAAGGAAAGTTCCTAGTTATGCCTCTCTTATAAACTAGTTCGTTGATTAACAAGATGATCAAGGTTTCCTAATCATGGACATTGGATGTTGTTAATAACGAGGTCACAACATTAGTGGAATGATGTGATGAACATTCATCCAAAGTATAGCATTACGATCAAAGTCATTGTGTTTATATTGCTATAACATCTAACAAAGTAATCCTAGTCCTTAGACCATGAGATCATGTTAATCACTAATACTGGAAGAGTATCTTTATAACATCAAACGTCACATCGTGAAAGGGTGATTATAAAGGTGGGTTCAGTGCTACGAAAGTGTTATGTAGAAGCTCATGGATCAAGAGTGGGATTTGTCCATCCCGATGACGGATAGATATTCTCTAGGCCCTCTCGGTGATATCACATTGGTTAGCTTGCAAGCAAGTGATAAGATCACTAGAATATTATATCACGGGAACAAGAAAAGAGTACATGTCGGTAACGAGATCAAACTAGGTATGGAGATACTAATGATCGAATCTCGGACATGTAATATATCGCGAGACAAAGGGATTTAGCTACTAATGTTAAAGGTTCTCACGATCACAGAAGTCATCGTAGAATGTTTAGGAGTCAGTATGGATCTCTAGGTCCCGCTTCTGATTATTGATCTGAGAGGGGTCTCGATCATGTCTGCATTATTCACGAACCGTAGGGTGACACACTTAAGGGACACCAACACCATTTGGAGCAAATGTGTTTTAGACGAATGAATTGCAAAGCGCTGAAATTATTTCAATAGACACTGAAACTGTTTTAGGTGAAATTGCAGAAATTGGTTCTGTATGTAATATTGAAATGTTACAGGGGTTTTATGTGAATGTTTGTTAATTAAAGTAATTAACAAAATTCTGAATAAATTTAATAAAAGAGTTTTATTAAACGAGAGAGCATTAAATTTGGAGAAATTTAATGCATTTAAAGTGGAGACTTTAAAAGAGAATGTGAAGGGGCATTTTAATGTGGAGGGAGTTACCACCACATGAATGGGGGAGGTGAGGGGTCACCTCCATGGGGCGTCGGCCATGGAGGGGGTACCCCCCTCCTTCTATAAAAGGCCACCCCTCTCACCCTTCTTCCTCACACCTCCTCGTGAAGGATCTCTTTCCCCCTTTAGAATTATTCCCCATGGTCTCGGATTAGCGAGATACATATTGCCAGTGGCATTTCGTCTGGAAGGAGTTGCTTCTTTCGCTGCATCGCTAGAGCGAGGAGGCGGAGGTTGTTCGGTGGCCTGAACGTGTGTGTGAGTGTGGATGCGCTGCTGGTTTGTGGCGCTAGGACTTCCACACGATCTTGAGATCGGCAAGCGTACGACTACATCATCCACGAGTTCCTACTCGTTAACAAAACTTTGTTGTGTTCGAGAGTAAGTTCTCCATGGATGTATATCCACCCTTTGCTTATATCTAGTAGATAGATCTTGGCGTATAGTTCTCACCGTAGGAAATTTTTTGTTTTCTATGCTGCGAACCCTTCAGTAGTATCAGAGCCTGATCTACGTGTAGGTGCTTTGCATGGGTAGTACACATATGTTTATATGTGAGCGATGATGATCATGTTGTTGCCTCTTTCATGTACTTTGGATATTGGTGGCATAGTGGGATGAAGCGGCCCGGACCAACCTTACATGTCACGGCACATGAGACTGGTTCCACGACTGCCATACAACTAGTTTTGCATAAGTGGCTGGTGAGTGTTTGTCTCTCCTACTATAGTCAATATCTGATTTACAACGAGTTGCTAATAATTTGGTTATCATCGTTGTGGTTCCATGTTCGTAGGTAAGAACGGTTCTATCTCCGAAAGTCCTAAGCCACGTAAAACATGCAATTGATAAATTAGAGGCGTCTAGTTTAGATCGTTGCTGGGCTTGTGTCATGATATGGTAATGTTGTAAGTTGATGTATAGTTGATACTCTTACAACACACTTAATGTGTAAGTTCCATAGACCTTGGCCTTACACACAAAGGAATGATAGAGATCATACCACGATGCATATGATAATTATCAAATGCAAGAACCATATCATTTCACTTTATACATATGATGTTCGCATCTTATATTGCTAGTTTGGCGTTTTAGTAGCGTTATAAGATGATCCCTCATTTAAATATCAAGATAAAAATGTGTTCTTCCTTTAGTATGCACCGTTTATGTTTCGCCGTTTCAAGACATCACGTGATGATCGGGTGTACTTGAATCCACGATCATATTTTGGGTGTAAGACAATTTTACACATGCCAGTACTAAGGTTCTTACTTGGTAAGGTTAAGCATGAGTCATATAGTTGATATGATGTCCATATAGATGCTCGCCTTTGAAGCTACACCGACTCACGTGATGATCGGACTTGGTGTAGTGGATTTGGTTCATGTAATCACCGAAAAGACACGAGGGATGTTGTTTTTGAGTGGGAGTTTAGTTGAACTCAATCTATCATAAACTTAGTCTAAAAAAACTTTCAAATAATGTTGTAGATGGCACCACATGATTTTAATTTCAATGTGTTCATGGAGAAAGAGAAACTTGCTGTGAATGGTAGCAACTTCACCAACTGGGCTATGAATTTGAGGATTCTCCTCTCTGCTACACAAAAGCAATATGTGCTAGAAGCGCCGCTAGGCCCCCCCACCAACTCCTGATGCCCCTGACGAGGAAAAGAATGTCTATGTGACTCGTCAGGAGGACCACAACTTAGTTCATTGCGGACTACTGTATGGGCTAGAACCAGAACTTCAAAAGCGTTTCGAAAATGGCAATGCCTTTGATACCATGGGTGAATTGAAAATGATTTTCGATACCCATGCCGCCGTAGAGAGTTATAATGCTTCAGAAAAGTTCTTTAGCTGCATGATGGAAGAGAACAGCTCCGTAAGTGAGCACATACTCAAAATGTCTGGATACGCCGATAAGCTTGTGTCCTTGGGAATAACGATTCCCATTGACTTAGACATACATCGTGTTTTCCAATCTCTGCCACCTAGCTACAAGAGCTTCGTGATGAACTATAATATGCAGGGCATGAAGAAGTCTCTTCCCGAGCTTCTGTCAATGCTTAAGACTGCAGAAGTGGAGATTAGGAAAGAACATCAAGTGTTGATGATCAATAAGACCACTGGTTTCAAGAAGGATAAGAAAGGCAAATAGAAGGGAAAGAAGGGCGGCAAATCTGTTGCCGCACCTGAAAAGAAATCCCGAGCTGGCCCTAAGTCTGATACCGAGTGCTACTATTGCAAGGGGACTAGCCATTGGAAGCGCAACTGCCCCAAGTATTTGGCGGACAAGAAGGCCGGCAAGGCAAACAAAGGTATATGTGATATACATGTTATTGATGTGTACTTGACTAGTACTCGTAGTAGCACCTGGGTATTTGATACGGGATCAGTTGCTAATATATGTAACTCGGTTCAGGGGCTGCGGAACAAGCGACAACTAGCAAGGGATGAGGTCACGATGCGGGTCGGCAATGGATCAAGAGTTGATGTGATCGCCGTCGGAACGCCGCCTCTCCATATGCCGTCGGGATTAGTTATAAACCTGAATAATTGTTATTTGGTGCCTGCACTGAGCATGAACATTGTATCCGGATCGTGTTTGATGCAAAGTGGTTATTCCTTTAAATCTTAAAAAAATGGTTGTTCGATTTATATAAATGATATCTTTTATGGTCATGCACCTGTGTTGAATGGTTTATTTATGTTGGATCTCGATAGTAGTATTACGCATATTCATAATGTTGATGCTAAAAGGATTAAACTTGATAATGATATATCTGCATATATGTGGCACTGCCATCTAGGTCATATTTCCGTTAAACGCATGAAGAAAGTCCATTCTGATGGACTTTTGGAATCACTTGATTTTGAATCATTTGATACATGTGAGCCATGCCTTATGGGAAAGATGACTAGAACATCCTTTTCCGGTTCAATGGAACGGGCGACAGATTTATTGGAAATCATACATACTGATGTGTCTGGACCAATGAGTGTGTCAGCGCGAGGTGGATATCGTTATTTTGTTACTTTCACGGATTATTTGAGTAGATATGGGTATATCTATTTGATGAAACATAAGTCTGAAACCTTTGAAAAGTTCAAGGAATTTCAGAATGAAGTGGAAAATCATCGTAACAGAAAGATCAAATTTCTGCGGTCCGACCGTGGAGGAGAGTATCTTAGTTACGAGTTTAGCACACATATGAAAGACTATGGAATAGTTTCACAACTCACGCCTGCCGGAACACCACAACGTAATGGTGTGTCGGAACATCGTAATCGTACTTTATTGGATATGTTTCGATCTAAGATGTCTCTAATTGACTTGCCACTGTCATTTTGGGGTTATGCACTGGAAACCACTGCATTCACTTTAAATCGGGCACCGTCTAAATCCGATGAAACAACACCGTATGAATTATGGTTTGGAAACAAACCTAAGCTGTCATTTCTTAAAGTTTGGGGATGCGATGTTTATGTGAAGAAACTTCAGCCGGATAATGTTGTGACCTCGGATCGTTAAGGATCCTAAGTCCCTGTGATTAACATGATAGTCCCTGGATCAATAGCTAGCACTTCACAGTCGATGAATATCATGTAAAACACAAGTCATTATTACACGAATAATCCAGAGTATATTTATTACAACTTGCATAGCTTATAGCTAGCGCAAATAAACCAGCGAAAACTAAGTAAAACTTGAGTCCATTAATGCCTCAGGCTAGTTGCGTGAAGACCCGCGATCCCTACGCATCTTTTAGTCTTCGGATTCTGCACATAAGACATGCAGCCAATAAGTTGGGTTAATACTTTGAATGTATTGGCAAATTACACCAAGAAAATAATAAGACTATCTCTACATGCAAGGCTAAGTGTAGGCTTTGGGGTTCTTTTGCATAAGGCCAATTTTCTCTAAGTAAGAAGAAAAAAAGAAGAGTTTACCCTACTTTGTAAACATTTATAAGTAGTATAGGGTCGAGTGGAACACGTGGATATTACTCACCAAGTGTCCAATCAATCTATCACTTGGATATTATGCACTAAGTCCCCAAAATCCCACCCAATGGCGATATTACTCACGCCTTGGGGTTTGTAAAACTTTAAGTATGGAAAAGAGAGAGGAAGATCTTTCAGAGGCTCCATCCTTCAGATGCTCAAAGTGTTCTTTTCCGTAAACTCGGCTGATCGATTAGATTGCAATACTCTAGAGAGGTTGTGCACTTTCCCCACAATCCACGATCAAGTCCTTTTACAGACAAGACCATGGCGAAGCCTTCCCTTAGCAGCCCCTCTACCAGCTGGATCCAACCATGCCAAGAACCTCCAAATGTTGGTACCCCGGTGAGGTTTCCCACTAAGTACTAAGCCAAGACAGAGCCCATATGTATTGTGGTTGCACTGGAAGCTTCTGAATTCTAAAACATGGCAGACTTCTTTGATTCCTGGGCGGCCGTCCTCCACCAAAATTCCACTCGTTGTCCCGATAACCATTCCGCCAAGAAGAAAACTTAGTTTTATTTTGAAGGGGTTTTGAGAAGAAAAGTTCGCTCGAGAGAGCTCTCATACTTAGAATTTTTTTGATTCTTTCGAAGCCCCCAACGGTACTTAGTATATATATAGCATAGCAAGCAATACTTAGCAAAAACAGGGAAACCTAATAGGATGGAAATTCCTAAGTATAAAGCTACTCATCGCATACTACAAAACCGCACTTGCAAAAATAGTAATAAGAAAATCTACTGAAGACCTACACATGCATACTACAAGATTTGAAGAGTAAAACATGCATAGTCAAAAACTGGGACATAATATGTACAAGTGGTGTAACTTTCCTTGATCCGAGCAGCACTCTACACAACGGTACTCCTCAGCGCACTCCGAACAATCTAACGAAACATAAACATAGATCCAATCACAATTTGCACAAAACAATGCCACAAAGATAATTATGCATGCATGCAACATGGTAATATGCAAGGATGGGTACGATTTCGACCTAGGGTTTTATTCAGGGGTGTTGTTGAGTTGGGGATGTCATTAGTATCGATTTCCCACAGATTTTAAGTATTTTGGATTAATACTTAATTAAACATGCTCATAAATAGATCTACACTTCCAATCTACCTATAAATAGATCTAAACACTCTAAGCATGATGTCTCAATTTTTCACAGAAGATATCATAGATACAAAGCCAATGCAACAAGAATCAACTAAAATGGATCTACGAATATTTTTCTAGAATTAAAATACTCCAATCTAAACTTTAAGTCCTACTACAATATTACTGCAGTAAACCCGCAATATTATTACAGATCTGTGTTCTACTCAATTTTGCGAATCCAACGGTATATTATACGCAATTTTTGGACAAGTACTCGATTTACTATGAATTAAACAAGATTAAAATGAGTTCTGCCTATTTAAAAATAAAACAGATCGGCGGCCAGCTACGCGGCGCCAAGTGGCGGCTCATGATTGGGTTGGCGGCCGACGTGGCGCTGACTCAGCGCGCTGACGCGACACTGCCACGCGGCGCGAGGGGATTGGCCGATACCCCTTCGGCCTGCCATCTAATCCTAGGCATTAGAATAAAAACGGACGACTGGGGGGTGGCCGGCGACTTACCGGTGGCAGAGCGGTGGCGGACGACGGCGGGCGGTGGCGACGCGTCGGTGGTGGTTGGCGGTCATTGGCGTTGTCGCTGTGGTGCTCCCCCGGCTCGACGGAGTAGATGATGGCGGCGGCCTCCTCCTCGCGGTTCCGTTCCTAGGGACGGTGTCGCCTATCTCCGCCTCGACCAGTGGCAAACGGCGGCCGTTCTTCGGGGATTCCAGCGAGACTCCGGCGAGAAATCGTGGAGGCTATGGTGCACTACAGAGAGGGAAAAAGGTGTGAGAAGAACCGGTACAACAAGGGGATACCGAGAAGGGAAAGAGGAGGGGCAGAGGGCGCCGGAACCTTGCCGTCGAGCGTCGGCGATGGCGTACTCCGGCGAGGTCTATGGCGGCAGCCCGGTGGTGATTTGTGTAAATAGGGTTAGGGTTTTGGGAGGCGTGCCAGGGGGTACTTGTAGGCGGCCTGGCTTGGCGCGGGGGTCACGGAAATCCTCTCCGATTCGGCCGGAGTTGGTTCCAGAAGCGGCGACGGAACGAGTTCGGTCCGAACTCGTCGGAACAACGATGATGGGGTGGGGCCGGGTGTCAGCGGCTGCGGGGGCACGGGCTGGCAGCTAGCGGTGTTTGCTGGGCCGGCCCACGCGCTACACACCGCTCACTCTGCCAGGTGGGGCGGTGGTTAGGCCACAGGCTGGTCTAGCTGTCCCGCTAGGCTAGATCTCCTTTTTTTTATTCTTTTTATTTTCTATTTCACTATTTGTCTTATATCTTTTGCAAACGGACTCCAAATTAAGTGAAATTGGTCTCTAAATTTTTTTAAAAAGAAGGAGATTACTATGGGGTTATAAAATAACACTTTTGCAAGGGTTTAGGAGGTTAGTTTTTGTTTAACCCCTTTTTGCCTTTATATGACTATAGGGTTTAGGGAAAGTATTTGATGCGGCTTTTATTGTGTGATGCCATGATGCAAAGGTATGATGCATGCTTCTAGTAACATCTTCAATCGTAAAATTTGGGATGTTACAAACCTACCCCCTTAAGATGAATCTCGTCCCCCAGATTCAGGTTGGTTAGCAAATAGGTGTAACACCCTCGAATTGGCCCTATGCAAGTTTTAGCCCTTTCCGCCAAACCCGCATAGAAACGATTCAAGGACGCCCAGCAGGCACTTTCGTGCGGGTGGAAAACGAAGTAATACCACTACACAACAGTCCTTGATGGGACCCACAGAACAGATATATGTACAACACGACTCCAAGAGTCAAGAATACAGATATACAAAGATCCAAATAACCTTGAAAACGATACAGCGTCCGAGTACGGACAAGATGCAAATTGGGCTAATAGCCCTGAAGAATAACCAATGGCGTCCATAATCCTGCCCAGGCCAAGCCGGAAGGGTAACCCTACTAACGACGTCGATCGCAAACCTGCTAAAACAAAAGGGGGCGCCGACAAAGGGCAAAGGAAAAATAGGAGCATCAGTACTGAGGCCAGTACACGGCGAGGCTAGAATTCGGCGGCTCTCGCCTACATAGGTATAGTGGACTGAAGCGGCAGCGCAGCAGCACTAAACAGCCTATAGAGACTCGATACAACTGTCAGCTATTAGAGAGGGATAAGAAAGACCTATCTGGATCCAACCTGATAGTAACACCAAACATACCCATCCTGGAATTCCCCCTCGAGACCAAACGAGGAAGTCAAACCGAGGAACTCACACAGTTGGCAGTTTTATTCATTCGATTATAGTTGAAGCACTTACTAGTCAGATATAGATAGCACGAGTCATCCTGATAGCATAAGTAGTGGGCAGTTTTAATCACCATTCCGTTGTAGTTGGAACATTTACTAGTCAGATATGATTGTCCAGAGGAATCCCAAAACCCAGCAGTTGTTGGCACTTTTATCACATTCTATTGGAGTTGCAATACTTACTAGGCAGGTATAGTTTGACACAGATCACCACAGATCCACCAATTGTTGGCATTTTTATTATCCATTCCATTGTAGTGAAGCTGAATTACGAGTCACATATTAAGTCAAATTTATAACACTACTTTAGTTATGCTTGTCTATGATCGAGATACTGTGCTCCAAGTCGTCCATAACCGCGGACACGGCTTTCAGAAAGATTTACCCTGCAGGGGTGCACAAATAGCAACACACACACGATCAACCTCGGAAAACCAAATCAAAACCCAACGAGGATTTCACGACAAAGCAATCACATGATTCATAAATATTTCATGGGGCCACCCCATTAAGTTACCCGCAACGAAGTTGGCCGGCTCCGAGATGGACCCAAGGTTTGCGTCAATGACTATAAACGACTGGGAACCCGAAAGTGTGACTGGACTTGTCGATACCACGAAAACACTCCGCATCCAAAATAGTATAGGTGCTCCACGCACAATCTTAAATAAAGCAGTAAAACATGGCATAAGTACAGAATAGTAATAAAGCCCCAAACTAGTTTGTGGCCCCAAGAAATAGAAATGAATCAAGCTCTGGCTCAGGGGGATCCCATAGGGTCTCCCGGATGTGGATAGTGCGAATAGTCAAGGAACATGTATCAAGTACTCGGGGCCTACGGGACACAAGTGAGCATGGAAGAACCAAATAACATCTATTGCCCACCTATGCCTCTGCATTAGTTATATCTAGCAATTTAATAGTGGTAATTAAAGACATGATCATCTCTAACATTAAACATCTCCACCATTTATCATGTGTCACTTGCCGTCAACGGTGAAACGACAACGACGCGAAGCAATACATAAGCAAGCAACTACGACTCGCAAGGCTGACTATCTATCAAACAACAGGCAATAGGATGTGTCCATGGCAATATAGAGGATGCAAGGAGTATAAATGGTGCACGGAAACTAAAGCATCGCAACACGGATAGCAATAGATCAACAGGAGGAAATAAAGACTATAAAAGCAAAATAGGTAGAAGGGGAAGAGTTACTCGCCTAGGAAACACTTCCGAAGGATCATATCCGGAGAACTTGTCGATACTCGCATCAACTCATCGGGTTAATCCGCGAAGAAGCAAACACTAGAAGAAACACCGGATGCAATATTTAATACTACGGCAGAAGATCCGGCATGATTATGATATGATGCAGATGCGGTGCAATTAGGCAGTATTAAGCGGAACCGTGGTCCCGACAATTAATTAATAGGTTCCAGTATTTAGATACCCCGCAATTTAAATGTTGTCTTAACACGGCAAAACATGACATCAGTTCGCTATGCCAATTTAAATGGAGTCCAGAATTAGACTAGAATAGCCCGCATATGCACTCCATATTTAATTATTAGGTGATTTCTATTTAACCCCAAACCACAAAGATATGCAAAGCGACATATGAATGCTTTTGTATGCACAAAATGGCATTTATATGAAAATAAGTTAGGGTTGAGGTCTCACAGCTCATATTGAAAAGGCGAATGGTCAGTCTTCGAATTGTAGCCAAGGTAGCGAAAGTAGTGTTTGATAGGAAATGATCTCATTGAAACATGTAGATATTTGTAGAGTCGAAGTAGACAAGCGGGAGCCGGTTAGGAGAATACACAGTCAAATCTCTTGATGGAATTTTATCAGGACGAAGCAGTCGCAAACAGAGAAATAGTGGAGACTGATGTCGAGCCCAAATAGTCATTTTATCAAACATGTTGGTGGCGACACGTCGCAGGCGGCGAAAACTTGGATACCCTGCACAGAAGACACAAAGAAAAGCATGTCGGCATGAGGCCATCGGCGGGGCTGAGCGCCGCTTTGCTGCGGTCGAAGCTAAACAAGAGGCATTGACCTGTTGGTAGATGGAATATGGAGCTCCGGCGGGTGGAAGGTGAGGAAACAGCGCGCACGCACTCGAGGCTATGACGCATCGTCTGCCCCAGGCAGAGTGATGCACTACAACACTGGTTGCTAGCGGAACAGGGGCCAAACTGGTGTGGGCGCGCGGCCAAGTAGTATGGGATCCGGTACTACTGTGCATGATCAGGAGGAGAAAGCCCCAAGGAATACTGATGCACGGCGGCGCGGTGGGGATTTTGTAGTGAAGCATTGGATCTGGTGGCATGGAGGTTTTCCTTGTCCAGCGATGGAATCTGACGGTGTGGTGTTTTAATCGATTGGATCTTGCTCAGCTAGCTAGTTGTTTTTGGAGAATCTTGAACGCGCATGGATTTGACAGGAAGTAAGGAATGGCAAGAAGAAAAGGAGCACAGGAAAAATGGACAGAATTTTGGGGAAAGGTGAGATGGGATTTCTCATCTGGGAAGAAACTTAGGCTAGGGTTTGATAAGGAAGGAGGGGATTGGAGTATTTATATAGTCTAAAGTAGACTAGATAAGACTAGTTTTGGGCCAAAATTTTAGACGGGCTTTTTGCCCACTTTTATTATTAGTAAAATAAGAAAAACTCTTTTACAGTCTTATAAGGACCGGTAATATTATTTTTTTTATTTTTAAATTAAGAAAAAGGAGGACGGCTTTACGTATAGCAAACCGTATGATAATTTAGCAAATAAAATACGATTTTTAATAAAATAATTTTCTGCTCCGAAAAATGCATGAAAAGAAAAAAAATATGCATAACGTGGTTTGAACTAACAAGAGTTGCAAAAAGGTTAGTTGGAAGATTTTGAACAAAAATTCAAATGAGGCCAAAACTCAAAATAATTTAAACAATATGAATAACACATAAGTAGTGTTATGGTTTTATGTGTGTAGATTAGTGCCCATTAACACATGTGGCAAGAAACATAAGAACAAGAGAAAAGGGTATATGGTGGTATGTAAGGGAGCATGTGGATCATGTAGGTGGCAATGGAGTAGAATTTTAGGAAGAATATAAATAGGCCCATGATAAGAATGAATAGATCAAGAAAAAGAAGGATAGAATACAAGAAGAACACAATAGAGATGGAATAGAGAGTAAACAATGGCCACATATATGGAAGGATTAAACTAGGGATGGACATGACCAAATGCTCTCATATGATAGGATAGAAAGGTGACCATATGGACAAAAATACAAGATCAAGGTAGAATTAAGAGATGATGCCCCAAGTCCATTTGGGCATATAGCAAATAAAAATCAACTTGACATTATGGCTCCACACATGGCACCAACTAGAAATTAAAATAGAGGGATGTCAAAAGTAGAGAGAAAGAAATACCAAACTCAAATACAATTTATCAAGAACCTAATAAAAGTGCGCAACATCCAAACACAAAGCCATATTTATAAAGCAACAATTTAATTATGTGTTCCATGCAATGTGGCATGATGACATGAGCATGCGGTCATGATAATGCACAAAAGAGAAACACTAAGCGATTTTCTAGTAGTGGTTTATGGGGGTGCCACAATTCGACACCACTAACAATGGATCTCGCCCTCGAGATCCGCCTCATGGTCCGAGGAAGAAGGTCGGCGATCTGAATTTTCTCGCTTCGTGTAGATACTCGCGACACCACTAACAAGAGGTCGTTGTCCAGGATCGTCGAGAGAACACTCCGGAGAAACAAGGACGAAGGTAGAGGCATCAGAAGATAAAGCCACCTCTAGCTTCCAGGGACGGAGCGAAATTGCTTGATTCCCCGATTCGATGTACAAGAGCGAATGATAAGAGTAGTCGGATGGTGATCAGTCCATCGCGCACCCAAACCATTACTCTGCACACGAATCGGAGAATTATGTAACCAACTCTCGGAATCAGACTGAAGATCTCGACAAGCGAGGTTCGGAAATAAAAGAGTGATGCAGACTCTGCATCGGATTTGGCGTAGCTGATGATGACGTCTTCTTGGAAACTCTGGAAGGCACAAAGAAGGAACAATGAGAAGTCCAACAAATGAAGGATTCCTCAGATAGCACGAAGACCGGATGTAGAAGCCCCGTTATCAAAAGAGGAAGCAAAACCCTGAAGGTACGACGGAAACCCAACCACGAGAAATCCTGGACTCGAAGAAAAGATAAGAGAGTAGAATTAAAACACGCAGAGGTAAGAGGAGAACAGCAGAGGGGTAAGGAGTAAAAGCAAACCTAATCAGATCTATCCAACCGATTTTTGCAAAAATAGTTTTGACGCTCTACTTCGGCCGTTAGCTAGGTTATGCTACAGGCTGGACAAGTGGGGTATTGTAACTGCTGAGCTCTGATGGCCGTCCTAACCACTTCCAAGAACATCGGGACAAGAGCGAGCGGCGTAGGCAACAAGCGAAGAGATCAAATACATACACAAGTGATTATGTATGCAAGCTACCTTACAACAGTTCTCAGAGCCATACCATCTAACAGGAATAGAAATATTGCAACGCCATACGACAAGATCCAAATGTCCTAGATAGAGATAATAGTGTAGGATAGCTCCTCATACATCATTCAACAGAGTATCAAGCGGAAGCGGGAAACAAGATCCGGGTACGGACAAGATGCAAATTGGGCTAAGAGCCCTGAAGAATAACCAATGGCGTCCATAACCCTGCCCAGGCCAAGTCGGAAGGGTAACCCTGCTAACGAAGTCGATCGCAAACCTGCTAAAACAAAAGGGGGCACCGACAAAGGGCAAAGGAAAAAGAGGAGCGTCAGTACTGAGGCCAGTACACGACGAGGCTAGAATTCGGCGGCTCTCGCCTACATAGGTATGGTGGACTAAAGCGACAGCGCAGCAGCACTAAACAACCTATAGAGACTCGATACAATTGTTGGCTATTAGAGAGGGATAGGAAAGACCTATCCGGATCCAACCTGATAGTAACACCAAACATACCCATCCTAGAATTCCCCCTCGAGACCAAACGAGGAAGTCAAACCGAGGAACTCACACAGTTGGCAGTTTTATTCATTCGATTATAGTTGAAGCACTTACTAGTCAGATATAGATAGCATGAGTCATCCTGATAGCATAAGTAGTGGGCAGTTTTAATCACCATTCCGTTGTAGTTGGAACATTTACTAGTCAGATATGATTGTCCTGAGGAATCCCAAAACCCAGCAGTTGTTAGCACTTTTATCACATTCCATTGGAGTTGCAATACTTACTAGGCAGGTATAGTTTGACACAGATCACCACAGATCCACCAATTGTTGGCATTTTTATTATCCATTCCATTGTAGTGAAGCTGAATTACTAGTCACATATTAAGTCAAATTTATAACACTACTTTAGTTATGCTTGTCTATGATCGAGATACTGTGCTCAAGGTCGTCCATAACCACGGACACGGCTTTCAGAAAGATTTACCCTGCAGGGGTGCACAAATAGCAACACACACGATCAACCTCGGAAAAACCAAATCAAAACCCAACGAGGCTTTCACGACAAAGCAATCACATGATTCATAAATATTTCAGGGGGCCAGCCCATTAAGCTACCCGCAACGAAGTTTGCCGGCTCTGAGACGGACCCAAGGTTTGCGTCAATGGCTGTAAACGACTAGGAACCCGAAAGTGTGACTGGGCTTGTCGATACCGCGAAAACACTCCGCATCCAAAACAGTACAGGTGCTCCACACACAATCTTAAATAAAGCAGTAAAACATGGCATAAGTACAGGATAGTAATAAAGCCCCAAACTAGTTTGTGGCCCCAAGAAATAGAAATGAATCAAGCTCTGGCTCAGGGGTATCCCATAGGGTCTCCCGGATGTGGATAGTGCGAATAGTCAAGGAACAGGTATCAAGTACTCGGGGCCTACGGGACACAAGTGAGCGTGGAAGAACCAAATAACATCTATTGCCCACCGATGCCTCTGCATTAGTTATATCTATCAATTTAATAGTGGTAATTAAAGACATGATCATCTCCACCATTAAACATCTCCACCATTTATCATGTGTCACTTGCCGTCAACGGTGAAACGACAACGACGCGAAGCAACACATAAGCAATCAACTACGACTCGCAAGGCTGACTATCTATCAAACAACATGCAATAGGATGTGTCCATGGCAATATAGAGGCTGCAAGGAGTATAAATGGTGCACGGAAACTAAAGCATCGCAACACAAATAGCAATAGATCAACAGGAGGAAATAAAGACTATAAAAGCAAAATAGGTAGAAGGGAAGAGTTGCTCGCCTAGGAAACACTGCCGAAGGATCATATCCGGAGAACTTGTCGATACTCGCATCAACTCATCGGGCTAATCCACGAAGAAGCAAACACTAGAAGAAACACCAGATGCAATATTTAATACTACGGCAGAAGATCCGGCATGATTATGATATGATGCAGATGCGGTGCAATTAGGCAGTATTAAGCGGAACCGGGCTCCCGACAATTAATTAATAGGTTCCAGTTATTTAGATACCCCGCAATTTAAATGTTGTCTTAACACGGCAAAACATGACATCAGTTCGCTATGCAAATTTAAATGGAGTCCGAAATAAGACTAGAATAGCCTGCATATGGACTCCATATTTAATTATTAGGTGATTCTATTTAAACCCAAACCACAGAGATATGCAATGCGACATATGAATGCTTTTATATGCACACAAAAAGTATATGGCATTTATATGAAAATAAGTTAGGGTCGAGGTCTCACAGCTCATATTGAAAAGGCGAATGGTCAGTCTTCGAATTGTAGCCAAGGTAGCGAAAGTAGTGTTTGATAGGAAATGATCTCATTGAAACATGTAGATATTTGTAGAGTCGAAGTAGACAAGCGGGAGCCGGTTAGGAGAATACACAGTCAAATCTCCTGATGGAATTTTATCAGGACGAAGCAGTCGCAAACAGAGAAATAGTGGAGACTGATGTCGAGCCCAAATAGTCATTTTATCAAACATGTTGGTGGCGACACGTCGCAGGCGGCGAAAACTTGGATACCCTGCACGGAAGACACAAAGAAAAGCATGTCGGCATGAGGCCATCGGCGGGGCTGAGCACCGCTTTGCTGCGGTCGAAGCTAAACAAGAGGCATTGACCTGTTGGTAGATGGAATATGGAGCTCCGGCGGGTGGAAGGTGAGGAAACAGCGCGCACGCACTCGAGGCTATGACGCATCGTCTGCCCCAGGCAGAGTGATGCACTACAACACTGGTTGCTAGCGGAACAGGGGCCAAACTGGTGTGGGCGCGCGGCCAAGTAGTATGGGATCCGGTACTACTGTGCATGATCAGGAGGAGAAAGCCCCAAGGAATACTGATGCACGGCGGCGCGGTGGGGATTTTGTAGTGAAGCATTGGATCTGGTGGCATGGAGGTTTTCCTTGTCCAGCGATGGAATCTGACGGTGTGGTGTTTTAATCGATTGGATCTTGCTCAGCTAGCTAGTTGTTTTTGGAGAATCTTGAACGCGCATGGATTTGACAGGAAGTAAGGAATGGCAAGAAGAAAAGGAGCACAGGAAAAATGGACAGAATTTTGGGGAAAGGTGAGATGGGATTTCTCATCTGGGAAGAAACTTAGGCTAGGGTTTGATAAGGAAGGAGGGGATTGGAGTATTTATATAGTCTAAAGTAGACTAGATAAGACTAGTTTTGGGCCAAAATTTTAGACGGGCTTTTTGCCCACTTTTATTATTAGTAAAATAAGAAAAACTCTTTTACAGTCTTATAAGGACCGGTAATATTATTTTTTTTATTTTTAAATTAAGAAAAAGGAGGACGGCTTTACGTATAGCAAACCGTATGATAATTTAGCAAATAAAATACGATTTTTAATAAAATAATTTTCTGCTCCGAAAAATGCATGAAAAGAAAAAAAATATGCATAACGTGGTTTGAACTAACAAGAGTTGCAAAAAGGTTAGTTGGAAGATTTTGAACAAAAATTCAAATGAGGCCAAAACTCAAAATAATTTAAACAATATGAATAACACATAAGTAGTGTTATGGTTTTATGTGTGTAGATTAGTGCCCATTAACACATGTGGCAAGAAACATAAGAACAAGAGAAAAGGGTATATGGTGGTATGTAAGGGAGCATGTGGATCATGTAGGTGGCAATGGAGTAGAATTTTAGGAAGAATATAAATAGGCCCATGATAAGAATGAATAGATCAAGAAAAAGAAGGATAGAATACAAGAAGAACACAATAGAGATGGAATAGAGAGTAAACAATGGCCACATATATGGAAGGATTAAACTAGGGATGGACATGACCAAATGCTCTCATATGATAGGATAGAAAGGTGACCATATGGACAAAAATACAAGATCAAGGTAGAATTAAGAGATGATGCCCCAAGTCCATTTGGGCATATAGCAAATAAAAATCAACTTGACATTATGGCTCCACACATGGCACCAACTAGAAATTAAAATAGAGGGATGTCAAAAGTAGAGAGAAAGAAATACCAAACTCAAATACAATTTATCAAGAACCTAATAAAAGTGCGCAACATCCAAACACAAAGCCATATTTATAAAGCAACAATTTAATTATGTGTTCCATGCAATGTGGCATGATGACATGAGCATGCGGTCATGATAATGCACAAAAGAGAAACACTAAGCGATTTTCTAGTAGTGGTTTATGGGGGTGCCACAATTCGACACCACTAACAATGGATCTCGCCCTCGAGATCCGCCTCATGGTCCGAGGAAGAAGGTCGGCGATCTGAATTTTCTCGCTTCGTGTAGATACTCGCGACACCACTAACAAGAGGTCGTTGTCCAGGATCGTCGAGAGAACACTCCGGAGAAACAAGGACGAAGGTAGAGGCATCAGAAGATAAAGCCACCTCTAGCTTCCAGGGACGGAGCGAAATTGCTTGATTCCCCGATTCGATGTACAAGAGCGAATGATAAGAGTAGTCGGATGGTGATCAGTCCATCGCGCACCCAAACCATTACTCTGCACACGAATCGGAGAATTATGTAACCAACTCTCGGAATCAGACTGAAGATCTCGACAAGCGAGGTTCGGAAATAAAAGAGTGATGCAGACTCTGCATCGGATTTGGCGTAGCTGATGATGACGTCTTCTTGGAAACTCTGGAAGGCACAAAGAAGGAACAATGAGAAGTCCAACAAATGAAGGATTCCTCAGATAGCACGAAGACCGGATGTAGAAGCCCCGTTATCAAAAGAGGAAGCAAAACCCTGAAGGTACGACGGAAACCCAACCACGAGAAATCCTGGACTCGAAGAAAAGATAAGAGAGTAGAATTAAAACACGCAGAGGTAAGAGGAGAACAGCAGAGG
Organism: Avena eriantha; assembly: GCA_910589775.1. Taxonomy (NCBI): domain Eukaryota; kingdom Viridiplantae; phylum Streptophyta; class Magnoliopsida; order Poales; family Poaceae; genus Avena; species Avena eriantha. The sequence goes on from OU342744.1 coordinate 299,043,058, forward strand.
GGTAAGGAGTAAAAGCAAACCTAATCAGATCTATCCAACCGATTTTTGCAAAAATAGTTTTGACGCTCTACTTCGGCCGTTAGCTAGGTTATGCTACAGGCTGGACAAGTGGGGTATTGTAACTGCTGAGCTCTGATGGCCGTCCTAACCACTTCCAAGAACATCGGGACAAGAGCGAGCGGCGTAGGCAACAAGCGAAGAGATCAAATACATACACAAGTGATTATGTATGCAAGCTACCTTACAACAGTTCTCAGAGCCATACCATCTAACAGGAATAGAAATATTGCAACGCCATACGACAAGATCCAAATGTCCTAGATAGAGATAATAGTGTAGGATAGCTCCTCATACATCATTCAACAAAGTATCAAGCGGAAGCGGGAAACAAGATCCGGGTACGGACAAGATGCAAATTGGGCTAAGAGCCCTGAAGAATAACCAATGGCGTCCATAACCCTGCCCAGGCCAAGTCGGAAGGGTAACCCTGCTAACGAAGTCGATCGCAAACCTGCTAAAACAAAAGGGGGCACCGACAAAGGGCAAAGGAAAAAGAGGAGCGTCAGTACTGAGGCCAGTACACGACGAGGCTAGAATTCGGCGGCTCTCGCCTACATAGGTATGGTGGACTAAAGCGGCAGCGCAGCAGCACTAAACAACCTATAGAGACTCGATACAATTGTTGGCTATTAGAGAGGGATAGGAAAGACCTATCCGGATCCAACCTGATAGTAACACCAAACATACCCATCCTAGAATTCCCCCTCGAGACCAAACGAGGAAGTCAAACCGAGGAACTCACACAGTTGGCAGTTTTATTCATTCGATTATAGTTGAAGCACTTACTAGTCAGATATAGATAGCATGAGTCATCCTGATAGCATAAGTAGTGGGCAGTTTTAATCACCATTCCGTTGTAGTTGGAACATTTACTAGTCAGATATGATTGTCCTGAGGAATCCCAAAACCCAGCAGTTGTTAGCACTTTTATCACATTCCATTGGAGTTGCAATACTTACTAGGCAGGTATAGTTTGACACAGATCACCACAGATCCACCAATTGTTGGCATTTTTATTATCCATTCCATTGTAGTGAAGCTGAATTACTAGTCACATATTAAGTCAAATTTATAACACTACTTTAGTTATGCTTGTCTATGATCGAGATACTGTGCTCAAGGTCGTCCATAACCACGGACACGACTTTCAGAAAGATTTACCCTGCAGGGGTGCACAAATAGCAACACACACGATCAACCTCGGAAAAACCAAATCAAAACCCAACGAGGCTTTCACGACAAAGCAATCACATGATTCATAAATATTTCAGGGGGCCAGCCCATTAAGCTACCCGCAACGAAGTTTGCCGGCTCTGAGACGGACCCAAGGTTTGCGTCAATGGCTGTAAACGACTAGGAACCCGAAAGTGTGACTGGGCTTGTCGATACCGCGAAAACACTCCGCATCCAAAACAGTACAGGTGCTCCACACACAATCTTAAATAAAGCAGTAAAACATGGCATAAGTACAGGATAGTAATAAAGCCCCAAACTAGTTTGTGGCCCCAAGAAATAGAAATGAATCAAGCTCTGGCTCAGGGGTATCCCATAGGGTCTCCCGGATGTGGATAGTGCGAATAGTCAAGGAACAGGTATCAAGTACTCGGGGCCTACGGGACACAAGTGAGCGTGGAAGAACCAAATAACATCTATTGCCCACCGATGCCTCTGCATTAGTTATATCTATCAATTTAATAGTGGTAATTAAAGACATGATCATCTCCACCATTAAACATCTCCACCATTTATCATGTGTCACTTGCCGTCAACGGTGAAACGACAACGACGCGAAGCAACACATAAGCAATCAACTACGACTCGCAAGGCTGACTATCTATCAAACAACATGCAATAGGATGTGTCCATGGCAATATAGAGGCTGCAAGGAGTATAAATGGTGCACGGAAACTAAAGCATCGCAACACAAATAGCAATAGATCAACAGGAGGAAATAAAGACTATAAAAGCAAAATAGGTAGAAGGGGAAGAGTTGCTCGCCTAGGAAACACTGCCGAAGGATCATATCCGGAGAACTTGTCGATACTCGCATCAACTCATCGGGCTAATCCACGAAGAAGCAAACACTAGAAGAAACACCAGATGCAATATTTAATACTACGGCAGAAGATCCGGCATGATTATGATATGATGCAGATGCGGTGCAATTAGGCAGTATTAAGCGGAACCGGGCTCCCGACAATTAATTAATAGGTTCCAGTTATTTAGATACCCCGCAATTTAAATGTTGTCTTAACACGGCAAAACATGACATCAGTTCGCTATGCAAATTTAAATGGAGTCCGAAATAAGACTAGAATAGCCTGCATATGGACTCCATATTTAATTATTAGGTGATTCTATTTAAACCCAAACCACAGAGATATGCAATGCGACATATGAATGCTTTTATATGCACACAAAAAGTATATGGCATTTATATGAAAATAAGTTAGGGTCGAGGTCTCACAGCTCATATTGAAAAGGCGAATGGTCAGTCTTCGAATTGTAGCCAAGGTAGCGAAAGTAGTGTTTGATAGGAAATGATCTCATTGAAACATGTAGATATTTGTAGAGTCGAAGTAGACAAGCGGGAGCCGGTTAGGAGAATACACAGTCAAATCTCCTGATGGAATTTTATCAGGACGAAGCAGTCGCAAACAGAGAAATAGTGGAGACTGATGTCGAGCCCAAATAGTCATTTTATCAAACATGTTGGTGGCGACACGTCGCAGGCGGCGAAAACTTGGATACCCTGCACGGAAGACACAAAGAAAAGCATGTCGGCATGAGGCCATCGGCGGGGCTGAGCACCGCTTTGCTGCGGTCGAAGCTAAACAAGAGGCATTGACCTGTTGGTAGATGGAATATGGAGCTCCGGCGGGTGGAAGGTGAGGAAACAGCGCGCACGCACTCGAGGCTATGACGCATCGTCTGCCCCAGGCAGAGTGATGCACTACAACACTGGTTGCTAGCGGAACAGGGGCCAAACTGGTGTGGGCGCGCGGCCAAGTAGTATGGGATCCGGTACTACTGTGCATGATCAGGAGGAGAAAGCCCCAAGGAATACTGATGCACGGCGGCGCGGTGGGGATTTTGTAGTGAAGCATTGGATCTGGTGGCATGGAGGTTTTCCTTGTCCAGCGATGGAATCTGACGGTGTGGTGTTTTAATCGATTGGATCTTGCTCAGCTAGCTAGTTGTTTTTGGAGAATCTTGAACGCGCATGGATTTGACAGGAAGTAAGGAATGGCAAGAAGAAAAGGAGCACAGGAAAAATGGACAGAATTTTGGGGAAAGGTGAGATGGGATTTCTCATCTGGGAAGAAACTTAGGCTAGGGTTTGATAAGGAAGGAGGGGATTGGAGTATTTATATAGTATAAAGTAGACTAGATAAGACTAGTTTTGGGCCAAAATTTTAGACGGGCTTTTTGCCCACTTTTATTATTAGTAAAATAAGAAAAACTCTTTTACAGTCTTATAAGGACCGGTAATATTATTTTTTTTATTTTTAAATTAAGAAAAAGGAGGACGGCTTTACGTATAGCAAACCGTATGATAATTTAGCAAATAAAATAATTTTCTGCTCCGAAAAATGCATGAAAAGAAAAAAAATATGCATAACGTGGTTTGAACTAACAAGAGTTGCAAAAAGGTTAGTTGGAAGATTTTGAACAAAAATTCAAATGAGGCCAAAACTCAAAATAATTTAAACAATATGAATAACACATAAGTAGTGTTATGGTTTTATGTGTGTAGATTAGTGCCCATTAACACATGTGGCAAGAAACATAAGAACAAGAGAAAAGGGTATATGGTGGTATGTAAGGGAGCATGTGGATCATGTAGGTGGCAATGGAGTAGAATTTTAGGAAGAATATAAATAGGCCCATGATAAGAATGAATAGATCAAGAAAAAGAAGGATAGAATACAAGAAGAACACAATAGAGATGGAATAGAGAGTAAACAATGGCCACATATATGGAAGGATTAAACTAGGGATGGACATGACCAAATGCTCTCATATGATAGGATAGAAAGGTGACCATATGGACAAAAATACAAGATCAAGGTAGAATTAAGAGATGATGCCCCAAGTCCATTTGGGCATATAGCAAATAAAAATCAACTTGACATTATGGCTCCACACATGGCACCAACTAGAAATTAAAATAGAGGGATGTCAAAAGTAGAGAGAAAGAAATACCAAACTCAAATACAATTTATCAAGAACCTAATAAAATTGCGCAACATCCAAACACAAAGCCATATTTATAAAGCAACAATTTAATTATGTGTTCCATGCAATGTGGCATGATGACATGAGCATGCGGTCATGATAATGCACAAAAGAGAAACACCAAGCGATTTTCTAGTAGTGGTTTTAGCGGGGCGCCACAATAGGTGTGGGTGTTCTTTCTTCAGGTCTTCTTCACGTTCCCACGTGGCCTCTTCGTCAAAATGATGATTCCATTGAACTTTGCAAAACCTGATAGTCTTGGTACGAGTAATCCTCTCAATTATTTCCAGAATCCTGGTGGGTTTTTCATCATAAGTGAGATTGTTTTCTAGTTGAACCTCATCCAAAGGAACCGTATCCTTGAGCAGTGTTTCAGCCATTTCCGGGTGACACTTCTTTAGTTGTGACACATGGAATACATCATGAATAGTCAACACTTCGGGAAATTCCAACTGATAGGCAACCTCCCCTCTACAAGCCAAAATCCTATAGGGCCCTATGAATCGAGGTGCCAACTTACCCTTGATTCCAAATCTCTTAACTCCTCGTAGTGGTGAAACTCGGAGATATGCACGATCTCCCACTTCATAAGTTACATCCCTGTGCTTGGAATCAGCATAACTCTTTTGCCTGGATTGGGCTACTTTTAACCTGTCTTGAATCTGTCTTACCTTTTCTTCGGCATCCTTGATCAGCTCAGGCCCAAACAAGCTACCTTCTCCAACTCCATTCCATAGCAGTGGAGTTCTACACTTTCTGCCATATAGAACTTCAAATGGAGCCATCTTGATACTAGTTTGGTAACTGTTATTGCATGAGAATTCCGCATATGGCAAGTTATCATCCCAACTAGACCCGTAGTCTAGTGCATAGGCTCTTAACATGTCCTCCAAGATCTGATTAACTCTTTCCGTTTGTCCATCTGTTTGCGGGTGGAAAGCAGTACTAAACTCCAGTCGTGTCCCTAGAGACTCGTGTAGCTGTCGCCAAAACTTCAAGGTGAATTGGGTACCTCTATCAGAGACAATCCCCTTGGGTACACCATGAAGACCTATGATGCTTGCATATAAATCTTGGCAAGTTTAGCACTTGTATAGGTGGTCTTTACGGGAATAAAGTAGGCCACCTTTGTGAAGTGATCGACTACTACCCAGATAGAATCATACCTAGAACAAGTCCGGGGTAGTCCTGTGATAAAATCCATGCCTACCTTGTCCCACTTCCAATCGGGCACAGGTAATGGCTGCAGCAGCCCTGCTAGTTTTTGATGTTTGGCCTTGACTCTATTGCACACGTCACACAAGAAGATGTATTCAGCAATTGCTCTTTTCAAGTTATTCCACCAGAATCTATCCTTCACATCCATGTACATCTTTGTGTTACCAGGATGAATTGAGTAAGGCGAATCATGAGCTTCCTGAAGAAAAACTTCCTGGTATCGGGATCATCGGGAACACACAAACGCTTCTCATACCAAAGTGTCCCTTGTTCATCCGTATGAAACCCTTTTGCTTTACCCTTGCTTATATTAGCTTTTATTTCTTCCAACTCTTTGTCCCCCTTCTGGGCCTCTTTGATTTGGTCTAGAAGCGTTGGCACTATCTCCATAGTTGCTAAGTATCCTTTCGGAACTATTTCCAACCCGAGATCCTTGAACTGTTCACACAAATCCTTTGGACATTCTCCCACGGTAAGTCCATTTACATAGACTTTCTGGCTTAAGGCGCCAGCCACAACATTGGCCTTTCCAGGATGGTACTGCAGGTCCAAGTCATAGACCTTGATGAGTTCAAGCCATCTCCTTTGCCTCATATTTAACTCCTTTTGAGTGAAGATATATTTAAGACTCTTGTGATCCGTGAACACATCACAATGTTTGCCCATGAGGTAATGTCTCCATACCTTGAGCGCATGCACAACTGATGCTAGCTCCAAATCATGTGTGGGGTAGTTATTCTCATGGTTCTTAAGTTGTCGAGAGGCGTATGACACTACTTTTCCATCTTGCATCAGTACACTACCAAGTCCTTGTCGAGAAGCGTCGCAATAGACTTGGAAATCTTTTTGGATGTCAGGGAGACACAAAACTGGTGCCGTTACTAGGCGCTTCTTCAATTCTTGAAAACTCACTTCACATGCCTTGGTCCATTGGAACTTCTTTTCTTTCTTCAACAATTCTGTCATAGGCTTTGCTATCTTGGAGAAGTTTTCAATGAACCTTCGGTAATATCCTGCAAGGCCCAAGAAACTCCTGATATCACCCACATTCTTAGGTGACTCCCATTCTGTCACGGAATCTACCTTACTTGGGTCCACGACAACTCCTTCAGCTGACACAATATGACCAAGGAATCCCACTTCTTTTAACTAGAACTCACATTTCCTAAACTTGGCATACAACTTGTGTTCCCTTAACTTTTCCATAATTAGGCGCATATGCCTCTCATGTTCCTTCTCATCCTTGGAATATATGAGTATGTCATCAATGAATACCACAATAAACTTATCCAAGTACACCATGAACACCTTGTTCATCATAGTCATGAAGTATGCTGGGGCATTGGTTAGGCCAAAAGACATCACGGTGTACTCATACAATCCGTATCTTGTGGTAAAGGCTGTCTTGGGTACATCCTGTTCTCAGATCTTTAACTGGAAATAACCTGATCGGAGATCAATCTTAGAGAACACACCAGCTCCCTTTAATTGATCGAACAGGTCATTGATATTGGGTAGAGGATACTTGTTCTTAATTGTCACTTCATTCAACGACCGGTAGTCCACGACTAGCCTCTTGGTTTTATCCTTCTTCTCCACGAATAAGACAGACACTCCCCATGACGACGCACTTGGTTGAATGAAGCCTTTGTCCATTTGCTCTCTAAGTTGTTTCTTAAGTTCCTTCAACTCATCAACGTCCATCTTGTACGGTCTCTTTGCTATCGGTCCAGTCCCAGGCATCAAGTAAATGAGAAACTCGATGTCTTGGTCAGGAGGCATCCCTGGCAATTCTTCCGGAAATACATCTGGATACTCCTTCACAATTGGCACATCCTCCAAGCTAACCCCCTTAAGAGAGTTCACCATACTCCCTTTAAGTGCGAAAGCTGACTTAAAGCGGATCCTTTTCTTATCCGGAGTCATGAGTGCGATAGTCCTTTTGGAACAATCTATGACTCCCTCATATTCCGTCATCCAATTCATGCCCAAAATTATGTCTAAGCCTTGTGACATGGATATACCCTATAGGTACTCGAGCTTGGTATATACGGTCTAAATACGTAAAGGCCCACGGTGTCACCAAGGCCCAAATGAAGGACTCGAGTAACCTACGGACTCTCGATTGCTTGAAGAACAAGAAGAAGCTAAAGATAGAAAGGGAAAACCCTAACTTGTAACCGACTCGACCTGCTACCCGGGACCTAGCCTACCTATATAAGGGCTAGGAGGGGCGGTGAGGAGAACACACGCAACCCTAGTTTCCACAACCCTCGCCAGATCACATCTGCACACCATTGTAATCTTCGATTCTTTCGATAATTCCACGAGCAGACAAGCAGGAGTAGGGACCTCTACGAGGCCTGAACCTGGGTAAATCTTTGTCCCATGTGTGCTTGTTTGCTAGCCAATAGATGTCTCCAGCGCTCCCGGCTTCTCCAAAACCCAAGTCCATAACAATGGGCATTGATGAGTTAAACCCTCGTCAATTGGCACCGTCTGTGGGAATTGGGAGTGTTGATGTTGTGGCTTCTTCGGCCCCATCAACCGCGATCTACAACTCCACAACAGCGGAGATTCGCCAGCTTTTCGGCGCGTTCAACTTCACCGTCCACACGCCGGCTACTCGCCCGGCCTTCGAGTCCATGGGCGATGGGATCAGCCTGGCGATCGGGAGCTTCCGCTTCCAAGTTGGTCAGATGGACACGCTTCGCATGCCTGACCAGCCGACGGTGCCGACAATTTCTCCAGCATCATGGTTACCTCCATCGATCGGCACCCTCAGTGAGCTCAACACCCCGACAACAGTCGAGAACACGGTCAGCGACAACAGTCGCGACTCTGATCTGAGCGATCTGGCCACTGAAGATGGAACCTACGATTCTGGATCTGAGAGTTGTGGAAGCAACAGCTTCCCTAATCACTTCATGTGCGCCGTCATCAACGCAGGCGATACCTCTGCCAACCGCGACAACGGTGGCAATCGCGGTAACGGAACCGACCCGCCAACCGCTGGCAACGGTGGCAATCGTGGTAACGGAACCGACCCGCCCAACGCCGGCAACGGTGGCAATGGCGGCAACCGTGGCAATCGAACCCCCGTCAACAATGGAGGAGCAGTCGAACCTCCAACCATACTAAATGAGCAAACCAACGAACGCGTCGTGATTAGGCTCAACGAGCAAGAATTTGCTCACTGCTGCGAGGCCCTACGAGGCGCTCCTCTACCCTTCGGATCCCCACAAGAACTGCTGATGGGCTATCACTGGATCCTGAAGGAAGAATTCAAGCGCCAAGTACAAACAATTGCGCAACTCGAGGCGTGCAAAAAGGCAGCAGACGAGTCGAGCCTTCGTCGTGCCGGGCTCTCCTCCCACGGAGGATCCTCCTCAAAGGGCAATGAGTACCTTGCCAAGAAGAGGCAATCTCGGATGGCCCATCTCACTGAGCAAGAACGGATAGAAGCTGCAAAGGTCCTCGACTTTAGCTCTATGATAGTCGACACACGGGGCAACGTGGTCCCCAAGACAGCACAGGCTACGGTGACAGCGGCCACCATGTACCTCCTTAACAACCAGCCGCCAGCTGGAGATCCCTGAGCCGCCATGCACAAATCTACGATCGCGGGCCTGGGATTAATCGAGGCTGCCCTCGACAAGGAGCCAACACCAGAGCCAAAGAAGGGAAAAGCGCTAGCAAAGCACTACTCCTTGCCCTCGTCCAGCGACGACAGTCACGACCTGTCTCGACGTCGCCGCTCACGGTGACACGACCGTGACTATGATGCGCACGACGACCTCACGCAGCGCAAGATCGACAAATCAAGGGCACACCGTGCTTGGTCGACTGACTCGGAAGAAGAAGATGTGGAGCTTTGCGGCGCCAGATGCTTCAGCAGATCCATTAGGCAGAAGTGAATGCCTAAAGGTTTAAACTCCCGTCGGAGAACCCGAAGTTTGACGGCCTATAGGATCAAAAGATCTGGCTGGAGGACCACATCTCCTCCGCCAGGCTCCACGGAGGCAGTCGAAGCACGGCCATGCAATGCTTGCAGCTACAGCTGCAGGGCGCCGCCCGAGCATGGCTCAACAACCTTCCTCTATTCGCATTTGGGATGAGCTGGTTTACAGGTTTGTGCGCAACTTTAAGGGCAAATACAAGCGACCCGCATCAATCGAAGAGCTGAGATGTTGCCAGCAAAGATCTGGCGAATCGCTGCGCTCCTACATCCAAAGGTGGTCCATCATCAAGAACTCCGCAGAGAACATCTTGGAGGATCGCGCGATTGACGCATTCAACGGCGGCGTCCGCCGCCTAGAACTCAGGGAGGAGTTGGGCCGCTCAAAGCCCCAGACCATCGACCACCTGATGGAGATCGTGAATCGGTGGGCCGATGGAGAAGATTCGGTGAAGAATCGCGTTCACTCCGACGAGGAGGCAAAACTCGAGCGCAGACGCGATCGCCGAGGCAAGCGCCGCATGCGCATCTACGATGACCGCGACGACGTCAACATGGCGGCGTCTGGCTATGCCGACAGACGCGACGATAACCGCAACAGCGGATACCGTAGCAGTGGATACCGCGACTCCGGGATAACCACGCAAGTGTGGCAACGCCGCAATCGCGATGAAGCACCCGCAACATCCATTGAGGATAAACTGTCCGGGCCATGTACGGTACACTTCTACATTGACAAACATGATGGAAAGAAGAAATCTAGCCACCTCCTCAAGGATTGCCGCGAGTTCCTCAAGCTACACGAGGGATTGGTTCGGATGAACCGTAACGCAGTCGAAAGAGGCTACGGAGCCGCTCCAGGCGCCGTTGCACATGGCGCTCCGCCACCACCACCCGGGCCGCCCCCGAATGTAGCTACGCCGAACCAGCACCACGGAGGCGAACCGTACCCACGAGCCATGGGCACCATGATGATCCAAAAGGGACGCCCCTCGAATCGGGTGCAGAAGGCCGTCACTCACCAAGTCAACTTGGCCACACACTCGCCACCATCTACCACTGAGTACCTCAGCGGAAGCGAGTCATGCATCTCCTTCGATAAACGCGACCATCCGCCTCAGGTACCCCGTCCAAGCCATTGCCCCCTCATACTCGAGGCGCAAATCGGAGGTTTCGACATGAGCCGCGTCTTCATGGATGGCGGGAGCGGCATCAACCTTATATTCGCAAGTACCTTGCGAGCAATGAGGATCCCTCTAACCTGCCTGGAGGCCTCGGACACAACATTCCACAACATCGTCCTAGGGAAAGGCGTATACCCCCTGGGCAAAATCAACCTCAACGTCATCTTCGGCACACCGAAGAACTTCCGACGCGACCGCATTGACTTTGAGGTCGTCGATTAGCCCTCACAGTACCACTGCATCCTCGGGCGCGTCGCGTTCGCTAGGTTCATGGCAGTGCCCCACTACGCCTACCTATAGATGAAAATGCCAGGTCCCAATGGCGTCATCACGATCAACGGGAGCTTCAAGAGATCTGACAGTTGCGACCGGGAATTCAACAGAATTTCCCAGTCCTTCAGCGTGCAGGAGGAACTCGCGAGACTAAAGGAGTCGACAAACAACAGTCTGCCTCCCCTGAGCCGGCCAAGTCCACTTGATCTCTCCTTCGACTCATTGGTGCACACAGAGAAAGTGTAGGTCCACCCATCGGGTCCCGCCAAGATGGCCCTCATCGCCAACAACTTGAGTCCTACATAGGAACTCGCGCTCGTCGAATTCCTCCGTGAGCACTGGGAAATTTTCGCCTAGTGTCCTACGGACATGCTAGGAGTTCCCAGGGAATTCGCCGAGCACGCACTCAACGTCAACCCCGACGCAAGGCCGGTCAAGCAAACAATTCGGCGATTGTCTGAGCCACGAGCGCATGCAGTTGGAATGGAGATCAACAGACTCCTCGATGCCAAGTTCATACGCGAGATCAAGGAAAGCACTTGGCTCGCCAACATGGTGCTGGTACCAAAAAAGGACACGGATATCATGCGGATGTGCGTGGACTTCACCTCTCTGAATAAGCACTGCCCAAAGGATCACTTCCCGTTGCCGCGCATCGACCAGATCATCGACTCCACCGCGGGATGCGAGCGCCTCTGCTTCCTCGACGCCTACTCATGCTATAATTGGATTCGAATGAAGGAGGAAGATCAAGAGAAAACAGCGTTTACAACGCCCTTTGGCGTGTTCTGCTATAATACAATGCCCTTGGGGCTAAAAAACGCTGGAGCCACCTATCAGAGGTGCATGCAGGCTTGTCTCAAAGAGCAATTTGGTCGCAACATTCAAGTCTATGTCGACGACATAGTAATCAAGACCAAGGAGGAAGCCTCCCTAATCGACGATTTGCGCGAAACCTTCGCCAACCTCGACCGCTACCGGATCAAGCTCAATCCGGACAAATGCGCCTTCGGCGTACCATCTGGGCAGCTACTCGGGTATCTCATCTCCGCGAGGGGAATCGAGGCAAACCCGAAGAAAATAAAAGCCGTACTGGCCATGGAGAAGCCGAAAAACATAAGGGGCGTCCAGCAGCTGGCTGGGCGAATCGCGGCCCTCAGTCGATTCATCAGTAGGACGGGTGAAAAAGCGTTGCCCTTCTACCAGCTCCTCCGCAAAGCTGAAAAAATCGAGTGGACCAACAAAGCGCAAGAAGCATTCGAAGACCTCAAGCGCCTGCTATCCACTTCGCCAGTGTTGGTGACCCCAAGAGAAAGGGAACCACTGTTGCTATATATCTCCGCCACCAACCAGGTGGTCAGCACAGTGCTCGTTGTCGAGCGAGCTGAGGAAAACAAGGTCCACGGCGTACAACGCCCAGTATACTACCTCAGCGAGGTCCTCACGCCAACAAAACAGCGGTACCCGCACTACCAGAAGCTGGCGTATGGTGTCTTCATGACCACCCGACGACTGCGCCATTACTTCCAGGAACACCCAATCGTGGTGGTCAACGACGCCCCGTTGGGGCATATCCTCAATAACCCCGACGCCACGGGACGAGTCGCGCTTTGGGGAATAGAATTGTCTCCACGAGACATCACATACGAAAATCGCGACGCAATCAAGTCGCAAGTTCTCCCTGACTTCCTCGTGCACTGGATGGAGAACCAGCTCCCGGACAAACCAGATATGTCCTACCTCTGGACAATGCACTTCGATGGGTCCAAGCGGAAGGACGGAGCAGGCGTAGGTGTCATACTGACATCACCTCAAGGGGACAAGTTGAAGTATATCCTGCGAATGCAGTTCACAGCCTCCAACAACGAGGCTGAATACAAGGCCCTGTTGCACGGGATGAGGATGGCAAAAGCCTGCGGCGCGAAGAGGCTCATCATATACGGCGACTCCAAGTTGGTCGTCAACCAAACAATGCATGAGTGTGACGCACTGAACGACAACATGACCGCGTACCGCGAGCTCTACGACACACTCGAAGGAGACTTTGACGGTTGTGAGCTGCGGCATGTAGGTCGCGAAAGCAACGAAGAGGCTGACGCACTAGCCAACATAGGCTCTACCTGCGACCCCATACCACCCGTGGTATTTCTCGAGCGCATCTGTGAACGCTCCATTAAGCCAAAGGCCACAGAGAAGAAAACAAGCGCAACAACTGACTCGGGGGCTACGCCGCCCAATGAGTCAATGGCACTCGATGACTTAGAGTTGGACACAGGACTCGAAGGACCAATGAGCATCATGATGATTGAGCAATCCTGGACGCAGCCATACATCACGTACCTCCTCAGCAAGACGCTAACGGACGATCCGACTGATGCACGGCACATCGCGCAGCGATCCAAGGCATTCGCTGTTATCAATGCGCGAACTGTATAAACGCAGCATCATAGGAGTACTCCAACGATGCGTCTCCACGGCCGATGGAAGAGTTGTTCTCCTCGACATCCATGAGGGGACCTGCGGGCACCACACCGACAGTCGTGCCCTTGTTGCCAAAGCTCTACGAGCTGGATTCTACTGGCCTACGGTCATGCATGATGCCAAGGACATCATCAAAAAATGCAACGCTCGTCAGTGATTCACGGACAAGCCGCACGCGCCTGGCGCAGAGCTATGGCCAATCCCATTGGCCTGGCCCTTCGCGCAATGGGGACTCGACATGGTTGGCAAATTTCTAAGGTCCTCATGAGGAGGCTACGTCTACCTCTTGGTCGCAGTCGACAAATTCACCAAGTGGATTGAGGCCATGCCAGTGACCAACCAATCAGGCCACATCGCAGTCAAGTTCTTCGAGTCCATCGTCTACCACTTCGGAGTGCCGCACATCATCATCACCGACAACGGGACGAACTTCACATCCAAGGAGTTCCAAGAATTCTGCGAGAACCTGGGGATCAACATCAGCTATGCCTCGGTAGCGCACCCACAGACCAACGGTTAGGTGGAAAAAGCAAACGGGCTCGTCTGTGGCGGCATCAAGAAGCAACTCCTCCGGCCACTCGAACAAGCTGCGGGTTGCTGTCCAGACGAACTGCAATCCGTACTCTAGAGCCTACGCACAACTCCAAACAGTGCCACGGGCTACACGCCATTCTTTATGGTGCACGGAGCCGAGGCAGTGCTACCCGCCGAGGTACGATACAAGGCGCCACGTGTGGTCGCTTACAACGAACAAGAGTCATCCCTCGCACTCGAAGACTCCGTCAACCTCCTCAATGAGGCAAGAGAAATCGCCGCGGAAAGATCAACGATCTACCAGCAGAACCTGCACAACTACCACAGTAGGAGGCTACGCCCCAGATCCTTCGTCGAAGGTGACCTGGTCCTGTGACTGAAGCAGCAGGGGCATCTCAAGCTCGAGTCCCCCTGGGAAGGACCATACGTGATTACAGAAGTAATCCCAGGTGGCGCCTATCGCCTTCAAGATTTAGAGACAGGAGTCGCATACTCCAACCCCTGGAACGTTGCACAGCTGCGATGCTTCTACCCTTAGTCACTTTTTACTTTTTACATTGCAAATAAGGCTACTCAGCCAAGGCTACTTAGCCATACATTGTACCTCGCACTGTCCTTCGAATAAATAAAGCTAAGTGCCCCAAAACTCTGTGTTCTTCTTTACTTTTCCAATTTATCTACTCGAGGGCTGCGCCACCCTATATACATATGTTCTACGAACCAAAACGCGATATCCTGAGTAGCCGGTACATCAATCGAAACCCTTAAACAACCCAGCTGCAACACACCTGACAGGTTGACAAGGGACTGAGATAAGAACATGGCCAGGCTAACGAAAATGACTCGCATAGTGCAACGCACTTCATGCTAACAAAGCTCCTTATACATATTCGACAATAAATTATATACAACATTTATACGAACTTTACAACACGAGTACACTTATGTGCAGGATACAAACTAAACTACTACTGCAGCAAGAGAACGTTGGTTTGTTCCTCAAAGAAGTCAACGATCTCTTCTGCTGGGCGATCCACCGCGTGGTAGTGTGGCACCATATTCTAGGCAGAACCTGCTGGGGGCGCAGGCGGCCCAGCCGCAATTGCCGCAACATCTATGTCAGGCCTGTGCAGTCGCACCAACGATAGAGCAGTCTTGGCACCAGCCACCAACTGTTGCCTCATGCACTCGCGAACCGCGGACAGGTCTTGAAACTTGGCAAGAAGAGCCAGCAGGCTTGATGGAGTAACATCCAGCGGAAACATCGTCCGATAAATGTTCTTCAAACATGACTGCGACTTCTTCAGAAAGTGCAGCACTCGCGACGCACGATCCTACAGGGTCGCCAGCGCAATCGCACGATCATGATCTACCCAGAAGTATCCACTCTCTTGAAGTTGCTCATGGGTAAGATCATGCATACGAATGGCAATTCTATCCTTCTCATCCTGCGGATGACGCGCACTAACAAATACACGAAGCAGCAACAACAACATAAGTACAATGCACCATCGTGAGTGACTGCAAGGAAAAGATAAGAGCAAGCAAACTAACACTTAAATTGGTCGGCCAGCTGCGTCACCTCGCCAAGTAGATACTGCTCTCGGGCGGCGGCTTTCTCCGCCTTCGACTTCCACACATCCGCGTTACTGCAGAGCACGGGCAACTCACGCTCCAGCTGCTTCACGCGGTCACGCAGTCGCGAGAGCAGCGACAGTTCATCTACCCTAGAGCACGGCGGTGCCAAAGTATCATCAAGAGGCGGCGAGTCATGAGTTTCCCTCAAAGGATCACTTGATGAACCCTACCACAAGTCAAGATAGAAACAAATAAGACGACCAAATCAACACAAAGGCAAAAGATTCAAGTGCATTCAAGACTAGCAAAAGTATCAGCAGATACACTCGCCAGCAGGCATGTTCTTAACAAAGGACATAAACTAGTTAACTATTACAAAGCAACTAAGGAGCAATTGGCTTCTTCGACTTCGACGGCTTCGGGGGCTTCATCGAGTCCGTGGTAGTGTCAGATGCCACTAACTTTCCGCCAGCCCCTGATGCCGCAGCTTTCGCCGCCTTGATGGCGCGTTGCAGCTCCTTAGAATACTTCGCAACAGTGTTTATCAGCTGATGCCCATATTTGCCACAGGCAGTCGCGAAAGGAGCGAAGACTACCTGCTGGCCGTCCGCACTAACAGGCATCGCCTTCGACACCGCGGCAGGATCAATCTCGACTCTGTGGAACTGCACCATGGCAAGCGACATGGATGCGCCAGCCGCGCGGAGTGAGTTCTTGAAGCTGGAAGGCACACCCCCGACGAGTGACTCCACCAGCTCGTCTATGTTCTCGACTAACTCCGCCTTGGGCATCAGCTCCTCCCGAAGGCGACTGAGTACGCCTTTGGCCTTGGAGAGCGTATCCTGAATGGCGGTGCTGCGGTCTTTGACTGCTGACAGTGCACCCGCCAGAGCATCATCGCGACGAAGGGTCTGCGGGTCAAAGCTCAAATCGCCAGCATCTGTACATAAATCCACACATGGACAAAGCATCAGCGCCACCGGCAAAAAATCGAGCAGAGAAGGATGACGATATCCACAGCAAAGTGCCTGAGAGGGCCTTGGCAATTGAGAAAAGTTGTTCTTCGAACAACTTCTCCCTGGCTGCGAAGGAGGCACGCAGATCCTCTTCGCGCCTTTGCGCCTTGTCACGCACCGCGATTGCTTCATCGCGACCCTTCACAACCGCGGTGAGTGTCTTCTCTAGGGTGGCGGCGTCACGCAAGAGGGCATTATGTTCAGCTACACAACAAACAAGAATTGACTATCAGTCGACTATATCAAAGGAGAAGAAGAAGAAGAAGAGAAGAAGTGCACGACACTCACTCTCAACAACGCGATGACGCGTCTCCAGCATGGCATGCTGGCGGCCCATCACAAGTACTTGCTCCGCCAAGTGAGCGGCTTCCTTCACAAGGATCTATCGCACAACAAGGGATCAGCAGAAGCAATAGATAACATCGACTGCAACATTAAAATAAGAAAATTTATACTTACATGATCCTCCAGTGACTCCGAAGATGTCTGTTGTACCGTCATCCGGGCAACCATTCGATGCTCCCCTGCATGAGGAGAACTGGAAGAGTTGTGCCCGGAGTAGGCCGCCAATGGAGGGGAAGGAGCACGCTCGACCTCTTTCTTGGCCCTTGAGGTCGCGATTACTGATTCTTTCAAAAACTGGACGTCGCCAAAAGATGACGATGCCTCTTGACTGCCGGACTCGGGGGCTTCCTCCTCCACATCAGATGGGACGATCGACTCCAACTCGTCCTCTTCCAAGGCTTCGCGAGGGATAACCCCTTAGGAAGAGGGGGCATACAAGGTGACATCGACCAATCCTGCATACAGACAACAAATTCAGCAAAAAGCAAGTAAAACAACAGAGAAGCAATCGACAAACTTAGCTACTACGTAGCACAACTATACCTCGAGTGGAGGATTAGTAGCATCAAATGGAGGAACAACTGGCTCATTGGGGAGCACATCCTTGACGGTGTACTTGGTGACCAGTCGAACCCTCTTGTCCACCTCACTCGCGGACATGCCATCGGCAGACACGCGAGTGGCATCGACAGCGCCAACCCACTGAAACATGGGATGGACTCTGGCCTGCAGGGGCTGGACGCAACGGCGCAACCACGTGCGAATGAGAGCGCAACCTCCCTCCTCTTTGCCTATGCGACTCTCGAGGTCGCAGACGCACTCGTACAACACATCTGTCTCCGTGGACTTGCCAGGCATAATCACATTCTTCCAGGAGCGCCTCCTCTTGCACGGCGTCGCGGGGTCAAAGGGCGCGAGTCCGAAGTGGTCTCCGTCGGCCTTCAGGTCGCGAATGTAGAACCACTTGTCCCTCCATCCTTGGACGGATGATGTGAGTTTGATATTGAAATAGGTGGCGGATGGGTCGACGTGAATTCCGCAACCACCTACATCATATACTAAGGAGCCAGAAGCGGATTGGCGCTTCAACTTGAAGATGCGCTTGAAGAGGCCGAAGTGCGGCTCGATTCTGAGCCAGCACTAGCAGAGGGTGATGAAGCAAGAGATATGGAGGATAGAATTCAGGGATAGCTGATGGAGCTGGAGCCCGTAGAAACAAAGGAGGCCCCTAAAAAAAGGGTGAAGAGGCAAGGAGAGATCGTGAATGATGAATGCCAGAAACATCACTCGAAAACCAGCGGGAGGAGAAGGAATTGTCTCACCGCTGGGGACGTGCGCATCGACGACTGCGTCGGACAACACTCCGTCTTGGCGAAGAAGACGGAGATCCGATGACTTGATGATGGAGGGACACCACGTGCAATTCGTGACGCGGGTGCCCGTGCCCTTCTTCCTCCCGCCGGCGGTGGTGCTGGTGCCCGCAACGGCGGAGCCGCCTTTCTCCTTCGTCGCAGCAGCGGTAGCCGCGGAATCGGTCGCAGCACCTCCCTTCTTTTTCCCCATTGCGCGGCGGCGATGCGATCGGAGGAAGTAGCTCGGAAACGAGCGGAGCTGGTCCAGCGTCGTGGAAAGAAACGAGTGCATAGAAAGTAGAGGAGTAGCGGCAATGGCGATGGAAACAGAGGATGAATCAGAGCAGATGAGAAAATCACCGTCGCAGCACCACTACTTAACCCCTGGAAGATGCAATCCAACGGCTCAGAAAAACCCTACTAAACGCGTGGCAAACATCGTGCTAGACACGTGGAGGAGTGGAAACGCAAACCGTCCCTCCACTACTCCCATTACACACGGAAATCGAGGAGGCGCAGTTAAAATAAAGATTACGCACGCCCAGTCAAATCAAAGTCAGAAAGTGGGACCCACTGCTCGTCACATCCCATCAAACTCGCTCATGCGGGCAACTGAGGTCATGAAATCGTCAGCACTGACGTCATCAAAGCTACGCAGCAGAAGACTTCGACTACTTTAGTCCTTGCTCGAGTCTTCGACTCCACCAAGCACTCGGGGGCGACTCCCATAGGGAGCGCTGGTCGCGCACCCTATGATTTTTTCTTCTTCTTTTTCAGGATCATGGACTATCAAGCCAAACCCAACCACTCGAAACATAGTTCGACTTTGGACATGGGTTACTCTCATAGGGAGCGCCGGAAACAAATTGGACTAAAACAAGCGAACAAAAGACGACAGCAGTCACGAAAGTTCTTTAGTCCCTGCCTGAGTCTTTGACTCAACCAGACACTCGGGGGTTACTCCCATAGGGAGCGTTGGTCGCGCACCCTATGATTATTTATACAAAAAGATGTGTGTTGATAACATCCAGACTCGAAGCTCATGGCGACACCGCCTCATAATTTTTCCCTACAAAGAGACTGCGTCTCCCGGGTCACCCGAATCGTCTCCGCGATGATTAAATTCGGATGCCGCGCTTACAACGTGAAGGTAAGACTTGAATAAGGCCTGGCAACGCATTAGCTGCGCACTACCAGAAATGTATCCGTGCCTACAGGTACGATGAACATGCCTTGACGGACGCGTCGAGTGCTCACTCCCATATAACTGGAAATCGACTCCTGTAAGACCTCCACGGCTTGAGTCGAATTACACCAACACTTTTCCGGATTCGAGTCCGGGGACTTGAGTTCGAGTAGATTGCGTTGTTTCACCCTAAGGTGGTTAACTGATACCGATACTTTGGTTATATCAGGCACGTACATCAACAATACCTATGACATAAATAAAGCAGTCGAAATATACTCATTCATGCACTCGAAAGACTTCAAAAGTCCCCAGTCGAATCTGAGATTCCACTGGACACTCGAGGGCTACTGACATGGGTATACCCTATAGGTACTCGAGCTTGGTATATACAGTCTAAATACGTAAAGGCCCACGGTGTCGCCAAGGCCCAAATGAAGGACTCGAGTAACCTACAGAATCTGGATTGCTTGAAGAACAAGAAGAAGCTAAAGATAGAAAGGGAAAACCCTAACTTGTAACCGACTCGACCTGCTACCCGGGACCTAGCCTACCTATATAAGGGCTAAGAGGGGGCGGCGAGGAGAACACACGCAACCCTAGTTTCCACAACCCTCGCCAGATCACATCTATGCACCATTGTAATCTTCGATTCTTTCGATAATTCCACGAGCAGACAAGCAGGAGTAGGGACCTCTACGAGTCCTGAACCTGGGTAAATCTTTGTCCCCTGTGTGCTTGTTTGCTAGCCGATAGATGTCTCCAGCGCTCCCTCCTTCTCCAAAACCCAAGTCCATAACAATGGGCATTGATGAGTTAAACCCTCATCACCTTGTGGCTCCAGAACGGCTAGACTTGTGGGAAAGATGTGTGCCCCAATCTTTAGTTCTAACCCATGGCATCCAGAGTTTGCCACTATTTCTCCCCCAGGAGAACTTACCCTTAGGGGAGTACTAATAGTCTCCGTAGGTATCTTGCCTCTATCCACAAATACCCTTGATATGAATGAATGCGATGCACCAGTATCAAAAAGAACTACTGCAGGGGTGGAATTAAGCTTGAACTTACCAATCACGGAGTCAGGTGCCTCACGAGCATCCTCCACAGAGACATGATTCACCGTGGCTTTGACGAATGGATTCGGCTTCTTCCCATTTCCATTACCGTTACCATGGTTGTGTTCATTGCCGTTCCCGTTGCCATTCCCATTCTTCATCTTTTCTGGGCAAGTAGTTGCATAATGCCCTGTCTTGTTACACTTAAAGCATGTCACTTCACTCAGATCCTTCCCATTGCCATTTCCATTGTGGTGTTTATGGCCATTGTGGTTATGTCCTCCATGACGATGACCATTGTGGTTGTGGGGTGGTGGTGACGAAGTGCGTTGCTTCTGATATGGGGTTGAGTTGTGCTTATGTGAGGTGGACTTTCTCTTGCGGTTCTCTATACTCCTTTGCTTTGCTTCAACCACAACTGCCCTGCCCAGAAGTTCCTGATAGTTATCAAACTTCAGAGCCACAAGCTGAATGGATATCTCATCATTAAGTCCCCTTAGGAACTCTTCCTGCCTCTTGGCATCAGTGGAGACATCATCAGGTGCATAACGTGCCAGCTTGCTGAAAAGGTCCCCATACACGGAGACATAGCGGTGCAGTTGCTTCAATTCGCGGAACTCATGTCTCTTTAGTGACATGACACCAACAGCTACGTGATGAGTACGAAAGGCCACCTCAAACTGGTTCCAGGTGATAGCTTCAATATCAGGGTGGGTGACTTGGTAATTATCCCACCATTCGGTAGCTAGTCCCTCAAGTTGGGGTGCGGCAAAGCGCACCCTGTCAGCTCCAACAACTTGGACGGTGTCTAACTTCTTATTGGTGGTGCAGAGCCAGTCATCTGCCACAATAGGCTCAGAACTACTTGAGAAAATAGGAGGGTTCAACCTCAAGAACCGAGTCAGGCGATCCTGTTGGGGCGGTGGAGGTGGTGGAGGCGGCGGGTTGTTGTTGTTGTTTTGCATGTTCTGAGTGAGGAGTTGGATCAACTGATTCTAGGAGTTCAGAAGTTGTGCTATCTCTGGGGGCATATTATTGTTCCCACGTCTCGCCATTTGTGGGGTTTGGGAAACAAGTTAAGAAACAGATAGAAAGCCTAAGGAATACACTCCTACCCTTATGTAAACACGAGAAAAACACACGAGAAACACAAAAGGCACACATAGCACAAAGTTTAACACAACTCATCTAAGTTTAACTAAACCAATATAGTTTTGGTACTTATTACAATCGCGAATAACATTTGACTATAGAAATAAAGGTGGTCCAACTATCTACCCTACTTATCATCCACTTCCTCATCCTCAATAGTGAAGCCTTCCTTCTCCAGCATTGACTTGTATAACTCCATGTCCTTTGTCGTGGCTTCAAGCTTCTCCCGAAGTTCCTTCACCTCATGCGGCTCTGGTGTAGCAGCTTTGAGCCTCTCTTGAAGTTCCTTCACCTCTTGCAGCTCCTAGGTAGCAGCTTCGAGCTTCTCTTGAAGTTCCTTCTTCTCCTCTTGCAACTCCTTGATCAAGCTTGACTCCTTAGCCATGGGCGCGATCTCCTCCTCCAAGCTCCTCTTGGCGGCCCGCAGGTCCTTCAACATGAGAGCAAAGTTGTTGAACTCCATCTCATTTTTTGCGAGTAAAAGGCTTTGTTCCCTAATCCTCTTGTTCTTATCATGCACCCACTTCTCTTGATTAGCGAACTTCTTGTCTTGGGCGGTGAGCTTCCCTCCTAGGGACTTGATCTTCTCTTCTAGCTCTTCGATCTTCTCGTCCTTCTCCTTGACTAGAGCGCATAACTCGTCATTCCTCATGATCTCAAAGCAGCTTACCTCCTAAAGACCGTTGATGTGGCACTCCAAGTCTTGGTATTGGATCCTTCGACGCTTGCATGTCGCCCTTTCCTCCAAGGTTAACTCGATTGGGACTCCCTTGTCATCACGTCTTCCAAAGAGTTTGATGTAGTGGCCTTTAGCCTCTTCATGGTGGCGTCCAATGAGCTCCTGCATGCTGGTGCTAAGTCCTTTCTCCTTGGAGTCACTGGTGACGTTGAGTACAAATGCCTCCGTCTTGGGTTCAGACTCGCTTTGCCCCGGTTGGATGACTTCAATCGCCCAACATCCTTCCTTGTGCATCTTCCTCAACTCGCTTCCCTTGATTGACAACATGGGCAACTCCAATGTCTTGATGATGTCCAGAAGGCATCCCCCAAAGCGCAGGTACTTGATGTCTTCGGCGGTGTCATAGTAGAAGGTCGTCATCTTCAAGTTAGGAGAATGAAGATTAGACACAAAGTGATAAGGGAGAGAGTTACTAGAAGAGCATAAATAACTTAGAAGAATAGAAAAAAACACACAATGGTAAGGGTGGTTTCCAATCCTAGGGGTCACGTCCTACATGCAACTTTGTGCTCTGATACCATCTATTGTGAACTCGGATCGTTAAGGATCCTAAGTCCCTGTGATTAACATGCTAGTCCCTGGATCAATAGCTAGCACTTCACAGTCGATGAATATCATGTAAAACACAAGTCATTATTACACGAATAATCCAGAGTATATTTATTACAACTTGCATAGCTTATAGCTAGCGCAAATAAACCAGCGAAAACTAAGTAAAACTTGAGTCCATTAATGCCTCAGGCTAGTTGCGTGAAGACCCGCGATCCCTACGCACCTTTTAGTCTTCGGATTCTGCACATAAGACGTGCAGCCAATAAGTTGGGTTAATACTTTGAATGTATTGGCAAATTACACCAAGAAAATAATAAGACTATCTCTACATGCAAGGCTAAGTGTAGGCTTTGGGGTTCTTTTGCATAAGGCCAATTTTCTCTAAGTAAGAAGAAAAGAAGAAGAGTTTACCCTACTTTGTAAACATTGATAAGTAGTATAGGGTCGAGTGGAACACGTGGATATTACTCACCAAGTGTCCAATCAACCTATCACTTGGATATTATGCACTAAGTCCCCAAAATCCCACCCAATGGCGATATTACTCACGCCTTGGGGTTTGTAAAACTTTAAGTATGGAAAAGAGAGAGGAAGATCTTTCAGAGGCTCCATCCTTCAGATGCTCAAAGTGTTCTTTTCCGTAAACTCGGCTGATCGATTAGATTGCAATACTCTAGAGAGGTTGTGCACTTTCCCCACAATCCACGATCAAGTCCTTTTACAGACAAGACCATGGCGAAGCCTTCCCTTAGCAGCCCCTCTACCAGCTGGATCCAACCATGCCAAGAACCTCCAAATGTTGGTACCCCGGTGAGGTTTCCCACTAAGTACTAAGCCAAGACAGAGCCCATATGTATTGTGGTTGCACTGAAGCTTCTGAATTCTAAAACATGGCAGACTTCTTTGATTCCTGGGCGGCCGTCCTCCACCAAAATTCCACTCGTTGTCCCGACAACCATTCCGCCGAGAAGAAAACTTAGTTTTATTTTGAAGGGGTTTTGAGAAGAAAAGTTCGCTCGAGAGAGCTCTCATACTTAGAAGTTTTTTGAGTCTTTCGAACCCCCCAACGGTACTTAGTATATATATAGCATAGCAAGAAATACTTAGCAAAAACAGGGAAACCTAATAGGACGGAAATTCCTAAGTATAAAGCTACTCATGGCATACTACAAAACCGCACTTGCAAAAATAGTAATAAGAAAATCTACTAAAGACCTACACATGCATACTACAAGATTTGAAGAGTAAAACATGCATAGTCAAAAACTAGGACATAATATGTACAAGTGGTGTAACTTGCCTTGATCCGAGCATCACTCTACACAACAGTACTCCTCAGCGCACTCCGAACAATCTAACGAAACACAAACATAGATCTAATCACAATTTGCACAAAACAATGCCACGAAGATAATTATGCATGCATGCAACATGGTAATATGCAAGGATGGGTTTGATTTGGACCAAGGGTTTTATTCAGGGGTGTTGTTGAGTTGGGGATGTCATTAGTATCGATTTCCCGTAGATTTTAAGTATTTTGGATTAATACTAAATTAAACATACTCATAAATAGATCTACACTTCCAATCTACCTCGAAACAGATCTAAACACTCTAAGCATGATGTCTCAATTTTCCACAAAAGATCTCGTAGGTACAAAGCCAACGCAACAAGCATCAACTAAAACGGATCTACGGATATTTTTCTAGAATTAAAATACTCCAATCTAAACTTTAAGTCCTACTACAAGATTACTGCAGTAAACCCGCAATATTATTACAGATATGTGTTCTACTCAATTTTGCGAATCCAACAATATATTATACGCAATTTTTGGACAAGTACTCGATTTACTATGAATTAAACAAGATTAAAACGAATTCTGCCTATTTAAAAACAAAACAGATCGGCGGCCAGCTACGCGGTGCCAAGTGGCGTCTCATGATTGGGTCAGCGGCCGACGCGACGTTGACTCAGCGGGCTGACATGGCACTTCCACGCGGCGCGAGGAGATTGGTCGATACCCCTTTGGCCTGGCCATCTAATCCTAGGAGTTAGAATAAAATCAGACGGCTGGGGGGGTGGCCGACGACTTACCGGTGGCAGAGCGGTGGCGGACGACGGCGGGCGGTGGCGGCGCGCCGGTGGTGGTCGGTGTCGTCGCTGCGATGCTCCCTCGGCTCGACGGAGTAGATGGCGGTGGTGGCCTTCTCCTCGCGGTTCCGTTCCCAGGGACGGTGTCGCCTATCTCCGCCTCGAGCAGCGACAAACGGCGGCCGTTCTTCGCGGATTCCGGCGAGACTCTGGTGAGAAATCGTGGAGGCTATGGTGCGCTACAGAGAAGGAAAAAGGTGCGAGAAGAACCAGTACATCAAGGGGATACCAAGAAGGGAAAGAGGAGGTGCAGAAGGCGCCGGAACCTTGCCGTCGAGCGTCGGCGGTGGCGTACTCCGACGAGGTCTATGGCAGCAACCCGGTGGCGATTTGTGTAAATAGGGTTAGGGTTTTGGGAGGCGTGCTGGGGGGTACTTGTAGGCGGCCTGGCTTGGCACGGGGGTCGCAGAAATCCTCTCCGATTCGGCCGGAGTTGGTTCCAGAAGCGGCGGCGGAACGAGTTCGTTCCGAACTCGTCGGAACGACGATGACGGGGTGGGGCCGGGTGTCAGCGGCTGCGAGGGCGCGGGCTGGCAGCTGGCGGTGTTTGCTGGGCCGGCCCATGCGCTACGCGCCGCTCACTCCGCCAGGCGGGGCGGTGGTTAGGCCACGGGCTGGTCCAGCCGGCCCGTTAGGCTAGATCTCCTTTTTTATTTATTCTTTTTATTTTCTGTTTCACGGTCTTATATCTTTTGCAAACAGACTCCAAATTAAGTGCAATTGGTCTCTAAAATTTTGTAAAAAGAAGGAGATTACTATGGGGTTATAAAATAACACTTTTGCAAGGATTTAGGAGGTTAGTTTTTGTTTAACCTCTTTTTGCCTTTATATGATTATAGGGTTTAGGGAAAGTATTTGATGCGGCTTTTATTGTGTGATGCCATGAAGAAAAGGTATGATGCATGCTTCTAGTAACATCTGCAATCGTAAAATTTGGTATTTTACAGATAAACTCGAACCCAAAGCGGAAAAATGCGTCTTCATAGGATACCCTAAAGAAACAATTGGGTATTCCTTCTATCACAGATCTGAGGGCAAGGTTTTCGTTGCCAAGAATGGATCCTTTCTAGAGAAAGAGTTTCTCGGGAAAGGTGTGAGTAGTCGAAAGGTAGAACTCGAAGAGGTTATTGAACCTTCTCTTCATGAAATGGCGAGTAGCGCAGCACCGAAAGTCGTTCTGGAGTTTACTTCACCAAATGAAGAAGGAACTAATGATAATGATCATGAAACTCCGAAAGAGAACACTACCGAACCTCGCAGGTCTAGTAGGACACGTGCAACTCCTGAACTGTACGGGAATCCTGTTGTGAATTTCATGGTTGATGAAATGGATGACCCTGCGACGTATGAAGAAGCGATGATGAGCCTGGATTCCAACAAGTGGCTAGAAGCCATGAAATCCGAGATGGAATCCATGTACAAAAACCAAGTTTGGACCTTGGTGGACTTACCTCATGACCGAAAGGCCGTTGAGAATAAATGGATTTTCAAAAGAAAAACTAATGCTGATGGTAATGTAACCGTCTATAAAGCTCGACTTGTCGCAAAAGGGTTTCGACAAATTCAAGGAGTTGACTACGATGAGACATTCTCTTCCGTAGTGATGCTAAAATCAGTTAGGATTATGTTAGCAATTGCTGCATATTTCGATTATGAAATATGGCAGATGGATGTCAAAACCGCGTTCCTCAATGGTAACATTGAAGAAGAGTTGTATATGATACAACCAAAGGGTTTTGTCGATCCAAAGGATGCTAACAAGATGTGCAAGCTTTAGCGATCCATCTATGGACTAAAGAAAGCATCACGAAGTTAGAATCTTCGCTTTGATGAGGTGATCAAAGAGTTTGGATTTGTCCAAACTTATGGAGAGGCTTGTATTACAAGAAAGTGAGTGGGAGCAATGTGGCATTTCTGATATTCTATGTGGATGACATATTATTGACTAGAAATGGTATAGATCTTTTAAAAGGTGTTAAAAGTTATCTAAACAACAAATTTTCTATGAAAGACCTTGGTGAAACGTCATATATATTAGGCATAAATATCTATAGAGATAGATCGAGACGCCTAATAGGGTTATCGCAAAGTACATACCTGGATAAGATTTTAAAGAAGTTTAAAATGGACCAAAGTAAGAAGGGGTTCTTACCTACAAGGCAAGACATTGAGTAAGACTTAAAGTCCAGCTACGGCGGAAGAAAGAGAGATAATGGATAACATCCCCTATGCTTCAGCCATAGGCTCTATAATTTACGCCATGCTATGTACAAGACCGGATGTGGCACATGCTATTAGTTTGACTAGTAGGACCAATATGATCCAGGTTTGGAACACTGGATAGCGATCAAGAATATCCTTAAGTACTTGAGAAGAACTAAGGAAATGTTTCTTGTATACGGAGGTGAAGAAGAGCTGGTCGCTAATTGTTATGTCGACGCTAGCTTTGACACTGATCCGGATGACTCTAAGTCTCAATCCGGATATGTATTTCTCATGAACGGAGCAGCAATTAGTTGGAGGAGCTCCGAAAAACCCGTGGTAACAAGGCCAACAACGGAGGCGGAATATATTGCTGCTTCAGAAGCAACACAGGAAGCAATTTGGATGAAGGAGTTCATTACCGAACTGGGTGTGGTTCCTAGTGCGTTGGATCCAATGGTGATCTATTGTGAAAATAATGGAGCCATAGCCAACGCAAAGGAACCAAGTTCTCACAAGAATTCCAAACATATTAAGCATCGGCTTCACTCCATCCATGATCATGTCAAGGATGGAGATATAAAGATTTGTAAAGTACATACAGATCTCAATATAGCAGATCCGTTGACTAAAATTCTCCCTAGAGCAAAACATGATCAACACCAGAACTCCATGGGTGTTATATTTATCACCATGTAACTAGATTATTGTCTCTAGTGCAAGTAGGAGACTAAAGAGAATATGCCCTGAGAGGCAATAATAAAGTTGTTATTATACATATTCCAAGTATATGATAGATGTTTATTTTACATGCTATAATTGTATTAATTTGGAAACATTAATACATGTCTGTTTGATAAACAAAAGGAAAGTTCCTAGTTATGCCTCTCTTATAAACTAGCTCATTGATTAACAAGATGATCAAGGTTTCCTGATCATGGACATTGGATGTTGTTAATAACGAGGTCACAACGCTAGTGGAATGATGTGATGAACATTCATCCGAAGTATAGCATTAGAATCAAAGTCATTGTGTTTATATTGCTATAACATCTAACAAAGTAATCCTAGTCCTTATACCATGAGATCATGTTAATCACTAATACTAGAAGAGTATCTTGATAACATCAAACGTCACACCGTGAAAGGGTGATTATAAAGGTGGGTTAAGTGCTACAAAAGTGTTATGTAGAAGCTCATGGATCAAGAGTGGGATTTGTCCATCCCGATGACGGATAGATATTCTCTGGGCCCTCTCGGTGATATCACATTGGTTAGCTTGCAAGCAGGTGATAAGATCACTAGAATGTTATATCACGGGAACGAGAAAAGAGTACATGTCGGTAACGAGATCAAACTAGGTATGGAGATACCGATGATCGAATCTAGGACGTGTAATATATCGCGAGACAAAGGGATTTAGTTACTAATGTTAAAGGTTTTCACGATCACAGAAGTCATCGTAGAATGTGTAGGAGTTAGTATGGATCTCTAGGTCTCGCTTCTGATTATTGATCTGAGAGGGATCTCGATCATGTCTGCATTATTCACGAACTGTAGGGTGACACACTTAAGGGACACCAACACCATTTGGAGCAAATGTGTTTCACACGAATGAATTGCAAAGTGCTGGAATTATTTCAATAGACACCAAAACTGTTTCGGGTGAAATTGCAGAAATTGGTTCTGCATGTAATATTGAAATGTTGCAGGGCGTTTTATGTGAATGTTTGTTAATTAAAGTAATTAACAAAATTCTGAATAAATTTAATAAAAGAGTTTTATTAAATGAGAGAGCATTGAATTTGGAGAAATTTAATGCATTTAAAGTGGATACTTTAAAAGAGTATGTGAAGGGGCATTTTAATGTGGAGGGAGTTACCACTACATGAATGGGGGAGGTGAGGGGTCACCTCCATGGGGCACCGGCCATGGAGGGGGTACCCCCTTCTATAAAAGTCCAACCCTCTCACCCTTCTTCCTCACACCTCCTCGTGAAGGATCTCTCTCCCCCTCTAAAATTATTCCCCCATGGTCTCGGATTAGCGAGATACATGTTCCTGGTGGCATTTTGTCTGGAAGGAGTTGCTGCTTCTGCTGCATCGCTGGAGCGAGGAGGCGGAGGTTGTTCGGTGGCCTAAACGTGTGTGCGAGTGCGGATGTGCTGCTGGTTTGCGGCACTAGGACTTTCACACGATCTTGAGATCGGCAAGCGTACGACAACATCATCCACGAGTTCCTACTCGTTAACAAAACTTTGTTGTCTTCGAGGGTAAGTTCTCCATGGATGTATATCCACCCGTTGCTTGTATCTAGTAGATAGATCTTGGCGTATAGTTCTCATCGTAGGATTTTTTTGTTTTCTATGCTGCGAATCCTTCAATTTTAGCATCATAAACATTAAAGATTATCTTCCCTTCTACACAATCTACTGATGCACCTGTAGTACTAAGGAATGGTCTTCTAAGTATTACAAATAATCTTTCATCTTCCAGAATTTCAAGAATAATAAAATCAGTGGGAATAACATGTTCATCTATCCTGATTAAGACATCCTTAATCATACCAACGGGTTGTTTAGTGGATTTGTTAGCAATCTGTAAAGTGATAGTGTAGGAGAATACTCCCCTAATCCTAACCTTTATAGAGGGAGTATGGCATTACACTAACTCCTGCTCCTAGATCACACAAGGCATTGTGAATATCTGTTTTACCTATTGAGCATGAAATAGTTGGTATTCCGGGATCTCCGGACTTAGACAACAACTTCCCATTAGTAGGATAGCTAGTTACCATGGCAACAGTTTCGGTTACGAAGGAATTTACCATAAGTTGGAACTTTGATTGCATCCGCGAATGGAATTCCCATACGAAGGTCACTAAGTGCCTTTGTAAAAGAATTATAAATCACATCATTCGGTGCTTTCTTTTTTCGATCTGGATAAGGAAGCTTTTTCTCACCTGACTTACTCTTGTATTTTACCTTTTGGGGGGGTCAGGCTCTTTTGTTACTTTCTTTTGTTGTTGCTTATTGCTTTTCTTCTTTTCTACTACAACAACTTCATCTTCCTTACTTGTTTCTTTATATTCTCTTAGATCAACCGTCTCTGCATCAGAGTCATAGTGATCATCTTGTGCATCATTTTGCTCTTGCGTCTCAGTTTCATCTTGAGGAACCACCAATGTATCATCTTCTTGGCTTGCTTCGAGCAAGGCTTTTTCCTTGCGCTCTTTTTCAGCTTCATATTCCGGTGGTCCTAAGGGTCCTGTAACAACTACACCCCTTCTTGTGACAACATTAGCAGAAACAGGAATATCTTCGTCTTCACGAAGAAAAAATTGATAACAAGATGCCATTTCTCACACTAGGTTTCAATCATACTAAGATACTTATGAAATAATTTTATTTTTGGCCTATCTCATCATAATTTTCTGTGAGTTCTGCCAAAATCTTTTTATGTTTTTGGAAATGCCTATGCAAGTTATTATGAGATTTTAGTTGTCGATGCTTTAATTCTTGGAATAATTTTCTAGTTTCATCTTCTTCAGTTAAAACTTGGAACACATCTTATTTGTTTTCCTTAGCAAGTTCAGAAGGTATACCTTTTTCTTTCATAGTTTTGCGTACCTCGGGCATAAGATCAGGAGTTATCTGAAGTATCCCTTTTTCCGGCTTAGTGCCAAAATCAGGATTATATAAAGAATCATTCTTAGCCCTAGTAGACATTAATTCCAAACATTCTTTAATAGTTAAAGTATTTATTGATCCTCCTGCTGATAAGTCAAGCAACTCTCTACATTGAGTATTGAGGCCATGGTAAAATAAATGGCAAATTATTAGTTCAAAAATAGCCATGATTAGGAATAGTATTGATCATTCCAAAGAATCTTTCCCAGGCTTGTGGGTAGTTTTGTCCGATGTTCTGACTAAAATTGCCTATGTTCTTTCTTAGTTCAGTTACCTTTTTAAAAGGAATAAACCAGTTTATGAATTTAGTAATGTAGTTTCCCAACATTTAATGTAATGGCGAGGGAGAGAGTATAACCAGTCTAGAGCTTTACCTTTAAGAGACCATCGAAATAATTTAAGACGAGAGAAGTCTCTGGGCAAACCTTTTGGTCCGAGCGATGTTATCACATCGTCGAATTCTCTAATGTGTCTTCCTGGGTCTTCATCTTCCCTTCCACTGAAAGCTTTTTCCTACAAAATTTTAATGATTCCACCATCAAATCGATATTCTCTAACTCCAGGATTAGGGAATTATATTGGTTGAAATTCAGAACTTGGAGCACTGTATTCCCTTAGAGTTTTCTCAAGTTTCATAGAGTTGTCCTGTAAATAGACATAATTTCCATAATATCACTCAGGTTTTTAACTTCAAAATTATTTGATCTTAAAAGTTTTTCAATAATTTCTTCGCGCCTCTGAGCAGGCACGCGCTTAATATAATCCGGCAGGTAGGTCCTCCTAGAGCGTGTAGACCCTTTGTCTCCTAAGGAGTAGCAACACCTGAAATGTCAAAAGACAAAGACTTAGCGCTTAGCACCCGGCAATAGCACCAAAAAATAGCTTGATGTCTGCGAGAGCACAGATTGTTTGTAGCTAGTTTCAAAGTTCAGATATCAATCCCACAGGGAGCCCAAAGGTAAGTGTTTATAGATGAAGTCTCTATCACACCCGAAGTTGTCACAGGTCTTCGAGTGAATTGACTGCAAGTGTTGAAATAAGAATGGGGTTTTGATTAAATGTGATAGATTTAAATAAAACTAAAATGTAAACTTCAGAAATATAAAGCATAAAAGTAAAGAACAACTTTGTTTGTTTGTTGTTTCCTGCAGATGACGAAAGAAGGCGCGGGGAAATTTAGTTCATGGTGATAGTGACTGTGCCAGGTGGACGAGTGGTAAATGTAACAATAATAATCCTATAGATATATGTGTAGGCGAGCAACCCATAATTAGCCGGAACTCCTCTTGGTAGATTTCATCCCAACTTCAATAATCCTACTAGCCTGCTACCAAAACCATGGTCAAACACTAGATTATCAAGACCCTTCGGGTTGCTTAGCGATTAAGCTCCTTGGATCAGACTAATGCAATAAGCAAAGTGGTTACTCATTATCCTCGAGTAAACTAGCTTTCCATTGATATCCGCGTGTCACCCGAGGGTCGCCGGTCCACTAGCGAGCAAGATCTTATCTGTGTAGAACAAGGTATCATGGTGTCTGTGCCCTTAATTGGACAACAAGCATTAGTCATCCCACATATAGTCAAGCACACATAATATAGCAATTAGAATCAATCACAAACTAGCGGAAAATATATGAAGGCACATCACATCTCACAATCCCCTACATATCCCACGCCCAAGGGAATTACTCAAACATGAGAGAAGAATAGATCATCAATATAATTGAATAAAGGGAATTCGTCTTTGTGTTACCATGGAGATCCACAATAAGAATAGAAAAATATCCAACACAATTCAAGATGGGAAGAAATAATATCAAACCCTAGTCTTGCAAGGTGGAGATCCCTCTCTCTCAAGTACAAGTAGTGGCTATGGCGTGTATTGGTTTGGAGGTCGAAGATCGTAGAGCGAGATGAAGAACGTCTTCTCCTTCTTCTCTGAATCTCTTCTTTCTCCCTTCGGGATGGTGTGGCGGCTGCTGCATTGTGTTTTCGTCCTTGGTCCCTTCATGGAAGTTGTCCCTTTTGACAAGACAAAGGAGGCGGTAACTATACGATGATACGTTGCAAACGTATCTATAATTTTTGATGTTCCATGCTTGTTTTATATCTACTTTCTTATGTTTTGTCCATACTTTGGAGTATTTTTATACACTTTCTGGGACTAACCTATTAACAAGATGCCATAGTGCCAGTTGCCTGTTTTCTGCTGTTTTTGGTTCCCGAAAAGTCAGAAAATCAATATTCTCGAAATTGGACCGGACAAAAGCCAAAGTCAATATTTTACCGGAAGACTCACGGAGCCAGAAGACGAGACGGAGAGGGGCCACAGGGTGGCCACACCACCCCTTGGCGCGGGCAGACCTAGGCCACGCTAGGGCATGGTGTGGGCCCCCTGGACGCCCACCGACCTTGCCTCTTCGCCTATAAGATTCCTCCCGATGCAAAAACCCTAAATCGAACAACCTCCACCCAACAATTTGCAGCCACCTAAGCCACGTTTTTGCCTTTCCCATAGATCCTATCTCCATGGGAGAGGGCTCCCAATAAGCCATGAAGGAAGGAGTTAAGGGGCGGTGCTCCCCTGTGATACCGGCGGCGGGGAAGTGCCCCCAAAGCCATCTTCATCGATCTCCACCACCATCTCCATCGCCGTTGCTGATTACCATGATGATGAGGGAGCAGTTCTTCCTCGAGGCTAAGGTCTCTACCGGTAGCTATGTGTTCATCTCTCTCTCTATGCATGATCATATTGTGATCATGAGCTTTGTAATCAAGTAAATCTACCTTGCTACTCAAGTGCTTTAATAGATCTCTGCTCTCCCTATGTGTGTGAAAGTGACAGCATGCACACCATGGTGGCACTTAGGCTAGAGATTACAAATACTTGTTATGAGTTATATTTGGAGTTGGATGTTTCTATGAAATTGTGATGTTTGTTGGAACCATCTAGAGCTCAAGGTGACAGTGTGGGGTTATCAAGATGGGGAAAGCGAACTTTGAGGTGTGTTGTTATTGAAGGAAATATGCCCTGAGAGGCAATAATAAAGTTGTTATTATGTATTCCTTGTATATGATAGATGTTTATTTTGCATGCTATAATTATATTGATAGGAAACGTCAATACATGTGTGTTGAATAAACAAAAAGGGTTCCTAGTTATGCCTCTCTTACATACTAGCTTGTTGATTAACAAGATGATCAAAGTTTCCTAATCATGGACATTGGATCTTGTTAATAATGAGGTCACAACATTTGTCAAATGATGTGATGAACATTCATCCAAAGTATAGCATTGCGATCAAAGTCATTATTTTTATATTGCTATAACATCATACGAAGTAATCTTAGTCCTTAGACCATGAGATCATGTTAATTGCTAACACCGAAAGAGTATTTTGATAACATCAAACGTCACATCGTAACAGGGTGACTATAAAGGTGGGTTTAGTGCTACAAATGTGTTATGTTGAAGCTCATGGATCAAGAGTAGAATTTGTCAATCCCGATGATGGATAGATATACTCTGGGCCCTCTCGGTGATATCACATTAAGATAGCTTGCAAGCAAGTGATGTGATCACTAGAATGTTATATCACGGGAACGAGAAAAGAGTGCATGTCGGTAACGAGATCAAACTAGGTATTTGGATACCGATGATCGAATATCGGACATGTATTATATCATGAGACAAAGGGATTAAATTACTAGCGTTAAAGATTCTCACGATCACAGAAGTCATCGTTGAATGTGCAGGAGTCAGTATGGATCTCCAGGTCCCGCTTTTGATTATTGATCTGAGAGGAGTCTCAATCATGTCTGCATTATTCGCGAACTATAGGGTGACACACTTAAGGGTTGCCAGACACCATTTAGGAGCACATATGTTTCAGACGAAAGGATTGCAAAGCGCAGGAATTGTTTCGATAGAAACCGGAATTGTTTCGGGTGAAATTGCAGAAAGTGGTTCTGCATGTGATATTGAAATGTTGCAAGGGGTTTTATGTGAATGTTTGTTAATTAAAGTAATTAACAAAATTCTGAATAAAATAAATAAAAGAGTTTTATTAAATGAGAGTTGCATTAAATTTGGTGGAAATTTAATGCATGTGAGTGGAATTTTGGGTGGAGTCAAAATTGATGTGAGTGGAGCTTCCACCACATGAATGAGGAAGAGGTGGGGGCACCCTTCTTGGCCACCAGCCATGGTAGGGGAGGAGCCCCCCTCTCCTATAAAATGCCCCCCTCACCTCCCTCACAAAGCACACCTCCTCGTGAAGGATCTCTCTGCCCCTCTAGATATTTCCCCATGGTCTCGGATTAGCGAGATACATGTTCCCGGTGGCCTTGCGTCTGGAAGGAGTTGCTGCTTCCGCTGATTCACTAGAGGGAGGAGGTGGAGGTTGTCCGGTGGCTTGAACGTGTGTGCGAGGACGGATGCACTGCTGATTTGCGGCACTCGGACTTCCACACGATCTTGAGATCAGCAAGCGTACGACTACATCATCCATGAGTTCCAACTCGTTAAAAAAACTCTGTTGTCTTCGAGGGTAAGTTCTCCATGGATGTATATCCACCCGTTGCTCTCTATCTAGTAGATAGATCTTGGCGTATAGTTCTCTTCGTAGGAATTTTTTTGTTTTCTATGCCCATAACCCAACAGTGGTATCAGAGCCTGATCTATGCATAGGTGCTTTGCACGGGTAGTACACATATGTTTATATGTGGGCGATGATGATCATGTTATTGCATCTTCTATGTATTTTGGATATTGGTGGCATAGTGGGATGAAGCGGTCCGGACCAACCTACATGTCATCGCACATGAGACCGGTTTCACGACTGACATGCAACTAGTTTTACATAAGTGGCTAGCGGGTGTCTGTCTCTCCTACTATAGTCAATATCTGATTTACAACGAGTTGCTAATAACTTGGTTATCCTCGTTGTGGTTCATGTTCGTAGGTAAGACCGGTTCTATCTCCGAAATCCCTAAGCCACATAAAACTTGCAATTGATTAATTAGAGGCGTCTAGTTTAGATCATTGCTAGGCTAGTGTCTTGATATGGTATTGTTGTAAGTAGATGTATGATAGATACTCTTACAACACACTTAACGTGAAAGTTCCATAGACCTTGGCCTTACACACAAAGGAATGATAGAGATCATACCACGATACAAATGATAGATATCAAATGCATGGACCATATCATCTCACTTTACACATTAGATGTTTGCATCTTATATTGCTAGTTTGGCGCTTTTGGCAGCATTGTAAGATGATCCCTCTTTTAGATATCAAGATAAAATGTGTTCTTCCTTAAGTATGCACAGTTCTATGGATCGTGTTTCGAGATATCAC
This sequence comes from Avena eriantha, assembly GCA_910589775.1. NCBI lineage: Eukaryota > Viridiplantae > Streptophyta > Magnoliopsida > Poales > Poaceae > Avena > Avena eriantha. Next base: position 299,079,388 of record OU342744.1, read on the forward strand.
GTGATGATCGGGTGTACTCGGCTCTATGCTTTCATACAACGGGTGTAAGACAGTTTTACACACGCGAATACTAAGGTTCTTACTTGGCGAGCCTAACATGTACAGACATGGCCTCGCAACACAGACCGAAAGGTTAAGCATCAGTCATATAGATGATATGATGCCCATATAGATGCTCGCCTTTGAAGCTACATCGACTCACGTGATGATCGGACTTGGTGTAGTGGATTTGGTTCATGTAATCACCAAAAGGACACGAGGGATGTCGTTTTTGAGTGGGAGTTCATTAGTAATTTGGATTAGCTGAACTCAATCTATCATAAACTTAGTATAAATATACTTTACAAATTCTATTGTAGATGGCACCACCTGCTTTTAATTTCAATGTGTTCATGGAGAAAGAGAAACTTGCTGCGAATGGTATCAACTTCACCAACTTGGCTATGAATTTGAAGATTCTCCTCACTGCTACACAAACGCAATATGTGCTAGAGGTGCCACTTTTCCCCCACCAGCTCCTGATGCCCCTGACGAGGAAAAGAATGTCTATATAACTTCTCAAGAGGACCACAACTTAGTTCATTGCGGCATACTGTATGCGCTAGAGCCAGAACTTCGAAAGCATTTCGAAAATGGCAATGCCTTTGATACCATGGGTGAATTGAAAATGATTTTCGATACCCATGCCGCCGTAGAGAGTTATAATGCTTCTGAAAATTTCTTTAGCTGCATGATGGAGGAGAACAACTCCGTTAGTGAGCACGTACTCAAAATGTCTGGGTACACCGATAAGCTTGTGTCCTTGGGAATAACGATTCCCATTGACTTAGACATACATCGTGTTCTCCAATCTCTACCACCTAGCTACAAGAGCTTCGTGATGAACTATAATATGCAGGGCATGAAGAAGTCTCTTCCCGAGCTTCTGTCAATGCTTAAGACTGCAGAAGTGGAGATTAGGAAAGAACATCAAGTGTTGATGATCAATAAGACCACTGGTTTCAAGAAGGATAAGAAAGGCAAATAGAAGGGAAAGAATGGCGGCAAATCTGTTGCCGCACCTGAAAAGAAATCCCGAGCTGGCCCTAAGTCTGATACCGAGTGCTACTATTGCAAGGGGACTGGCCATTGGAAGTGTAACTGCCCCAAGTATTTGGTGGACAAGAAGGCTGGCAAGGCAAACAAAGGTATATGTGATATACATGTTGTTGATGGGTACTTGACTAGTACTCGCAGTAGCACCTGGGTATTTGATACGGGATCAGTTGCTAATATATATAACTCAATTCAGGGACTGCGAAACAAGCGACAACTAGCAAGGGATGAGGTCACGATGCGGGTCGGCAATGGATCAAGAGTTGATGTGATCGCCGTTGGAACGCTGCCTCTCCATATGCTGTCGGGATTAGTTATAAATTTGAATAATTGTTATTTGGTGCCTGCACTGAGCATGAACATTGTATCCGGATCGTGTTTGATGCAAAGTGGTTATTCCTTTAAATCTTAAAAAAATGGTTGTTCGATTTATATAAATGATATCTTTTATGGTCATGCACGTGTGTTGAATGGTTTATTTATGTTGGATCTCGATAGTAGTATTACGCATATTCATAATGTTGATGCTAAAAGGATTAAACTTTATAATGATATATCTGCATATATGTCACTGCCATCTAGGTCATATTTCCGTTAAACGCATGAAGAAAGTCCATTCTGATGGACTTTTGGAATCACTTGATTTTGAATCATTTGATACATGTGAGCCATGCCTTATGGGAAAGATGACTAGAACATCATTTTCCGGTCCAATGGAACGGGCGACAGATTTATTGGAAATCATACATACTGATGTGTCTGGACCAATGAGTGTGTCAGCACGAGGTGGATATCGTTATTTTGTTACTTTCACGGATTATTTGAGTAGATATGGGTATATCTATTTGATGAAACATAAGTCTGAAACCTTTGAAAAGTTCAAGGAATTTCAGAATGAAGTGGAAAATCATCGTAACAGAAAGATCAAATTTCTGCGGTCCGACCGTGGAGGAGAGTATCTTAGTTACGAGTTTAGCACACATATGAAAGACTATGGAATAGTTTTACAACTCACGCCTGCCGGAACACCACAACGTAATGGTGTGTCGGAACATCGTAATCGTACTTTATTGGATATGGTTCGATCTAAGATGTCTCTAATTGACTTGCCACTGTCATTTTGGGGTTATGCACTGGAAACCGCTGCATTCACTTTAAATCGGGCACCATCTAAATCCGTTGAAACACCGTATGAATTATGGTTTCGAAACAAACCTAAGCTGTCATTTCTTAAAGTTTGGGGATGCGATGTTTATGTGAAGAAACTTCAGCCGGATAAACTCGAACCCAAAGCAGAAAAATACGTCTTCATAGGATACCCCAAGGAAACGATTGGGTATACCTTCTATCACAGATCTGAGGGCAAGATTTTTGTTGCCAAGAATGGATCCTTTCTTGAGAAGGAGTTTCTCGCGAAAGGTGTGAGTAGTCGGAAGGTAGAACTTGAAGAGGTTATTGAACCTTCTCTTCATGAATTGGCGAGTGCTGCAGCATCGGAAGTTGTTTCGGAGTTGACTTCACCCGATGAAGAGAGAGCTAATGATAATGACCATGAAACTCCAAAAGAGAATTATCGCCGAACCTCGCAGGTTAAGCAGGACACGTGCAGCTCCTGAACTGTATGGCAATCCTGTTATGAATTTCATGATTGATGAAATAGATGACCCTGCGACGTATGAAGAAGCGATGATGAGCTCGGATTCCAACAAATGGCTAGAAGCCATGAAATTCGAGATGGAATCCATGTACGAAAACAAGGTTTGGACCTTGGTGGACTTACCTCACGATCGAAAGGCCATTGAGAATAAATGGATTTTCAAAAGAAAACCTGATGTTGATGGTAATGTGACCATCTATAAAGCTCGACTTGTCACAAAGGGGTTTCGACAAATTCAAGGATTTGACTATGATGAGACATTCTCTCTCATAGCGATGCTTAAGTCGGTTAGGATTATGTTAGCAATTGCTGCATATTTTGATTATGAAATATGGCAGATGGATGTCAAAACTGCGTTCCTCAATGGTAATATTGAAGACGAATTGTATATGATACAACCTAAGGGTTTTGTCGATCCTAAGGATGCTGATAAGGTATGCAAGCTTCAGCGATCCATCTATGGATTGAAGCAAGCATCCCGGAGTTGGAATCTCTGCTTTGATGAGGCGATCGAAGAGTTTGGATTTGTCCAAACTTATGGAGAGGCTTGTATTTACAATAAAGTGAGTGGGAGAAATGTGGCATTTCTAATATTATATGTGGATGACATATTATTGATTGGAAATGATATAGATCTTTTAAACAGTGTTAAAAGTTATCTAACCAACAAATTTTCGATGAAGGACCTTGGTGAAGTTTCATATATATTAGGCATTAAAATCTATAGAGATAGATCGAGAGGCCTAATTGGGATATCACAGAGTACATACCTTGATAAGATATTAAAGAAGTTTAATATGGACGGAAGTAAGAAGGGGTTCTTACCTATGTTGCAAGGCAAGACATTGAGTAAGACTCAAAGTCCGGCTACGGTGGAAGAAATAGAGATAATGGATAAGATCCCCTATGCCTTAGCCATAGGCTCTATAATGTACGCCATGCTATGTACAAGACCGGATGTGGCACATGCTATTAGTTTGACTAGTAGGACCAATCTGATCCAGGTTCGGAACACTGGATAGCGGTCAAGAATATCCTTAAGTACTTTGGATGATCAAAGTTTCCTGATCATGAACATTGGATGTTGTTAATAACGAGGTCACAGCATTTGTGAAATGATGTGATGAACATTCATCCGAAGTATAGCATTACGATCAAAGTCATTATGTTTATATTGCTATAACATCATACGAAGTAATCTTAGTCCTTAGACCATGAGATCATGTTAATTGCTAACACCAGAAGAGTATCTTGATAACATCAAACGTAACAGGGTGACTATAAAGGTGGGTTCAGTGCTACGAAGCTGTTATGTTGAGGCTCATGGATCAAGAGTGGAATTTGTCCACCCCGATGACGAATAGATATACTCTGGGCCCTCTCGGTGATATCACATTAAGATAGCTTGCAAGCAAGTGATGTGATCACTAGAATGTTATATCACGGGAACGAGAAAAGAGTGCATGTCGGTAACGAGATCAAACTAGGTATTTGGATACCGATGATCGAATATCGGACATGTATTATATCATGAGACAAAGGGATTAAATTACTAGCGTTAAAGGTTCTCACGATCACAGAAGTCATCGTTGAATGTGCAGGAGTCTGTATGGATCTCTAGGTCCCGCTTCTGATTATTGATCTGAGAGGAGTCTCAATCATGTCAGCATTATTCGCAAACTGTAGGGTGACACACTTAAGGGTTGCCAGACATCATTTAGGAGCACATATGTTTCAGACGAAAGGAAAGCGTAGGAATTGTTTCGATAGAAACCGGAATTGTTTCGGGTGAAATTGCAAAAAGTGGTTCTGCATGTGATACTGAAATGTTGCAAGGGGTTTTATGTGAATGTTTGTTAATTAAAGTAATTAATAAAATTCTGAATAAAATAAATAAAAGAGTTTTATTAAATGAGAGTTGCATTAAATTTGGTGGAAATTTAATGCATGTGAGTGGAATTTTGGGTGGAGTCAAAATTGATGTGAGTGGAGCTTCCACCACATGAATGAGGAAGAGGTGGGGCACCCTCCTTGGCCGCCAGCCATGGTAGGGGAGGAGCCCCCCTCTCCTATAAAAGGCCCCCCTCTCCTCCCTCACAAAGCACTCCTCCTCGTGAAGGATCTCTCTCCCCTCTAGATATTTCCCCATGGTCTCGGATTAGTGAGATACATGTTCCCGGTGGCCTTGCGTCTGGAAGGAGTTGCTGCTTCCGCTGATTCGCTGGAGCGAGGAGGTGGAGGTTGTCCGGTGGCTTGAACGTGTGTGCGAGGACGGATGCGCTGCTGATTTGCGGTGCTCAGACTTCCACACGATCTTGAGATCGGCAAACGTACGACTACATCATCCACGAGTTCTAACTCGTTAACAAAACTTTGTTGTCTTCAAGGGTAAGTTCTCCATGTATGTATATCCACCCGTTGCTCTGTATCTAGTAGATAGATCTTGGCGTATAGTTCTCTTCGTAGGAATTTTTTGTTTTCTATGCCCATAACCCAACAGTTATAGACCTACCATGGATTAGAGTGTCCAACCAGAGAGTAGTTCTATATGAGAGTGTTCACTAGTGAAAGTATGATCCCTAGGCCTTGTTTCTAAACATTGAAACATCGTTTGCAACTAGATATGTTACATTTTTTGCTTGTTGCCATCTTTATTTCAGTTTGCCTTTAGTCTCTTCTACGCCATCAAAGTATTTTCTGGCACCATTGTCTTATATCCATACCACTTGTATTTTACTATCTCTTCGCCGAACTAGTGCACCTATATACACCTGGCAAGTGTATTGGGTGTGATGGGGACACAAGAGACTTCTTGTATCTTGATTGCAGGGTTGCTTGAGAGGGATACCTTTGACCACTTCCTCCCTTAGTTCGATAAACCTTGGGTGATGCACTTAAGGGAAAACTTGTTGTTTTTCTACAAACCTCTGCACTTGGAGGCCCAACAACTATCTACAAGAATAGAAGTGCGTAGACATCAAGCTATTTCTGGCGCCGTTGCCGGGGAGGTAAGGTAAAAGGTACTCACATCCTCCGGTGTGAGTGCTCGAAGTTATTTCCTTTAGATTCTGTAATTTTTTCTTTTGTTTCTTGTTTTCACTACTTAGGCTTAATAGAAAACAACAACAAAATTAGAGAGCTTTATAATATTTATCTTGAGTTAGGACATGAAGTGTTTGAAGAGAAAATTAAAAAACCTATGGAACTTTATTTGCATGCTAATAGCAATGTTGTTAGTATGAATTCTTTGGACACCATTATTGCTAATGCTATGGAAAAGTCTAAGCTTGGGGTAGCTAGTTTTTATGGAAATGATCTTTTTAGTTCCCCAGCTTTGGAAGATAGCTATTCTGTTGCTTATGATGATACCAAACCTCCAATATATGATGATTACAATGATGAATATACTATTTTCAGTCCACCTACTATTGAGGAGAAAATTTATTATGATTACAATATGCCTCCTATATTTGATGATTATGGTGATGAGAATAATAATGATAGCTATTTTGTTGAATTTGCTCCCACTATAATTAATAAGAATGACTATGTTTATGTGGAGAGTATTAATTCTTTTATGCATGTGGCTCATGATAAGAATGTTTTATGTGATAGTTATATTGTTAATTTTATTCATGATGCTACTGAAAGTTATTATGAGAGAGGGAAACATGGTTTTATGCACCTCAATAATATTAAGTTCCCCTCTTTATGTTGAAAGTCTTGAAGTTGCACTTGTTTTGTTTTTCTATGCTTGTTGCTTTGTGCTTTCATGACTTGTTTCTTTACAAGATTCCTATGCATACGAAGTGGGTTAGACTTAAATATGCTTTGAATTTGCTTTTTGATGCTCTCTTTTACTTCAATTCGTATTTCTTATGTGAGCATCTTCTCAAACTATCATGCCTAACTTAAAGGCGTTAAAGAAAAACACTTATTTGAAGATAACCCAAGAGTTTTAGTTAAGTTCTGGAAGTTATTATCTCAGTAATAACCGCTCCTTATCCTTTTTATTTGTCTTTTGTTCCAACAGTAACCTCTAATGAGAGAGAAGTAATGCTTGGGAAAGTTGCTGTCCTGAAACAGATTTCTGTTCTTCACTGTAAAAATTCGTGTAAAATATCTGTACGTCCTTTTGAGGCGTGAATTTTTGTGCTTCTGCCCCAGGTTGTTATCTAACTTTCGTTAGTTCAACACTTTTTAATTTGATCAACAGAAGGTCTTCGAAAAAATTCGTCTTTACCTGCTGGTCTGTTTTGACAGATTTCTGCCATTATTTGCATTTGCTTCTTGTTGGTTCCTTTTTGAGTTTTTTGGGGGAATTGAGCTTTTTTAGTGAAGTGCTACAGTAGCTTGTGTTTTAATGGAAGTTTTATTGGTGTTGAAACTGAACCCAAAGACTTATTATCTTGAGTGCACTAATGTTGCTAATGAAGATTGTGTGAAGTTTTGTATGAAGGAAAAATTTACGTGTATGGAAGAAATGAGTAATGAGATGAAGAATGGACTAAAGTTCAAGCTTGGGGATTCCACGCGGGTCACCCCAAGAAATATCCAAGAGGTACAAGCGTCAAAGCTTGGGGATGCCCAAGGATCCCCTTCTTCATCAATGAAAATCCCAGGTTTCTTCCAATCACTTCATTTTTATTGTTTCATGCACAGTTGTGTTGTTCTTGGAGCGACTTCCTTTTAATTTTCGTTTTGGTTTTTTGTTTTCTTGATTTTCTTAGTTTGCTGAATAAATTGGTTGGACCCCCTTTTTCATACATTAGTTTTCAAATAGTTTGGTTTGGATTGGAAAAGAGTAGGAAAGCTCATGCTAAGTGGTAAAGGGAGCTTGTTTTTGACTATGGCTATGCTTTGTCATGCCATGCTTGATATTGATTTGTATTTATGCTTAGTATTCTTTGCTATAGCATGACATGCTATAAACAATTGAGATTGCTTAATGTGCCTTGGAAGGATCATGCGTTGTTTTAGCATATTAAAGCATAGTATTGTGGTATTCTCCTTTGATGCTTTATTTGGGTTGACTTGGCGCATGCTCACACCATGTTATGACTATCCCAAGTCACCATAGCCTTTATAATCCTTTAGTTTTCGACTTCTAATATCACTTTATGCTTTAATTAATGATGTTTTGTCGCTCTGCATGATTATGGCCATTATTGCTCTCTTAGTTGGTCGCTCCCAGTCTTTTGCTAGCCTCCGTAATCAAGTATGAGTCCCACTCATGCATCCAACTCCTAAAACCAAGTTATTCCAAAGAGTCCACCATACCTACCTATTAGCATTTGCTATTCCAAGTATATTCATGTTTTTATCTACCTTCCGAATTAAACTTGTTATGTGAAAATTAGTGATTAAAGCTCTCACGAACTTGATGGCACACTTTACTTTCTTGCAATTAATAAACTTGACCCATTGTGTCCATCTTTGTTGCGTATATTCTTGCGCTTTATAAGTTGAAACTAGCAGAACCATGTACCATGGGGAACGCTTTCAACATTGCACTTGTACTTTGTACCCCGTTGATATCATGTTCTTTTGCTTATGGATCCCGACGGTGTGAAATAAAAGTGGAACTTGTAAGATCATGAAGTTTGTATGTGTGTTAGAGAAACGCCTGTGCCGCTAGCCTAAGCCATGCCTAATCATGGTGGAAACTTGCAGCATAACCATAATAAGCACTCTATGAAGTATCCTCAATAAAACCTATGCAAATAGCAAATAAAAAGATCGCTGAGATGCTTATTGTCTGCTTGCCTTGTCATTTTGATTATGGGATAGCTCCTGTATCATGTGCAAGGGGTACCACGTTGGTGGTTCTTTATGATACATATGTACTTACAATGACAAGAGCTTACTTGTGACTAAAGTTGAGTAGCATGAGGTTCGGTCTTCGTAAGTAAGGGGCATGAGATTTTAGCTTATAACTTGTCAAGCATATCCTCTTAGTTGTGTCACTTTAACCTTAATCACGTAAAGATGCTTATGATAGGGGCAATGAGAGCTGAAAGCTAACAAGTACCATAATTTTTGGAAGCTCTTTGTGAAACTTGAATCTCTACTTTCTTCTATGAAGGCCTTTCTTTTACTTTTATGTTGAGTCTCCACCTTTTACCTTTATGCACCTACTTTGAGAGCATAGTGGCCATTCTTAGTTCTATGTGCATTGTCCCAAGACTTGTTGATTGATGCATAACTTGATATTTCTTGTTCTTAAACTACTTGTATCTAGTCACTCTTATGAACTTTGAAGGTGTCCTATGCATTTATGTTTGCTACTCTATGAGGGACAAGCTGAATGCCACTATGTTATGTTTTCTTTATGTGAAACAAAAAAACGTCTTGCAAAGCATTGTTATTCATGAATCTTTTGTTTGTATCCTTTCATGTTACAACATAATTGCTATGTCTTATTGTTAGAACTTTATCTTTCATGCTATGTTGAAGTACTATGATCCTAGCTATCAATGTTTGACAAATACTTTGATCAAGTTTATGATGGTGCATGTCACCTCAAAAAAATTATTCTTTCTTTTTATCACTTACCTACTTGAGGACGAGCAGGAGTTAAGCTTGGGAATGTTGATACGTTGCAAACGTATCTATAATTTTTGATGTTTCATGCTTGTTTTATATCTACTTTCTTATGTTTGTCCACACTTTGGAGTATTTTCATACACTTTCTAGGACTAACCTATTAAAATGATACCATAGTGCCAGTTGCCTGTTTTCTGCTGTTTTTGGTTCCACGAAAGTCAGAAAATCAATATTCTCGGAATTGGACCGGACAAAAGCCAAAGTCAATATTTTACCGGAAGACTCACGGAGCCAGAAGACAAGACGGAGAGGGACCACCCCTTGGCGTGAGGAGCCCTAGGCCGCGCCAGGGCATGGTGTGGGCCCCCTGGCCGCCCACCGACCTTGCCTCTTTGCCTATAAGATGCCTTCCGATGCAAAAACCCTAAATCGAACAACCTCCACACACGAATTTGCAGCCACCAAAGCAACATTTTTGCCTCTCCCATAGATCCTATCTCCATGGGAGAGGGCTCCCAATAAGCCATGAAGGAAGGGGGCTAAGGGGTGGTGCTCCCTTGTGATACCGGCAGCGGGGAAGTGCCCCCAGAGCCATCTCCATCGATCTCCACCACCATCTCCATTGCCGTTGCTGATTCCCATGATGATGAGGGAGCAGTTCTTCCTCGAGGCTAAGGTCTCTACCGGTAGCTATGTGTTCATGTCTCTCTATGCATGATCATATTGTGATCATGAGCTTTGTAATCAAGTAGATCTACCTTGCTACTAAAGTGTTTTAATAGATCTCTGCTCTCCCTATGTGTGTGAAAGTGACAGGGTGCACACCATGGTGGCACTTAGGCTAGAGATTACAAATACTTGTTATGAGTTATGTTGGGGATATACTTTCCGAGTATCCTCACAGTTCCTCACTGACCAGGGTGGCCCACTTCGGGTTAGAGCTTTGCTTCACGGGCGGCCCGGTTAGAGAGAGAAGACGGAGTCCAATCCGGCTACGGGAAGGCCCAGAAGACTTACCGACTTAGGCCCATAATGTTACTTGTAGTTCAAGATGTACTCTGTAACCAACTCTTAGTCGTAGCCGGATTGATCTCTCCTATAAACCCTAGGCCGGATATCTATATAATCCGTCCTTGGGAGAACCTTTAGGGCACACCTAATACTTTAGACCCTCAACTCGCATAGACGATACCTTGTAACCCATATTCCGGCTCTGCCGTATTACTGGATTGCTAGTAGGAGTAGGATCCGTCCAAAGCCGGCAGATTCGAACCTGGGTAAACTTGTGTGCTCACCGTCCTGGAACATCGTACGTCTCACACCCCTCTCTTCTGCACGCCTCGAGGACCCCCTCATGGCGTACTTGTCCTCAATACGACGGCAGTTGGTGCCCATCGTGGGGCAAGTGAGCTTCGGATCTGCGTTCCGAGCGGAATCTGCAAGAATCGGAATCGGCGAGACCATCTTCGTCGGTTGCATCCTCTACGCCAGCGATGTCCCTCTCATCGTTCTCGACGAGACTTGGATTCCGGCTAGGGAGGCCGTGACTGCCTATACTATCATGTCTTTTGGCGAGATCGATGTTTACATCGGTTTCGCTGAACCTGCCCAACCCTCCCCAGCGGTGATGATAGAGGCAAAAGAATCTTCTGGGTCCCCTTTGTCCGCGGAGGCGGCAGAGTTCCGGATCTCAGAAAACCCTAATCCCACCCAGCCCGCACCAGTTGCGGAGATAGTGGAGAAATCCGAGCCTGAAGAAGACCTCACGTCCAAGTCGAATCTGGAGTGGATCTCCCTGGAGAAGCCGGATCCCAGATCGACCCACCCGTGGAAGTCGAAATCCAGGAGGAGCATATCAACGACACTGATTTCGGCTCTAACGATGCCGGGATAGACATGCCTTTCCTCAGGTACACACTAAGACGTATGATGCTGCAAGGCGCTAGCGCAGATGCAATCCTCGAAACCATTAAAAGTTTCGATATGGCTGATCGCGAAAGCCGCAGGTACCTCAGGAAGCACGCATCACACTTTGTTGGTTATGTTGGATCCAGATCCGGCTCTGCCGATGCTGGAGAAAACACCAACTCGGTGCTGGAGGCAATTGGAACAAACGCCGACGTTCCCGCATCCTCGGATGAATCTATGACGTCGGCAGATTTCCAAAAGTTCTCCGCGGAATACGAAGAGGAGTACAACTCCAAAGCTGCAGAAGAAGGAGAAGCCATGGATGAAGGATCCAGGGAACACTCTCCCAAAGCATAGGATGACATGGATGTCGGAGATAATCCCGAGGTCCAGATGTCCGAAAGTACCGATTAGAGCTTGACTCCGGGAAACGGACCCAAAGCCGTCTTTGCTACCGGTGCTGCCAAGAAGGCAAAGAAGAAGAACAAGAAGAATAGGACCCCGGCAAAAGACCCCCTCACAGAGGAGGTAATCGCCAAGGAATACGAAGAAGACTCGGATGGAGCACTTATCCCAGACGAGCCGAAAAAAGAAGCATCGGTGGATGGACACGTGATCACTGAAGGTGCGCGCAAACTCATCGATGCCACATTAACCACACCTATCCCTACAGCTGCAGAACTTACTGCAGTGGAGCTGGACGAAAGGGCCCAGCCCTAGAAGCGCGTCGTCAACAACTCCTTGATGAAGCCAAAAACATCGAGGTAGAGAAGAAGCGCATGTCAAACATGGAATACATGTCCCGTCTACATCAGAAAACACGGAAGTGTCACATAGATGACAACCAATTCCCACGTGTCCGCGCCGTCCTTTTTGGAGATGAGATGGGGAAGCCACAGAAGGTTAGCAACGGAGATTGGGTTTACCCAACACCAGTGCAAAATACCGTGGCAGCTCGCGAAATTCTATCGGCTAATCCAGGACCAGAGGAGATACGTCTAGGTATCAAGCTACTCAATAAGGGACTGGAGCAGCAAAAGGTCGCCCTGTCTGGAAGTCAAAAGCTGGTCTCGGATTCGACCAATGTCGCACAGATACAGCATGGGCTGACATAAGATCCCACTACGTTCGGGCGCAGTATCGTCACCCCGAACGCAGGGAAGATAATTATTCAAGAACCGGATCGTCGGGGCACCACCGTAGAGCTACACATAACTGGAGCCACGTCGCTCCAGTAGCCGAGAGACGCGATCACTACACTGAATCCGAGGAATCCTCCCCAAAAGGGAGAAGAAAAAGAGAAACGTCGGGAGGAGGATCGTCAGAGAATGCCACCTCCTAGACATGAAAACCGTCCGGCTGAGCCTCACCATGGTGGGAACGACGGACGAAGGAACGACGGAAACCACTCTGGCACAAGCCGGCAGGGGGCTCGTCATAGTCAAGAACCACCCCGGAGCCGGAATAATGACGCTCCGAATGGAGGCCGGCGATCAGCCGGAAATAACCCAGCTGCACCACCCTCTCCACAGCACAGTTATCACAACGGCCCCCAAGGAGGTCAAGGAGGACGACATGGCGGAGGAGGTGGTGGCAGAAGACGAAGTCTGGCTCCAAGGCACCGCAGCCACAGCCGACAATTGGGACGATCCCTATCCCCGAACGATGCAAGGCACATGATCAACTCCAATATAGAGGCTCGGCGCTACGAGAACGATGACGTGTACGTGGGCCCAAAATGCTTCGGACCACGCATCAGAGCTACAAAGTTCCCGGAAGGATTCGCTATCTCAAGACATATCCAATCCTACGATGGCATTGCTCGACCAGACACCTGGTTACAGGATTTCTTCCAAGCTTGCTGCATCGCCAAAGGCGGAAACAGCCTGGTCGCAACCCGATATCTCCCACTTATGTTGCGGAAGACGGCACGATCATTGCTCAATGAACTTCCGACGAACACCATCCACAACTGGTATGATTTACAAAGTGCGTTCTTTCGGAATTTCGAAGGCACATATCGGAGGCCCTGTATGGTTGGAGACCTATAGCGTTGCACCCAAAAAGCCGGAGAAACTTGCCGGGATTACCTCGGACAATGGATTGACACCAAGAACTCCTGCGAAGGAGTAAATGATCAAACTGGATTGAAGCTTTCATCGCGGGTCTCCCAATTGGTTTACTGCGCCATCGCTTGAAGTGTGACAAGGTTACTGATCTGGGAGAGATGATAGAAACAGCGAGCAAGTATGCAGATGCTGACGATGATGCAGAGGGATTACTCAATGTCCTGGCTGTGCCTCAGTCGGCCAAACAACCAAAGCAACAGGCTCAGAAGCGCAAAAATACCTCGGAAGAAAAACCCAACGCGGAGACAGCAGTAGTCACTACTGTTTCCGGGTCTGGAGGATGAGGAGAACGTGGCGGAGGCCGCGGGCATGGCCGTGGGACATCAAGGGTCCAAGGTAGAGGAGAGCAACAACCTGGCAAAACCTACACTTGGGCTGAAATCGCCAATAACCCATGTGTGCATCACTTGGACGCCAATGGGGGCTCGTCCCACACCAACGCTGAGTGTCATTTTAATGACGACATCAAGAGAGATGATACCGCGGGCTACAAAGCTAAGCGGAAGAAGGGAAAGAAAAATCCTGAAAAGGACAAAGAGACCAAGGAAGATTCTGACATGGAGGAAGCCGATGCTTCAAATCCCAAGTCGGAAGGGAAGAAAACTTTTCCCACCAAGAAGGACACTTACGTCACCTTCCTCGGATCTCAACCAGCAAAGGTCAAGAAAGCAGTTCTCCACGAGCTCAACGCAACAGTTCTGGCTGTCCCTCAGTATCTGGACTAGTCGGAAGTGGCAATAACGTTTGACCGCGCTGATCATCCGCCTAAGCTACATAGGCGAGGAAAATACGCCTTAATCGTCAATCCACTTATTGACGGTTATGGTTTCTCCAAGACCCTCATGGACGGTGGTAGCAGCATCAATATTCTCTACGTCGAAACGCTACACCGGATGAAGATCTCGGAAACACAGCTGAACCATAGCTCTGTGATCTTTCACGGAGTTGTCCCAGGAAGGCAAGCTAATTCCCTGGGAGAGATCACTTTGTATGTTACTTTTGGAACACCAAAGAATTATCGGACGGAGGCACTTTCCTTCGAAGTGGTCCCGTTCAAGAGCGCATATCACGCTATATTTGGACGTCCGGCTTACTAGGCTTTTATGGCTCGTCCGTGTTACATTTACAATATGATGAAAATTCCAGGTCCCAACGACGTGATCACCATTAGGGGATACCCGAAGAAGGCGCAAGAGTGCGAAGATGGAAATGCCGCCTTTGCTGAAGCTGTGCTGCACGCCCAGGAGTACCAGGAGATCAAGAAGAGCATAGATCCGTCTGAGATGCCCGCGACGAAGAAGGAGGTGACAAAGCCAAATCCGGAGTTCAAGGCATCAGAAGAGACGAAGCAGACGCCATTGAAGGATGATGACCCCTCCAAGATAACTCAGATAGGCGTAGGCCTAAGTAGCGCATAGGAAAGCACGCTCGTCAAGTTCCTCCAAGCAAATCAAGATATCTTCGCATGGCAGCCATCTGACATGACCGGAGTACCTAGGGAACTTGCCGAGCACTCTCTAAATGTAAACTCGAACGCTAAACCCGTCAAACAGCCCTTACGACGGTTTGGTGATGAAAAGCGTAAGGCAATAGCTAGGGAACTAGCGCGGCTCGAGTCAGCCGGATTCATAGAAGAGGTCATCCATACTGATTGGTCGGCCAACCCTGTAATGGTCCCTAAAAAGGACACCACTGATTTAAGGATGTGTGTTGATTATACTGCCTTGAACAAGGCTTGTCCAAAAGATCTGTTCGCTCTGCCTAGAATTGATCAAGTTATTGATTCTACGGTAGGCTCGGAACTCCTCTGTTTTCTTGACGCATATTCCGGATATCACCAAATCCGGATGAAGGAATCTGACAAAGTCAAAACTTCATTCATAACCCCATTCGGAACCTTCTGTTTTGTTACGATGCCCTTTGGGCTGAAGAACGCAGGAGCTACGTACCAACGCACGATGCAGCGTTGCCTCCATGAACACTCGGACGCAATGTACATGCATACGTGGATGATATCGCGGTCATGTCCAAAAACAAGGAAAAACGTTGATTTCCGACTTGGAGGAGACATTCGCCAATTTACGAAAATACAACATCATGCTTAACCCGAAAAAATGCTCCTTTGGTATACCAGCCGGAAAATTGTTAGGTTTCATCGTGTCTCAAAGAGGCATAGAGGTGAACCGTGACAAAATCAAGGCTATTCTCAAGATTTCCAGACCAACTTGCCTGAAGGACGTACAAAGGTTAACTAGTTGCATTGCTGCGATCAGTCGATTTGTAAGCCGGCTTGGTGAAAGAGCCACACCATTATACAAACTCCTGAAGAAGACCAAGGATTTTGTCCGGACTGACAAAGCTGAAGCTGCACTACAAGACCTGAAGAAAGTACTCTCATCTACTCCTATCCTTGCAGCACCGGAACCTCAGGAACCGATGTTGCTTTACATTGCTACGACAAATAAGGTTGTCAGTATAGTTATGGTAGTGGAGAGACCAGAGGAAAATCAGGAGCACCTGGTGCAGCGTCCGACATACTTTGTCAGCGAGGTCCTGACAGAATCAAAACAGCGGTATCCGCACTATCAAAAGTTGGCTTACGGTGTTTTTCTAGCATCTCGTAAGTTACGACACTATTTTCAAGAGCATCCAATTACTATGATGAGCAAAGCTCCCATGAGAGATATAATCAACAATAGCGATGCCACAGGACGCATCACCAAATGGGGCATAGAGCTTACAGCTTTCGATATTGAGTACAAACCCCGGACAGCAATCAAATCCCAGATCCTTGCCGACTTTGTCACTGATTGGACAGAGACCAAGGAGAACATGGTCCTCCCTGAGTCAGAATATTGGACCCTCTTTTTCGATGGGTCTAAGGCTCTAGGGGGCTCGGGGGCTGGCGTGGTGCTCAAATCACCCCAAGGAGATAAACTTTTATACGTGTTGTAGATCCACTTCACAGCGACAAACAACATTGCCGAGTATGAAGCACTGCTGCATCGAATCCGGATTGCTAAGGATATCGGCATCCGACGTTTAATGTGTTATGGAGATTCGGATCTTGTTGCTCAGCAAGTCTCGGATATTTGTAATGCAAATAAGCACATGGCAGCATATAAAGCCGTCGTGGATGATCTATCTAAATCGTTCGAAGGGTTTGAAGTTCAACACATCCCTCGAGCAGGAAACGAGGAAGCAGATGCACTATGTCGAATAGGCTCTGCGCGGAAAGAGGTCCCGGATGGCGCATTTTTAGAGCACCTCAAAGTTCCCTCGATAAAGGGAGTAGATGAGGAATATCCGACCAAATCTGACTCACCTTTGATAGCAGTTCTGGCTGTAATTCCCAGCTGGACTCAACCCTACCTCGATTACTTGGTAGATGGAAAATTGCCTGAAGACGAGGTGTTCAGCCGACAGATTATCCGACGAGCAAAATCCTATACTATTGTTAAAGGTGAGCTCCATAAACGGAATGTTTCTAGGGTTTTTCAGCGCTGTGTATCTCCGGAAGAAGGAGTGGAAATCTTAAGGGAAATCCACGAAGGCGAGTGTGGTCACCACGCTGCAGCCAAATCTTTAGTGGCAAAAGCTTTTCGACATGGATTTTTCTGGCTTACAGCTCAGGAAGATGCCGAGCGATTAGTCAAGACATGCAAAGGCTGCCAAAAGTACGCCAAGCAAGCTCATGTTCCGGCTGATCAACTGTGAACAATACCTATAACATGGCCCTTTGCGGTCTAGGGGACTTGATATGGTAGGACCTTTTAAACGAGCTCCAAGTGGATTTACTCACCTCTTAGTGATGGTGGATAAATTCACCAAATGGATCGAGGCTAAACCTGTCACTAGTTGTGATGGAGCAACAGCCAAAAGATTTGTCGAGGATGTTATAATCCGGTATGGTTATCCGCATAGTATTATCACGGACAACGGGAGCAACTTTTCCATGGGAGAATTGGCTAAATTCTGTGACGAGCAAAGTATCCGGCTTGACATTGCGTCAGTCGCACATCCACATGCTAACGGACAAGTCGAAACAGCAAATGGTTTAATTCTACAAGGCTTGAAACCAAGACTCGAAGCACCATTGAGACGTGCTGCGGGGGCCTGGGCAGAGGAACTACGCTCTGTAATTTGGAGTTTACGAACAACTCCGAACAGGTCAACAAGATATACACCTTTCTTCTTGGTCTATGGTGCCGAAGCAGTTCTTCCTAGTGATTTAATTCATACTTCTCCTAGAGTGGCCGCGTATATCGAAGAGGATGCCGAGATTTCTCGACAAAATGATCTCGACTTAGTCGAAGAAGTTCGCGTCATTGCTGAAATGAGATCTACAGCCTATCAGCAGAAGTTACGCAAGTATCATAGCCAGAGAGTCCGAACTAGATCTTTCAATAAAGGTGATTTGGTTCTCCGGCTTGTGCAACAAAGAAAGCACAAACTTTCCCCAGTATGGGAAG
Source organism: Avena eriantha (assembly GCA_910589775.1). Lineage (NCBI taxonomy): Eukaryota > Viridiplantae > Streptophyta > Magnoliopsida > Poales > Poaceae > Avena > Avena eriantha. Next base: position 299,097,195 of record OU342744.1, read on the forward strand.
GGCCCTTTTTAGTTAGTCGAGTATTGCACAATGGATCGTACTACTTAACTGACATGAGGCCAGTCAAAGAAAGACCTGCTACTAAGAAGAGAAAGAGAGCTAGAGGCAGTACAAATCCGGATGAGTTAGACAGACCGTGGAATATTGCTCAGCTACGTCCCTTTTATTCTTAGTTTATCCTTCTTTGTAATCATAAATATGTACATGTTCTGTGAGAAATAAAAGTATTGGTTACCTCAAAGTTTTTCTGAGAAGTTTGTACCATCTTATTTCCTAATGATCATGTCATAGTCGAAAATCCCAGAATGCTTGAAAGTACTTTATGCTCATGTTCGTTCTGGTTTAGATTTCCGATTCTAAAACTGCTACCTTCGGGTATAACTCTAAAAATTCTAGTCTTTACTTTGGTTATTTGTCTGATTCCTGGATGCGGGTATTTTCCGAGTAGTGAATTGTTGGTACTGGAAGCCGGCTTTGTTTCCGAGTTTAAACTGGTTTAGCAATTGAGCTCCGTTGCTCGGCAAAGTTTCCGGCTGAAGGTTTAGCCGGCTCACGAAAGGGACGAGGGGGGAAGCCAGATAAACGATAAGTAGAGATGGAAAGTTCCAAGTTCTTATGAAAACATTTCAGGCACGCAAAAAATCTAAGACAAAAGTGCTGAATAGATAAAAAACTTAGCACTAGCAAAAGGCATAGTACTTAATATTTACAAGCGCATCATGTTCTTTCACAGAATAATACATAAGTTTGTGGTCTATGATGCAGGAGGAGATGAAGGATCTGCCGGCTCGTTGGTAACTGCGCCTTGATATTGTTCCGAGATGTCCGGATCTGAGGTGGTCTATTCATCGTCGGAAACTTCTTCGGCTTCTTCTGCAGGAGGAGGCGGGGTATCCAAGCGGGTGAAGAAGGGGACCTCGTAGCTGGTCAGGTCAGCTACGTGGCACCCGTATCCGGCGCAGGAGTGCATGATGGCTTGAAGGTCCTGCTCCTAGCCGTCTTCGTCTACCTTGCAGTACCCTCTGGTCACTTGCCATATCTCCATGTTTCCATGGTGGCTCATGACCATGGTAAGAGCGTTCTACGCAGCAGTCCGCGCGTAGGACATGTTCCAGTCCCGAACGAGCTGCAACATCTCCTTGGCCTTCTCCCGCACCTGGAAGTCCGACATGCTTGGCATGTCCGGAATCCTGAGAGACTCGCCAATGTCCTCAAGGGACTGGCGGTAGTCATGAAGAAGATCACCGACTTGGGTAAGCCGGTGAGTGCGGGGCTCGGACGAGGAGGAATCCGTCAAGTTCAAAGGATCTATACACAAAACAAGTCAAGGAAAATCCGACATTGATGAAAGTCGAAGAAATGATAAGTCAGACAGATGGAACGTACCAAGAATGACATCGTCAATCTTGGTCTTCTCCTCCCGGAGACTCTGGAGTTCAGCCCGGAGCGCTTCAGAGAGATCCTTCTCTCTGCCAAGCTCATTCTTGAGGTCCAAGATAACTTTATCTTGAGCGGCAATCTTGCGATCACGCTCTTCAGTGGCCATGGAGGAGGATTCCAGGACTTGAGCTATGCTCGTTTCATGATCCGCCTTGAGCTTATCCAGCTCTTGGCGAAGTCCCTTGTTCTCCACCACTAGGGCTTTGAGGTTCTCGGCCTCTTCAATCATAGCGATGGATTGTTTCACCAATGCTCTAAGTCAAAAAGAACAACAATTCAGAAAAAATTGACATTGAAAAAGCAAAAGACAAGGTTTGAATCTTGGAATGTTTACCTTCGGCTTCATCCTTGGCTACCTTGAGCTCAGCATTTTTAAGCCGGAGAGCTTTGATCTCTCTCCGCTTATCACAGACATTGGATAATAATTCCTGGTTATAGGAACATACTTTCTGTAAGTCAGAATACCCAAGGTCAGAAAGCTACTTAAGCCTCGGGCTAATATTTTTTGCTAAATATCAGCACGAGCCTTGGGGGCTACACTAGTTCGTTCTTTGGCATCCTAATGAAAGCATAAACCCGGATTCTATATCCTACTTCATGCTTGGGGGCTAGAGGATATGATATAACATAATGTAAAAACAAGAGTTGGAATTCTGACTTACATATTGCTCGCGGGTGAGTTTGTCTAACCCCGCGTTCACTTCAGCTGCCACCTTCTCGGTGAGGGTAAGAGGGATTACTGGGGCTGTTGGAAGCTCGCCAGTCCCGATCCTCTCATCGCGAAGGCGGACTTGAGCGAGAAGGTCAGAGAACTTGACGTCCTCTCCTTCTTGTGCTTCCTCTTCGGGGGATAGATGGCTTTTGTCCAGGACTTGCCTGGCCAGCCGCTAGATCTCCTCTGCAGATTTTCGGGATAAGCCAAACTTGGCAAGTCCGAGATTGCTGAGGAGGTTGTCGGTGAAGACTTCAGCCGAGGGATCATTACCCGAAGAGGGTTCACCCTTATCTTGAGCTGACGCACCCACGGTGACATCAGTGTGTGACCCAAGGATCACAGGCGCCATTGGAGGAGCCGGATCTTCTACAACAACCGGAGAAGGAGTAATCGCCGGTGTTGTAGAAGGTTGAGGGGCAGGAGTCGGAGGAGCCATGGCAGGGGAAGCTATGGTAAGCTTCGTTTGTCGCAAGGGCTTTGAAGGAATCCCTTTCCCCTTGCCCTTGATGATTGATTTTGCTCTGAGAAAGTAGTAAAGTCGGAAACATTACATCTCGGAAAGAAACTTGAGTAAAGTACAAAGGCGAAAATGTTGTGACAAAAGGTTACCTTTTCACGACTGGCACCTCCTTTGTGCCAACTGCCACTATCGGAGCTTTACGCTTCTTGAGCGCAAGATCCGGCAACGGGACTACTTTGGTCTCCTGAGAAAACTCAGGAGGATATCCTTCGAGTGGAGCAAGCTCCGACTCGAGGAGGTTAGCAAGCTGAAAACAGGAAAGCATATCAGCATTGCAGTATATAACTTAAAGATTGAATCACATGAAAGGTGTATTGATGGAAGCTTACTAGCACCATGGGGTTTTTCGCCGTGTGCATATCTAGAGAAACCTCCGGAATTTTCCTCTCGATCCGCTCCTTAATCAGCCACTTAATATGGTTTATGTAACCCTGGGCGGTGTAGGCTTTTGGGCTGATGCGGAGGGAATCCTTTTTGGAAGACGTGATGGAGTGCATCAGTCTATCTCCGTGGTACTGAAGTGGCTGGATCCGACGTGAGACCCAGCAATGGACTAAGTCGGATCCCTTCAGACCCTTGTGCTTGATCAAATACTCGATCCGCCTCTTAGCGAGGATCAGATCGTCGGTGAGAGCCGGAGCAGCCTCGTCCCAGGAAGGCTGGGCTGTGGTGGCTCCATCGACAAAAGCCGGCAAAGCAGTAGCTTTGCTGGGAGCCGGAATATCCCTATGGTAGAAGAAAGTTGCTGGCCATTGTTTGACCGAGTCACTGGCAGAAATTTTGGGATAGGCCCGGTCTCGTCTAACAGAAAAATAATGGTACCGGTGATATAAGGAACACCGGCAGTGATGGAATTTCTCCGAACATGGAAATAGTACCGGAAGAGAAGCAAACTCGGCCTAATGCCGAGAAAGCCCTCGCAAAGCGCAGCATATGCGCTTATTTCTAGAAGAGAATTGGGAGGAAGATTGTGGAGTTGAACTCCATAGTGATCTATCACCTCGGAGAAGAACTCCGAGGGAGGAAAGGACAAACCTCGGCCTAGATGGGTGCCGAAGTGGACACGCTCGCCCTCGCGCGGGTTGGGGACGGTTTCGCTGAGGCCGGTCCGCCAGTCACCGGCGACGAGAAGCCCCTCCTTCTCCATGTTCTTGAGGCCTGCCTCGTCGAGGGCGCAGGGGATCCAGATTCCCCGAAAACTCTCCTTCTCCGCAGCTGCTTCCGCCGATGCCGACGCCGCTGCCGCCGCCAAACCAGAGGAAGAAGAAGATGAAGCCATTTTCCTCCGGTGGAAAAGGTGACCTTAAAGTGGCGGCGCTAGGAGCTCTGTGGGGGGAGGACGAGGAGGCTCTAGGCGCGCAAGAGGATTGGGAAGGAAGGAACGACAAAGGACTGGTGGAGAGGAGAAGAAGAAATCTAAACCCCTTATATCCACCTACCTGCGCCTAGATTCGTGCAAATGCTACAGTGTAACCACCACGCGTCGTGGAAAGATCTGGGAAGGGCCCGCGCGATGATTGCGTCGCCTCGATCTCCATGCACGCATTGAAATGGCGCCTCGATTCCACGAACCGCGGACCCACCAACGGTCGTGCTGACAGAACGTCTGTCAGATGACGTGACTTGACCATGCTTGTGTCAGGTGACGTTAGAGACCAAGTTCCGGCTTAGTTTAAAAGCGAGCTGGAAAATCCGAGTAACCAATTGAAAGGTCCGACTTACTTTTAAGACCCGGATCGTCTTTTTTGTTGTGAAGTTTTAGGAACCCTTCAAGATTCTGCAAGCCGGAGATCAAGCTAGACGATGATAAAATCCGACTCTGGATCTTGGAGGCCTGCGGGGGCTGCTGTTGGGGATATACTTTCCGGATATCCTCACAGTTCCTCACTGACCAGGGTGGCCCACTTCGGGTTAGAGCTTTGCTTCATGGGCGGCCTAGTTAGAGAGAGAAGACGGAGTCCAATCCGGCTGCGGAAAGGCCCAGAAGACTTACCTACTTAGGCCCATAATGTTACTTGTAGTTCAAGATGTACTCTGTAACCAACTCCTAGTCGTAGCCGGATTGATCTGTCCTGTAAACCCTAGGACGGATATCTATATAATCCGTCCTAGGGAGAGCCTTAAGGGCACACCTAATACTTTAGACCCTCAACTCGCACATGCGATACCTTGTAAACCCATATTCCGGCTCTGCCGTATTACTCGATTGCTAGCAGGAGTAGGATCCGTCCAAAACCGGCGGATTCGAACCTGGATAAACTTGTGTGCTCACCGTCCCAGAACATAGTACGTCTCACACCCCTCTCTTCCGCACGCCTCGAGGACCCCCTCATGGCGTACTTGTCCTCAATCCGACGACAAGTTATATTTGGAGTTGGATGTTTCTATGAAATTGTGGATTTTGTTGGAACCATCTAGAGCTCAAGGTGACAGTGTGGGGTTATCTAGATGGGGAAAGCGAACTTTGAGGTGTGCTGTTATAGCCCTGCCATGGATTAGAGTGTCCAACCGGAGAGTAGTTCAGAGTAGTATCATGAAGAGAAGATATTTATATGAGAGTGTTCACTAGCGAAAGTATGATCCCTAGGCCTTATTTCTAAACATTGAAACACCGTTTGTAACTAGATCTATTACATGTTTGCTTGCTGCTACATTGCAAATGTATCTATAATTTTTGATGTTCCATGCTTGGTTTTATCCACTTTCTTGTGTTTTGGCCATACTTTGGAGTACTTTTCATATGATTTCTTGGACTAACCTATTAACAAGAGCCACAGTGCCAGCTGCCTGTTTTCTGCTGTTTTTGGTTCCAGGAAAGTCAGAAAATGAATATTCTCGGAATTGGACGGGACGAAAGCCAAAGTGCCTATTTTTCCGGAAGTCATCAGATGCCAGAATACGAGACGAAGAGGAGCCAGGGGGCCACCACACCACCTGGCCGGGCGGGCCAGGCCTAGCCGCGCCAGGGGGTGGTGTGGCCAGCCAAGGCACCCCCTCGGCCTCTCCTTCCGCCTATGAGATGCCCTCGGGACGAAAACCCTAAGGACCCGATCAAAAAAATCCACGAAATAGTCTGTAGCCACCGTCATCTCCATCCCTAGATCGGGAGGGATCTGAAGCTCTTCCCGTCACCCTGCCGGAGAGGGGAATTCACCCTGGAGGCCTTCTTCATCACCATGTAAGCCTCCGGTGTGGTGCGTGAGTAGTTCATCCTTGGACTACGGATCCATGTAGTAGCTAGATGGCTGATTCTCCTCCTTTGTGCTTTTATGTCTAGATCTTGTGAGCTCTGTTCATGATCAAGATCATCTATTTGTAATCATACATGTTGTGTTTGCGGGGATCTAAGGGATATTGAGATGCTATTTCAGATTGATTATTGATTATATCATGTCTTTGTTATTTGTGATCTTGCATGATTTCCGTTGTTAGTAGCTATCTTGGCCAAGTAGATGCTAGCAACTCCAAGAGTTAGTATTTATGCTCGATAGTGGGTTCATGCCTCTGGTAATCTGGGGAAGTGACAGAAATCTCTAAGGTACTAGATGTGCTGTTGCTACTAGGGAGAAAACAACAATCCTTTGTTCCTAGAACAATCGTATTGTTTACATTACACACAATTCGTAAAGCAATAATCTGTTGCTTGTAACTTAATACTGGAGGGGGTTCGGATGATAACCTGAAGGTGGATTATTAGTCATAGATGCAGTTGGATGGCGGTCTATGTATAATGTTGTAATGCCCAATCAAGTTCCAAAGGAGTCAAGATGATTAGTATATGCATGTATTGCTTTCTCGATGTTTGTCAATTGCCCCGCTGTAATTTGTTCACCCAGCATGTTATCTATCTTAAGGAGAGCCACCTCTAGTGAACTATGGATCCCGGTCCTTTTCTTTACATACAATCTACAAACTATTTACTGCTTTGATTTTACTTTCTGCAAACTATTACTTCCTTCCATTTGATACGTTTAATCCTTTGTTTTCAGCAAAACACTGTGAGATTGACAACCTCATCGCAAGTTGGGGACAAAGTTCTGTGGTTGTGTTGTGCAGGTCTCCATGTTGTTACTAGCACCGGTAGTACGCCCTGCCAAGGCTCAGCTAGCAACACCTTTGGGGTGTTTCCTTGCTCCTACTGGTTCGATTAAACCTTGGTTTCATAACTGAGGGAAACTTGCTGCTGTGCTCATCATACCTTCCTCTTGGGGTTCCCAACGAGCTCTACATCAACACTGAGCTATCAAGCATTTGTGTAGCGCCGTTGCCCGGGACTGAAGAACAAGAAGAATCTCCAACGTCAACAACACGCCATCAAAGATTTTTCTGGCGCCGTTGCCGGGGAGTCAAGGACATCTTCATAAGGGGAGTCACTCATAACCAATCTCTTTACTTTGTTATTTTTGTTTTGCTTAGTTTATTTTAGTTTTTTTTGCTTGTTTCTTTATCAAAAACACAAAAAATTTAGTTTTACTAGTTTGCTTTCTTATTTGAAAACACAAAAAATGAGTACTCTTGAAAACACTAAGTTGTGTGACTTCACTAGCACCAACAAGAATGATTTTATGAGCACACCTATTGCTCCACCTGTGCCTGAAGATACTTTCTTTGAGATAAAACCTGCTTTGCTCAATCTTGTTATGAGAGAACAATTTTCTGGTATTAGTAATGAAGATGTTGCTACCCATCTAAATAACTTTGTTGAACTTTATGAGATGCAAAAGCATAGGGATGTAGATGGTGATATTATTAAGCTGAAATTGTTTTCTTTCTCTTTGAGAGGAAAAGCTAAAGAATAGTTGAATTCCTTAAGTAGGAATAGTATTGATTCTTGGTCTAAATGCAAATATGCTTTTATTGGAAAATACTATCCTCCTGCTAAGATTATATCTATGAGAAGTGAAATAATGAAGTTTAAACAATCTGATAATGAACATGTTTCTCAAGCTTGGGATTGAATGAAATCTTTGGTTAAGAATTGTCCCACTCATGGACTGACTGCTTGGATGATCATCCAAAAAAATTATGCAGGATTGAACTATTCTTCAAGGAACCTATTGGATTCTGCTGCTGGAGGTACCTTTATGACCATCACTTTGGGTGCTGCAACAAAACTTTTGGACAATATGATGGTTAACTATTCTGAATGGCATACTGAGAGAGCTCCACAAGGTAAGAAGGTAAATTCTGTTGAGAAAACCTCCTCCTTGAGTGATAAGATTGATATTATTATGTCTATACTTGTTAATGGGAAAGCCCATATTGATCCAAATAATGTTCCTTTAGCCTCTTTGGTTGCTCAAGAAGAGCAAGTTGATGTGAACTTCATAAGAAATAATAATGCTTCTCCTATGAAAACAAAATTTGGTCTTAATGCTTCTTCATTTGAGAACACTTGATTCTTTCTTTGCTTCTTATGCCTAACTTAAAGGCGTTAAAGAAAAGTACTTAATGGGAGATAATCCAAAAGTTTTAGATGAGTCTTGGAAGTTATTACTTCAGTAATAAACCGCTCTTTATCCTTTTTATTTGCTTTTTGTGCCAAGAGTAACCTCTAATGAGACAGAAGTAATGATTAGGAAAGTTGCTGTCCCAAAACAGATTTATGTGCTTCACCGTATAAATTCGTGTAAAATCTCTGAAGGCCTTTTTGAGGCGTGAATTTTTGTGATTCTGACCCAGGTTGTTAGCTAACTTTCGTTAGTTCAACACTTTTTGATTTGAGCAACAGAAGGTCTTCGAAAAAATTCGTCTTTACCTGCTGGTCTGTTTTAACAGATTTCTGCCATTTTCTGCATTTGCTTCTTCTTGGTTCCTTTTTGAGTTCTTTTAGGGAATTGAGCTTTTTAAGGGAAGTGCTTCAGTAGCTAGTATCCTAATGGAATTTTATTGGTGTTAGAACTCAACCTTAATACTTATATATCTTGAGTGCACTAATGTTGCTAATAAAGATTGTGTGAAGTTTTGTATGAAGGAAAATTTTCAGGTGTATGGAAGGAATGAGTAATAAGATGAAGGATGGACCAAAGCTCAAGCTTGGGGATGCCACGCGTGTCACCCCAAGAAATATCCAAGAATTACAAGCGTCAAAGCTTGGGGATGCCCAAGGCATCCCCTTCTTCATCAATAAAAATCCCAGGTTTCTTCCAAACACTTCATTTTTATTGTTTCATGCACAGTTGTGTTGTTCTTGGAGCGTCTTCTTTTTCATTTTCATTTTGGTTTTTTGTTTGCTTAGTTTTCTGAATAAATTGGTTGTACCCCCTCTTTCTTACATTAGTTTGCGAATAGTTTGGTTTGGTTTGGAAAAGAGTAGGAAAGTTCATACTTATGTGGTAAAAAGAGCTCGTTTTTTACTGTGGCCTATGCTCTGTCATGCCATGATTGATATTGTTTTGGCTTTATGCTTAGTATTCTTTGCTGTAGCATGACTTGCTATAAACAATTGAGATTGCTTAATGTGCCTTGGATGAATCATGCATTGTTTTAGCATATTAAAGCATAGTATAGTGGTATTCTCCTTTGATGCTTTATTTGGGTTGACTTGGCACATGATCACACCATGTTATGACTATCTCAAGTCACCATAGCCTTTATGATACTTTAGTTTCAACTTGTAGTATCACTTTATGCTTTGATCAATGATGTTTTGTCGCTCTGCATGATTATGGCCATTATTGCTCTCTTAGTTTGTCGCTCCCAGTCTTTTGCTAGCCTCCGCAACCAAGTATAAGTTCCACTCATGCATCCAACTCCTTAAACCAAGTTATTCCAAAGAGTCCACCATACCTACCTACTATCTTATGCTATTCCAAGTAAATTTATGCTTTTGTTTACCTTCCAAATTAAATTTGTTATGAGAAAACTAGTGATTTAAGCTCTCACGACCTTGATGGCACACCTTACTTTTCTTGCCCTTAATAAACTTGAACCATTGTGTCGTCTATGTTGTATATGCTTGCACTTATTTGTTGGGAATTAGCAGAACCATGCTATCATGGGGAACGCTTTCAACATTGCACTGGTACTTTGTACCTAGTTGATATCATGCTCTTTTGTATATGGATGTCGTTGGTGTGAAATGAAAGGGGAGCTTGTAAGTCCATGGAGTTATGTATATGTGTTAGAGAAATGCCTGGGCCACTAGTCTAATCCATGCTGACATGGTGGAAACCTGCAGCGTAACCATAATGAGCTATCTATGAAGCATTCTTCTTATAAAAAAAAGAGTCCTATATTGAGAAAAAAGAGAAAAAAAAAGAGATATTATGAAAAGAGGAAAGAGAGAAAAAAGCACCATATTCCCATGGTAAATAAGAAGATTGCTGAGATGCTTGTTGTCTGCTTGCCTTGTCATTTTGATATGGGGATTCTTCCGTATCATCGGGAAAGGGGTACCCCGTTGGCGGTTCTCTATGATACACATGTACTTACGATGACAAGAACTTACCGATGACTAAACTTGAGTAGCATGAGGAGCGGCCCTCGTAACATGAGATTTTTAACTTATACTTCGTCAAGCATGTACACCATAGTTTGTTCACTTTAACCTTAATCACTTCAAGATGCTTATGATGGGGGCAATGAGAGCTAAAACCTATAAGTACCATAATTTTTGGAAGCTCTTTATGAGACTTGAATACCTACTTCCTTCTATGAAGGCCTTTCTTCCACCATTATATTGAGTCTCCACCTTCTACCTTTATGCACCTACTTTAAGAGCATAGTGGCCATTCTTAGTTCTATGTGCATTGTCCCAAGACTAGTTGATTAATGCATAACTTGATATTGCTTGTTTAAAACTATTTGTATCTAGTCACTCTTATGAAATTTGAAGGTGTCCTATGCATTTATATTTTCTACTCTATGAGGGACAAGATGAATACTATTATGCTATGTTTTCTTTATGTAAAACAAACAAACGTCTTGCAAAGCATTGTTATTCATGAATCTTTTGTTTGTGCCTTTTCATTTTGCATCATAGTTTCTTTTTCTTATTGCTAGAACTTTGTCTTTCATGTTATGATTGAAGTACTATGATCCCAGCTTTGAATGTTTTACAAATACTTTGATCAAGTCTTTGATGGTGCATGTCACCTCAAAAATTATTCTTTCTTTTTACCACTTACCTACTCGAGGACGAGCTGGAGTTAAGCTTGGGGATGTTGATACATTGCAAATGTATCTATAATTTTTGATGTTCCATGCTTGGTTTTATCCACTTTCTTGTGTTTTGTCCATACTTTGGAGTACTTTTCATATGATTTCTTGGACTAACCTATTAACAACAGCCACAGTGCAAGATGCCTGTTTTCTGCTATTTTTGGTTCCAGGAAAGTCAGAAAATGAATATTCTCGGAATTGGACGGGACGAAAGCCAAAGTGCCTATTTTTTCGGAAGTCATCACATGCCAGAATACGAGACGGAGAGGATCTAGGGGGCCTCCACACCACCTGGCCACGCGGGCCAGGCCTAGCCGCACCAGGGGGTGGTGTGGCTAGCCCAGGCACCCCCTCGGCCTCTCCTTCCACCTATAAGATGCCCTCGGGACGAAAACCCTAAGGACCCGATCAAAAAATCCACAAAAGAGTTTGTAGCTGCCGTCATCTCCATCCCTAGATTGGGAGGATCTGAAGCTCTTCCCGGCACCCTGCCAGAGAGGGGAATTCACCCTAGAGGCCTTCTTCATCACCATGCAAGCCTTCGGTGTGATGCGTGAGTAGTTCATCCTTGGACTACGGATCCATGTAGTAGCTAGATGGCTGGTTCTCCTCCTTTGTGCTTTCATGTCTAGATCTTGTGAGCTCCTTTCATGATCAAGATCATCTATTTGTAATCATACATGTTGTGTTTGCGGGGATCCGATGGATATTGAGATGCTATTTCAGATTGATTATTGATTATATCATGTCTTTGTTATTTGTGATCTTGCATGCTTTCCGTTGTTAGTAGCTATCTTGGCCAAGTAGATGCTAGCAACTCCAAGAGTTAGTATTTATGCTCGATAGTGGGTTCATGCCTCTGGTAATCTGGGGAAGTGACAGAAATCTCTAAGGTACTAGATGTGTTGTTGCTACTAGGGAGAAAACAACAATCCTTTATTCATAGAACAATCGTATTGTTTACATTACACGCAATTTGTAAAGCAATAATCTGTTGCTTGCAACTTAATACTGGAGGGGGTTCGGATGATAACCTGAAGGTGGATTATTAGTCATAGATGCAGTTGGATGGCGGTCTATGTATAATGTTGTAATGCCCAATCAAGTTCCAAAGGAGTCAAGATGATTAGTATATGCATGTATTGCTTTCTCGATGTTTGTCAATTGCCCCGCTGTAATTTGTTCACCCAGCATGTTATCTATCTTAAGGAGAGCCACCTCTAGTGAACTATGGATCCCGGTCCTTTTCTTTACATACAATCTACAAACTGTTTACTGCTTTGTTTTTACTTTCTGCAAACTATTACCTCCTTCCATTTGATACGTTTAATCCTTTGTTTTCAGCAAATCACGGTGAGATTGACAACCTCATCACAAGTTGGGGACAAAGTTCTGTGGTTGTGTTGTGCAGGTCTCCATGTTGTTACTAGCACCGGTAGTACGCCCTGCCAAGGCTCAGCTAGCAACACCTTTGGGGTGTTTCCTTGCTCCTACTGGTTCGATTAAACCTTGGTTTCATAACTGAGGGAAACTTGCTGCTGTGCTCATCATACCTTCCTCTTGGGGTTCCCAACGAGCTCTACATCAACACTGAGCTATCAAGCATTTGTGTAGCGCCGTTGCCCGGGACTGAAGAACAAGAAGAAGCTCCCACGTCAACAACACGCCATCAAAGATTTTTCTGGCGCCGTTGCCGGGGAGTCAAGGACATCTTCACAAGGGGAGTCCCTCATAACCAATCTCTTTACTTTGTTATTTTTGTTTTGCTTAGTTTCTTTTTGTTTTGTTTGCTTGTTTCTTTATCAAAAACACACAAAAAATAGTTTTACTAGTTTTCTTTCTTATTTGAAAACACAAAAAATGACTACTCTTGAAAACACTAAGTTGTGTGACTTCACTAGCACCAACAACAATGATTTTATGAGCACACCTATTGCTCCACCTATGCCTGAAGATACTTTCTTTGAGATAAAACCTGCTTTGCTCAATCTTGTTATGAGAGAACAATTTTCTGGTATTAGTAATGAAGATGTTGCTGCCCATCTTGATTGGGTGTGTTGGGGATACAAGAGACTTCTTGTATCTCGATTGCAGGGTTGCTTGAGAGGGATACCTTTGACCACTTCATGCCTGAGTTCGATAAACCTTGGGTGATCCACTTAAGGGAAAACTTGCTGCTGTTCTACAAACCTCTATACTTGGAGGCCTAACAACTGTCTACAAGAATAGAAGTGCGTAGACATCATACGACCAGAAGAATATTCCTACCATATAGATGCTCGTTAAAGCTTCTGTTGAGTCCTATTGCGTGCTTCCAAAGTGAGACTTGCTTGTTTTCCCCAGAATATTGTGTTTCTCTAGTTAAATCCTCATGTTGACATTCAGAACCTGAAACACACATTAAAAACCAAGTTTTATTTGCTACCGAAATATTAGCATTAGGTAAAGCCAGAAAACAATCAAATCCAGGAGAAAACCATTAAATAAAGCCATCATAAATGTTTCGAATCTCACAGGTATCATGTTGCTCTTGCATTTTTAAGTCCGAAGGGCATTGTTGTGTAGTAGAATGCACCATAAGGCGTGATAAATGTTTTTTATCCTGGTCTTCCTCCTTCATCTGAATCTGATGGTACCCTAAATATGCATCTAGGAAGGAAAGACGTTCACACACCATGGTTGCATCGATTATTTGATCGATTCGCGGTAGTGGGAAATGATCCTTTGGACAGTGTTTGTTTAGTGTGGTGAAGTCGGTGCACATGCGTAACTCTTTTGTATTTTTCTTCGCGACGCATACTGGATTGGCGACCCACTCTGCTTTCTTTATTTCTTTGATAAATTTAGCATCCATTAGGCGATGGAGTTCTTTTCCAATGGCCATGCGTAGAGACTGCTTCATCGGTTTGGCTTCGGTGTTTAGGTTGAGTGCATGCTCAGTGAGTTCCCTAGGGATTCCTGGCAGGTCAGCTGGCAACCCTGCAAAAATCTCCTAGACCTCACGGAGGAACTCGATGAGCGCACTTTCCTACGTGGGACCAAGGTTGGAAGCCACAAAGGTCGTTTTCCTCGGGTCCGTAGGGTGGACTTGGACTTCCTTTGTATCTTTATAGTGTAGAAAGCTTGATCGGGATTGACCCGTGCCATTCTTAAAGGCTCCTTATCCGTTGAGATTCGTAGTTGCTCAAATTCTGCTTCCATCCCAAAATATTCTGATATTTTGTTGAACTCCCAATCATAGTTGTAGAATCGGGTGAAGCTTCGTTTCACGGTTATAATTCTGTTGGGTGCTGGCATTGTCATCACTAGATATGCATAATGCGGTACTTCCATGAGCCATGTGAAAGCTAGATACCCCAGGATCGCGTGGTATTGCGATGGCCAATCCATGACTTCAAACGCGAGTTTCTCTCGCCTGAAATTTTCTCTTGATCTGAAGACAACGTCCAAGTAAATTTTGCCTAAAGGAATTTCAGCTTTACCTAGAACTATGCCATGGGAGGATGTGTCCGTTGGGGCCAAATGTTTCAAAGAGTAGTTCATTGCTCGTAGGGTCTTGGCGTAGATTAGATTGATACTGCTTCCCGCGTCCATGAAGACCTTACTCATGTCGAACCCACCAATATGGGCTTCCACTATTAGGGCCGAATGACCTGGTCACGGAACTCGTAGTGGGTGATCTGCCCTACTGAATGTAATTTCTTGCTCTAACCAGTGGAGATATTCGGGTGTAGTTGGCGGCGTTGTTACTGCCATGTTAACTTGTAGGGTGATCATTTTTTGAATTCTATTAGATGGACGCCCTTTTTGGATCATTGACATTGCGCCTTTCAACCTTAGGTACTCATTCTCCTGACTTCTGTTTATTGCGGGTTGTGGCTGCCCTGCTGGAGATTGTACTAGTGGTGGTGGTTGTGCACCAATAGCTAGGGTTCCAGGTGTGGTGGCGTATCCTCGGTTTGCTACTTCCGTTGCTTTTGAAGTACATACCTCCTGCATTTTTAACAAAGTGCGATAGTCCTTCATGAGGTGGTTTGGTCGCCTTCTTCTAGTGGAGTCGACGTAGAAGTGCATATTACAGGGTCCTTCCAGCATCTGTAGTGGGGACATTGTGGTCTCCCGGCCCCTTGGCTGGTATCACTGTGTAGATTGGCTTCTGCTAACATCTTCTTTGTTGCTGCGGTATCCGCCGCTACGATCGTTGTTTCTTCAGTTGTCTCCTCTTGAAAAGCTAGACGCAATATAGCTCGGCCCCGTTGTATCCGTCATTGCCGCATCTTCTCCTATCATTGTTGCGCACGTCCCGATCTTCTTCGGGTGAGCACCCTCGTGTTGTTCACGACGTCATCTCCACCTGCCCAGCGATTTTCCATGTCCATTAATTGCGATATTTTTTTGGGCTAGATCTGCCCCAGTTCCTTGATGAATTCTCTTCGGAGGAGGCCGCCGTTGAATGTGTCGATTGCTCTCTCATCAGACATAACTTCGGCTGAATCCTTGATGATGTTCCACCGCTGGATAAATGCTCGTATCGGCTCTCCACGTTTTTGTTTGCACGTTGTAGCTACTCCAAAGATGCGGGTCTCTTAAACGTGGATGTGAAGTTTCGGATGAACTTATCTTCGAGGTCCTTCCAGCTGTTGATGGATTCTTCGGGTAGCTGCCTAAGCCATGAGCGGCCAGTGCCATGATGACTGCAAGTGCACGGATTGTTTGTAGCTAGTTTTGAAATAAAGATATCGATCCCATAGGGAGCAGGAGTCTGAAGTCTAATGACTATTGAAATAAATATAATAATAGAAATGATAAATAAAGTTCTAAGTGACAAGATAAATGCGAGTATAGTTTAAAAGGGTGTTTTTGGATTTTTGGCGTAACAGCAACGATAAGTAAGTAAAACAACTAAATACAGAAAGTAAGTGTTGCGTATGTAAGAGTGATTGGAACTGCAATAGGGAAAAAGCGTTCTCAGGGAGTAGCGGATATACCACTAGCATTATAAAGAGCTAAGATAAAGATTATTATCATGAATTTTCTCAACTATGTATGTGTGGGAGGAACTCCGTATTTGGACAAATAGGCAGCAACCGATGCTCACATCATCCTCATAACCACAACAGTCAGCAATCGACATCAATCGAATTACTACGCTATTAAGGGACGTAATCCCGTAGGACGTATCCCATGACATGGATAGTGTTCTGTGAGTTTTATCAGTTTCCCAAGTTGATGCGTAAGGAGTGTCAACAGCTTTATAGTCATTGTAAGTGCTAACACACCTCCGTCTACGAACAAGTAGTTCCCTCTATCAAGTCCCCATGTGAGGCAAATATTGAGAGGTCGACTTCTCTCAACATCAAGATGGGGACAATCTAACACATGGTCATAGCGATGAATATCATAATAAACTTTATCTTATTTCAATATCATACTAGGATTTCTCCATCTCCCCAAGAACTAGAGATCTACTCAGACATGGAGGCAATCAACATCATGGCAATAACAATGGAATCTATCATAGATGAATAGTACTTGTATAAATCCAGAACGAGTACGGAAATTACAACAAGATCTAGACAAGATGTAGATGGGATGGATGGAGATGGTGGTGATGCAGCGGTGGATGATGAAGATCGATGCCTTAGCCTCCTGGATCTGCGCAGGGCAAAGATGGATCCCCGGTGGACGAGTTCCCCCTCCAAATGCCTTTCGGATGTGAGGTTTCAGCGATTTTGGGTGTTCTGTATGTCGTCTCTCTGATCCAGTTGCACGGGGTGAAACTATTTGAGGAGGCGGTGGCGGCGCCAACTATACGGCCAGAAAATTTATTCCCGCTGTATAGTTGGTCATTAAACCGTCTGTCTCCTTTGATCGTTTCGGGTTTTCTTCTAGTATTATTAATATTTCCCAAATAAGCGATTGACGTTGTTTTTGACTCCTTTTCTCCTTAGTACAACTGCTTCAAGAATTGTGTCCATTGTATCCATCATCTGTCCTGATCCTGGTGAAAACACACATAAAATGTGTGCGGGAGCGCCGTAAAATACCATGATCCTACATCTACAATGCAAAATAACAATATAAAACATGATGCAAATATGCACGCATCAACTTCCCCAAGCTTAGACTCTTGCTCGTCTCGAGCAAGTTTAGCTTAATGGATGTGATCCTCATATTCATGAAGCTGAGCTGATAAAATAAATGAGGCAGTTGCAACATGTGTTTATCATATATGATACATAGGAATAAGTTCATGAATAGTATCTTACTCGAACCACCCGAATAGTATTAGTAGGTGTAGCATCCCAATTGTCTAACAATTGTAATGCTACTTGGTCTAGTAAGATATTGGCTACTTCCTATATATAATTGTTGCATCATAATTATATCATGCTCATGTCATCATGCCACCTTGCATTTGAGCATCATATAAAACCCCTTTTCTTTTGGGTCTTCTCTCATATGCATTATTAATTGTATTTGCCTCTTGATATTGTATTTGGTTATTGATATATTGTTTAAATGCCCAAGTTGAGTTGGGGGCATATCTTTTATTCACCTCCATTATATTTTGTTTTCACCACCTTATCATTCCACCATCCTTTACCCATGAGCTTGCAATTCTTTTTCTTTTGATTTTATTCTAGCTCATGTGGTGGGGTGAATCTAAACCAATTCTTTTGCTTGGCCTTATTCCATTTCTTGGGAATGCATAAGAATAATGCCATATTAGTATTATTGTTTTCACAAAAATAAATCATGGCATTTATTGTTTTGCATGGGCCATGCAACCTTCATCACCACCTTTATCCCATTGGTTTTTCCTTTGTTTTATTGGGTCTTTTCTTTGTGGATCATCTCCATCCCTTCCACCATCCCCATATTCTCATCCACTTCATTTTCTTTTATTTTATTTTCTCCATGCATGATTCAAATGAGGCCTTTTCCCATAATTCTTTTCTTTCTCTTTTCTTGGTTTCTATTTCACCTCATTTTAACTTAATCAAGCCTCACTCTACCTCTTGGTTGATCTCATAAACACATTTTAAACCTAAACACATAATAAAAATCTAACCTATCTCCCTCTCTCTAATTTTTTTCTAACCCTAATCCTACACAAAACCCTAACCCTTAACCTCTCCTCTCTCTCTCTATCTCCCTCTCTATCATGCTGGCCCCACCTAGCCCTCTTTCTCGCCCTGGCCCACACCCCATCTAACCAGCTAACCACCCCAAACCCTAGCCCATGCCCTAGCCTAACACGAGCTACCCTCCCCCTTCTCTCTCTTTCTCTACCGGCCGAGCCAGCCCCACCTTCCCTCCTCTCTTCCTCGGCCCCACCTGCAGCCCCTCTCCTCTGCCGCTGCCCTGCCCCAGGTCGAGCCCCAGCTCAACCACGTGCTCGGGGAGAAAGAGGAAAAGAGCCGAGGCCACTTTTCCATCTACCCCGCTCCCACACGGCATCTCCTCCCTCTCCCTCGCTTTACCTCCGCCCCGGAGCTCCCCTGCCTCGTCCAGATCCAACCCCAGGCCCTGCCTCTCCTCCCCTTCATCTTCATCGTCGCCAGGACCTGCCGCCGGTCACCGCCAGTACCGCGTCGCCCCCCTCGTTCTAGCCGGCCAGCACGACATGGAGGTGGTCAAGAAGAACAAGGAGGCTCCCCTACTTCGCCTCGTACGCGCCGACGAGGACGAGAAGCCCCAGCACCGCCGGAACCAGCGCCGCCCGACACAAAGCCTAACCGCCAGGACGCCAGCAACCTCGACGATCCGTCGCGTCTCCGGCCGTGCCACCATCACCGATCACCCCGCGGTGAGTCCCTCTTCCTCCCGGACACCATCCGCCTCGCCGTCGCCGTCTAGCATCGCCGATCTTTTCGCCGAGCGCCCTCAGTGCATCGCCGCTCGCTGTGTCTGCACGTGCCCGCACCGCCCAGAACCTCACTTAGCCGCGCAACTGCTCCCAGACAACAACCCCTCCCTAGCCCAGCGGTAGCCGCCGCCGCCGTGCACGCCAGGTCACGGGATCGAATCCCCGCTACGCCGCGCTGTGCGTGCCGTCAGTCCGTCAGAGAACGAGAAGATAAACAGTACCGCGGCCCCCTTTTTCAGAAAACCTCCTAGCTTTTTTATCTGCTCAACCCGCGCTCCTCGCTAGCCCCACCTGTCAGCCGCCCTAGCGTTTTGCAGAAAAGTCCCTCTGTTTTCTCAGGCCGTAACCCGTGCTCCAGCCCACGCCCCACCTATCAGCCTCTGGGGGTAACCCCATTGTCACGTGGGCCCGTAGCCGTCGGACCCATCTGTCACCCTCAGTGGCTAGGTGGAGCCGCGGTAGCAAAAGTTTTTCGCGCGCGTGTGCCCTGCCAGCAGCTAGCCCACCCGTCAGTGGCTATGGCTGGGTCGAGTTGGGTGATAAAAGTTTGCCCTGTTGTCTGTTTTATTTAAACCTTTTTCAAAATTGATTTAAATTCAAATTCAAATCATATTTAAATAACTTTTCAAATATAAATCCAAATAATGCAAATAATATATGTTTTGGAATCAGAAAAATGTGAGGAATTCAAATATGCTCTTCAAAATATTATTTGAACACTTTAAAATTTCAAGATGATTAAAATAACAATAAAATGCCCTTTTCCTTAATTAATTAATAACTTTAATTCTACAACTCCAAATTTGACAAATAATATGTCTAAATCGATCAGCGCGACGAGCCCGTTCTATTTATGCAGTCCTTGTTTTGAATTGAAGCATGCATCATGTCATTCTTACAAATCTGAACTGTTTATAGCAATAAATATTGGAATAAATAAATAATAAAATGCTTTAATTCTTGCACCACACCTCACCCTTGCCATGCTACTTTAATGCCATGTAAATTGTGCATCATTCATCATGGCATGCTTGTTTGCTTGATGCATTTTAATTCATATGCTTATGCACTTTATTTATGTTGGCCCTTGTTTGTTTGGTTCTTCGTCGAATAGACGCCCAGCAGGAGAATTACCAGGAATCACGGGAGTACTACCCAGATCCATCTCTCGCTTCAACTGAGCTGCCAGGCAAGCACTACCACATGCTTGCATACATACAGTACCTATTGCCTCTATCTTATTCTTGCATTATTGAGTCGCGATTGCATCAAATTGAATCCCAAGTATTGCATAGCCTTTACTTTTAAACCCCACCGAAGGTTGTTCCTCCATCCTATGAGCCATTACTACAGGAGTTATTTGAGCCATGCGAGTCGTAGAAAAGCATGTGTAGGGTATGTGAGTGTCTAATGAATAACGAGGTACCTAAACAACTTAACCTGGTAGTAATGGGATAATTAATGAAAGAGGCACCGGTGAGCAATATCTGCTATTTGGTTTTTCATGCTCACTTGTGTCCCGTAGGACCCCGAGTACTTGATTCCTGTTCCTTGTTTATTCGCACTATCCACATCCGGGAGGACTTATGGACCCCCCTGAGCCAGAGCTTGATTCATTCTTATTTCTTGGGGCCACAATTAGTTTGGGGCTTTATTACTATCCGGTACTTATGCCATGTTACTGCTTTATTTAAGATTGTGCGAGGAGCACCTGTACTGTTTTGGATCGTGACACGTTTTCGCTGTATCGACAAGCCCAGTCACATTTTCGGGTTCCTAGTCGTTTACCGCCATCCACACAAACCTTGGGTCCGTCTCGGAGCCGGCCAACTTCGTTGCGGGTAGCTTAATGGGGTGGCCCCCTGAAATATTTCTGAATCCTGTGATTGCTTTGTCGTGAATGCCTTGTTGGGTTTTGATTTGGTTTTTCCGAGGTTGATCGAGTGTGTGTTGCTATTCGTGCACCCCTGCAGGGTAAATCTTTCTGAAAGCCGTGTCCGCGGTTATGGACGACTTGGAGCACAGTTTCTCGATCATAGACAAGTATAACTAAAGTACCGCTTTTAATTTGACTAAGTACTTGACTAGTAAATAGTGCAATACTCATGGAATGAATAATAAAACTGCCAACGGATGATGGGGGTTGTTCGTCCGCTTCCTCGTTGGTAAGCGAGGAGGAGGATGGATCTGTTAATTATATTGTTATAACTGTTGTTCTTAATTCACGGACATCCATCTATCATTGGTTAGTCGGATGGTTAGCGAGTATCTGTAGAATTGTTAGGTATTATCTTTTGCTGCAATTGCGTCACCCCAGGTTGTGTCCCCTTTAGCGGCATAAAGACTTGCTGAGTACCCCTAGGGTCTCACACGATAAATTGTTTGATTCAGATGAACAGGTGTACCCGCAAGATGGATACTGGGTGGAAGAGACAGATGATGTTGGCAACGATCATTCAGTGTAGAGATTCCGGGAATGGGGATCCGTGAGATCTGTGGGCGGGATGTGTTCATTTATGGGGCATCTTATGCCGATTTGCTTCTTATCCGTACTCGGATCTTGTTTTCCGCTTCCGCCTGATACTCTGATGTTTGTTGTATGAGGAGCTATCCTAAATTATTATCTCTATCTAGGATATTTGAATCTTGCCGTATGGCGTTGCAATATTTCTATTTCTTTTAGATGGAATGGCTCTGAGGACTGTTGTATGTGGCTTGCACACATACTCATTTGTGTATGTAGTTGATCCCTTCGCCTGCCGATTACGCCGCTCGTTCTTGATAACACTTTTATTTTCCCTTGTTCAAGGTTTCTTTTTCAACTTAACTGCATAGATAATTTTTTCTTTGTAAATCAAATCGTAGATTTACAACATATTGACCAAATTATCTTTATATGTTCCATTAATACTAATGGTGTGGAAGACTCCTATTGCTATTATCAAGTGCAAGTAAAATTATACTCAAGCCATTCATATATCAAATAAGACAAGCACAAACTCAATATTTCTCCATATATAATAAACTCAGAATTTCATAAAAGGGATCAACTATTCCTGAAGGGAATTCTAATGATGCGAACTTATTTCTAGTTTGAACTAATGCGAAAAATAATAATAATAACTTATAAGATATATTACAAGGTCTTAAAGATCTCCCCAAGCTTGGAATCAAGCCAGGTGGGATGAAATAATCCCTTGCGATTATTCGATACCGTGATTATTGTAGATCACTGTGGCGCCATGGATGTAACACCGCAGTGCGTAGCTGGTATCCTCCAGAGCAGTGATGCGGCTGTAGCACCTGCGCAAATCAGATTGTAGCGTGTCCACTCAATCTGCGAGCTTAGTCATCAATGGTAGGAGATCATCCTTCTTCTCTATCTCCTTGAGATAGTGGCAGACTTCGACACGATGAAGTAGTTCCTGCTTCTGATATATCTCCAGTGCTCGCACGTGATCCTTGGTCTTGGGAATAGCTTCTTCTTCCTCATCCATAATTGATGGATTAGGAAAGTGGAAACTGTACCTCCACTCTTCTTGAGGCTTTACCCTAATACGAGCACCAACGGTAGGCTTCAAGGGTGGCTCCTTCGCTCTCTTGCTAGCACCTGCACCAATATTAGATAGTTACTTACGCTTGTGCGTCCTGGAGTCCGTGGCGATGAACTTGACCATATCCACGTGCCCTTTTCCATGTGGCTTGTAACATTCTCTTTCTACTTGATCTCTCTTCATTGCCGCCCAATTGATCCCCGATGGATCATAGACATCATGGTGGATGTAGACGTCAACCACATCATCATCATAATCGTTGTTGTAGAAGCTTGGCTCGACGTACTCCTTGTATCCCGGGCTAAACCTCTCCACCTCGTTGTCATCGTCCTCCATGGACGGGTTGCTTGAGTGGTCCCTGGAAGGAGCAATGAGCCCCATGGGTTTCCCACAGCCCGGGATGAGATAGCGCATTGCTAGATTGGTTCCTGGAGATTATGATTAGAGAGAGACAATGGCAGTATGTAAGGGGGGTCAGAGGTCAGTACAACTCGCGAGAAACACCAAATTGTTGCCCAAGAAAAGAATCTTAATGAAATAGGGAAAGAAATCACGGATTTGGAAGAGTCCTGCCGCGTAATGACCAACTATACGGGCGCAACCCATATAGTTGGTTCCGGGCAGATATTTCCAAATATCTTGAGTCCAGGTCGGTTAAGTCACAACTCGGAACCGACTATAACTTTTTTAACAATAATGAAAACGAAAAGGAAAACGAAAGTGTATGGTAGTTTAACGACCAACTATACAGCCAGAAAATTGGCTTCGGTCATATAGTTGCGACCGTATAGATACAGACACCAAAAATCGAAAGTGTCTGAGAGTTCAACGACCAACTATATGACCGGAATTTTAGCTCCGGTCGTATAGTTGCGACCGTATAGATACAGACATAAAAAATTGAAAGTGTCTGAGAGTTCAACAACCAACTATACGGCCGAAATTTTAGCTCCGGTCGTATAGTTGCGCCCGTATAGGCTCAGATATCGAAAACAATTTCACGACGATGATACAGAGAGTTTAATGACTAACTATACGATGGAAGATTTTTCTCCGGTCATATAGTTATGCCCGTATAGTTGGTGAAAACTCTCAAAAACTTCAGAAAACACGAGGAATTCAAAGGCAAAATTTTCAGAAATAAAATCTGTGAAAACAAATCACTTATTTGAGTAGGAACACTTACCTCGAACTTACCGTTTGCTTATTCGGCGATGAAAAGCTCCTCCAACAACAAAGATCCCTTCTCTTTCGGAGGAATTGACCTTAGTTCATTAAATAATTCTCGTAAATGAAAATCACCAGGACTAAAGTTCCATTCAACAAGATTGGTGTCTTGTTGGGCAAACATGGACACTACATCCAATATCTTTATTTCTTGCCTCTGCATTATCTGCAACTCAAATTCTTGAAGTGAAAGAATCCAATGGATCAGTCTTGGCTTATGTCTTTCCTCTCAAGGAATTCTTTTAAACCATCATGATCCGTATGAACTCTTACTTTTGCATCAACTATATAAGAACGAAATTTATCACAAGAGAAAAATATAGCAAAAAGTTCCCTTTCTTCCTTAGGGTAATTCTTCTGAGCACCATTAAGAGTTCTACTAGCATGATGTATAATATTAAATCTGCGACCAATGTGTTGTCCTAGAGTTACTCCTACAACATCATCACTAGCTTCACATATTAAGTCAAAAGTCATATCCCAAATAGGAGTTTAATAATACGAGCATGGGATAAAGCATTCTTGAGTTTATCAAAGGCTATAAGTCATTTATCACAAGAGAAAAATACAACAAAAATTTCCATTTCTTCCTTAGGGTAATTCTTCTGAGCACCATTAAGAGTTCTACTAGCATGATGTATAATATTAAATCTACGACCAATGTGTTGTCCCAGAGTTACTCCTACAACATCATCACTAGCTTCACATATTAAGTCAAAAGTCATATCCTAGATAGGAGTTTAATAATAGGAGCACGGGATAAAGCATTCTTGAGTTTATCAAAGGTTATAAGACATTTATCATCAAAATTAAATCTTACTCCCTTTTGCAGGAGGTTAGTCAAAGGTTTAGATATTTCAGAGAAATTTCTAATGTACCTTCTATAAAAACCAACTTGACCAAGGAAACTTCTTATACCTTTAATATCCCTAGGTTCTGGCATTCTCTCTATGGCCTCAACCTTAGCTCTATCCACTTCGATTCCCTTACCTGATACCTTATGTCCAAGGACTATACCTTCTTTGACCATAAAGTGGCACTTCTCCCAATTTAGAACAAGATTGGTTTCTTCGCAATGATGCAAAACTCTTTTGAGATTATCCAAGCAACTAGTAAACGAAGTTCCATAGACAGAAAAGTCATCCATAAATACTTCCATTATAAGTTCTAAAAAATCCGCAAAAATAGCAGTCATGCATCTTTGAAAAGTAGCTGGAGCATTACACAAACCAAAAGGCATACGTCGGTAAGCGTGTAAACCATAAGGACTAATGAAAGTCGTTTTAAGTTGGTCATCGGGAGGAACAACTATTTGAGAAAAACCATAGTACCCGTCCAAGTAGCAAAAATGAGTGTGGTTTGCTAACATTTCTAATGTTTGATCTATGAACAATAAAGAATAGTGATCTTTCCTAGTTTCTTTATTCAATTTCCTGAAGTCTATGCACATCCTATGCCCAACAATAGTTCTAATAGGTATCAATTCATTGTTTTCATTAGGAACAACAGTAAAATCGCCCTTCTTAGGGACACAATGAACATGACTCACCCATTCACTTTCTTTAACCGGATAGATTATACCTGCGTCCAATAGGCGTACAATTTCTTTTCTTACCACTTCCTTCATTTCAGGCTTCAATCTTCTATTAAATTTAGCAACTAGTTTAGCACCTTCTTCCATGAATATCCGATGGACAGTTATGATGGGACTAATGCCCTTCAAATCATCCATTGAGTACCCAAAGGCCTTGCGATGCTCCCTAAGTATTTTCATGAGTTCTTCTTCTCCTGAAAGTTTAGCACTATTAATAAAAGGAAATTTATTTGTATCATCTAAAAACCTATATTTAAGATTCTCTGGTAGAGTCTTCAACTCTAAGGGTGGTAATTCCTCGTCCCCTCTCTTTTTTGGCTCTTAAAAAGCCTCATCAGTTGGAGGCCCCATAAAGGTAAGTGAACCGAATTCATCTTCTAGTTCTTCTATAGACTCGTCCTCAATAACTATTTCTTCATAATTTGAGTCTTTATTTATTTAGTCTTCTTAATTACTAAAGAAAAGAGCCGCTATTTCCTCAATAGTTTCCTCTTCCTCTTGTTCTTGTGTTTGTGGAGGCCTGTCTTTAAATTTGGAAACGTGGAATTCCTTTTCCGCTCCCCAAAGCTTAAGAGACACAATCTCCTTTTTGAAATCAACATAGGCACCTATATCACTCAAAAAAATTCTTCCAAATATAATTGGGAAAAGAGTGTCAGCTGGCATATCAACAACTACAAAATCCATAGGAAAATTTTTGTGCCAGTTGTGACAGTTGCATCTTCAACTACTCCCATTGGAATTCTAAGATTTTTATTGGCTAACATGATTGTCATATCAGTATTTTCAATTGTAGCCGGTTTTATTTCTTCTTTTATTTCTAAATAGAAATCATAAGATATAACATTAACTTCGTTGCCAAGATCACATAAACCATAATGCAAGGTTTCTTTAAATATGCAGGGAAGAATAGGCTTACCCACATTTTTTACCTTTGTTTTAGCTTCAACCAATATAGAAGTCTCCTCATCAAGTTCAGATATGTTACAATGTGCGTACATACCCATAATTTATTCATTGGTTACTTCTTCATATTTAGTTTCTTCCAAATGTTCCACGAATTCTGGCATACTTTCCTCTTCCTTCCTCTCATGTACTTCCTTGATCTGTTCATATTTAAAAATATGCTTTTGTGCAGTGTTAAGGAAAGGCATCTCATATATTGGTTCTAGGGAGGCCAGTGTTGCCTTAGCTTCTCTTTTCTTCTCAGATTCGGGTGGTGGATCATACTTGACCAAACCTTCTTTTGGAGCCTTGATATGTTCTGTAAAAGCTTTAACAACTTGTAACACAAGATCTGAATCCAAATAAAGTTCTTTAGATAATTCTTTAACATGGCCCTTTTCATTATAGTCATGAATACAATCATGCATGTTCTATTTCTACGCCTCCTTCACTTCCTAGACCAAAATTCCATGAAACTCTATGATCGTGAATCCTATTAAGTAAAGCCCAAGCTTTAGTTATAGGAATATTCATAAAGGCTCCTTCTATGAAAGAGTCTAGTTCAATTTTATTAGGTTCAATTAAATCGCCATAAAATATATGCAATAAATACCATTCAGGCAGATCATGACGAGGACATAGACATAGTAAATCTTTAAATCTGATATAAGCTCTTACTAGTCCTTAATTAGAACGATTCCTCCAAGTCATTATAAGATGCCTGATTCCAAAAGATTTTGATAATGGATAATATTTTGTTAGAAATTCACAGGCTAGATTATCCCAAGTAGTAGTGTATTTAGGGGGTAGAGATCTATACCATGAGAGAGTTGTACTAGTCAAAGTCTGACTAAATTTTTTAACCCTTACCTCATTAGCAGTATATCCCGTCAATTAAAAAGTGTCACATATATCTTTAAAACATGAAATATGCTCATATGGATCAGGGTCTTCTTCATCTCCAGTAAATTGCTTCTTGTGTAGAATACCGAGTAATAGAGGATTTATTTCAAACCCCCTTGTCTTCTCATTGGAGTTGTCTCTTTTATAAATATCATAGGGCTTCCCAAAGTGCTTGAGTGGGTTAGCACTAGTCATATGCTCAAACTCCATCATGTTGGTGGAAACCTATAACTCAAAACAAAACTTAGCAAGACAAAAATAAATAAGAAAAAATTAAAAGACCTACAACACTTAGCTCCCCGACAACGGTGCTAGAAAATAGCTTGATGACTGCAAGTGCATACTGTAACATCCTCGAATCGGCCCTATGCAAGTTTTAGCCCTTTTCGCCAAACCCGCATAGAAACGATTCAAGGACGCCCACCAGGCACTTTCATGCGGGTGGAAAACGAAGTAATACCATTACACAACAGTCCTCGATGGGATCCACAGAACAGATATACATACAACACGACTCCACGAGTCAAGAATATAGATATACAATACAAAGATCCAAATAACCTTGAAATCAATAGGGCGTCCGACTACGGACAAGATGCAAATTAGGCTAAAAGCCCTGAAGAACAACCAATGGCGTCCATAACCCTGCCCAGGCCAAGCCTGAAGGGTAACCCTGCTAACGACGTCGATCTCAAACCTGCTAAAACAAAAAGGGGCGCCGACAAAGGGCAAAGGAAAAAGAGGAGCGTCAGTACTGAGGCCAGTACATGGCGAGGCTAGAATTCGGCGGCTCTCGCCTACATAGGTATGGTGGCTGAAGCGGCAGCGCAACGGCACTAAACAATCTATAGAGACTCGATACAACTGGCGGTTATCAGAGAGGGATAAGAAAGACCTATTCGGATCCAACCTGAAGCTAACACCAAATAAACCCATCCTGGCATTCCCCCTCAAGACCAAACGAGGAAGTCAAACCGAGGAACTCACACAGTTGGCAGTTTTATTCATTCCATTATAATTGTAACACTTACTAGTCAGATATAGATAGCATGAGTCATCCTGATAGCATAAGTAGTGAGCAGTTTTAATCACCATTCCGTTATAGTTGGAACATTTACTAGTCAGATATAATTGTCCTGAGGAATCCCAAAACCCAGCAATTGTTGGCACTTTTATCACATTCCATTGGAGTTGCAATACTTACTAGGCATGTATAGTATGACACAGATCACCACAGATCCACCAGTTGTTGGCATTTTTATTATCCAATCCGTTATACTTGAGCTGATAACTAGTCACATATTAACTCAAATTTATGGCACTACTTTAGTTATGTTTGTCTATGATCGAGATACTGTGCTCCAAGTCGTCCATAACCGTGAACACGGCTTTCAGAAAGTTTTACCCTGCAGGGGTGCACAAATAGCAACACACACTCGATCAACCTCGGAAAAACCAACTCAAAACCCAACGAGCCATTCACGACAAAGCGATCACAGGATTCAGAAATATTTCAGGAGGCCACCCCATTAAGCTACCCGCAACGAAGTTGGCCAACTCTGAGACGGACCCAAGGTTTGCGCCAATGGCTGTAAACGACTGGGAACCCGAAAGTGTGACTGGGCTTGTCGATACCGCGAAAACACTCCGCAATTGCTAAACAGTACAGGTGCTCCACGCACAATCTTAAATAAAGCAGGAAAGCATGGCATAAGTACAGGATAGTAATAAAACCCCAAACTACTTTGTGGCCCCAAGAAATAGAAATGAATCAAGCTCTGGCTCAGGGGGTCCACGGCCTCCCGGATGTGGATAGGGCGAAAAATCAAGGAACATGTATCAAGTACTCGGGGTCCTACGGGACACAAGTGAGCGTGGAAGAACCAAATAACTATTGCCCGCCGATGTCTCTGCATTAGTTATATCTAGCAATTTAATAGTTGTGTTTAAAGTCATGATCATCTCCACCAA
Organism: Avena eriantha; assembly: GCA_910589775.1. Lineage (NCBI taxonomy): Eukaryota > Viridiplantae > Streptophyta > Magnoliopsida > Poales > Poaceae > Avena > Avena eriantha. The sequence continues at coordinate 299,126,100 of OU342744.1, forward strand.
TAACCATCTGCCAGCATTCCAACAACTGTAGTACTTGACGACACGAGATCGCACCTGAGCAAGCAACTACGACTCACAAGGCCAGCTATCTACCATACACAGGTAATAGGAGGTGTCCAAGGCTATATATAGGCTGCACGGGATATAACTATGCACGGAACTAAAGCATCGCGACACGGATAACAATAGATCAATAGGAGGAAATAAAGACTATAAATGCAAAATAGGTAGAGTGGAAGAGATGCTCTCCTGGGAAAAATAGCTGAAGATACATATCCGAAGAACTTGTCGAAGCTCACAACATCTCATCGTCCTATCCGGAAAGAAGCAAAACACTAAAAGAAACAAGCGATGCAACAATTACAACTAATGCGGAAGAATCGGCATGATCATGAGATGATATGCATGACAAGTGGGAATGGTGCACTTTGCATTTTATATTGATGGTATAACAATAGCAAGTGGCCAAAGTAATTGTTATGCAAGAAATAAATTTGTTTGACCACTTTTAAATTGTATTTGCTTGCAGCACATTAATGTCCAGTAAGGAAACACGATGCAAAAAGCATGATGAATGTCATATTTAAATTCCTTCAACTTTTCTAATAACATAGGACATAATATTTATCAAATTTAAAGTTATAGAATTAAAGTTAGACAAATATCAAGTTTTACTTATGTAGAGAAGTATTCAATTATTTGGTCAACTTTTAGTTTGTCAAAGGTAATACGGATGTATGTTGAAATTAAGTACCTCAACTTTTACTGATTTCAAAACACATATCATTTGTCGGAATTGGATTTTGTTTAGTCCAGTCGTTAGCTTATATAAAAGAAAAGGAAAACCAGGGCCAAACTAGAATACTATAGAATTTAAAAGAAGTCAAACAGACTTGCACGGGGAAAACCAGCGTACAGAACTCTAAAACAAAAGGTTGTGCATTTATTTCCCACGGGTGCTGGGATTTGAGCCAAGGTAATGGCACAAGGATGCATCAGTGTGGCTGGTTTAGATCAGGAAAAGATGCAAACCATTTTAGGTAGAGAATATAGGATTGGTGTCGTGCATAGCTAGCTAAGCAGGCAAGCAAACTGCTGAAACAAAACCACAGGTGCATAGCTAGCTAGCTGATTAACGTGGACGTGCGGGGCAACGTGTAAACTGAGGTGTGTGTTCGTGTGTAGCTAGGGATCAGCAGCAGTGGCCACACGAGCTTGATCTCGTTACTGAGCTGGGCATGGTGGTGATCGCCGGGGACAACGCGGTCACGCGCGCGGCGCTAGACGGCGGCGACGCTGCAGAGACAAAGCTAGGAAGGGGCGGGACATGGAGCGGTGCTCACCCTGGTTCTGGTGGCGAGCCGGATAAGGCTGAAATCGACAGAGTTGTCGGTGCGGCGAGGTGGACGTCGACGGTGCGCACGGACGACGCTCGGGAAGGAAGACCATGGCGGCGCTCCTAGCAGCTCCGGCTCCTAGTCTTCAGCGAACACGGCACATGCGACCTTGATGGAGTCCTTGGAGCGCCGGGGAAGCCTGAGCCTGCTCGTATCAGACGGGAGAAGCCTAGGTCGAGCTCCCATCCATGGTGGTGGTGAGGAATTCTTTTCAATGGGGAAAAGATGGGGCAGAGGGGCGGCGGCTAGATGCGGAAAAATGAAGCTGTACTAGGGTTGGATAGGGTCCTGGAGCTGGCCAAAAAAAACAGAGGCAAAAGAAAAAGAAGGTTCACAACGCGGCGTGATGGCCGGCTCTCGTGTCTCTCTCTCAGGAGGTCAACGACAACAGGAGTTAGCTAGGAAAAAGGCCACGGTGTTTTCCAATTTACCTTTTTTTTATATTGTTTTTTTTAAATTGAATTTTTGAATTGGCATATTTATCTAGTCTAAAGTAGACTAGATGGGGCTAGTTTTAGGCTAAAACTTTAGACGGGCTTCTTGCCTAATTTTATTTTTAGTCCAATAAAAAATCATTTGTGGTCTCATAACGTACCAAAAGTATTATTTTGTTTCAGTTTGAAAAAATAAGAAGAGTAAAACGGATTTAATAAAACCACAAGGATATTTTAGTAAAACGAAAAATAGGGTTGTAGCGAAATAGTTTGCATTCAAAATTGAGATTAAAAAATGAATGATGATGTCATGATGATGCACAGAATTAAAACAACACGCGATTTTTTAGTAGTGGTTTTAGCGGGACGCCACACATAGATCGTTTGTAGCTAGTTTCGAAATAAAGATATCGATCCCACAGGAGAAGGAGTCTGAAGTCTAATAACTCTTAAAATAAATATTATAATAGAAATGCTAAATAAAGTTTTAAGTGACAAGATAAATGCGAGTATTGTATAAAAGGGTGTTTTTGTTTTTTGGGTGTAAGAGCAACGATAAGTAAAGTAAAACAACTGAATATAGAAAGTAAGTGTCGCGTATGTAAGAAAGATTAGAACTGCAATAGGGAAAAAGCGTTCTCGGGGAGTAGCGGATACACCACTAGCATTATAAAGAGCTAAGATAAAGATTATTATAATGAACATTCTCAACAATGTATGTGTGGGAGGATACTGTATTTGGACAAATAGGCAGCAACCACTTCTCACATCATCCTCCTAACCACAGCAGTCAGTAATCAACATCAATCGAATTACCGCACTATTAAGAGACATAATCCCGTAGGACGTATCCCATGGCATGGATAGTGTTCCGTGAGTTTCATCGGTTTCACAAATTGATACGTAAGGAGTGCCAACAGCTTTATAGTCACTGTAAGTGCTAACACACTGATGTCTACGCACGCTTCTATTCATGTAGATAGTGTTGAACCTCCAAGTGTAGAGGTTTATAGAACAGCAGCAAGTTTCCCTTAAGTGGATCACCCAAGATTTATCGAACTCAGGGGGAAGTGGTCAAAGGTGTCCCTCTCAAGCAACCCCGCAATCAAGATACAAGAAGTCTCTTGTGTCCTCAACACACCCAAAACACTTGTGAGGTGTATAGGTGCACTAGTTCGGCAAAGAGATAGTGAAATACAAGTAATATGGGTGATTATAAGTGGTAATTGCAATCTGAAATAAGAATGGCAACAATCAAACATGTAACATAACTGATTGTAAACAATGTTTCAGTACTTAGAAACAAGGCCTAGGGATCATACTTTCACTAGTGTATACTCTCATATAAATACCTTCTCTTCATGATGCTACCCTGAACTACTCTCCGGTTGGACGGTGTAGGGCTATAACAGCACACCTTAAAGTTCGCATTCCCCATCTAGATAACCCATCACTATCACCTTGATCGCTAGATGGTTCCAACAAACACCACCATCTCATAGAGACATCCAACTCAAATTATACTCATGATAAGTATTTATGTAACCTTAGCCAAAGTTCCACACGGTGTGCACACTGTCAACTTCACACACGTGGGGATAAGCAGAGATTAATCAAAGCACTTGAGTAGCAGAATAGATCTATAGATTACAAATCCCATGATATCAATAAGAACATGCATAGAGAGAGATGAACACATAGCTACCGGTAGAGCCCTTAGCCTCGAGAGAGAACTACTCCCTCTTCATCACGGGAGTCAGCAACGGCGATGGATATGGCGATGGAGTCGATGGAGATGGATCCGGGGGCACTTCCCCATCTCGGTAGGGTGCCGGAACAGAGATTTATGTCCCCCGAATCTCCTTTTTGGTGGCGACGGCGCTGCAGAACTTTTTGTGAAAATCTGATCCTGTACTTAGGGTTTTTGTCCCAGGAGGCTTTTATAGGCGAAGAGGCAAGGTCGGTGGGCCCCCGAGGGGCCCACACCACCCCCTGGTGTGGCATGGACTGGCCCGCGCCACCGGGTGGTGTGGCCACCTCGTGCCCCCTCTCCGTCTCGTCTTCTGGCTCCGTGAGTCTTCTGGTAAAATATTGACTTTAGCTTTTGTCCGGTCCAATTCTGAGAATATTTCTTTTCCAGCTTTTCTGAAACCAAAAACAACAGAAAACAGGCAACTGGCACTATAGCATCTTGGTAATAGCTTAGTTCTAAAAATTGTGTAAAAATACTCCGAAGTGTGGACAAAACATAAGAAAGTAGATATAAAACAAGCATGGACCATAAAAATTCTAGATACGTTTACAACGTATCAACATCCCCAAGCTTAACTTCTGCTCGTCCTCGAGTAGGTAAGTGATAAAAAATAATAATTTTTGAGGTGACATGCACCATCATAATCTTGATCAAGGTATTTGTAAAAACATCGATAGCTCGGATCATAGTACTTTAACATAGCATGAAAGATATAGTTCTAACAACAAGACATAACAACTATGTTGTAACATGAAAAGGTACGAACAAAAGATTCCTGAATAACAATGCTTTGAAAGACGTTTGTTTGTTTCACATATAGAAAACATAATGAGAATGGTATTCAGCTTGTCCCTCATATTGTAGCAAAACATAAATGCATAGGACACCTTCAAAGTTCATAAGGGTAACTAGATATAAATAGTTTAAGAACAAGCAATATCAAAGTTATGAATCAATCAAAAGTTTTGGGACAACGCACATTAAACTAAGAATGACCACTATGTTCTCTCAATAGGTGCATAAAGATAGAAGATGGAGACTCAACATAAAAGTAAAAGAGAAGCCCTTCATAGAAGGAAGCAGGGATTCAAGTCTCATAAAGAGCTTCCAAAAATTATGGTGCTTATTAGCTTTCAGCTCTCATTGCCCCTACCATAAGCATCTTTAGGTGATTAAGGTTAAACTAAACAAATATGAGCATATGTTTGACAAGTTATAAGCTGAAAATCTCATGCCCCATACTTACGAGTACCGTTCCTCATGCTACTCAAGTTTAGTCACAGGTAAGTTCTTGTCATTGTAAGTACATGTGTATCATAGAGAACCGCCAACGGGGTACCCCTTGCCCGATGATACGGAAGATTTCCCATATCAAAATGACAAGGCAAGCAAACAATGAGCATCTCAGCAATCCTTTTATTTCCTATTTGCATAGGCCTTTTTTCTCTTTTTTCTCTTTTTTTCTTCCTATTTCCTATTTGCTTAGACCAGCCGCCCAGGCGTTTCTCTAACACATATACGAACTCCATGAGCCTTACAAGCTCCTCTTTCATTTCACACCGCCGGGATCCATAAGCAAAAGAACATGATATCAACTAAATAAAGTGCAATGTTGAAAGCATTCCCCATGGTAGCATGGTTCTGCTAATTCACAACTTACAAAACGCAAGCATATACGCAACATAGATGGACACAATGGTTTAAGTTTATTAAGTGCAAGAAAACTAAAGTGTGCCATCAAGTTTGTGAGAGCTTTAATCACTAATTTTCATATAACAAGTTTAATTCGGAAGGTAGATAAAAACATGAATATACTTGGAATAGCAAATGCTAATGGGTAGGTATGGTGGAATCTTTGGAATAACTTGGTTTTATTTGGAGTTGGATGCATGAGTGGAACTCATACTTGGTATAGAGGCTAGCAAAAGTCTGGGAGCGACCAACTAAGAGAGCAACAATGGCCATAATCATGCAAAGCGACAAAACATTATTAATTAAAGCATAAAGTGATATTACAAGTCGAAAACTAAATGATCATAGAGGCTATGGTGACTTGGTATAGTCTTAACATGGTGTGAGCATGCGCCAAGTCAACCCAAATAAAGCATCAAAGGAGAATACCACAATATTATGCTTTTATATGCTAAAACAACGCATGATTCTTTCAAGGCACATTAAACAATCTTAATTGTTTGTAACAAGTCATGCTACAACAATAATCACTAAGCATAAAGTCAAAACAATATCAAGAATGACATGACAAAGCCTAGACCATAGTCAAAAACAAGGTCCTTTTATACTACTTATAAGCATGAACTTTCCTACTCTTTTCCAATCCAAATCAACCTATTTGAAACTATGTATGAATGCGGGGGTCCAACCAATTTATTTAAGCAAACCAAGAAAATGAAAACTAAAAACAAAAATGAAGACACTCCAAGAACAACACAATTGTGCATGAAACAATAAAAATGAAGTGTTTGGAAGAAACCTGAGATTTTTATTGATGAAGAAGGGGATGTCTTGGGCATCCCCAAGCTTTGACGCTTGTACTTCTTGAATATTTCTTAGGGTGACATGGGTGGTACTCCCAAGCTTGAGATTTTTTTCATACTTCATCTTATCATATTATTCTTCCCTATACTTTAAAATTTCCTTCATACAAAACTTCACACAATCTTCATTAGCAACATTAGTGTACTCAAGATAATAAGTCTTTTTGGTTCAGTTTCAAAATAAGTAAAACTTTCATTAAAACAAAAACTACTGTATCAATTCCTTTATAAAGTTCAAATGATCAAAGAGAACTCAAAGAGAAAGAGATTAAGAGGCAAATGCAAATAATGGCAGAAATCGGTCAAAACAGACCAGCAGGTAAAAACCAATTTTTTCGAAGACCTTCTGTTGCTCAAATAGAAAAGTGTTGAACTAACTAAAGTTGGATAACAACCTGGGGCAGAAGCACAAACAATTACAGCTCAATCCGACTTACAGATATTTTTCATGATTTTTTACAGCGAAGCACAAAAATCTGTTTCGGGACAGCAACTTTCCCAAGTCTTACTTCCCTCTCATTAGAGGTTATTCTTGGCACAAAAACCACACAAACAGGATAAGGAGAGGTTATTACTGAAGAAATAACTTCCAAGACTCAACAAAACACAAATAAACTGAAAGAAAAAATATATTGGGTTGTCTCCCAAAAGCTCTTTCTTTATAGCCATTAAGATAGGCATGATAATTTCGATTATGCTCACATAAGAAATATGAGTTGAAGTAAAAGATAACATCAAGAAGCAAATATGGAACAAATTTAAGTCTAACCCACTTCTTGTGAAAAATAATCTTGTAAAGAAACAAGTCATGAAAGCACAAAGCAACAAGCATAGGAAAGCAAAACAAGTGCAACTTCAGAAATTTTAACATAAAGAGGGGAAACTTAATATTGTTGAGATACATAAAACCATGTTTCACTCTCTCATAATAACTTTCAGTAGCATCATGAATAAAATTAACAATATAAATATCACATAAAACATTCTTATCATGAGCCACATGCATAAAAGAATTAATACTCCCCACATAAACATAGCCATTCTTATTAATTGTAGTGGGAGCAAATTCAAAAAAATAGCTATCATTATTATTCTCATCACCATAATCATCAAATATAGGAGGCATATTGTAATCATAATTAATTTTCTCCTTAATAGTAGGTGGACTGAAAATATCATATTCCTCATTGCAATCATCATATATTGGAGGTATAGTATCATCATAACCAATAAAATAGTTATCTTCCAAAATGTGTTCACTTGTAAACATATCATTATTGGAAGGAACATGGATAACACTAATAGTACAACAATTATTGATATCATCATTTTTAGAATTGGTACCAAAGAGATTTTCAATATCAAAAGTAGTGTGCTTTTTCCAATCATGATCACTACTATAGGTAATAGGCATAGGAACATCATCGAGTTCAGACTCATCAAAAACTATAATAGGAGCAACATTCTTAGGGGAAAATACCGTTTCGTCCCACCTTTTACTCCTCCTCTTCTTCTTTTTCTTCTCCTCTTTAGGAGGGAGAGGCTTGAAAGTAAGCTTCTCCATATACGCTGGTTTATTGTTAGAGACAATAGAAGAAACTTTGGAGGATTCCTTCTTTTCATTAATAAGATCAAAACACACATTAGTCCTGTTATATTTTGGTAAGATATCATCTTTTATAATATTTTGTATGTAAGTATTTGTGTGGCAATTATCAACACAATAAAGATGACAACCATGGAGGACACTATTCATATCAAAAGTACTCATATCTACCAAAGAGGTTTTTCTTGATAACTCTTCACACCCCAAAAATAATGTAAGTTCATCATGTTGATTGGGAGTGATCATGTCATCACAATACAAACTTGCAGTACTCAATGGACTAGAAGGGCTATTATTATGGCCTGAGCAATGGAAATTGAAATGACCCACTTCAAAGCAAAGTTCACAAATAAAAGGATAGAGGGCTCAAACTTTTTTACTAAGATCATTTAGAGTCGTATACCACATTCTAATTTTTTCATTCCTGTGGGTGATACAATATTCTTCTTCAATTTGATTATTCTCACAAGGTCTATGTATTCCAAAAAAATTTAACATGCTTATAAGAAATAGTATTTTCAGAGGTTTGAGCATGTTTATTGCTATCATTAATAACAATTTCATTTTCCATGCAAGTGTCTTTAAAAGGCTCATGATACATGTCCCATTTTTCTTTAGGATCATTAATATGAGAAGCAAAGGCTCTACAACAATCAACAAGAATTTGAGGATCAAGACCATATTTAGCACTAAGCTCTTGAAAATCAGCAGTTTCAGCGAAAGACTTAATGCAATCATACTCATAGTTTATACCTGGTTCTTTACCTTTGTCGTCATCCCAATCTTCGGTATTGCTTTGAATTGTTTCAAGAAGATCCCACTTAGCTTTGACCTCCTTACTTGTGAAGGATCCCTCTAAACAGGTATCCAGATAGTCCTTGTAATGTCCTGAAAGCCTTGCATAAAAATTATTCATAACAATATTACTGGGGAGCTCATGAATGGGACATTTAAGCATTAGTGACTTCAATTTCCCCCCATGCCTGGGCAATACTTTCTCCATCATGAGGGTGAAAATTATAAATATAATTCCTATATTTATGAATTTCATGAGGAGGATAAACTTTAGAGTAAAAGAGAGATTCAAGTTCCTTCCACTCTGAATGGTGAGGATCGTCTAGTAGATCATACCACTCCCTTGCTTTGCCCTTAAGTGATAAAGAGAATATCTTCCTCTTAACTTGGTTCATTGAAATACCTGCAAACTTGAACAACCCGCATAATTCATGTATAAAGAGTAAATGATCACTAGGATGGACAGTTCCATCTCCAAAATAATAGTTATTCATAACACGTTCAACAATTTCCATAGGTCTTTTAAAAGGGACGCTTTTAGTATGTGGATTTAAAATATCACAAGTATCATTAGAATTACCACATATGGGAGATAAAGTATCATCAGAGCAAATTTTCTTCTTTAAAACTGGGGAACTAAAAATATCATTTTCATAAAAACTAACTTCCCCAAGCTTAGACGTTTCCATAGCATTAGTAACAAAGGTGTTCAAAAAATTCATACTAATAACATTGCTATTAGCATGCAAAGAAAGTTCCATGGGTTTTTTTAATTTTATTTTCAGACCATTCATGTTCTACCTTAGGAAAAATACTAAAAAGCTCTATAATTTTGTTGTTGTTTTCCATTATGCCTAACTAGTGAAAATAAAAACAAGAAATAAAAGATATAATTGCAGAATCTAAAGGAAATAACTTCGAGCACTCACACACCAGCAATAGTACTAGAAGATAGCAAAGTAGCCAGAGAATGTGAGTACTTTTTACCTTATGTCCCCGGCAATAGCGCCAAAAAATAGGTTGATGTCTACGCACGCTTCTATTCTTGTAGACAGTGTTGGGCCTCCAAGTGCAGAGGTTTGTAGAACAACATGAAGTTTCCCTTAAGTGGATCACCCAAGGTTTATCGAACTCAGGGAGGAAGTGGTCAAAGGTATCCCCCTCAAGCAACCCTGCAATCAAGATACAAGAAGTCTCTTGTGTCCCCAACACACCCAATACACTTGTGAGGTGTATAGGTGCACTAGTTCGGCAAAGAGATAGTGAAATACAAGTAATATGGATGATTATAAGTGGTAATTGCAATCTGAAATAAGAATGGCAGTAAGCAAACATGTAATAGAACTAATTGTAAACGGTGTTTCAATGCTTAGAAACAAGGCCTAGGGATCATACTTTCACTAGTGGACACTCTCATATAAATATCTTCTCTTCATGATGCTACCCTGAACTACTCTCCGGTTGGACGATGTAGGGCTATAACAAGACACCTTAAAGTTCGCATTCCCCATCTAGATAACCCCTCACTATCACCTTGAGCGCTAGATGGTTCCAACAAACACCATAATCTCATAGAGACATCCAACTCAAATTATACTCATGATAAGTATTTATGTAACCTTAGCCAAAGTGCCACACGGTGTGCACACTGTCAACTTCACACACGTGGGGATAAGCAGAGATTAATCAAAGCACTTGAGTAGCAGAATAGATCTATAGATTACAAAGCTCATGATATCAATAAGATCATGCATAGAGAGAGAGATGGGCACATAGCTACCGGTAGAGCCCTTAGCCTCGAGAGAGAACTACTCCCTCTTCGTCATGGGAGTCAGCAACAGTAATGGAGATGGCGATGGAGTCGATGGAGATGGATCCGGGGGCACTTCCCTGTCCCGGCAGGGTGCCGGAACAGAGTCTTATGCCCCTGAATCTCCTTTTCGGTGGCGGCGGTGCTGTGGAACTTTTTTTGGAAATCTGATCCTGTACTTCGGGTTTTCGTCCCGGGAGGCTTTTATAGGCGAAGAGGCAAAGTCGATGGGCGCCCGAGGGACCCACACCACCCCCTAGCGCGGCCTGGGCTGGCTCGCGCCACCGGGTGGTGTGGCCACCTCGTGGCCCCTCTCCATCTCGTCTTCTGGCTCCGTGAGTCTTATGGTAAAATATTGACTTTGGCTTTTGTCCGGTCCAATTCCGAGAATATTTCTTTTCTAGCTTTTCTGAAACCAAAAACAGCAGAAAACAGGCAACTGGCACTGTGGCATCTTGTTAATAGTTTAGTTCCAGAAAATGTGTAAAAATACTCCAAAGTGTGGACAAAACATAAGAAAATAGATATAAAACAAGCATGGAACATAAAAAATTATAGATATGTTTACAACGTATCACACACCTCCGTCTACCAACAAGTAGTTCCCTCCATCAAGTCCCCATGAGAGGCAAATATTGAGAGGTCGACTTCTCTCAACATCAACATGTAGAAAATCTAACACATGGTCACAACGATGAATATCATAATAAACTTTATCTTATTTCAATCTCATACTATGGTTTCTCCATCTTCCCAAGAACTAGAGATCTACTCAGAGATGGAGGCAATCAATATCATGGCAATAACAATGGAATCTATCATAGATGAATAGTACTTGTATAAATCCACAACGAGTATGGAAATTACAACAAGATCTAGACAAGATGTAGATGGGATGGATGGATATGGTAGTGATGCAGCGGTGGATGATGAAGATCTATGCCTTAGCCTCCCGGATCTGCACAGGGTGAAGATGGATCCCCGATGGATGAGTCCCCCCTCCATATGCCTTCTGGAGGTGAGGTTTCGGCGATTTCTGGGTGTTGTGTATGTCTTCTCACCAATCCAGTTGCACGGGGTGAAACTATTTGAGGAGGCGGTGACGACGCCAACTATACGGCTGGAAAATTTATGCTCGCCGTATAGTTGGTCGTTAAACTGTTTGTCTCCTTTGATCGCTTCAGGTTTTGTTCTTGTATTATTAATATTTCCCAAATAAGCGATTTATGTTGTTTTTGACTCCTTTTTTCCTCAGTACAACTGCTTCAAGAATTGTGTCCATTGTATCCATCATCTGTCCTAATCCTGGTGAAAACAGACATAAAATGTGCGTGGGAGCACCGTAATACCAAGATCCTACATCTACAATGCAAAATAGCAATATAAAACATGATGCAAATATGCACTCAGCATGCCGCTTAAGTGTAACTGCAAGCTTTGCATTGCGGTAGCCTTAGAGCCACCCTAAAGTTTAACAGTTGCCAGGTAATCTGCTAGCCAAGCCTCGGGTTCTTGGAGATCATCATATTTTTGGCGATCGTGGGGAAGCTTGAAGTCTTTGGGTACTGGGGTCTTGCGAACCCGTTGGGTAAAGCAACTAGAATACATAGTTCATACTCATCCTCACTTTCGCCATCGTGGCATGTTCGGCTTCTATGTTCTTCCCTTGACCTATCGGCCCTGCGTTGCGTAATTTCGTTGCCTACACCGTCTCGTGGTTCGGAGTTTCAAAAGTGCACCCGATGCAGCGATCATGATCACCGGGCATGCCTTTCATGCCGAGGGTTGTTGCGATGGCGTGGTGATTTATCGAGTTGCCTTGAAGTACCTTGTTCTCCCTGCACGAGGGAGGCCCCCACCATACCGAGGTTCATGAGAGCGGAGCGATGGAGAGCCTCCCGTGGATCATCGGGTGTGGGTTGCGTCATGAGTAGGTAAGTTTCGGCGGAGACAATCGCGGCTTGTGTTGTTTTTGCTTTGTTGTGTCCTACTGGATCTATTGTCATGAAGGATAGGTCCAGATTTCGTGTCAGATCGTTTCTCTCGGCTTTCAGAATGTTTTGCAACCGTGAGGTTCCTCTTCGTGGTGCGCCTCCAGCCACGCTGCCAGATCTGCAGGTGGATCTTAATTGTGTCCGTCGCATGCTGGATTCATCGACTAACCTTTTCCTTCCGTCGAGCTGCCTCTACATCCTGGGAAGGTCCCTTTTCTTGTGGTGAAGCAATTATTGGTATGCCATTAGATCCTCGTGCGTGGCTTTGGCTGTTATAGGGACCACACCCAAGACTGCATCCCTTGCTCTTTGCCATGCCTCTACTAGAAGTCGAAGAGTTAGTGATGACTATAAGTGCACATATCAATTGTAGCTAGTTTCGAAGTAAAGATATCGAACCCAAGAGAGCTATTGGTAAAGGTCTTTATGCCCCTCGTTACTATCTACCAAAGGATACATATAAGATGCCTTTGATCTCAAGTAAAGGGTGTTTGAAAGGTTTATGGTTGTTTGCAGATAAGTAATTAAAACAAGTAAAAGAAAACAAGTAACAAGTTTGTATGAAAGCATGGTTGAAATTAATAGGGCTAAAACGTTCTCGAGGATGTAGGATACACCACTAGAATAGTATTATTGTTATTTGTAATCAAGATAACAAACTTCTTGTTGATGACTTCAAGTGCATAGATCGTTTGTATCTAGTTTCGAAATAGAGATATCGATCCCACAGGGAGTAGGAGTCTGAAAGTCTAATAACTCTTGAAATAAATATTATAATAGAAATGCTAAATAAAGTTCTAAGTGACAAGATAAAATGCGAGTATTATGTCGAAAGGTGTTTTTGGGTTCTTGGTATAAGAGCAACTATAAATAAAGTAAAACAACCAAACACAGAAAATAAGTATCGCGTGTGTAAGAGAGAATGGAACTGCAATAGGAAAAAAGGTGTTCTCAGGGAGTAGCGGATACACACTAGCATTATACGGAGCTAAGATAAAGGTTATTATCATGAACATTCTCAACTATGTATGTGTGGAGGAACTCCGTATTTTGAGAAATAGGCAGCAACCACTGCTCACATCATCCTCATAACCACATCAGTCAGCAATCGACATCAATCGAATTACTGCGCTATTAAGGGACGTAATCTTGTAGGATGTATCCCATGGCATAGATAGTGTTTTGTGAGTTTCCATGGTTTCCCAAGTTGATACGAAAGGAGTGCCAACAACTTTATAGTCACTGTAAGTGCTAACACACCTCCGTTTACCAACAAGTAGTTCCCTCCATCAAATCCCCATGAGAGGAAAATATTGAGAGGTCGACTTCTCTCAACATCAAGATGAAGACAATATAACACATGGTCAGAGCGATGAATATCATAATAAACTTTATCTTATTTCGATCTCATACTAGGGTTTCTCCATCTCCCCAAGAACTAATGATCTACTCAGACATGGAGGCAATCAACATCATGGCAATAACAATGAATCTATCATAGATGAACAATACTTGTATAAATCCACAATGAGTACGGAAATTACAACAAGATCTAGACAAGATGTAGATGGGATGGATGGAGATGGTGGTTATGCAGCGGTGGATGATGAATATCGATGCCTTAGCCTCCCGGATCTGCGCATGCAAAGATGGATCCTCGGTGGATGAGTTCCCCCTCAAGATACCTTCCGGAGGTGAGGTTTCAGTGATTTCTGGGTGTTCTGTATGTCATCTCTCCGATCCAGTTGCATGGGGTGAAACTATTTGAGGAGGCGGTGGCAACGCCAACTATATGACCGGAACTATACGGCCGTAAAATTTATTCCGGTCATATAGTTGGTCATTGAACCGTCTGTCTCCTTTGTTCGCTTCGAGTTTTCTTATAGTATTATTAATATTTCCTAAATAAGTGATTTGCGTTATTTTTGACTCCTTTTCTCCTCAATACAACTGCTCCAAGAATTGTGTCCATTGGATCCATCATCTGTCCTAATCCTTATGAAAACAGACATAAAATGTGTGCGCGAGCGCCGTAAAATACCAAGATCCTACATATACAATGCAAATAATAGTTTAAAACATGATGCAAATATGCACTCATCAACTTCCCCAAGCTTAGACTCTTGCTCGTCCCGAGCAAGTTTATCTTAATGGATGTGATCCTCATATTCATGAAGCTGTGTTGATAAAATAAATGAGGTAGTTACAACATGTGTTTATCATATACGATACTTAGGAATAAGTTCATGAATAGTACCTTACTCTAACCATCTGAATAGTATTAGCAGGCTTCCAAACCTTAGTGATCAACAGTTCATAAAAGATGAATCTCAACATAATGAAAAAGTATCTGGTTCAACCAAATGAGTTAGCGAGGTAGTCCCAAGTGTTTTAGGATCAACGTATTCACTTGGGATTCAAAATCTCAAAAGTGTTTCTTTGTCATACTACAATATAGTGGCATATGCCTATTTGCTCTTTGCACACTCGCTCTTTTTCTTCTTTATTTTCTTCTCTTTTGTGTATATGCTCACAGTTTTGTTTAAGTGTTGTGCAAAGGAGCTAGCCATATATTCCACTTCATGTAGGAATTTAAAGTTTAACGATCTCAATTATCAAATTCCAATTGTATATGAAGCATTATTATGACTTGAAGATTCTACCTCGACTTGTTCTCACTCTATTTTGGTAGCACTTTAATTTTCCTTTATTCAAGGTTTCTTTTTCAACTTAACTACATAGATAGTTTTTCTTTGTAAATCAAGCCATAGACTTACAACATATTGACCAAATTATCTTTATGTGTTCCATTAATACCAATGGTGTGGAAGACTCCTATTGATACCATCAAGTGCAAGTAAAATTATATTCAAGCCATTCATATATCCAATAAGACAAGCACAAATTCAATATTGCTCCATATATAATAACTCGGAATTTCATTAAAGGGATTGACTACTCCTGAAGGGAATTCTAATGATGCAAACTTTATTTCTAGTTTGTAATGATGCAAAACTAAAATAGTAATGCAAAACTTATAAGATATATTACAAGGTCTTAAAGATCTCCCCAAGCTTGGAATCAAGCCAGACGGGATCAAATAATCCCTTGCAATTATTTGATATTGTGATTATTGTAGATCACTTTGGCACCATGGCACGTAACACCGTGGTGCGTTGTTTTTTGTTGGTATCCTCCAGGGCAGTGATGCGGCTGTAGCACCTACGCAAATTAGATTGTAGAGTGTCCACTCTATCTGCGAGCTTAGTCACCAATGGGAGGAGGTCTTCCTTCTTCTCCATCACATTGAGATGGTGACGGACTTCAACGCGATGGAGTAGCTCCTGCTCTAATATATCTCCAGTGCTCGCACGCGATCCTTGGTCCTAGGGACAACTTCTTCTTCCTCATCCATAATGGATGGATCGAGGAAGTGGAAACCATACCTCCACTCTTCTTGAGGCTTGACCTTCATACGAGAACCAATGGTTGGTTTCGAGAGTGATGCCTTCGCTCCCTTGCTAGCACCTGCACCAATATTAGATAATTCCTTACGCTTGTGTGGCCTGGGATCCATGGTGATGAACTTGACCATCTCCACATGCCCTTTTCCATGCGGCTTGCGATCTTCTCTCTCTTGTTGATATTTCTTCATTGCCGCCCAATCGATCTCTGCTGGATCATAGACGTCACGGCGGATGTAGACGTCAACCACGTCATCATCGAAATTGTTGTTGTAGTAGCTTAGCTCGACGTACTCCTTGTACCTCGAGCTAAACCTCTCCACCTCCTCATCATCGTCCTCCATGGACGGGCTGCTAGAGCGGTTCCTAGAAGGAGCAATGAGCCCCACGGGTTTCCCATGGCCTGGGACGGGATATCGCATTGCTAGATTTGTTCCTGAAGATTATTATTAGATAGAAACACAAGGGCAATATATAAGGAGGGTTAGAGGTCGGTAAAACTCGTGAGAAACACTAAATTGTCGCCCAAGAAAAGAATCTTAACGAAACAGGGAAAGAAATCACGGGTTTGGAAGAGTCCTGCCGCGTAACGACCAACTATACGGGCACATACCGTATAGCTCCGACCATATAGTTGGTTCCGGGCAGATATTTCCAAATATCTCGAGTCCAGGTCGATTAAGTCACAGCTCGAAACCGACAATAACATTTTTTAAGATATCAAATAGAAACGAAAAGGCAAATAAAAAAGTGTCTGGTAGTTTAACGACCAACTATACGGCCGGAAAATTGGTTTCGGTCGTATAGTTGCGACCGTATAGATACAAACATCAAAAATCAAAAGTGTCTGAGAGTTTAACGATCAACTATATGGCCAGAAAATTTCCTCCGGTCGTATAGTTGCGCCCGTATAGGTCCATACATCGAAAACCATTTCACAAAGATGATACAGAGAGTTTAACGACCAATTATATGGTGGGAGCTTCCTCTTTGGTCGTATAGTTCCGTCCGTATAGTTGGTAAAACCCTCAAAAACTTCAGAAAAACACAAGGAGTTCAAAGGCAAAGTTTTTAGAAGTTAAATTTGTGAAAACAAATCACTTATTTAGGTAAAGACACTTACCTTGAACTTACTGTTTGCTTATTCGGAGATGTAAAGCTCCTCCAACAACAAAGACTCCTTCTCTTTTCGAGGAATTGACCTTAGTTCCTTAAATAATTCTCGTGAACGAAAATCACCGGGACTAAAGTTCCTCTCAACAAGATTGGTGTCTTGCGGACAAACATGGGCACTGCATCTAACATCTTTATTTCTTGCATCTACATGATCTGCAACTCAAAATTTTGAAGTGAAAGAATCCAACGGATCAGTCTTGGCTTATGGGCTTTCCTCTCAAGGAGTTCTTTTAAGCCATCACCATCCGTATGAACTCTTACCTTTGCATCAACTATATAAGAACAAAATTTATCACAAGAGAAAAATACAGCAAAAAATTCCCTTTCTTCCTTAGGGTAATTATTTTGAGCACCATTAAGAGTTCTACTAGCGTGATGTATAATATTAAATCTGCGACCAATGTGCTGTCCTAGAGTTACTCCTACAACATCATCACTAGCTTCACATATTAAATCAAAGGTCGTATCCTAGATAGGTGGTTTAATGATTGGAGCACAGGATAAAGCATTCTTGAGTTTATCAAAGGCTTCAAGACATTTATCATTAAAGTTAAATCTTACTCCCTTTTGAAGGAGGTTAGTCAAAGGTTTAGATATTTTAGAAAAAATTCTAATGAACCTTCTATAAAAACCCACATGACCAAGGAAACTTCTTATACCTTTAATATCCCTAGGTTGTGGCATTCTCTCTATGGCCTCAACCTTAGCCCTATCCACTTCAATTCCCTTTCCTGATACCTTGTGTCCAAGGACTATACCTTCTTTGACCATAAAATGGCACTTCTCCTAGTTTAGAACAAGATTGATTTCTTCGCAACGCTACAAAACTCTTTGGAGATTATCCAAGCAACTAGTAAATGAATTTCCATAGACAGAAAATTCATCCATAAATACTTCCAATATCAGTTCTATAAAATCCGCAAAAATAGTAGACATGCATCTTTGAAAAGTAGCTAGAGCATTACATAAACCAAAAGGCATATGTCGGTAAGCATGTAAACCATGGGGACCAACGAAAGTTGTTTTAAGTTGGTCATCAGGATGAACAACTATTTGAGAAAAACCAGAGTATCCGTCAAAGTAGCAAAAATGAGTGTGGTTTGCTAACCTTTCTAAAGTTTGATCTATGAACGGTAAAGGAATGTGATCTTTCCTAGTTTCTTTATTCAATTTCCTAAAGTCTATGCACATCCTATGTCCAACAATAGTTCTAGTAGGTATCAAATCATTGTTTTCATTAGGAACAACAGTAAAACCGTCCTTCTTAGGGACACAATGAACCAGACTTACCCATTCACTTTCTTTAACATGATAGATTATACCTGCATCCAGCAGGCGTACTATTTCTTTTCTTACCACTTCCTTCATTTTAGGCTTCAGTCTTCTATTAAATTCAGCAACTAGTTTAGTACATTCTTCCATGAATATACGATGGACGGTTATCATGGAACTAATGCCCTTCAAATCATCTATTGAGTACCCAAAGGCCTTGCGATATTCCTTAAGTATTTTCATGAGTTCTTCTTCTTCTCCTGAAAGTTTAGCACTAATAATAACATGAAATTTATTTGTATCGTCTAAAAACCTGTATTTAAGAATATCTGGTAGAGTCTTCAACTCTAGGGGTGGTAATTCCTCATCCCCTCTCTTTTCTGGCTCTTCAAAATCCTCATTAGTTGGAGGCCCCATAATCGGAAGTGAATCAAATTCATCTTCTAGTTCTTCTAGGGACTTGTCCTCCATAACTATTTCTTCATAATTTGAGTCTTCATTTATTTCTTCTTCTTGATTACTAAAGAAAAGAGCCGCCATTTCCTCAATAGTATTCTCTTCTTGTTGTTGTTGTATTTGTGGAGGTCTGTCTTTAAATTTGGAAAAGTGGAATTCCTTTTCCGCTCCCCCAAGCTTAAGAGACACAATCTCCTTTTTGAAATCAACAGAGGCACCTATATCACTCAAAAAGTTTCTTCCAAATATAATTGGGCAAAGAGTGTCAGCTGGCATATCAACAACTACAAAATCGATAGGAAAGTTTTTGTTGCCAATTGTGACAGTTACATCTTCAACTACTCCCATTGGAATTCTTAGATTTTTATTAGCTAACATAATTGTCATGTTAGTATTTTCAATTGTAGCCGGTTCTATTTCTTCTTTTATTTCTAAATAGAAATCATAAGATATAACATTAACTTCGGTGCCAAGATCGCATAGACCATAATGCGAGGTTTCTTTAAATATGCAGGGATGAATAGGCTTACCCATATCTTTTACCTTTGTTTTACCTTCAACCAATATGAAAGTATATTCATCAAGTTCAACTATGTTACAATGTGCGTACATAGCCATAATTGCTTCTATGGTTACCTCTTCATCATTGGTCTCTTCCAGATGTTCCACGCCTTCTGGCATACTTTTTTCTTCCTTCTTCTCCTGTACTGCTTTGACCTGTTCATATTCAAGAATATGCTTCTGTGCAGTGTTAGGAAAAGGCCTCTCATGTATTGGTTCTAGGGAGGCCAGTGTTGCTTTAACTTCTCTTTTCTTCTTTGGTTCGGGTGGCGGATCATATTTGACCAAATAAAGTTCTGTAAAAGCTTTAACAACTTGCAACACAAGATCTGAATCCAAATAAAGTTCTTGAGATAATTCGTTAACATGGACCTTTTTATTATAGTCATGAATACAATAATGTTCTATTTCTACGCCTCCTTCAATTCCTAGACCAAAATTCCATGAAACTCTATGATCGCGAATTCTATTAAGTAAAGCCCAAGCTTTAGTTATAGGAAGATTCATAAAGGCTCCTTCCGCGAAAGAGTCTAGTTCAATTTTATTAGGTTCAATTAAACCTCCATAAAAGATATGCAATTAATACCATTCAGGCAAATCATGATGAGGACATAGACATAGTAAATCTTTAAATATGATATAAGCTCTTACTAGTCCTTCATTAGAACGGTTCCTCCAAGTCATAATAAGATGCCTGATTCCAAAAGACTTTGATAATGGATAATATTTTGCTAGAAATTCATAGGCTAGATTATCTCAAGTAGTAGTGGCTTCAGGGGGTAGAGATCTATACAATGAGAGAGCTAAACTAGTCAAAGTCTGACTAAAAAGTTTAACCCTTACCTCATGAGTAGTATATCCTGTCAATTGAAAAGTAGCACATATATCTTTAAAACATGCAATATGCTCATATGGACCAGGATCTTCTTCATCTCCAGTAAATTGCTTTTTGTGTAGAATACCGAGTAGGAGAGGATTTATTTCAAACCTCCTTGTCTTCTCATTGGAGTTGTCTCTTTTATAAATATCACAGGGCTTCCCAAAGTGGCTGAGTGGGTTAGCACTAGTCATATGCTCAAACTCCATCATGTTGGTGGAAATCTGTAACTCAAAACAAAACTTAGCAAGACAAAAAATAAGCAAAAACTAAAGACCTACAATGCTTAGCTCCCCGGCAACGGCGCCAGAAAATAGCTTGATGACTGCAAGTGCACAGATCGTTTGTAGCTAGTTTCAAAATAAAGATATCGATCCCACAGGGAGCAGGAGTTTGAAGTCTAATAACTCTTAAAATAACTATTACAATAGGAATGCTAAATAAAGTTCTAGGTGACAAGATAAAATGCGAGTATTATGTAGAAAGGTGTTTTTGGGTTTTTAGTATAAGAGCAACTATAAATATAGTAAAACAACTGAACACCGAAAATAAGTACCGCGTGTGTAAGAGAGATTGGAACTGGAATAGGGAAAAAGCGTTCTCAGGGAGTAGCGGATACACCACTAGCATTATAAGGAGCTAAGATAAAGATTATTATCATGCATATTCTCAACTATGTATGTGTGGGAGGAACTCCGTATTTGGACAAATAGGCAGCAATCGCTGCTCACATCATCCTCATAACCACAACAGTCAGCAATCGACATCAATCGAATTACTGCGCTATTAAGGAACGTAATCCCGTAGGACATATCCCATGGCAGGGATAGTGTTCCGTGAGTTTCCTCGGTTTCCCAAGTTGATAGGTAAGGAGTGCCAACAGCTTTATAGTCACTGTAAGTGCTAAAACACATCCGTCTACCAACAAGTAGTTCCCTCCATCAAGTCCCCATGAGAGGCAAATATTGAGGGGTCGACTTCTCTCAACATCAAGATGAAGACAATCTAATACATGGTCACAGCGATGAATATCATAATAAACTTTATATTATTTCGATCTCATACTAGGGTTTCTCCATCTTCCCAAGAACTAATGATCTACTCATACATGGAGGCAATCAACATCATGGCAATAACAATGGAATATATCATAGATGAATAGTACTTGTATAAATCCACAACAAGTACGGAAATTACAACAAGATCTAGACAAGATGTAGATGGGATGGATGGAGATGGTGGTGATGCAGCGGTGGATGATGAAGATCGATGCCTTAGCCTCCCGGATCTGCGCAGGGTGAAGATGGATCCCCGGTGGATGTGTTCCCCCTCCAGCTGCCTTCCGGAGGTGAGGTTTCGGTGATTTCTAGGTGTTCTGTATGTCGTCTCTCCGACCCAGTTGCACGGGGTGAAACTATTTGAGGAGGCGGTGGTGGCGCCAACTATACGACCGGAACTATATGGCCGGAAAATTTATTCCAGACGTATAGTTGGTCGTTGAACCGTCTATCTCCTTTGTTTGCTTCGGGTTTTCTTCTTGTATTATTAATATTTCCCAAATAAGCGATTTATGTTGTTTTGGCTCCTTTTATCCTCAGTACAACTGCTCCAAGAATTGTGTCCATTGGATCCATCATCTGTCCTGATCTTGATGAAAACAGACATAAAATGTGCACGCGAGCGCCGTAAAATACCAAGATACTACATCTACAATGCAAAATAATAGTTTTAAACATGATGCAAATATGCACTCATCACTTGTGTCATGAGATGTGTGGAGAGAGCTCCATAAAAAGATGTTCACTACAAGGCTCGTAGGAGGCAACTTTGTTGAGGCGAGAGTGAGGTCACCTCTAAATAACCACTGCGATGTCTGAGAGCAGTCACCAATATAAACCACCGCAATTAAGGGTTTCCCCGTGGATATCGTAATTAGCTTAGGGAGTCCCTCTTTAATCCTCCTTTGATCGTGTAAGTTATGAGCCAGCGCTAATCTGTCATGGGGCCATTTTAGGTACAATCCCAAGACACGTCCAAAGGATTTCTCCCTCCCTTTAGTCCCAAGGGCAAATGATATGTGGCCGACTACACATACCATCTAAAGAGATAGATCAAACACAAACCATAATTCTATCATAGACATGCAAGTCATATGGACACAAGAATAGATCATCTTTATTACGAATTCATAATGGTGCTAGGGTTTCTCCATCTCCCCAATAACAAAGGAACTACTCACACATGGAAGCAATCAACAATATCATCATAATCAAATGAATGGATAAAAGTACGTAGATAGATCTAATGCAAACAACAATTGAATATGGAATTACAACAAGATCTAATAGATTAGAGATGGGGTAATGGTGGTAATGGAGATGCAGCGGTTGATGATGAAGGGGATAATGCGTTGTCCTCCAGTGATCCATAAAGCACCCGGGATTTTGCCCCAGCCAAGTTCCTCCTTCAGATCCCTTTCAGATGTGGTTTTTCGTGGTTTCTGGTGGTTGTGAATGTCGGATCCTCCTCTTATCTTCACTAGGAGAAAGTATTTGACGAGGCGATCACGCTGGCACTAGGTACAGGCGGACGGTACGGGTGGGCTCCGCTCGTACCACCGTTCGTTGTCGGTACTGATTGCTCCTCCTCGTTTGGTATTCTCCCAGGTGCGAAGGTAAATCCATAAAATGACTTTTATCACTTAGAAATATCATATAATTACACAATATGACAGTTCTAATTGATATGTTCATGTAAGACTCAATGATTTGGTATCTTGTTAAAACAAGAACAAAATGGTGTGTGCAAACGCAGTGAAATACAAAGATGCCTACTCTATTTATACAAAAAAAAAGTTAAATATGCTTCAAGTTTGGACTCATCAGTTAGCCATTCTCCTTTGCTTGTTTCTTCCCTTCTTTGTACGATGTGATTGTTGGATGGATCTCCTTTCTTTCCATTGTTTCCTGCATTATCATCTGATAAAATATCATTGGAATCAAGGATTGGGTTACCGTTGGCATCCTGTGGCATGGACGTTCCCTCGCCTATAATCACGCACACCTAGCAGTGCGTAATGTATGGGTTGCTGTTGTTGTCGTCGGATCCATAGGAGATACTGTCTATAAAGCCAGTAAAACCCTATGGGTTCTGTTCTGGGTAGATCTCAGCCATCCTGATTCCGAAGTCGATGTTTTCGTTGCTTTCCTTGGGTTCGGTGTTCGCTGGGCTTGAGCCGCATGGTGGCGTTAGCTCAGAGTCTCACCCGAAGGAGATACCGTCATATAGATCAGCCAGGTCCCCTAGATCTGTGGAGTTTCTAGAATTTTCTTCACCGTTTGTCGTATGGGGTGCGGCTTCTTCTGATGAGCCAATGGAGGATGCGGATATCGCCGTAGGCGCTGCTGTTACGACCAATGGACCCGAAGGTATTGGGGCCAGTAAGCAGAAATTCTCAGGTTCCTCCACCTGCAAGTGGAAACTTCCGATGATGATATCGGATCCACCGTTGAAGTCGACGTGAATCGAGACAAGGGTGGGTGGGCATGGTTCCACTGCTGTTGGATTGTTGCTTGATGGAGAGGGGCCCGCCAAATCCATGATTCCAGCATCCAAATTTTCTAGATAGCGCCAATTGACGAGAGGTAACCTTGGTAATGTCCATAATGATGGACTTAGGGTTTTGTGGAAAAGAGAACGCTGGGGATTTTGTCAGCTAATTAGACAAATAAGGGAGTCAAAGTCGTCTGATTGCTTATGAACAAATCAATTACAGATCGCTCAAGGCTTTTTTTGGTACCTCTCTGTTGGCTCCTCCTAGCCCTTATATAATAGGCTGGGTCCCGAGGCCGTATACGGATAAGTTACAAGTTATGATTACAATACTAATACAAAGTCGGTTCCTACTCTTTCCTTAACTAGCAAAATATATCTTCCGTCAGATGCTTCTTGGGCCTTCCTTGGTTCGTTCTTGGGCCTTGCGGGCTGTAAGCCTAGGGTAACCAATCACAATAACCCGGGTAATCATACCCATGTCACCTCCGTTGACATCCTTCAATATCAACATCTAGTTGCGTCAGTGTTCATCTTAAGAATTATGTTCCTTGGGATGGTGCTAAGGAAAGGACAGAAGTCATCAAGGTGAGAATCAAATCCAACCTAGGAGATAACATCACCTCGGCGAAATGGGTTGGAAAACCTCCTCATGGAAGTGGCAAACCCTCACCAGCATTCCCATCGACCTCTTGGAGGCGCTACCTTCTCCACACTTCCTTGTAGCATCATTCGACAATATTGTGGCAAGAAGCGCCCATCATCATATTACTTGTAGAGCACTAAAACAATGTACAAGTCATGCATACTTCGTACTGCAACAAATGATCAACAAGAAATTTAGGGATCATTCGAATAACAAGCACACACATTTAGGGAGCATATGAATAACAAGCACACAAAGGTAGAGCTAGTGCTATTGGAACTAAAGGAAATGCATATCCAATGTGGTTGTACATACCTTCTGGTCCGATAACACTAGACCTGTGACAGAACACTACAATAAATGTGTTAACTTCTGACCGTATCTTAGTTACCATGGGTCAAAATGGTCATGGATCTATGACCATTTCACACCAAATGGTCATAGGGAATTTGGGAGGGTCCAAACCTTGAAAAATTATGACCATTTTGGTCGGGAAATTCATGATTTCATTGCACAAAAGGGTCATATATGGGTAGCACTAGTTTAAGACCTCATTTTTAGACAATTACGACCAATTTAAATAGTCATGACTCCTAATCCATGGTGCCTTAAAATGAAATGGTCATAGATCTATGCATTTTAATTTTATTGACTGCAAATTAACACCCAACTACTGTTTTGGTCAAGAGAGGTGATCATGATTCATTTGTAGTGATCATCTTCCCTGTAGATATAACTTGGTGACAAAATATTATTGAACCACATTGCCTAACAGATTGATACCGGTTTCTATAAGGATATCAATGACCAGTTATCCAAAATTTCTTGTTCCCACACAAGTGCCACATGTTTTTTAAATTTATCATGCTATCTTAGTATGTTGTCCTATAGCTCTGCTAGCCAATTTGTATTTTGTGAATATGCTTAATATTATGGATTGCCTTATTTTGTGAATTCAAAACATCACAAGACTACCAGTCTTGTGAAAATAAGAAGTTTGTGCTTATTTTACTTTTATGAATAATAAGAAGTGATGGACGTCAATTCTGACATGTTATCTGTCTTACTGTAGCTCCATGCTTAAGAAGTTTGCGGACAACAGAAGCCCTTTTTTTCTACTCACAAAAAGTATCAGCTATTACACTTGTAGAGATAGTTATACTGTGATTGCCATTTTATCCGTGTGATGTAAAATGAAACCACGTGTGACTTGTCGGTGGCTAGCATTGTATTTGTGTCATCCTGTGATTGCGATTGTATCTTTGTTTTTATGATGTAACAGATTGATTCTAGCTGTTTTTTGAAGTATTGCAATTTTTATATTTGAGTCGAGTATTTGTTATTTATTTACAGGCAAATTGAAATCTAAAAAGAATGGTCCTAGCACCTGCTTTCTATGATCTAACAACTAGGACCCCTATAATCTGACAATTGGGACCCACCTAACTAGTGGATCCATCGTATTAAAGAAGAAGAAAAATTGAGCCAAAAATGCCACGACCAAAAATATAAAGGTTGAACATTTGTTGGAATAGGCTAGATTGGGAGTGTTAATTTTACTTCACACTACCAAAAATTATAAATAGATTGGAGTTAATGGGATCGGCCCATGTAAATGGCTGAACCGGACCTGGATAATTTTGATCTACGGCCCTCTGGTTCGGTCACGGATCTGCCATGTAGGATTTGACACGTAGGATCCGACATGGACATGCGAGATCATCGGTGATCAAAATTTTGGTCATAACATCTATTACCATCTAGTTCGGTCATAATTGTCTATGGCCAATTCACAATAAAGGTCGTTATAGTTCATTAGTGATGCTGGTTTTTGACCAACTGTTTTTTATCACAAAAAAGTTCTAATGGGAAAACTATGACCATTTAGTGACCAAAATGGAGGGTAAAAAATCAGGACATTTCTTGTAGTGGAAATATGCCATGTTTTCATCATTTAGTGTTCAATAGGAAACACATCATATTTGGGGGCCTCATAGTTTTATAGCACACATAAATTGCCTAAGAATAAACTACATAAGATGGTCCGACGTCACTACAACGAATGCATATCCAATGTGGCTCTACAATGCACTAGGCGATGCAAGACCATCCTAGATAGATCCACATTTTAACCATTGGTCATTGTAAGAAAGTTAACAACAAGTATCATAAAATAAACACACATGCCTCAGAGGGAAATTCAGAATAGGGCCGATCAAATTTACACAACACATAAAATCTAAGAGATGATCCTCCAAGACCAAGGATCATGCACTACTAATGTGTTTTTGCACAACACTAAGTATTACAAGATCATCTCTACACATGTTACTACACATTTTAATCATGGGGGCAAATACAAAAAAACAATTATAAGAATATTTGAGAGCCTCATATTTTGTGGTGCACGCATAAATAGAGTAGATGGTGCTAGCTAACCAAGAGCACGCACAAATTTTATGTTTTTAGAAAGCTCGACGGCACCATCCCTTCAACTGAGAGTGCTAGCTAAAATTGGCATCTCACTCTCTGTCATCTCTAAGGGATATGATGGCAATCTAGGGGCTAGTGGCAGAGCTAGAGAAGTGATGATCGGGGTGCACGGTGGTGCCCCGGCTGCAAAATTACTTGTATTAGGGGTTGCACACATGGCGGAAAATAGCTATTTTACAATGGAATTCAGTTTTACCTGGTTTTATGTGCACTCCCAATGTTGCACATGGATCCGCCCCTGCTAGGGGCACCATCCTCTTTCAATCACGGCACCATCAACCGCCACTTCGACGTTCGACATCACATATGCCTCGAACATCAGAAGACATCCAAGATCCTGTGATATTCGTGACCACGTGATTCAAGGCTCATCTTGCTTTTTTATCAAGAAGATATCCCACCATGTCTTACAAGAAGGAGAAGTAGTACATCCTGGTGCCGTGATGAATTCACATGCCATGAGGCCACCATTGGTGAAAGGGTATTATATGATCTTTCTGAAGATTTTTTGACAACGCTGTTGCTCCTGCTCTAAATTTTGATAGTAATGGAATTTGTTTTGAAGAAGACATTCGCTAGAAAATTTGGGCACCCACCCAATTTCAAAGAAAGGCCTAGGTGTCGCCAATTCACCTCCCATAATCTCTTTGGTCGAGCTCCTTTTTGTCTAAATGTACACACTGTTTTCGTTGTTCTGCAAGCTTGTTTTAAAGGTCCGACTTCTCTGTTTATACCCTTGATACAAGGTGGGCCTGCCTTGCCGCCACTTCACCTCATCGGCTCAAAATCTCATGTGTTGACCTTGCAAAAGACAAAGGGTTTTTCTATTTTTCAGTCAACTGAGAATTAAGACAGATCTTATCATCTCTTAATTCACTGGATTTGGATCGCGATTGCCATGTCCCGTAAGTTGCAAGCAGTTTTACAATGCGATTTTTAGTTGTAAATGGGATTGCAACTGAGAATTTTTGTTGCAAGTAGGGTTGCAACTGAAATTCCTAGTTGCAAGCCAACCGAGAATCACCTCACAGAGAATTAGCTTAGTTCTGGGTAATTAAACACACACAAAACAAAAGACAAAAAAAAATTCAAACAACGGAATAAAATAACAACAACTTGAGTTTAACAACGGTTAAACCTAAACTACGCTTTCCGACTCCTATTCCAACTGTACTACTACCACGATTTCCGTTCCAGCCCTCCGGTATTTGCAGTTATGCGGAAACACCCTCTGAATTTGTTACATTTACACCTATTTTTGACAAAGGTGACCTCCAAAACAACGAGGAAATCCCACGACCACGACGCGTTCTCCTCTCGCTCCTCTGCCCCTCCCCCCTCTCGCCATGGCCGGCCGCCTCCTCGCCCCTCTCCTCGTCCTTATGCTACTCCAACTCCCCGCGCCGTCCCAGGCGCACGCGTCCCCTGGTACGGCTGCGGCAGCGCACTCTGGTCGGTGCCCGAGGCCGGAGGAGGCGCTGCCGCCGTTCGTCGCGGGGCTCCGGCGAACCTGCCGCGCCTCGACGGAGGGACACCCGGCCGAGGAGGTGCGTGTCTCAAACCGTAGCTCCGGGCTGGCGGTGGCCTGGGATTTGTTGCTTGGCCATAAATTGTTTGCTTTTTTTGGGTGTGCGTGCGCATTTATTATGTGAATGAATAGGGCGATTCGTCCACACAGTTCTTTTGTGGATCTCGCTTCTCTCTCACTGTCGTGAATTCCTGTTGCTCCATCGATTTTTCTGTGGCCTGCTTGCATAATCTGATACCCAGTTCCTGAATCCTGATGCTATTCTGGTCTCGGCAGATTAGCTCGTTAATAGCATTAGCTCGTGATGGGACTCTGTTCTATCCTTTTGATTTGGTTAGGTGATTCTCCGTCAATTTCATTTTGGGGAGAAGAAAACCGTTTTTTTTTTTTTTGGGTTGGAAGCTGGTTAATAGCATTAGTCAACGCAGGAGTACCGAGGTTCAGCTGGTGGCTAGCTTAGGTCTTAGCCCTTAGGCCCTTACCCTACGTCAAATCAGCTTTTGTACTCACAAATATTGCGCTCGAAATAAAGGTTGTTTGGAATTTATTGGCATCTTTCAACATTTCAGGCCTTCAAGGTGCCAACTTCGAGGCAATTCAGCTAGATTTCGTGTTTTTTTTGGGTATTATTGAGTGGATTTGTGTCCTCTTTTCTCTAGCTTCTCATTATGCTTATGGTGCTAGTGCTCAGCAGTTCATTCAGTAGCGGCTTAAACGGTATGTAGCTGTAAATCAGAACGTACTCCCTCCGTTCACAATTACCTCGTTCTGGGTATAGTCAAAATCAAACTTTGCAAATTTTGACCAACAATATAAGAAAAAACATCATCATCCATGTTTCCCAATGCATATAATATGAAAATACAGTTCATGACAATTCTAATACAAGGGTTTTTACATTTTTAATGCTGATATTTTTTCCTAAATGTATGGTCAATTTTTTTAAAATTTGACTTTGACTAAACCTAGGATGCGAGGTAATTGTGAATGGAGCGAGTACAAGATATCCTTGAGAGTTTAAGTAGCTCTGATTTGATGATTTCTAAACAGGGAGATGTTTATTTATTGCTACTGAACTTGATTACTACTTAAAATTAGACAGCGCTAAGATTTGCTTTTAGGTCCGGGCTAAGAGCTTAAATGTCTCGAGGGACTAGCCCGATAGAACCAGGGCATGTTAAGCTTACTCATGAAGGAGGATACAAATGATATGCCAATATGATGGATAGGTCATAGACTCATAGCAGTTCAGCTTAGTCTCTACTCGCTAGTCATTCTTCTGTACTGCAGGATAATTAGAAATGTATACTGCCAAAATCACATGCTTACCAAGCTGGGTATGTTTGGCTGTGTGGTGCTTAATCCTCACCTTAAAAAACTTTGCAGGTTAATGGGGAGGAACTTATCAAAGAGTTGGGTGGAAAGGAGTACATTGCTGTCCTCTTCTATGCATCATGGTGCCCTTTCTCCCAGAGAATGAGACCGGTCTTTGATGATCTTAGCTCAATGTATCCACAGATTAAGCACTTGGCTGTAGAACAGTCGAACGTCATGCCAGCGTAAGTCCCCTATGCGTAGTGGTGTTCCTTTTATCCTTCTTAACAATCAATATGACCGGTGGCCTTAACTAATACCTCCTTGGTTACATGATTTGCAGAGTTTTATCAAGATATGGTGTCCGTAGCCTTCCCTCTATACTAATAGCTCATGAGTCATATGCGTTTTGGCCTCTTGTTGCTAAAGATCTGGACTCACTGGTCAACTTCTACACTGCTGTTAACGGTAGGCTTGTGCAATGTTTCTCGTGCATTTATATCTGAGTTGTAGCCCTGAAATCCTCAAGTGATAAGCCAATGATGGATAGTTTGATACCCACTCTGTTGTACTAGTATGAAATATTAACCAACTTACTGTAGAAGCAACCTGTGAGCTCTAATGTCACAACTCAAAAGACATGAATGATGGTTCAGATAAAAGCTGGGCACAGTAATTGTATGTATAAAATATGGCAACAGTAGTTCTATGGAGGAAAGATGGCAATAACGATTCTGTGGATGTAAAATATCCACAGATGCGGTTACCATCAATTTACGGTAACCTAAATAGTATGATTGTTAGACCAGACAATGCAGGCAGTAGTTGTTCACAATTTGATAACTTACTATATCTACAGCCTAATGGAAAGTGTGTGATGGTACACTTATTCTGTCTTAACATAGACTTTGTACAATGCAGGACAAGAACCACTTGCATATCTTGGTCCACGTACGTGGAACACGACTGGAGGAAACCCACAGTATGCCAAGATTTGGAATGGCTCAGTCAGCGAATCTGTGAAAAGCGAGCCCTACCTAGCATTCAGCATTCTCTTTATTTGCCTAAGGATATTCTTGTTCTTCTTTCCGAAATGCTTCGCCTGCATCAAAGGCTTGTGGACCCAATACTTCCGGCACGCCAACCTTGGAGTCCTTGCCAAATTGGCCCAGCTGCTCGAATGTGTGCCTCAAGCTGTGGATGTAAGGAAGATGTGGAGCAAATGGAGGCTCATGGTTGGAGCCATGAATACCAGGGTCTGGGCATCATCTCTAGCTTCAGTTTCTCTTGGTGGGCAATCTTCTCCCCGAGCTGCTGGGTTGGATTGACATTTCCGTATTTTTAACGTTGATCGAAGAACACACAGGCTGTTTGAATTGAGCTGGATGTAGAAGCTCCTGTAACTCACATGAACATGTAGTGATACATCTTGTCTGTAGCATGTAAATCTTAGGGATACTGTTGAGCCTTTGTAGATCACACTGTAACATTAGTCATGAGTACCCATTGTCCTAGTTTTGAGCAAACTGGACACAGCATAAGCCCTTGCACTATTTTTAAAAATGTAACCTGCTACTGAAGTGTGTTCGTCTGCCCTTTGCACTATTTCAACATCTTTTTCCCTATAGTACCACCAGGTATAAAAGGTGTAAAAACAGATACTGATGGCTTCAGCAAGAACTCTGAATCTGAACATGGAGCGAGATACCAATTTAATTTGCCGTAAGCCTTTCATGGACACTATATATTGATCTCTTCTGTCATCTACATTCAGGGGTGCAGAAAAATGTGTTGTTTGGAACCAGGAACAATAATAACATGTAATACAAACTTATACATGGAACTGAGTACAAACTAGCAACAACTATGCACCATGATGTATCAAAATGTGCCCAACTCCTGATGTCACTGTCTCATCTATCAGTTTTCGCCGAGGGTGTACCTCACAAACCTCCTTACCTTGATGTTCTCCCCTAGGCCAGCAATTGTCTCCTTCACCAGATCCTTGACGGTCTTGCTGTCATCCTTGATGAAGGGCTGCTCCAGGAGGGCCATCACTCCGAGCCTCTTTGCTATCCTCCCTTCGACAATCTTCTCCCTGATGTTTTCAGGTTTCAACTGCAGATCCTCCCTCTGCATCTCAATCTCCTTCTCCTTGCTGACAATACTCTCTGGTATGTCCTCCACTGAGACATATTCGACATGCGGGCATGCCACCACTTGCATTGCGAGGTCATTCACCATCTCCTTAAACTTCTCATTGCGAGCCACAAAGTCGGTCTCAGAGTTTATTTCAATCATGCATCCTATGCGGTTGTCGTGGATGTACGAGCCAATCAGGCCTTCAGCGGTTAGGCGAGACGACTTCTTGTCTGCGGATGAGAGGCCCTTTTTCCTGAGGAACTCCTGAGCTCCCTGAAGGTCACCACCAGTCTCAGCGAGCGCTTTCTTGCAGTCCATCATACCAGCACCGGTTTCATCTCGGAGTTGCTTCACCAATGCAGCTGAAATTGCCACAGCTGGTTTCCTGGAAACATAGGCATGTCAAATATAGATTGAGACTTTAAGAGGGAATTGATCAATGCAGTTTAAAGTTAGAAACGCCTAGGAAGTAAACACATTCTGGTGGACATATTATGCAACATGAGGTTCTGGGAGGAAAATTACTTCTCTGCAGTTTCTGCTGATTCCTCAGGCTTGTCATCCTTCTGAGGAGCAGCTGGTGGTGGCTTCGCGGCTGTCTGGGCTGCAACTTCAGCAGCAAAATCCTGGCTCTTTTTCTCCAGCCCTTCGCCCAGGTTGTACCGAACAAACCTCCTGACCTTCATGTTCTCTCCAATTGTAGCAATAGTTTGCTTCAACCATTCACCCACTGTGACCTTATCACTCTTGATGAATGGTTGTTCAAGCAATGCAAATTCTCCAAGCCTCTTCTTTACTCTGCCCTCAACAATCTTAGAGCGGATCTGCTCAGGCTTTGAAAGCAAATCCTCCCTCTGCATCTCCAACTCCGTCTCCCTCTTCACAACCTCCTCAGGGACGTCATCGATAGAAATGTATGTAACTTGAGGGCAAGCAGCGACTTGCATGGCAAGATCATCGAGCAACTCCTTAAAGATGTCACCTCGTGATACAAAGTCAGTCTCACAGTTTAATTCAATAAGGATACCAATTCTGCTGTCATGTATGTAAGAACCAATTCTTCCCTCCGCAGTGGCTCTTCCAGCCCTCTTGTCAGCAGCTGCCAGCCCTTTCTTCCGGAGGAATTCTTGAGCTTTATCAATGTCACCACTTGATTCAGCAAGAGCCTTTTTGCAGTCCATCATACCTGCTCCAGTTGCATCACGCAACTGCTTGACAAGAGCAGGAGAAATAGTTGCTGCACAGATGCAGAAAAGAACCATCAATATGTTTCTTCTGCTGCTCTAACAACAGTTCATCAATAAAGTACAATATGTAGTGAACTGTGCTATGGAAAATGTGGGGAAGAGTAGGAAAAACATGGAAAGTGCAGATATTGGAAGTGTTAATTAGAAGAATTAATGCACCTGTTAACTTACACTGCATCCATAAAGCTTTAGGACCATGTTCCAGTGTCTCATTTTAGAACAAATTCTGATTGATATTTGGAAAAGATTTAGATCAGGCAATCACATTCTAAATGCATTTACTAGCCACACTTATAAGTAAACAGGAAGTCTATTGTGTCATCTTGAAATTAGTAGACAAAAAAAACTTAAAATCTCCATCACCGTCGAACAAATTTGTAGGAAAATATGTAGTTGCCACTTCATACAACATGATAATCAGATCGAAACTATGTGAATGCAAAAGAACAAGAAAAGCTCCTAATGTGCCCCAAAACTGAAGACAAACCAAAGTATCATGTTGAGGCTTATCCTTGATAGTCCAAAACTGTACAGTGGGAGTGAGGTGATATCTGGAGTGTACATTGGTTCTCTAGAGCCAAAAAATGTCGACCAATTGAACCCTTTGAGCTAGCAAGGACAAAACTTAAGCACATTGATTCTTGGGTCATTTAACAAAGTACGGAACAATAAAACAAGAAAAACTGTAAAAAGAACTGGAAAAAAAGAGTTGCTTGAACAGTTTACACGCAATCTATCCTAAATACTCTTCCTAGTTAGGTAGAGCTGCTTGAAGAGCCTTTTGCAGACAGGATATGACTGATCGAATTATTACATGTCAGGGCCTTTGCAGATAAGATCTGGTCGACAAAATTACTGCTGACCTGTGGTTGTGCTTGCTTCTCCAGCTCCAGCAGCAGCAACCTCTGTGGTTTTCTCACTCGAGGCTGCTACTTCCCCAGTTTCCAGAGCCGCTTCTTTATCGACAGACTCGGTACTTGCAGTTGCAGGAACCTCTTCTACTGATGCTTCTGGCTCCTCAGCAACAGGAGAGATTTCCTCAATGGCGCCGGTGACAGCATCTGCTGAAGGGCTATCCTCCTCTTTGCTTTCAACTTCAATAGGAGAAACTGCAGGAGGCTCAACGAGCTTGTCATCAACTTTGCTATCAACCTCAGAAATTGCAGCTGGACTCTCAGTCTCAACTTCTGCTTGTACTTCTGGAACTGTAATCTTTTCCCTCTGGTCCAAGAACGCGGAGATTTCCTTGCTCCTACGGAAAGCTAACTCGAATGCATTAGTTCCTCTGGACCATCCCTGCTTGAGGTTTGTGTTTAATGATGCCAACTCGTCTTCATCATCGTCTCCCCCCTTCATTGTCAAGTTGACCTGCCCTCGTGATACATTCAATACTTTCACCGTTATCTCTTGACCAACTTCCAGCGCGGAATGCCCAATAAGGGTAAACAGTGCCGCTGCTTCCTCTTCCCTTGGGAGGAATCCTTCATCTCCATCAGGCAGTGTCACAAATGATCCTGTTCTGTTCGTATTTTTGACAATGCCAGTCAGAGATTTTCCTCGTGTATACTTTGCCTCATCAATTTTCTTGAAATCCTTTGTTTGCCTTGGTGAGCTTCTGGGTGCAGCAGAAGTTGGACTCTTTCCACCGCTTGCGGCATTAGGTGCTTCCTTGACATAATCTCCACCTGTCCGCATTGTCAAGGAGATGCGCCTTGTTTGTTTATTTGCTTCCACTAATCTCACTGACACCTCTTGCCCAACAGTGAACAGGGTAGATATATCTTCAACGAAACCGTCACTTACTCGGGAGATATGGACAAGGCCTTCAGTGAATGCCCCAATGTCAACAAAGACTCCAAATGGCTTGATAGACCTGACTTTCCCAGTAAAAGATGCCCCGGGGACTAGATCCTCCTCCTTCAACGGCGGCATCTCACTCTTCCTTATGTTGCGTCCTACCTTGGGAGTGGAAGAAGCTGGGCGCGTGCCAGCCTCAGCCTTCTCGGTAGTTTCAGCAGTGCCAGGTGTGGCCTCAGAGCTTTCACTGGAAGTTTCTCCTGATGGAGTTGATGAGCCCTCCACCGCGACATCAGTCTCAACAGCTGCTGCTGACAAGGTCCTTAGCCTGTTGGCAGAGGACCAGCTTGTTTTGTACACGCTGATTAAGCGGAATGCAGTCTGTGGCTGCAGCAGCCCATGATGCGATGGCGATGTTACTCGCGAATACCTCTCCGAGCCACGGAACCGTCTAATCTGGATTTCTCGGCTGGGCCTGAAACTGCCTATGTGGAACAGGCTGACACTGCCAACAGAGCAATGAACCACTGGCGTCATACTGAATTTGGGGGGGGGGGGGGGGGGGGGGAACTATATCAGAATCTTGAATCCTTCACTACCCTGTACAACAGCCAGAAACTCGTTCAGTACAGAGCTAGATATGGCGACGAATCTGATGAACAAAGAGCAATACATGGTAGAGATGCTATACTAGAGTGCTTCCCAAAATAAAATAAGCAGAGTGATCGTATTAAAAAAACATCAGTGAGCTCCAAACATTCATAGGCCGTGTGTTTCAGGCCCAACCAAATGTTGCAGAAACCAAATATTGCACTGGAGTTCAAATATACGTGTAATCCAGCATTCTAGTGGCTATGTGCACAAAAATGAGCACACAAAATTTCATTTCCGGAACCCTACAAATCATCGCTTCTCGTGGTTGAAGTGTTCCCAGACAGCACGACTGTCGGGCGTCGGCAGCCCGCGCAGGCATATGCACAAACACATTCCGTGCAAGCAATAGAGAACCTAGATGCAGGAATGGAGAGAGCAGGAAGC
Organism: Avena eriantha; assembly: GCA_910589775.1. Taxonomy (NCBI): domain Eukaryota; kingdom Viridiplantae; phylum Streptophyta; class Magnoliopsida; order Poales; family Poaceae; genus Avena; species Avena eriantha. The sequence continues at coordinate 299,162,007 of OU342744.1, forward strand.
AAAGGGAAAGAGAGAGGAGGGGACGAGAGACATAGACGACGGCTCAGGCCTTCCCTCGCCGACGGCGCTCGTCGCATTAGTATCGCTGACGAGCTTGCTACGCAGCGTAGGGTCTCAGGCAGTATACAGACTTTGGCGAGACGACTCGGAAGACGGTCGTTACCTCGTCGGGAGACGCCGGCGAGGTCCCGCGGTAGCCGTGGTGAGGAGACGGGGGCGCGGGAGGATGAGGAGGAGCTGGAGATATATAGCCTTATCTCGAAATGGAGAAAGAGCAGAGAGGCGCGAGCCTGGTGATAGACTGACGGTAGGACTAGTGGATGATGCGACGCTATGGCCGGGTCGGGACGGGAGAGCCGGTTTTGCCTTAGGTCATCTGCACGGGGCCGAACCAAACGACGTGACCGTTTCGGTTTGTTTTTTGTTTGGTAGGTCTGCGATCTTGGCAGTCCGATCTGTTCGGACCACCGCGCCCAGCGGCGCGACCCAAATGTCCGGTTCGCTCCTGTCGCCCCGCCGCCTATCGGCTTTCTTCTAGTCGTTTTCCGTGCTTCCCCGTCGATTCCCGTCTCTTTTAGACGTTTCCTGCCATGTCTAGGCGCGTCCATAAAAAAAGGAGGTCAGCCGTTGTAGGCACAAACCAGAAACCCTACCTCCCCACGCCGCCATGCCTGGCCTTCCTCGTCGTCGATCTATCGGCCGCGACAATCGCCCAGAATTCCCACCGCCCCAGAGCGTTCGTTGCCGCCGTGGCGTTCGGACCCGCCGGAGGAACCAGACGTGTTGCCGCCTCCGATTCCGGGGCGCCCGCAAATATACAAGCTGCATCCCCCGGCTGTGTCGCCCTTTCTACAACCGCCATGTGACCACCGGCGAGCATTTCACGATGGAGGTGGCGGAACGCGTCTTCCTGCCAGAGCAGCGGCTATGGGACTAGCTCGCATTGGTGCGGGCCGACCTCTGGGAAGCGGTGCGGGCCAATCCCGACGACGCTTTCCTATGTGCCCGCCTCAACCGTGCTGAAGAGGAGGAGAAGACGCAACGGGCGATCATCCGGTCTCTCAATGACGAATGGTGTCTCTGATCCGTTTAGGTGTGTAGTTTAGGTGTGCATGTGGTATGCTTGTAACAAAAGTTTTAGGGCTAGAATAAAGCTTTTCATTGTAAATGTGGCCAATGCCTACATCGATTCATAGTACATGGCGCGCGCACAAGCTAAACCTACTCATCGGTGTCAGAGTCGGAGTTAGAGATCGGGCGGTACCGTCTGCGGCACATGCTGTCATCGAAGACGCTGATGCCGAGCCTTCCTTCGCCGTCGTACTTTAAGACTAGGATGTTGCCCGCTTCGATCTGGTGCGCGCGGGCGAAGCACTCCCAGCCGTCGCCGAGGTACAACTGGTCGAGGTGGTCGAACTGCAAATCGACTAGGTACTTGGTGGTCCTGAAACTGTTCGCCCACAGGATGACAAGCGGGGGCGGTGGGTCACCGACCAGGCCTGCGGGGCAGGAGGAGCCTGTCACTCGGCATGCCGAAGTGGATGGCCACCCCGAACTGGATGTCTGGGTCAACCTCGTCGGGTGACGACAGCGTTGAGGGAGAGCGTGGTGGCGCGCTGGCTTGGTCATGTCCTCCGCGCCTTCCTCGATGTCCATGACCGGTACGCCCGCCCCTCGATCCTTCGCCGCCGACCATGGCTAGCTATAGGGTAGTGGAGAACAGAAAGGAGGAGGGAGAGAATGGTGTGGTGTGTAAGCAATTTGCTGCGGGCGGCCAGTTAAAAAAGGTCCGGCATCCGATGCGGAGGCCGAAGAGACAACATTGAAGCGTCCAGTCAGCCAGTGCGTCGTCTCGTCGCCATTGATGGCACAGGCTACCATTGGTCAGCCTTCTGCATCGACTCTGAATCGGTGTCGTGATCTTCCGAGACGGACGTGTCGGGACGGATAGGTCGTGCCGCTGCGACGCCGCGCACGTCACGCGCGTCCGCACGGACGGGTTCGGACGCGCCGGGACGGGTTGGGTCGACCCGGTGGAGATGCCCTTAGTCCGGCTTTGTGCCTTTGTGCAACAACTGGGACTTCACCTTGGTCATCCGTCGTCTCATCTAAAAAAAATAGAGAAGAATATGTAAGAGCATAATAATAGAAATGCATGGTAGAAAAAAATCCGGTTCGATTAAAAGCAAACTGTTCATAAGATGATGGGATGTGCTACTACACCCATCTTGTTTTTCGCAAAGATACCATGTGCTACTACATGCAGTATATTTTTACGTGTGACAGTACAAAGATACCATGTAAAATACACATTTTTGTGGGTTTTTTTGGGTTGCTATGAATGATATGTTATGTTTCTTGTGTCATATTTTCTGTCGAGAAAGTGAAATGATTACCACAAATCACGCCAAAGAAATCGGCCCCTTTTGCCTCACCAAAAGAAATTGTTTGGTCAGGCTCTTTATTACAATCCAAACCACATCCCTCATCTCCTCAATTGTGTCCTCTTGAGCGACCCCCCCCACCCCTAACCTATCGGCTTGTCCTCACGATCCGCACTATCACCCTCCTACAATCTTTCTCCTTCGCTGGCCCTATGAGTTCAGGACATCGAGCTTTGAAGTATCTCAAGATTTGCGGGAATGGATGTGCGGTTACCCTTTCTTGCTTTGACAACCTCCGGCACGCTAGATTCATCGTCCGTGAGTTCGGGGTGAAGTTCAATGCTCCAAACTGAGGTTAGTGATTTCGTGAAATTTGCTCTTGCAAATTCGTGTGATGACTTTGAGTGTAACATGAAGATTTTGTGATTATGTTGCAAGTGTTTTATTTTTTGCGCTTGGAGGTGTTGTTTCTCTTCTACATGCAACAATATTTTCGGAAGATCCGCTACCAGCAATGAAGATTTTTTGCATACACATAAATGTTTGCTCACTCAGGTGTTTAAAACGTTGCAACATAGTTTTGTATGTTTTGACACATCACGAGGAAAAGTGTTGCAACAATGTTGCCGTGTACAAAGAAACATCGCACCTGCCAAAGAGTACAGAGGGCGGGAGGCAGACAGTGCATTCACACATGAATGCCCCAAAACTCCAACGTCCCTCTGTCTTTTGAGCGTTCAGTCCATCAACAGCAGAAAAAGACAGCAAATGAGAAACCTGAAATAGTGTTGTGAAGTCCAACATTTCTACATGGATCGGTTCCCACCATCCTAAAGCGAATCACCAAGTTTCAATCTATCAATCTCCACAAATTGCAAACACTGGGAAGAACCTTTCTATCTGCACGCTGTACTTCACAGCTCTATCCAACTTCATCCCTCTTCTAAAAAATTATCACCTCAAACTCAACCAAAATTCACCGTCAAAATGGGCTCACGAAAAAAATCCAGCTGCTTGCAATGACATGCATTATTACAGGATTACCTTACGACCTACCCAACACAAAAAAACACGCACAGTGCCCCTTGTAGCCGTTTGATAATGCATCAAGATTAATTCAGCCTGACGGCTAAGAGAGACCTCTGCCTAGAAGTTTCTTCCATGCAACTCAGGTTCCCACGAGATGTCCTGTTAGTAAAATAAGCCTAGCTAGAGCAAAAATGTTAAACTTCCGAAGAGACACTGATAATTCAGGTAGTTAAACAGGTTGAAACAGTTAACCAAGTGCTGGAGCCCACTTGCCGCACAGCGTTCGAGAAAGACCACTACACGATCACGTTATCACAGAGAGAACGTGTCATTCCTTGTACAGAAGCCAATCTACCGTGGCTCTTTAAATCTCTACAGCAGGGGCACCAAAGAAGTGACACCATTTCTAGTTTCCATTTATGCACTAATTCATTCATCGCTTGAACTCTCCTTGGTAGCTTCGGCCACCGTGCTATCTTCAGGGGTCTCCTGCGGCCATCAGGAATGGAAAAAGTCAAGTGAAATATTACGGAATTATATAGTAGTAAGCATATGTGGTACACATTGGGGAATAAGACCATCATCAGAGCATGTAAAACTGCATCATACCAGTTACTTATTCACCAACTTATTTTCCAGGTACCAGTGTTAGCATACATGTGTAGCACACTCTCAATGATCCAGAAAAAGAAATAGGCGTGAGTCCTTCGTTTCATCGAAGCATAACTCACAGTTACTTATTTACCTACTTATTCTACATGTAGTACGATTAGCATGATCGAAAAGAACTACAGATGTATCTACATCTCATGGATAATTGGATGGGGTGTTATTATGTCCCTCTTCAAGAAAAAAATGAAGTCTCTGTACTGAAGCTCCTCTAAACAGGGCAGTGCAGAAGAGATTTAATCGTTCATTCAAATCCTACACCTTTAGAAAACAAATACAACCAGTAATATGCAGATATACATCTTTAAGAAGGATCGTGCTACATTAGGAGAAGATGCCATGCTAGATTTCAGAATTTGAATTTCAACATTCTCGAATTATTCAGGAATAAGAACAGTGATTGAGTCGTGGAATTCCAAAAGAGATACAAATCAATCATTGTCAAAGGTTGAGTATTTGTTTATTCCACCTCTAGTGTCGTGGAATTCCAAAAGAGATGTATTTGTTGAAGAGGAAAAGAATGTGAGTATGTGTTTGTTGAAGAGGAAAAGAATAAACAAATACTCAACCTTTGACACTAGAGGTGGAATAAACAAATACTCACATTCTTTTCCTCTTCAACGCCGCTGCTTTCGTCCTGTTTTTCTGGATTACCATCCAACTGAAAAAATAGGGGAAGTCAAAGGTTAAGAAACATTGCCCATTTAATTAAATGCAAACAAAACCATTAATAGGACACAAGCAATTTGACTATCATATGGTTGCAACTAGCTATATATACCCATAAATTGTGACAATAACAACCATTATTAGAACAAAAGTAACTGGCTATCGTAGGGTTGCAACAAGTTATACATCCGAAAATCATGTCAGAAGCCAGTTAATCTTGGAGCAGGTAAACTAAGAAAAAATATACTTACTTTCAGGTTGCCTAAGTCAGGTAGTGCACCCTCGCTTATGTTATCCTCCCCACTTCCTTTGCACCCATCATTTTCTGTAGCATCTTCAAGCTGAAAGAAGAATCATATGCAATTAAATATACAAAGGTATACAGAAATGATTTGCCATAAAAATTACAATATTATGAATATAGAAGGGCAATTACCCCCAAATTCTTCAAGCTAATTGAGACATCTTCCTGTTGCTTCTTAAGGGTGGTCCTCAGTTCTTGGAAATCCTAGAAATGGCAAAGAAGATAAAACAGTTTGCAGAAGGTACACAAATCAAATATGAACCTTTTACAGAATATTTAGACATGGCCTTACTGTTTTTAGCTGATCTATTTCACTATTGAGTGCAGTTTTGATATCAGATATTTCCTGCAAGACATATAGAATCATAATAAGCTGGTATACGAAAGCAAGGAGTGCACAGCAGCACGAGTGCCAGCTTATTTCTCAAGGTAGGTTGTGTTGTGAGGAACACATGTAGCGTCTTTCTGAAAAAGGGAATTGTCATCCTTCATTATCCGCTAGCATACTTTATGGTACTAACAGATATTTTCAAGATTTTATTCAATACTAGAAGAATCATCTAGAAAACCCAAAACGACAACAAAACAAACTGCCTTCTGAAAATAAAGTGGCAGCACAATAATCCTAGCGATACAAGAAAGAATATATGTACAATTGACATATAGCATCAAGTGAAGTGCTCAAAAACTCACAGTTTTGTATTTCTTCACTTGGGTGTCCAAATTGTTTCTCCAACTCTGCAAATCCTGAATACAACAACAGGATAATTATAAGAACAATGCAGTTGCAGTCTACAGTCCCAAGTAAAACAGTGAAACATTATGTAAAATTTTAACAAAAATGTAGACACACCATTATGCATTTGCAGGCTCTGCTACAAAGCATCACAATATTCATACTATTTCAAGATATAGGTATTACAAGTAAAGAACACAAATATGTAAATTATTTTCTATTCATGATGAGCCCACCTTTATTGAGGAGTGCCCTTCAAATGGAAAGATAAAACTTGCACATACAAAATTACAAATAACTCATATTATTACACTAATGTGCAACAAATGGAGACTTCTACCAAAGCTCAACATTCATGAAATAAATAAATGAAGATGCATAAAAGAAGAAGATAACCGCTTCCGCAATATTTCAGCATACCTCCTTCAGTCCTCGAAGTCTGCCCAAAAGCTCTGACTGCGATTCATTTAATTCCTGTTATTGAAAAAAAAATACACTGTTGATTTCTTCAATTCTCTTAGGATACAAGGATTATGGATGAAAATTCAACCCAAAATGAAAACACTGAATCAAAGAGTAAGGGTAGATATAAGTGCTTGGTAACGATTTTCATACTGGACCATTTTGTGATCAGTATGCAGTTGGAAAAGTGCTGTGTACGATATATTAGACATATAACTGTATGCCCACAAATCCTAAAATTGGAAGGTCAAAGATTAATAGTTCATTTCAGCAATGCTGCTCATAGACGGAAGAAGTTTATCACCATTCACCACACAGTAGTTCAGTGAACACATGATCTTCTGATCCCAATCACTGAAGTCTAAATTTTCTATATTCTAGAAGCATGATGTGTAATTTTGATGATGCAACCATAGTTGAGTTTCTACCAGCATATATAATTTGGGTTGTGCAACAATGAGGAGGACAGTATGGAAGCAATTCTCAAGTGCTGGGCTTTGGGAGAGTTCAGGAAAACATTTTATGAAGTAATGGAATAGCTAACTACGGTATGTCAATGATGACTTGTCAAACATGACCGCAAGACACAAATGCTTCAGTGTAAGGATGCTTGCTGGCACAAGCAGTTACAGTAATTATAATTACGACTGCAATACTTGATCTACTCATAGCTGGTAAACTGACCTAATTACCACTCCTTCTAGTTGCATTTAGTACTCCCTCCTGTCCATATTAACGTTCTCAACTTTGTCTAGATACAAATGAATCTAGTCTAAATACTTAACTAGATACATCCGAATCTAGATAAAGTTGAGAACACTAATATAGACCGGACGGAGTATTATTTTTCTCCTGGTTTTCATGCTCGCAATTGTCACAAATAAACTATAATTCGCCGTAGCCTTACATGCTAAAATAAGAAAATTTCAACAACAAAATTACTACTTCTTGGGGAGGGGATCCTCACCGAGATCTTCTCCCCCACCGGCAGCAACTCCTCACTCCTCTGCAAAACAAGGCAAACGATCAGAAACCAGGCGGCGGCAACTAAGATCGGAGGACAGGCTGGCCGATGCTCACCGCCGGAGACGGGGAGATCTCGTCGGCCGGCGCCTCCGCCGGCGGTGCAACCGCGGGCGACTGGGATGCTTCGGAGTCCGACATGGGATGTGAGGGTGGCTAGGGTTAGGGTTTCGTCGGGAGGGAGCGGGCGGCAGTAACGGTGCGCGTGAGAGAGAGATTTGAAATCGAAATCGAAATGGGGAAAATGGTGTGGAGATAGAGAGGGGAGGTAGGGTGGGTCCAAAGCAAAGCTTTGGCAACCGCTGAATCGCTATATGTGTCCCGTGCGTGCACAGGCCCGTCGGTTTTTTGAATGGTGGCTCCGTTTAAAATGCACAATTTGTAGAGCATAAAAGCTCCCTTTTAGTTGAAAAATGCATTTTAATATACGTATTATAAAATTATGAAAAAAAATTCATCTGTTACCTCCAAGTGCTATATGTCCACAAAGTTGTTCCACGAAACCTCGACTATTGTTTTTACCCTTGTAAAAAAGACAAAAATTTGGTGTTGAAAAAAGCTCACATGAGACATTTTCTTTGTCTTTTCTACACAGGCTATAGAAAATATCGCTTTTCGTGAAACTTCACATGTGTACATAGAATGTCTAAGCACGGATTTTTGTTTCTTTTTTTTTTACAATTCAAAATATGTTTTTTGGGTAAAGGGAGCATATGCTCCTAGGATCAAAAGTGAATTTCTGCAATTTGTATAATTATTACTTTTAGCCCGGTAAGCTACATGAAATTTTACGCGTAGGCGTCGCACTCATGTCCTCTCCTTGCGTTGTAAATTTCCAATGTGTGTTCTCTTTATAGAGAGACCACGTGTATATGGAAGATCTTGAATTCTCTAGTGCTACCTAGAGAAAAATCTTGTTTTATCCCATATTTTATAGAAAAAGTGGAAGGAAAATAGGATGATTTGGCCTTGTAGACCCCTCCCCCGCTCCCACAAACAATAACTTGGCATGGCTATGTTGATGCATTTTTTTTGGGTTTGGGAGCACCTAATATATCTGCTACATATTTGATACAACCAACTAGTACTTGCAGTAATAGTGTTCTGAGATACTTATTCTAGGTTTAGAGTGGACCAGTTCATATAATATATGTATGTTTATGCATATGCTTACTTTAATGATGAGCAAAGATCGCTGAATTAGTGTGCAATTGATATTGAAGTTATATTTTGTTTCAATATAGTTTTCAGATCAAGTTTTTGGACCATGTTAAGTGTGTCCTTATCCTAACGGAAACAACACTTGCATCTTTAGTAAACCAAAGAGCTAATTGATGAAGGCATTCTGGTGATTCTCAGGAGTTTGGACTTACATTCAATCCATTTACCATGTCGGTCCCAGCTATTTGATTCCATGGGTGGTGGTCCAAACCCTACCATGAACATTTAATCCATTTTAGCTTTCTAATGTCAATGCACATTCTATAACCAGTAACAATGCGTTGGGCTAATAATTCATTATCATTATTTGCAACTACGTTACTTCCTCCTTTCTTAGGAACACAATGAACAAGACTAACTCATTTGCTATCGGCTATAGTGTCGGGGATTCGATTTTCCAGTCGTAACAACCTCTGGCACACAAGATTTATACAGGTTCATGCCCAGATGTTGTGTTTGCTGGTAAAACCCTACTTCATGTCTTCTTTATATTGATATGTATGTGAGGCGTTGATGATTTGAGTAGGGTGTTGGCTTCTGGTGAGAAGACGGCTGGGTCCATCCCTACTTGTCTAGGAAGAATTGAGTGTATTGTGGGGGCATGTGAGTATAGCACCCGGGCACTCTATGGTATATGGTGAATGTGGAATCTTTCGGCCTCGGTGATGCACTCTCCTATGGTGTGAACTCTAAGATTGCATCTTCTTCCTTCTCCCTATCTGTTCCCCCCCTCATGTTGGAGGCGGATGATACTTATACTACATGGAAAAATCCTCCCCGGTGGTAGCAGAGGTGGCCACACCTCTCCCTTGCATGAGACTTACATCTCATGTTGTTGGAAGCGTGTTTTCGGTCAGAAGAAAACAAACAACGGCATACATGTTCTGATTTTGTCGTGGATATGACATGTCGGGTATCCTCACTAGGCTGATTAATGGAAGTAATGGCAGGCCCATGGTCGCCCCTAGTGGGCTTACACAGGCGAACAAAGCCTGAGCTAGATAAGGCCTTATCCTTAGTCGGTGCAAGAGAGTCGTGAAAGATACGGAGACTATGAGCTTGGAGTATAAGCAAGAATATCATGGTCGACATCTATTAGGACTCTAGCCCCTGTGTGGGTACATTAGATTGTAAACGCTAAGTCGACCATGATATAAGGCCAGCTTTGAGTTAGAAACATTAGGCTCTTTTTAGCTTAGAATATCTCTGTGAGATACCCCATAGGCTTGAGCACTAAATCACACAAGTCCAGATCTCGCCAGCAATAGCACAAAATTCAGTCGTCGGAACCATTATAACTCGATATACAAAGCAATACAACAAAGTAGGAAGTGTGTCTTTACCTCCAAGAGTGAGGGGCTGAACCTGGGTAACTAGCATGTGCCAATCTCGTCCCTGATTCACCTAATGTTGATGCGCTCCGCATCTCTGGTCCCTCTCGCGATGGTACCTAATGTGGTATTCCCACGACATTTGTCACCCACTATAGGGCCCGTGGCTTAGGGTTTTACGGATCGGGTGAGATCCTAGATCGGCTCGACTATCGCTGTTGGACGATTCATCCAGTTTGGAAGCCTCAACTTCGTTGACGAGACGACATGGACATTAGCAGCTCAGCAGGTGACTAACGGCACCGTCCTCCTGGTAGTCTCCATCGATATCTTCATCGTCTATGTCGGCTCAAATCTAGAGGAGAGTGTCGTCTCAAACACGGGCACCGTTGCCCTTGTCGACGAGTCTGGTTACCTTAGTGAAACGAGCACCGGCTATGCCAAATCAATCTATCTGTTGCTCGATGATGCGGTCGGTGATGGATCTGAGGACGACTATGGTCCCATATCCAGCGATAAGAACAACGAGGTCGACATCTTCATAGCTAGACCCATGCCACCTAATGATCTACTCACAACTCCGGTGTCAGTGGATAACACTGCAACTAGGGCGGCAAAGATCGACTCATACTGATCCACACTTGGTCAGTAAAGAGAGGCCCTTGAGGCTGATAGGCGGCGCCTCACTCATGAAGAGGAGCTGCTAAAAAGTAGGCAGACTAAGATTCAGGTGGTCTCCGAATACACCCAGAAGACTTGGCGAGCCAGGCCGACAACATTGCAAGCTATGGCCCTGTTCAACACGCTCGGTGCAGATGCTCCGGGTATAGAGACGACCGCGAGGGCTAGCGGGTGATACGTCTATTTTGCATTACTATTCTATATCATAATTTACTGGTATTCATTGATATATTTCATATTAAGAAATAATACTTATATTATTTCATCTATTTTTGCATGGTTGATGACTTTTAGAGGATGCACCACTGAAGACAGGCTTCTGACGGAAAAGGCACTGTTTGGAGGCGAAATTCGCGAAGATCAGAAAATCCCGGAAAATATTTGGAAAATCCTATTTTTCTAGAAGATGAAGGAAGCCAGAAGGGGAGCGAAGATGTGCCATAGGGGGGCCACACCACCCCCTGGTGCGGGCCACCCTAGGCCGTGCCACCAGGTGGTGTGGCCACCCTGGCCCACCTCTGGCTCTGCTCTTTGGCATATAAAATCCTCCTGAAACCCTAAGACTCGGGGAGCGACCACAGAAAGATACCACCGCCTCTGTGGGGCGGAAACTACAAAGAGAGAAAGAGCTCTCCGACAGGCAGAAATATGCCGGGGAAATTCCTTCCCGGAGAGGGGAGATCATCGTCATCAACACCGTCATCATGCTGGACTTCATCGAGATCATCATCATCACCATCATCATCTCCCCCAGCACCATCATCACCACTCCATACTGATGTAACAATTGGGTTGAATCTTGCATAGTTCTTAGGGGAAACTTTCCCAGTGTTGATTACTTGTTGTAGTTGATGCTATTGAGTGGAACCGTTGAATTATCGTTCATGTTCAGATTGTTACTTATCATTATTTCATCTCTGATCTTGATCCATATGATGTCTTGTGAGTAGTTCGTTTAGTTCTTGAGGACATGGGAGAAGTCATGTTGTTAGTAGTGGAATTGTGTTGAGAAAGATTCAATGGTTTGATATTTAAGTTGTGGTGTTATTCTTCTAGTGGTGTCATGTGAACGTCGACTACATGATACTTGACCTTTATGGGCCTAGGGGAATGCATTGTGTATTTGGCTACTAATCGTGGGGTTGCCGGAGTGACAGAAACCTGAACCCCCGTTAGGAAACCTTTGCGCAAGGGAGTGTAGGATCTCAAAGTTTAAGGCTGTGGTTATGTTTTTATCTTAATTACTTTCTTGTAGTTGCGGATGCTTGCAAGGGGTATAATCACAAGTATGTATTAGTCCTAGGAAGGTCAGTACATTAGCATAGGTTCACCCACACAACACTTATCCAACTAAAGAAGATTAATCAACTATATAAAGCGAAAGAACTTGACGATATTCCCATGTGTCCCCAAGAACGTTTGGTCATCTTAAGTAATAAAATCGGCTTGTCTAAAGAAAGGATTGGGCCACTTGCTGCAATTATTATTATTGTCTTTTATTTACTCGTACTTTATTTATCTGCATTATCAAAAAACCCTAAAAATCCGTTTGCTAAGTATTTATAGAGAATTCCTGATCCAAGACACTCGTCAACACCTTCTGCTCCTCGTTGGGTTCGACACTCTTACTTATCAAAAATACTGCGATACACCCCCTATACTTGTGGGTCATCAAGACTATTTTATGGCGCCGTTGCCGGGGAGTGAAGCGCTATTGAAGAGTGGAACTGGTAAAAGAAACTTGTACTGTGAGTATTGTTTATTTCTGTTAGTTACTTTATTTCAATATGGATAATTCACTTAGTTTCTTATTTCGTAATGCTACTACCACTGCTAAGGTAGTAGATGAACCACCACCTGCTGAAAATGATACTTTTAAGATACCTACAAGATTTATTGATCGTGTTATGGATAACTACTATTTTGGAGATGGAACTGTCCATCCCGGTGATCATTTGCTCTTTATACACGAACTATGCGGGTTGTTCAAGTGTGCAGGTATTACAACAGATCAAGTCAAGAAGAAGTTATTCTCATTATCAATGAAAGGAAGAGCTGAGGAATGGTATAAGATGCTGAAGAATGGTCAATATCTTGAATGGGAGGAAGTTGTACCTCTCTTTTATTCAAAATTTTATCCTCCTAGTGAGACTCATAAAGATCGGAATCAAATATACAACTTTTGGCCTCTTGATGGAGAGAGTACAGCTCAAGCTTGGGGAGATTGAAGTTACTAATGCTCAAATGTCCCATTCATGAGCTCCCTAACAATATTATTATCAATAACTTTTATGGAAGGCTTTCTCTTCATGATAAGGATCTATTGGATGCTTCTTGTGCTGAATGATTTACACGCATGGAAGAAGCTAAATGGGATCTTCTAGACTGTATTCAAGACAATGCTGTAGCATGGGAGAATGATAAAGGAAGAAAGTCAGGTATAAATTATGATTATGAATGCATTAAATCTTTTATGGGAACTGATGACTTTCGTAATATTAGTAATGCTTATGGTCTTGATTCTCAAGTTATTGCAAATTGTTTTAAGGCTTTTGCCTTTTATATTGAAATTCTGAAAAAAGAATGGAACAAATATCATGCACCATATAAAGATATTGTTGATTGTTTCCCTGCTAGAAGTACTGAAGTTTGCACTATTGATCGTATTTTACCCAAACCTTATATCGAGAAAATACCTTTCCCGGATAAGGTAAAGGAGCATTCTATGATAACTAGTGTAATTGACAAAAGTACAAAGAGAGCTGGAAAACCTGATGAACAAATAAACATTAAACTTGCAGTAGCAATTGTGAAAGACCTTGTCACTAAAAGTGTAGAAGCTGGACACATTATCTTCTGTGAGGATGCTTCTAATATTGTTTCACATCCTAATAGAACTAGAAAAGCTAGTGCCCCTGTGCTTTCCGTTAGAATTGGTGATCATTGCTATTATGGTTTATGTGACATTGGTGCAAGTTCAAGTGCTATTCCTAATGAGCTTTACAAAGAAATTATGCATGAAATTGGTCCCTGCGAACTAGAAGAAATTGATGTGGTTATTCACCTTGCCAATAGAGAGACCATCTCTCCAATTGGTATTGTAAGATATGTGGAAGTTCTTTATGGCAAGACTAAATATCCTATTGATTTTCTAGTACTTCGTTCAGCTGCTAGTAAAACCTATCCTATCATTTTTGGTAGACCTTTCTTGAACACTTGTGGCCATTATAGACTGTAAGAGGGAGAAAAAATTAACTAAATTTGATGGAGAATCTTATGAGTTTAATTTTTTGAAATTTGCTAATGTTCCTTATGAAAATGAACTTCCTAATGAGGATTTTAGAGTTGAACAGCTTGCTTCTATTTCTCTTGCTCCTAACAATGCTTTGCAGCAGTTTATGGAAGACCACGAAAGCGAAACCTTCATGGAAGAAAGAAATGAGATTGACGAGATTTTCCGTCATCAACCAAAGATGCTTAAGCATAACTTACCTATGGAAGATTTGGGTACCACATTACCACCTAAAAAGGATCCGGATTTCGATCTAAAACCTTTACCTGATGATCTTAAATATGCTTACATCGATGATAAGAAAATATATCCTATTAATATTAGTTCTAAACTTCCAGGAAAGGAAGAGGAAAGATTATTGGAAGTATTGAAGAAACACCGAGGAGCTATGGGCTATACCCTTGATGATTTAAAGGGGATTTCTCCTACTATATGTCAGCATGCTATCAACATAGAACCCGATGCAAACCAGTGGTAGAACATCGACGTCGTTTAAATCCTAAGATGAAGGAAGTGGTAAGAAATGAGGTATTAAAACTCCTTGATGCTAGTATTATTTATCCTATTGCTGATAGTGAATGGGTTAGTCATGTTCATTGTGTCCCTACGAAAGGAGGAATTACTGTTGTGCCTAATGAGAATAATGAGCTTATCCCCCAAAGAGTAGTAGTGGGTGATGGCCCAAAATATATCGAGCTCGTTGGGGAACCCCAAGAGGAAGGTATGATGAGCACAGTAGCAAGTTTTCCCTCAGTTATGAAACCAAGGTTATCGAACCAGTAGGAGCAAGGAAACACCTCCAAGGTGTTGTTTCCAACTTGGAATCCTGCACAATGCAACCACAAAACTTTGCCCCCAACTTAGAGTGAGGTTGTCAATCTCACTGGTTTTGCTGAAAACAAAGGATTAAACGTATTGTGTGGAAGATAGTAATAGCTTGCAGAAAGTAAACAGAAAATAGTAAACAGTTGTAGATTGATTGTAAAAGAAAGGACCGGGGTCCATAGTTCACTAGTGGTGATTCTCCTTAAGATAGATAACATGTTGGGTGAAAAAATTACAGCGGGGCAATTGACAAACATCGAGAAAGCATACATGCATATACTAAACATCTTGACTCCTTCGAGATTCGATTGGGCATTACAACATTATACATAGACCATAATCCAACTGCATCTATGACTAATAATCCACCTTTAGGTTATCATCCGAACCCATCCGAACCCCCTCCAGTATTAAGTTGCAAGCAACAGATAATTGCATTACGCATTGTGTGTAAAGTAAACAATGTGATTGTTCTATGAACAAAGGATTGCTGTTTTCTCCCTAGTAGCAACAACACATCTAGTACCTTAGAGATTTCTGTCACTTCTCCAGATTACTAGAGGCATGAACCCACTATCAAGCATAAATACTCCCTCTTGGAGTTGTTAGCATCTACTCGGCCAAGATATCTACTAACAATGGAGAGCATGCAAGATCACAAATAAGAAAGACATGATAGAATCAATAATCAATCTGAAATAGTATCTCAATATCCATCGGATCCCTGCAAACACAACATGTAGGATTACAAATAGATGATCTTGATCATGAACGGAGCTCACAAGATCTAAACATGATATCACAAAGGAGGAGAACCAACCATCTAGCTACTACATGGACCCATAGTCCAAGGATGAACTACTCACGCATCATACCGGAGGCTTGCATGGTGACGAAGAAGGCCTCCAGGGTGAATTCTCCCCTCCGGCGGGGTGCCACGAAGAGCTTCAGATCCCTCCTGATCTAGGGATGGAGATGACGGCGGCTACAGACTCTTTCGTGGAATTTTGATCAGGTACTTAGGGTTTCTGTATCAGAGGCATCTTATAGTCGGAAGGGGGGGCCGAGGGGGTGCCCTAGGCGGCCACACCACCCCCTAGCGCGGGCAAGGCCTGGCCGCGCGGCCAGGTGGTGTGGCGGCCCTCTGGCCCCCCTCCGTCTCGTATTCTGGCTCTGTGTCCCCCTCGGTAAAATATTGACTTTGGCTTTTGTCCTGTCCAATTCCGAGAATATTCATTTTCTGACTTTCCTGGAACCAAAAACAGCAGAAAACAGGCAGCTGGCATTGTGGCATTTTGTTAATACGTTAGTCTAAGAAAGTGTATAAAAATACTCCAAAGTTGGAACAAAACATAAGAAAGTAGATAAAAACCAAGCATGGAACATCAAAAATTATAGATACGCTAGAAATGTATCAACATCCCCAAGCTTAACTCCTGCTCGTCCTCGAGTAGGTAAGTGATAAAAAGAAAGAATAATTTTTGAGGTGACATGCACCATCATGAACTTGATCAAAGTATTTGTAAAACATTGAAAGTTGGGATCATAGTACTTCAACATAGAATGAAAGATATAGTTCTAACAATAAGACATAGCAACTATGTTGTAACATGAAAAGGCATAAACAAAAGATTCATGAATAACAATGCTTTGCAAGACGTTTGTTTTTTTACATAAATAAAACATAGCATAGTGGAATTCAGCTTGTCCCTCATAGTGTAGCAAAACATAAATGCATAGGACACCTTCAAAGTTCATAAGGGTGACTAGATACAAGTTGACGAGGGTTTAACTCATCAATGCCCATTGTTATGGACTTGGGTTTTGGAGAAGGAGGGAGCGTTGGATACATCTATCGGCTAGCAAACAAGCACACAGGGGACAAAGATTTACCCAGGTTCAGGCCTCGTAGAGGTCCCTACTCCTGCTTGTCTGCTCGTGGAATTATCGAAGGAATCGAAGATTACAATGGTGCGCAGATGTGATCTGGCGAGGGTTGTGGAAACTAGGGTTGCATGTGTTCTCCTTGCCGCCCCTCCTAGCCTTTATATAGGTAGACTAGGTCTCGGGTAGCAGGTCGAGTCGGTTACAAGTTAGGATTTTCCCCTTCAAACTTTCTATCTTTAGTTTCTTCTTGTTCTTCAAGCAACCGAGAGTCCGTAGGTTACTCGAGTCCTTCATTTGGGCCTTGGCGACACCGTGGGCCTTTACGTATTTAGACCGTATATACCAAGCTCGAGTACCCGTAGGGTATACCCATGTTAGTAGCCCCCGAGTGTCCAGTGGAATCGCAAATTCGACTAGGGACTTTTTTGAAGTCTTTCGAGTGTATGAATGAGTATATTTTTGACTGCTTTGTTTGTGTCATAGGGATTGTTGATGTGCGTGCCTGATTTATCCGATGTATCAGTATCTGTTAACCACCTTAGGGTGAAACAACGCAATCTACTCAAACTCGAGTCCCCGGACTCGAATCCGGAAAAGTGCTGGTGTAATTTGACTCAAGCCGTGGAGGTCTTACAGGAGTCGAATTCCAGTTATATGGGTGTGAGCACTCGACGCGTCCATCAAGGCATGTTCATCGTACCTGTAGGCATGGATATATTTCTGGTAGTGCGCAGCTAATGCGTTGCCAGGCCTTATTCAGGTCTTACCTTCACGTTGTAAGCGCGACATCCGGATTTTATCATCACGGAGACGATTCGGGTGACCCAGGAGACGCAGTCTCTTTGTAGGGAAAAATTATGAGGCGATGTCGCCATAAATTCGAGTGTGGATGTTATCAACACACAGTACTTAGTATAAATAATCATAGGGTGCATGACCAGCGCTCCCTATGGGAGTATCCCCCGAGTGCCTGGTTGAGTCGAAGACTCAGGCAGGGACTAAAGAACTTTTGTGACTGCTGTCGTCTTTTGCTTGCTTGTTTCAGTCGAATTTGTTTCCGGCGCTCCCTATGGGAGTAACCCATGTCCATAGTCAAACCGTATTTCGAGTGGTTGGGTTTGCCTTTGATTGTCCATGTTCCTGCAAAAAGAAGAGAAAAATCATAGGGTGCGCGACCAGCGCTCTCTATGGGAGTAGCCCCCGAGTGCTTGGTGGAGTCGAAGACTCGAGCAAGGACTAAAGTAGTCGAGGTCTTCTGCTGCGTAGCTTTGATGACGTCAGTGCTGATGATTTCATGACCTCAGTTGCCCGCGTGAGCGATTTTGACGGGACGTGACGAGCAATGGGTCCCACTCTCTGACTTTGATTTGACTAGGCGTGCGTAATCTTTTATTTTTGACTGCGCCTCCTCGATTTCCGCGCGTAATGGGAGCAGTGGAGGGACGGTTCGCGTTTCCACTCCTCCACGTGTCCAACGTGATGTTTTCCACGCGTCTAGTAGGGTTTTTCTGAGCCACTGGATTGCATCTTCCAGGGGTTAAGTAGCGGTGCTGTGACGGTAATTTCTCATATGCTCTCATTCATCCTTTGCTTCCATCGCCATTGCCGCTACTCCTCTTCTTTCTATGCGCTCGCTTCGTCCACGATGCTAGACCAGCTCTGCTCGTTTCCAAGCTACTTCCTTCAGTCGCATCGCCGTCGCGCAATGGGGAAGAAGAAGGGAGGTGCTGCGGCTAATTCCAAGGCTGCCGCTACTGCGGCGAAGAAGAAGGGTGGCTCCACCGTCGTGGGTACCAGCACCGCCACCAGTGGGAAGAAGAAAGGCGTGGGCACCCGTGTCATGAATGGTGCATGGCGTTCCTCCATCATCAAGTCGTCGGATCTTCGTCTTCTTCGCCAAGACAGAGTGCTATCCGCCGTCGTCGCCGACGCGTGTGTCCCCGACGGTGAGATAATTCCTTCTCCTCCTGCTGGTTTTCGAGTGATGTTCTTGGCTTTCATCATCCGCGGCATCTCTTTGCCCCTGCATCCTTTCTTTAGGGGCCTCCTTTGTTTTTACGGGCTTCAACTCCATCAGCTGTCCCTGAACTCTATCCTCCATATCTCTTGCTTCATCACTCTTTTCGAGTGCTGGCTCGGAATCGAGCCGCATTTCGGCCTCTTCAAGCGCCTCTTCAAGTTGAAGCGCCAATCTGCGTCTGGCTCTTTAGTCTACGATGTAGGTGGCTGCGAAATCCATGTCGACCCATCCGCCACTTATTTCGACATCAAGCTCACGGCGTCCGTCCAAGGGTGGAGGGAAAATGGTTCTATATCCGTGACGAGAAGGCCAATGGGGATCACTTTGGACTCGCACCCTTCGATCCCACGACACCGTGTAAGAGGAGGCGCTCTTGGAAGAACGTAGTCATGTCTGGCGAGTCCGCGGAGATAGACGTGCTGTACAAGCGCATCTGCGACCTGGAGAGTCGCATAGGTAAAGAGGAGGGAGGTTGCGCCCTCATTCGCAGGTGGCTGCACCGTCGCGTCCAGCCCCTGCAGGCCAGAGTCCACCCCATGTTTTAGTTGGTTGGCGCTGACGATGTCACTCGCGTGTCTGCCGATGGCATGTTCGCGAGTGAAGTGGATAAAAGGGTTCGACTGGTCACCAAGTACACCGTCAAGGATGTGCTCCCCAGTGAGCCAGTTGTTCCTCCGTTTGATGCTGCTAACCCTCCTCCTGAGGTATAGTTGTGCTACGCAGTAGCTTAATTTGTCAATTGCTTTTTTGCTGTTTCTTATCTCTTGCACTAAATTGTTGTTTGTATGCAGGATTGGGCGGTGTCACCTTGTATGCCCCCTCTTCCTGAGGGGATTATCCCTCGCGAAGACTTGGAAGAGGACGAGTCGGAGTCGACCATCCCATCTGATGTGGAGAAGGAAGCCCTCGAGTCCGGTAGTACGGATACTCACAAACGTTCGCGTAGCAGGGATTCCGATGCATCGTCTCCTTCAACTCCGGAAGGTACAGGTGTTGGTGCGGAGTCGCCGATACCTGCCATTCCTATGAGCACCGTGGCACCATCTTCTCGCAAGAAGATGCGATTGCCCAAGGAGTCCTCGTCAGAGTCGGGGGAACCAACCTTTGACTTTGATAATTTTGATTGGTAATTATTCAAATCTTCCTTTTTTGGTTCTTCTTTGTAGTTGCCTTTTCTTGATGTTGATTTTATCTTGCAGTCAGCAGGCGTCGTCATCTTCTGGCGATGTCCAATTTCTAAAGGAATCTGGAGTCGAAACCTCCGGTGCCAAGAAAGAGGTTGAGCGTGCTCCTTCTCCTCCATTGGCGGCCCACTCCGGGCACAACTCTTCTAGTTCTCCTCATGCAGGGGAACATCGAATGGTTGCCCGGATGACGGCACACCAAACAACTTCGGAGTCATTGGAGGATCACGTAAGTGTAGTATTTTCTTCTTTTTGATGTCAGTCGATGGCTTCTGCTGATCCTCTTCTTTTTTTATGCGATAGCTCCTTGTGAAGGAGGCCGCTCACTTGGCGGAGCAAGTGCTTGCGATGGGCCGCCAACATGCGATGCTGGAGACGCGTCATCACGTGGTTGAGAGTGAGTGTCCTACACTTCTTCTTCTTCTTCTTCTTCTCCTTTTGATATAGTCGACTGATAGTCAATTCTTGTTTGTTGTGTAGCTGAATATAATGCCCTCTTACGTGACGCCGCCACCCTGGAGAAGACACTCGCCGCGGCTGTGAAGGGCCATGATGAAGCAATCGCGGCGCGTGACAAGGCGCAAAGGCGCGAAGAACTGTGTGCCTCCTTCGTAGCCAGGGAGAAGTTGTTCGAAGAACATCTTTTCTCAATTGCCAAGGCCCTCTCAGGTACTTTGCTGTGGATATCGTTATCCTTCTCTGCTCGATTTTCTTGCCGGTGGCGCTGATGCTTTGTCCATGTGTGGATTTGTGTACAGATGCTGGCGATTTGAGCTTCGACCCGCAGGCCCTTCGTCGCGATGACGCTCTGGCGGGTGCACTGTCAGCAGTCGAAGACCGCAGCACCGCCGTTCAGGATACGCTCTCCAAGGCCAAAGGCGTACTCAGTCGCCTTCGGGAGGAGCTGATGCCCAAGGCGGAGCTAGTCGAGAATATAGATGAGCTGGTGGAGTCACTCGCTAGGGGTGTGCCTTCCAGCTTCAAGAACTCACTCCGCGCGGCTGGCGCGTCCATGTCGCTTGCCATGGTGCAAGCCCACAGAGTCGAGATTGATCCTGTCACGGTGTCGAAGGCTATGTCTGTTAGCGCGGACGGCCAACAGGTAGTCTTTTCTCCTTTCACGACTGCCTGTGGCAAATATGGGCATCAGCTGATAAACACAGTTGCGAAGTATTCTGAGGAGCTGCAACACGCCAAGAAGGTGGCGAAAGCTGCGGCATCAGGGGCTGGCGGAAAGTCAGTGACATCTGACGCTGCCACTGACTCGATGAAGCCCCCAAAGCCGTCGAAGTCAAAGAAGCCAATCGCTCCTTAGTAGCTTTGTAATAGTTAACTAGTTTATGTCCTTTGTTAAGAACATGCCTGCTGGCGAGTGTATCTGCTGATACTTTTGCTAGTCTTGAATGCACTTGAATCTTTTGTCTTTGTGCTGATTTGGTCGTCTTATTTGTTTCTATCTTGGCTTGTGGTAGGGTACATCAAGTGATCCTTTGAGGCAAACTCAGGACTCGCCGCCTCTTGATGATACTTTGGCACCGCCGCGCTCCAGGGTAGATGAACTGTCGCTGCTTTCGCGACTGCATGACCGCGTGAAGCAGCTGGAGCGTGAGTTACCCGTGCTCCACGGGAACACGGATGTATGGAAGTCAAAGGCGGAGAAAGCCGCCGCCCGAGAGCAGTATCTGCTTGGCGAGGTGACGCATCTGGGCAACCAATTCAAGTGTTAGTTTGCTTGCTCTTATCTTTTCCTTATAGTCACTCGCGATGGTGCGCTGTACTTATGCTGTTGTTTGCTGCTTCGTGTAGTTGTCAGCGCGCGTCATCCGCAGGATGAGAAGGATAGAATTGCCATTCGTATGCATGATCTTACCCAGGAGCAACTTCAAGAGAGTGAATACTTCTGGGTAGATCATGATTGTGCAATTGCACTGGCGACCCTGCAGGATCGCGCGTCGCGAGTGCTGCACTTTCTGAAGAAGTCGCAGTCATGTGTGAAGAACATTTATCGGACAATGTTTCCGCTGGATATTACTCCATCAAGCCTGCTAGCCCTCCTTGCCAAGTTTCAAGACCTGACTGCGGTTCGCGAGTGCGTGAGGCAACGGTTGGTGGCTGGTGCCAAGGCCGCTCTATCGTTGGTGCGACTGCACAGACCTGACGTAGATGTTGCGGCAATTGCGGCTGCGCCGCCTGCGCCACCAGCAGGTTCTGCCTGGAATATGGTGCCACACTATCAAGCTATGGATCGCCCAACAGAAGAGATCATCGACTTCTTTGAGGAACAAACCAACATTCTCTTGCTGCAGTAGTAGCTTAGTTTGTATCCTAAGTGTACTCGTGTTGTAAAGTTCGTGTAAATGTTGTATATAATTTATTTTCGAATATGTATAGAGAGCTTTGTTAGCATGAAGTGCGTTGCACTATACGAGTCCTTTTCGTTAGCCTGGCCATGCTCTTATCTCAGTCCCTTGTCAACCTGTCAGGTGCATTGCAGCTGGGTTGATGTGGTGTCAAGGGCTTCGATTGATGTGCCATCTACTCAGGATATCGCGTTTTGGTTCATAGAACAGATGTATATAGGGTGGCGCAGCCCCCAAGTAAATAAATTGGAAAAATAAAAGAGAAACACAGAGTTTTGGGGCACTTAGCTTTATTTATTCGAAGGACAGTGCGAGGTACAATGTGTGGCTAAGTAGCCTTGGCTGAGTAGCCTTATTTGCAATGTAAAAAGTAAAAAGCGACTAGGGGTAGAAGCGTCGTAGTTGTGCGACATTCCAAAGGTTGGAGTATGCGACTCCTTTCTCTAAATCTTGAAGGCGATAGGCGCCACCTGGGATTAGTTCTGTAATCACGTATGGTCCTTCCCAGGGGGACTCGAGCTTGAGATGCCCCTGCTGCTTTAGTCGCAGGACCAGGCCGCCTTCGACGAAGGATCTGGGGCGTAGTCTCCTACTGTGGTAGTTGCGCAGGTTCTGCTGGTAGATCGTTGATCTTTCCACGGCGATTTCTCTTGCCTTGTCAAGGAGGTCGACGGAGTCTTCAAGTGCGAGGGATGACTCTTGTTCGCTGTAAGCGACCACGCGTGGCGCCTTGTACCGTACCTCGGCGGGCAGCACTGCCTCGGCTCCGTGCACCATAAAGAATGGCGTGTAGCCTGTGGAACTGTTTGGAGTTGTGCGTAGGCTCTAGAGTACGGATTGCAGTTCGTTTGGCCAGCAACCCGCGGCTTGTTCGAGTGGTCGGAGGAGTCGCTTCTTGATGCCGCCGCAGACAAGCCCGTTTGCTTTTCCACCTGACCGTTGGTCTGTGGATGCGCTACCGAGGCATAGCTGATGTTGATCCCCAGATTCTCGCAGAATTCTTGGAACTCCTTGGATGTGAAGTTCATCCCGTTGTCGGTGATGATGCTGTGTGGTATGCCGAAGCAATAGACGATGGATTCAAAGAACTTAACTGCGCTATGTCCTGATTGGTTGGTCACTAGCATGGCCTCAATCCACTTGGTGAATTTGTCGACTGCGACCAAGAGGTAGACGTAGCCTCGTCGTGAGGACCTTAGGAGTTTGCCAACCATGTCGAGTCCCCATTGCGCGAAGGGCCAGGCCAATGGAATTGGACGGAGCTCTGCGCCAGGTGCGTGCGGCTTGTCCGCGAATCGTTGGCAAGCATTGCATTTTTGGACAATGTCCTTAGCATCGCGCATGGCCGTAGGCCAATAGAATCCAGCTCGTAGAGCTTTGGCAATGAGGGCGCGACTGCCGGTGTGGTGCCCACATGTCCCCTCATGGATATCAAGGAGAACGGCTCTTCCATCGGCCGTGGAGACGCACCGTTGGAGTACTCCTGTGATGCTGCGTTTATACAGTTCGCCGTTGATAACAGCGAATGCCTTGGACCGCCGCGCGATGTGCCGTGCATCAGTCGGATCGTCCGGTAGCCTTTTGCTGAGGAGGTACATGATGTACGGTTGCGTCCAGGATTGTTCAATCATCATGGCGCTCATTGGTCCCTCGAGTCCTATGTCCAGCTCCAAGTCGTCGAGTGCCATTGACTCATTGGACGGCGTATCCCCCGAGTCCGTTGCTGCGCTTGTTTTCTTCTCTGCGGCCTTTGGCTTGATGGAGCATTCGCAGATGCACTCGAGAAATACCCTAGGTGGTATGGGGGCGCAGGTAGAGCCTATGTTGGCGAGTGCGTCCGCCTCTTCGTTGCTTTCGCGACCTACATGCCGCAGCTCGCAACCGTCGAAGTCTCCTTCGAGTGTGTCGTAGAGGTCGCGGTACGCGATCATGTTGTCATTCAGTGCGTCACACTCATGCATCGTTTGGTTGACGACCAACTTGGAGTCACCGCATATGATGAGCCTCTTGGCGCCGCAGGCTTTTGCCATCCGCATCCCATGCAGAAGGGCTTCGTACTCAACTTCGTTGTTGGAGGCGGTGAACTGCATTCGTAGGATGTATTTCAGCTTGTCCCCTTGAGGTGATGTCAGTATGACACCAGCACCTGCTCCTTCCTTCCGCTTAGATCCATCGAAGTGCATTGTCCAGAGGTAGGACATATCTGGTTTATCAGGGAGCTGGTTCTCCATCCAGTGCACGAGGAAATCAGGGAGAACTTGCGACTTGATTGCGTCGCGCTTTTCGTATGTAATGTCTCGTGGAGACAATTCTATTCCCCATAGCGCGACTCGTCCCGTGGTGTCGGGGTTATTGAGGATATGCCCCAACGGGGCGTCGTTGACCACCACGATTGGGTGCTCTTGGAAGTAATGGCGCAGTCACCGGGCGGTCATGAAGACGCCGTATGCCAGCTTCTAGTAGTGCGGGTACCGCTGTTTTGTTGGCGTGAGGACCTCGCTGAGGTAGTAAACTGGGCGCTGTACTCCGTGGACCTTGTTTTCCTCGGTTCATTCGACCACGAGTACTGTGCTGACCACTTGGTTATTGGCAGAGATATACAGCAACAGTGGTTCCCTTTCTCGTGGGGTCACCAGTACGGGCGAAGTGGATAGCAGGCGCTTGAGGTCTTCGAATGCTTCTTGCGCTTCATTGGTCCTCGAATTTTTCAGCTTTGCGGAGAAGCTGGTAGAAGGGCAGTGCCTTTTCTCCCATCTAGCTAATGAATCGACTGAGGGCCGCGATTCGTCCAGCCAGCTGTTGGACACCCCTTATGTTTTTCGGCTTCTCCATGGCCAGTATGACTTTTATTTTCTTCGAGTTTGCCTCGATTCCCCTCGCGGAGATGAGATACCTGAGTAGTTGCCCAGATGGTACGCCGAAGGCACATTTGTCTGGATTGAGCTTGATCCGATAGCGGTCGAGGTTGACGAAGGTTTCGCGAAAATCGTCGATTAGGGAGGCTTCCTCCTTGGTCTTGATTACTATGTCGTCGACATAGACTTGAATGTTGCAACCAAGTTGCTCTTTGAGACAAGCCTGCATGCACCGCTGATAGGTTGCTCCTGCGTTTTTTAGCCCGAGGGGCATTGTATTGTAGCAGAACACACCAAAGGGCGTTGTAAACGCTGTTTTCTCTTGGTCTTCCTCCTTCATTCGAATCTGATTATAGCCTGAGTAGGCGTCGAGGAAGCAGAGGCGCTCGCATCCCGCGGTGGAGTTGATGATATGGTCGATGCGTGGCAACGGGAAGTGATCCTTTGGGCAGTGCTTATTCAGAGAGGTGAAGTCCACACACATCCGCAGGATATCCATGTCCTTTTTTGGTACCAGCACTATGTTGGCGAGCCAAGTGCTTTCCTTGATCTCGTGTATGAACTTGACGTCGAGGAGTCTGTTGATCTCCATTCCAACTGCCTGCGCTCGTGGCTCAGACAATCGCCGAATTGTTTGCTTGACCGGCCTTGCGTCGGGGTTGACGTTGAGTGCGTGCTCGGTGAATTCCCTGGGAACTCCTGGCATGTCCGCAGGACACCAGGCGAAAATTTCCCAGTGCTCACGGAGTAATTCGACGAGCGCGAGTTCCTATGCTTTGGGACTCAAGTTGTTGGCGATGAGGGCCGTCTTGGCGGGATCCGATGGGTGGACCTGCACTTTCTTTGTGTGCACCGATCAGTCGAAGGAGAGATCAGTTGAACTTGGCCGGCTCGGGGGAGGCAGACTATTGTCTGTCGACTCCTTTAGTCTCGCGAGTTCCTCCTGCATGCCGAAGGACTGGGAAATTCTATTGAACTCCCTGTCGCAACTGTCAGATCTCTCGAAGCTCCCAATCATGATGACGCCATTGGGACCTGGCATTGTCATCTGCAGGTAGGCGTAGTAGGGCACTGCCATGAACCTAGCGAATGTGACGCGCCCGAGGATGCAGTGGTACTGTGAGGGCCAATCGGCGACCTCAAAGTCTATGCGCTCGCGCTGGAAGTTCTTCGGCGTGCCGAAGATGACGTCGAGGTTGATTTTGCCCAGGGGGTATACGCCTTTCCCTAGGATGATGCCGTGGAATGTTGTGTCCGAGGCCTCCAGGCAGGTTAGAGGGATCCTCATTGCTCGCAAGGTACTCGCGAATATAAGGTTGATGCCGCTCCCGCCATCCATGAAGACGCGGCTCATGTCGAAACCTCCGATTTGCGCCTCGAGTACGAGGGGGCAATGGCCTGGACGAGGTACTTGAGGCGGATGATCACGTTTGTCGAAGGTGATGCAGGACTCGCTTCCGCTGAGGTACTCAGTTGTAGATGGTGGCGAGTGTGTGGCCAGGTTAACTTGGCGAGTGATGGCCTTCTGCACCCGATTCGAGGGGCGTCCCTTTTGGATCATCATGGTGCCCATGGCTCGTGGGTACGGTTCGCCTCCGTGGTGCTGGTCCGGCGCAGCTGCATTCTGGGGCGGCCCAGGTGGTGGTGGCGGAGCGCCATGTGCCACGGTGCCTGGATCGGCTCCGTAGCCTCTTTCGACTGCGTTGCGGTTCATCCGAACAAATCCTTCGTGTAGCTTGAGGAACTCGCGGCAATCCTTGAGGAGGTGGCTAGACTTCTTCTTTCCATCATGCTTGTCGATGTAGAAGTGTACTGTACATGGCCCGGGCAGTTTGTCCTCAACGGATGTTGCGGGTGCCTCATCACGATTGCGGCGTTGCCACACTTGCGTGGTTTTCCCAGAGTCACGATATCCACCTCTACGGTATCCGCTATTGCAGTTATCGTCGCATCTGTCGGCGTAGCCAACCGCGACCATGTTGACGTCATCGCGGTCATCGTAGATGCGCACGCGACGCTTGCCTCGGCGATCGCGTCTGCGCTCGAGTTCCGCCTCCTCGTCGGAGTGAACGCGATTCTTCACCGAATCTTCTCCATCGGCCCACCTATTCGCGATCTCCATCAGGTGGTCGATGGTCTTGGGGTCCTCCCTGAGTTCTAGGCGGCGGACGCCGCCGTTGAATGCGTCAATCGCATGATCCTCCGAGATGTTCTCTGCGGAGTTCTTGATGATGGACCACCTTTGGATGTAGGAGCGTAGCGATTCGCCCGATCATTGCTGGCAGCATCTTAGCTCTTCGATTGATGCAGGCCGCTTGTACGTGCCCTTGAAATTGCGCACGAAGCTGTAAACCAGCTCATCCCAGCTGCGAATGGATCCGCGTGGGAGGTTGTTGAGCCATGCTCGAGCGGCGCCTTGCAGCTGTAGCTGTAAGCATTGCATGGCTGTGCTTCGACTGCCGCCGTGGAGCCTGACGGAGGAGATGTGGTCCTCCAGCCAGATCTTCGGGTCCTATAGGCCGTCAAACTTTGGGTTCTCTGATGGGAGTTTAAACCCCCTAGGCATTCGCTTCTGCCTAATGGATCTGCTGAAGCATCTGGCGCCGCAGAGCTCCACATCTTCCTCTTCTGAGTCAGTCGACCAAGCACGTCGCGCCCTGGATTTATCAATCTTGCGCTGTGTGAGGTCGCCGTGCGCATCATAGTCGCGATCGTGTCGCTGTGAGCGGCGGCGTCTAGACAGGTCGTGACTGTCATCGCTGGACGAGGGCGAGGAGTAGCGCTCTGCTAGCGCTTTGCCCTTATTTGGCTCTGGCGTTGGCTCCTTGTCGAGGGCAGCTTCGATTAATCCCAAGCCTGTGATCGTAGATCGATGCATGGCGGCTCGGGGATCTCCAGCTGGCGGCTGGTTGTTAAGGAGGTACATGGTGGCCGCTGTTACCGCAGCCTGCGGCATCTTGGGGACCATGTTACCCTGTGTGTCGACTGTCATAGAGCTAAAGTCGAGGACTTTTGCAGCTTCTATGCGTTCTTGCTCAGTGAGATGGGCCATCCGAGATTGCCTCTTCTTGGCGAGTTACTCGTTGCCCTTTGAGGAGGATCCTTCGTGGGAGGAGAGCCCAGCACGACGAAGGCTCGACTCATCTGCTGCCTTTTTGCGCGCCTCGAGTTGCGCAATTGTTTGTACTTGGCGCTTGAATTCTTCCTTCAGGAGCCAGTGATAGCCCATCAGCAGTTCTTGCGGGGATCTGAAGGGTAGAGGAGCGCCTCGTAGGGCCTCGTGGCAGCGAGCCCATTCTTGCTTGTTGAGCCTGATCACGACGCGTTCGTCGGTTTGCTCGTTTAATATGGTTGGAGGTTCGACTGCTCCTCCATTATCGATGGGGGTGCAGTTGCCACCGTTGCCGCCATTGCCACCATTGCCGCCGTTAGGCGGGTCGGTTCCGTTACCGCGATTGCCCGTGTTGTCGCGGTTGGCAGAGGTATCGCCTGTGTTGATGACGGCGCACATGAAGTGATTGGGAAAGCTGCTGCTTCCGCAACTCTCAGATCCGGAACCGTAGGTTCCGTCTTCAGTGGTCAGATCGCTCAGATCAGAGTCACGACTGCTGTCGTTGACCGTGTTCTCGACTGTTGTCGGGGTGTTGAGCTCACTGAGGGTGCTGATCGATGGAGGGAACCATGATGCTGGAGCAATCGCCGGCACCGTCGGCTGGTCAGGCATGCGAAGCATGCCCATCTGATCGACTTGGAAGCGGAAGCTACCTATCGCCAGGCTGATTCCATCGCCCACGGACTCGAAGGCCGGGCGAGTGGCCGGCGTGTGGACGGTGAAGTCGAACGCACCGAAGAGCTGGCGGATCTCCGCTGTTGCGGAGTTGTAGATCGCGGTTGATGGGGCCGAAGAAGCCGCAACATCAGCACTCCCAATTCCCACATACGGCGCCAATTGATGAGGGTTTAACTCATTAATTCCCATTGTTATGGACTTGGGTTTTGGAGAAGGAGGGAGCGCTGGAGACATCTATCGGCTAGCAAACAAGCACATAGGGGACAAAGATTTACCCAGGTTCAGGCCTCGTAGAGGTCCCTACTCCTGCTTGTCTGCTCGTGGAATTATCGAAGGAATCGAAGATTACAATGGTGCGCAGATGTGATCTGGTGAGGGTTGTGGAAACTCGGGTTGCGTGTGTTCTCCTCGCCACCCCGTCCTACCTTTATATAGGTAGGCTAGGTCTCGGGTAGCAGGTCGAGTCGGTTACAAGTTAGGGTTTTCCCCTTCAAACTTTCTATCTTTAGTTTCTTCTTGTTCTTCAAGCAATCGAGAGTCCGTAGGTTACTCGAGTCCTTCATTTGGGCCTTGGCGACACCGTGGGCCTTTACGTATTTAGACCGTATATACCAAGCTCGAGTACCCGTAGGGTATACCCATGTCACAAATAGTTTAAGAACAAGCATTATCAAAGTTATGCATCAATCAACAAGTCTTGGGACAATGCACATTAAACTAAGAATGGCCACTATGCTCTCTCAATAGGTGCATAAAGATAGAAGATGGAGACTCAACATAAAAGAAAGGCCTTCATAGAAGGAAGCACAGATTCAAGTCTCATAAAGAGCTTCCAAAAATTATGGTACTTATTAGCTTTTAGCTCTCATTGCCCCTATCATAAGCATTTTTAGGTGATTAAGGTTAAAGTGACACAACTAAGAGGATATGCTTGACAAGTTATAAGTCGAAATCTCATGCCCCTTACTTACAAAGGCTGAACCTCATGCTACTCAACTTTAGTCACAAGTAAGCTCTTATCATTGTAAGTACATATGTATCATAGAGAACCGCCAACAGGGTACCCCTTGCACATGATACAGGAGCTATCCCATAATCAAAATGACAAGGCAAACAGACAATGAGCATCTCAGCGATCTTTTTATTTGCTATTTGCATAGGTTTTTATTAAGGATGCTTCATAGAGTGCTCATTATGGTTATGCTGCAAGTTTCCACCATGATTTGGCATGGCTTAGGCTAGCGGCCCAAGCGTTTCTCTAACACACATACAAACTCCATGATCTTACAAGTTCCACTTTTATTTCACACCGCCGGGATTCATAAGCAAAAGAATCATGATATCAACGGGGTACAATGTACAAGTGCAATGTTGAACGCATTCCCCATGATACATGGTTCTTCTAACTTCAACTTATAAAGCGCAAGCATATACGCAACAAAGATGGACACAATGGTTCAAGTTTATTAACTGCAAGAAAGTAAAGTGTGCCATCAAGTTCGTGAGAGCTTTAATCACTAATTTTCACATAACAAGTTTAATTCGTAAGGTAGATAAAAACACGAATATACTTGGAATAACAAATGCTAATAGGTAGGTATGGTGGACTCTTTGGAATAACTTGGTTTTATTTGGAGTTGGATGCATGAGTGGGACTCATACTTGGTTATGGAGGCTAGCAAAAGACTGGAGCGACCAACTAAGAGAGCAATAATGGCCATAATCATGCAAAGTGACAAAACATCATTAATTAAAGCATAAAGTGATATTACAAGTCGAAAACTAAAGGATCATAAAGGCTATGGTGACTTGGGATAGTCATACATGGTGTGAGCATGCGCCAAGTCAACCCAAATAAAGCATCAAAGGAGAATACCACAATACTATGCTTTAATATGCTAAAACAACGCATGATTCTTTGAAGGCACATTAAGCAATCTCAATTGTTTATAACAAGTCATGCTACAACAATAATCACTAAGCATAAAGCCAAAACAATACCAAGCATGACATGACAAAGTCCAGGTCATAGTCAAAAGCAAGCTCCTTTTACCACTTAAGCATGAACTTTTCCTACTCTTTTCCAATCCAAACCACACTTATTTGAAAACGAATGTATGAATGAGGGGGTCCAACCAATTTATTCAAGAAAACTAAGCAAACCAAGCAAACAAAAACAAAAACGAAAACGAAGACGCTCCAAGAACAACACAACTGTGCATGAAACAATAAGAATGAAGAGTTTGGAAGAAACCTGCGATTTTTATTGATGAAGAAGGGGATGTCTTAGGCATCCCCAAGCTTTTACGCTTGTACTTATTGGATATTTCTTGGGGTGACACGTGTGGCATCCCTAAGCTTGAGCTTTAGTCCATTCTTCATCTCATTATGTCATTCTTTTCATACACCTGGAATTTTTCCTTCACACAAAACTTTACACAATCTTTATTAGCAACATTAGTGCACTCAAGATAACAAGTCTTTGGGTTCAGTTCAAACACCAATAAAACTTCCATTAAAACGCAAGATACTGTAGCACTTCCCTCAAAAAGCTCAATTCCCCAAAAGAACTCAAAAAGGAATCAACAAGAAGCAAATGCAAATAATGGCAGAAATCTGTCAAAACAGACCAACAGGTAAAAACCAATTTTTTCGAACACCTTATGTTGCGCAAATCGAAAAGTGTTGAACTAAAGAAAGTTATATAACAACCTTGGCAGGAGCACAAAAAATCACAGATCAAACCGACGTACAGAGATTTTACACGATTTTTTACAGCGAAGCACAAAGATCTGTTTCGGGACAACAACTTTCCCAAGCATTACTTCTCTCTCATTAGAGGTTACTCTTGGCACAAAAAGCAAATAAAAAGGATAAGGAGAGGTTATTGCAGAGGTAATAACTTCCAAGACTCATCTAAAACTTTTGAGTTATCTCCCAATAAGTACTTTTCTTTAACGCCTTTAAGTTAGGCATAAGAATTTCGATGATGCTCACATAAGAAATATGAATTGAAGTAAAAGAGAGCATCAAGAAGCAAATTCAAAACACATTTAAGTCTAACCCACTTCCTATGCATAGGAATCTTACACGCAAATAAATTCACAAAGAACAAAGTGACATGCATAGGAAGATAAAACGAGAGTAACTTCAAAACTTTTAGCAAATAGAGAGATTTTTCAGTACCATGAAAACTTTTACAACCATATTTTCCTCTCTCATAATAATTTTCAGTAGCCTCATGAATAAACTCAACAATATAACTATCACATAAAGCATGCTTTTCATGATCTACAAATACATAAATTTTTTATCAAGCTCAAAAATAGTGGGATTAAAACCTTCAGACCCACTTTTAACAATTTTATAACAAGATGACTGATCAATCTCATTTTCAATAGTAGTACAATTAATATTATCAACCAATATAGGATCATCATCTAGAGCTTTATTATAAACATTTTCAAAAGAATCCACAGGAACATAACATTCATCCTCCTTTGGTAAGCATGGAGGACAATCAAATAACGTAAGGGTTAAAGAGTTACTCTCATTAGAAGGTAGGAATGGGTAGATCCATTCTTACTCCTCTTGATCATCACTCTCCTCCTCTTTTTCATCCAATGAGCTTCTAGTTTCAACAATTTCTTCTTCCATGGGCTCCTGCAAGGCATTAATCTCTTCCGTTGGTGGAGAGCATCTATTACGATATTCAAGAATATATCCATTCTCTACCTTGTAATTATCAAAGCAAAATTTAAGTATATCATAAACCTCATATTTATAAGGTGCATCATTAGTATTTTCAAGAAAATAAGCAATTTCGAATGCACCCTTCCAAGCAATAAATTCTTCAATTTGTTCCACATCATAAAAGTCATAATTGCCCTTAACATAAGAAGATATGGTAA
The DNA here is from genome assembly GCA_910589775.1 of Avena eriantha. Taxonomy (NCBI): domain Eukaryota; kingdom Viridiplantae; phylum Streptophyta; class Magnoliopsida; order Poales; family Poaceae; genus Avena; species Avena eriantha. Next base: position 299,194,640 of record OU342744.1, read on the forward strand.
CATCATCATTATACTCACATTGAAAAGGGAGATGTTTATACCTCTTACAGCAACAAGATTTATCAAAGCAATAAGTAACATTATAAGTATAGCACACATTTCTACCAATGGTATACACTTTATCAATTTGTTCCCATAAGTGTTTCCCTTTTTGTGACAAGCGGTGTTCCTTATAATAATATTTTTGTTCTTCCGTGAACCCACCCTGCCAATAATATTCATTTTCAAAGAAACCAACCATCGATTGAAAGCATGATAAAGCAAGACAATAACAGACCAACGAAAATAACAACTATAGTAGGAACTAATTTTTTTGTATTTTTGATTAAAGAAACAAGCAAACAAAGCAAAAATAAACTAAGCAAAACAAATAAAAGAAAGTAAAGAGATTGGTTATGAGGGACTCCCCTTGTGAAGATGTCCTTCAATCCTCGGCAAAGGTGCCAGAAAAAGAGCTTGATGGCCCAAAATATATCGAGCTCGTTGGGGAACCCCAAGAGGAAGGTATGATGAGCACATCAGCAAGTTTTCCCCCAGTTATGAAACCAAGGTTATCGAACCAGTAGGAGCAAGGAAACACCTACAAGGTGTTGTTTCTAACTTGGAATCATGCACAACACAAGCACAGAACTTTTCCCCCAACTTATAGTGAGGTTGTCAATCTCACTGGCTTTGCTGAAAACAAAGGATTAAACGTATTGTGTGGACGATAGTAATAGCTTGCAGAAAGTAAACAGAAAATAGTAACAGTTGTAGATTGATTGTAAAAGAAAGGACCGGGGTCCATAGTTCACTAGTGGTGATTCTCCTTAAGATAGATAACATATTGGGTGAAAAAATTACAGCGGGGCAATTGACAAACATCGAGAAAGCATACATGCATATACTAAAAATATTGACTCCTTTGAGATTCGATTGGGCATTACAACATTATACATAGACCGTAATACAACTGCATCTATGACTAATAATCCACCTTCAGGTTATCATCCGAACCCCCTCTAGTATTAAGTTGCAAGCAACCGATAATTACATCACGCATTGCGTGTAAAGTAAACAATGCGATTGTTCTATGAACAAAGGATTGCTGTTTTCTCCCTAGTAGCAACATCACATCTAGTACCTTAGAGATTTCTGTCACTTCCCCAGATTACTAGAGGCATGAACCCACTATCGAGCATAAATACTCCCTCTTGGAGTTGCTAGCATCTACTCGGCCAAGATATCTACTAACAACGGAGAGCATGCAAGATCACAAATAACAAAGACATGATAGAATCAATAATCAATCTGAAATAGCATCTGAATATCCATCGGATCCCCGCAAACACAACATGTAGGATTACAAATAGATGATCTTGATCATGAATGGAGCTCACAAGATCTAAACACGATAGCACAAAGGAGGAGAACCAACCATCTAGCTATTACATGGACCCATAGTCTAAGGATGAACTACTCACGCATCACACCGGAGGCTTGCATGGTTGATGAAGAAGGCCTCCAGGGTGAATTCTCCCCTCCGGCAGGGTGCCGGGAAGAGCTTTAGATCCCTCCCAATCTAGGGATGGAGATGACGGCGGCTACATATTCTTTTGTGGAATTTTGATCGGGTACTTAGGGTTTCTGTATCAGAGGCATCTTATAGTCGGAAGGGGAGGCCGAGGGGGTGCCCTAGGCGGCCACACCACCCCCTGGTGCGGGCCAGGCCTGGCCGCGCGACCAGGTGGTGTGGCGTCCCTCTGCCCCCCTCCATCTCGTATTCTGGCTCCGTGTCCCCCTCGGTAAAATATTGACTTTGGCTTTTGTCCCGTCCAATTCTGAGAATATTCATTTTCTGACTTTCCTGGAACCAAAAACAGCAGAAAACAGGCAGCTGACACTGTGGCATCTTGTTAATAGGTTAGTCCAAGAAAGTGTAGAAAAATACTCCAAAGTTTGAACAAAACATAAGAAAGTAGATAAAAACCAAGCATGGAACATCAAAAATTATAGATACGTTAGCAACGTATCAGTGGGTTATAGTATGTGCATTGACTTCAGAAAGGTTAACAAAGTTACTAAGAAAGATCATTACCCACTGCCTTTTATTGATTAAATGTTAGAAAGGTTGTCTAAAAAGACTCATTTTTGCTTTCTTGATGGATACTCTGGGTTCTCTCAAATTTTTGTTAAACAACAAGATCAAGAATTACGTGCCCTTATGGAACTTATGCTTATAGGTGTATGCTTTTTGGTTTGTGTAATGCTCATGCTACTTTTCAAAGATGCATGTCTACTATTTTTCATGGTTTTTGTGAGGAAATTGTGGAAGTATTCATGGATGATTTTTCCTTCTATGGAACTTCTTTTGATAATTGTCTGCACAACCTTGATAAAGACTTGCAGAGATGTGAAGAAACTAATCTTGTTCTTAATTGGGAGAAATGTCACTTCATGGTTAATGAATTGTCCTTGGACATAAAATTTCTGAAAGAGGCATTGAGGTTGACAGAGCCAAAGTTGAAGCAATTGAGAAAATGCCATGTCCTAGAGACATCAAAGGTATTCATAGTATCCTTGGTCATGCTGGTTTCTATAGAAGGTTTATTAAAGATTTCTCCAAGATATGAAAACCCCTTACTAATCTTCTCCAAAAATATGTACCTTTTGTCTTTGATGATGATTGTAAGGAAGCTTTTGAAACTCTAAATAAAGCTTTAACTACTGCTCCTATTGTCCAACCACCTGAATGGAATTTACCCTTTGAAATCATGTGAGATGCTAGTGATTTTGCTGTAGGTGCTATTCTTGGGCAACGAATAGATAAAAATTTAAATGTTATCCATTATTCTAGTAAGACTCTTGACGCTGCTCAAAAGAATTATGCCACTACTGAAAAAGAATTCTTAGTTGTTGTCTTTGCATGTGATAAGTTTAGACCTTATATTGTTGATTAAAAAGTTACCATTCATACTGATCGTGCTGCTATTAAGTACCTTATAACAAAGAAATATGTTAAGCCTAGGCTTATTAGATGGGTGTTGCTTTTGCAAGAGTTTGATCTACATATTGTAGATAGGAGAGGTGCTGAAAATCCTGTTGCTGATAATTTATCTCAATTGGAAAACATTTCTTTTGATCCTATGCCTATTAATGATAGTTTTCCAAATGAACAGTTGGCTGCAATAGGGGTAAGCTCGAGTCCTTGGTACGCTGATGATGCTAACTTTATTGTTTCCAAGTATTTGCCTCCAACTTTTACAGCCCAGCAAAGAAGGAAGTTCTTTTATGCTTTGAGGCATTATTTTTGGGATGACCCACATTTATATAAAGAGGGAGTGGATGGTATTATGTGAAGGTGTGTTCCGGAATATGATCAAAAAGAGATATTGTGGAAATGTCATGGTAGTGCCTATGGTGGACATCATGCTGGAGATAGAACCGCACAAAAGGTGCCACAATCAGGTTTTTACTGGCCTACCCTTTTTAAAGATGCAAGAAAGTTTGTCTTATCATGTGATGAATGTCAACGAGTTGGTAATATCTCTAGACGCAACGAAATGCCTATGAATTATTCTCTTGTTATTGAACCATTTGACTGTTGGGGATTTTACTTTATGGGCCCTTTCCCTCCTTCAAAAGGGTATACTCATATTCTTGTTGCCGTTGACTATGTTCGTAAGTGGGTAGAAGCCATACCTACGAAAAGTGCCGATGGTGAGACCTCTTTAAAAATGCTTAATGATGTTGTCTTTCCTAGGTTTGGATTGCCTAGGTACCTTATGACTAATGGAGGTTCTCATTTCATTCACGGTGGCTTTAGAATGACCCTTGCTAAATATGATGTTAATCATAGAATTGCTTCAGCTTATCATCCCCAAACCAGTGGGCAAGTAGAACTGTCAAATAGAGAAATTAAATCCATCTTGCAAAAGACTGTTACTAGATCTAGAAAAAATTGGGCTAAAAAGTTGAGTGATGCTTTATGGGCTTATAGAACTGCTTATAAAAATCCTATGGGAATGTCTCCTTACAAAATGGTTTATGGGAAAGCTTGTCACCCGCCTTTAGAATTAGAACACAAAGTTTATTGGGCAGTGAAAGAACTTAACAGAGACTTCAAACTTGTGATGTCTACGCACTTCTATTCTTGTAGACAGTTGTTGGGCCTCCAAGTGCAGAGGTTTGTAGAACAACAGCAAGTTTTCCCTTAAGTGGATTACCCAAGGTTTATCGAACTCAGGGAGGAAGTGGTCAAAGGTATCCCCTCTCAAGCAACCCTGCAATCAAGATACAAGAAGTCTCTTGTGTCCCCAACACACCCAATACACTTGTCAGGTGTATAGGTGCACTAGTTCGGTGAAGAGATAGTGAAATTCAAGTGGTATGGATAATTATAAGTGGTAACGGTGATAGAAAATAACTTGATGGCGTGGAAAAGACTAAAGTAAAACTGAAATAAAGATAGAAGCAAGCAAACATGTAACAGATCTAATAGCAAATGGTGTTTCTGTGCTTAGAAACAAGGCCTAGGGATCATACTTTCACTAGTGAACACTCTCATATAAATATATTATCTTCATGATACTACTCTTAACTACTCTCCGGTTGGACACTCTAATCGATGGAAGGGCTATAACAACATACCTCAAAGTAAGACTTTCCCATCTAGAAAACCCCACACTATCACCTTGAGCACTAGATGGTTCCAACAAACACCACAATTTCATAAAGACATCCAACTCCAAATATAACTCATAACAAGTATTTGTAATCTCTAGCCTCAGTGCCACCATGGTGTGCACGCTGTCACTTTCACACACATGGGGAGAGCAGAGATTCATTAAAGCACTTGAGTAGCAAGGTAGATCTATAGATTACAAGCTCATGATCACAATATGATCACGCATAGAGAGAGAGATGAACACATAGCTACCGGTAGAACCCTTAGCCTCGAGAGAGAACTACTCCCTCCTCATCATGGGAATCAGCAATGGTGATGGAGATGGCGGTGAGGATCGATGGAGATGGCTCCGGGGGCACTTCCCCGTCCCGGCAGGGTGCTGGAATAGAGACTTTCTGTCCCTTGAATCTTCCCTTCGGTGGCGGCGGCGCTGCGGAACTTTTCGTGGCTGGAGGCTTGATGATTTAGGGTTTTGGTATCGGGAGGCTCTTATAGGCGAAGGAGGCAAGGTCGGTGGAGTGCCGGGGGGCCCACACCACCTGGTGGCGCGGGTAGGGCTAGCCCGCGCCTGGGGGGGGGGGGGGGGTGGCCAGGCCCTGGCCCTCCTTCGTCTCGTATTCTGGCTCCGTGAGTCTTCCGGTAAAATAGGAACTTTGGCTTTTGTCCCGTCCAATTCCGAGAATATTGATTTTCTGACTTTCCTGGAACCAAAAACAGCAGAAAACAGGCAACTGGCACTGGGGTTCTTGTTAATAGGTTAGTCCAAGAAATCATAAGAAAAGTACTCCAAAGTTGGAACAAAACACAAGAAAGTAGATAAAACCAAGCATGGAACATCAAAAATTATAGATACATTTGCAATGTATCAACTTGCTTGTGAGAAAAGATTGTTTGACTTAAGTTCTTTAGATGAGTGGAGGAGTGAAGCATATGAAAATGCTAGAATCTTTAAAGAAAAAGTTAAAAGATGGCATGACAGGAGAATTCTTAAGAGAGAGTTCCATGTTGGTGAGAAGGTTCTATTGTATAGGTCTCGTCTCAGATTTTTTGCAGGAAAACTACTCTCAAAATGGGAAGGACCTTTTGTTATTGAAGAGGTGTATCGTTCAGGTGCAATAAAAATTTCTTCCTTAAAAGATAACACTATACAAGTGGTAAATGGTCAAAGACTCAAGCACTATATTTCTGGAGATTCTTACAATGAAGATATTGATGTTATTCAAATGCTGACTCCGGATTTTTTTTATTAAAGACCAAATTCAGAGACATGCAGAGTCCATTTTAGAATAGGTAACAGTTCTGGTAAGAAAAGTTCCGTGAAAAACCTATCAATTTATATTTTTGTAGTTTTTATCTAACATGGAAAGCAATGAGTCGAAAGAGGGACGGAAATGGAGCCCGGGTGGCTCACACCACCCCATGGCGCGGGCCCACCTGGCCGCACCACCAGGGGTGTGGCCACCCTGGAGCCCGTCTCTGACCCATTTTCTCCCAGTACTTTCCTTTTGTTGTTAAACTTCGTAATATATAATCCCCCGGATCTCCCGAGGTTCATATATCATGTTCTCGCCTTGTTTTTGTTTCGATCTATTTCTGTCAGGAACTATTCTCAAAGTTTAGAAGCACAATGGTCTCCGCCGATGATAAGGGCAAGGAGCCTACAGAAGATGATCTCCAAGACTTTGAGCAGGAGGAGGAGATTGAGAGTGAAGTTGAAGAGGAGGCAAAGGAAGACCAGCATCCACACACCAGCACCACCATTATAAGCATTGGAGTGATGGCGAATCCTGCCAAGTTCAAAAGGACTGCACAGATGTCCATTAGAGGGAAGGTTCCACATCATTGCTTGGCTTCACGGTCACCTCCTCCATGCACCAAGAATCCCTTCCATACCCTTATTCATGAGCAACAATTCCAAAATATGCCCAAGGAAAAATTACCCTCCAATTGGGATATGCCTCGTTCTAACCATGTAGGAAAAGAATACTTCAAGGAGGAAGAGTGGGGAAAGGATCGCAAGAGCTGGGATTCACAGCCCGACATGATCATGAACCACATTGAGCACAATTTGGAGTTGATTCGCACTCTCACCTTCGATATTGAGGATTTGAGGGAATTGATTGAAAAGCTCATTGAGAGAACACCACCACCACCGAAGGAGTAATTCGTCATCATATTTTGGCATCCCCTTGGTTTGTTCCAAGCTTGGGGGAGTGTCGCCGTATCATATCATTATCTTTTATCTTTTTACCTTTTCAGTAAAGTCATATCATGAATAGAGAAGTTATCATATAGGATGGTTTGCATTGTGGAAGTATCTCCCCTCTAGTTAGTTATCTATGTATCCCTTGGTGTGAGTTTCTGTTGTGGAATATTAATGAGAAGTTCTAGCATTTACTTTTTGCACATCTTATGTTAGTTTGCAATTTCTGTTATATGATTGATCTTGTTGTTAGTATTGGTATCACTTTGGGATCATTAGGTAAATTGAGTTGGTTTTGGCAAACCTGGCTTTGGTCAGTAGCAACACTATTTGAGAATTGAATGAAAAAGAGAAAAGTACTTTTAAGAAATATAATTTTATCATATTTCTTTCTTGATTGGCTCATAAGCTTAGTATTCTCTAGTTAAGATCTTTTGTGCTTCCAAGGAAGATTGCATGTTTGTTTTTATCACTTGTATGTTTGTTTGTTTCCTCCAACTCTTATTCTTGCTACCCAGCCTTGCTAGCCAAAAACCTGTACTGAGAGGGAATGCTTCTCGTGCATCCAATCCTTAAACCAAAACCTATGCCATTTGTGTACACCATACCTAACTATTAGCATTATTGCTATTCCAAGTAAATTCATGTTTTTATCTACCTTCCAAATTAAACTTGTTATGTGAAAATTAGTGATTAAAGCTCTCACAAACTTGATGGCACACTTTACTTTCTTGCACTTAATAAACTTGAACCATTGTGCCCATCTATGTTGCGTATATGCTTGCATTTTGTAAGTTGTGAATTAGCAGAACCATGTTACCATGGGGAACGCTTTCAATATTGCACTTTATTTAGTTGATATCATGTTCTTTTGTTTATGGATCCAAGCGGTGTGAAATGAAGGGGAGCTTGTAAGGCTCATGGAGTTCGTATATGTGTTAGAGAAACGCCTGGGCGGCTTGTCTAAGCCATGCCTAATCATGGTGAAAACGTGCAGCATAACCATAGTGAGCAATCTATGAAGCATCCTCAATAAAAAGGAGAAAAAATAAAAGAAAAAGGGAAAACCCTATGCAAATAGCATATAAAAGGATCGCTGAGATGCTTGATGACCCACAAGTATAGGGGGTGTATCGCAGTATTTTCGATAAGTAAGAGTGTCGAACCCAACGAGGATCAGAAGGTGCTGGCTAGTGGCTTGGAGGAGGAATTCTCTGTAAATACTTAGCAAATGGATTTTTAGGGGTTTTGATAATGCAGGTAAATAAAGTACGAGTAAATAAAAGACAATAAGAATAAATGCAACAAGTGGCCCAATCCTTTCTTCAGCAAAGGACAAGCCGGTTGTATTACTTAAGATGACCAAACATTCTCAAGGACACATGGGAATATCGTCAAGTGCTTTCACTTCATATAGTTGATTAATCTTCTTTAGTTTGCTAAGTCTTGTGTGGGTGAACCTGTGCTAATGTACCGACCTTCCTAGGACTAATACATACTTGTGATTATACCCCTTGCAAGCATCCGCAAGTACAAGAAAGTAATTAAGATAGAAATCTAACCACATCTTTAAACTCTAAGACCCTAACATCCCTTGTGCAAAGGTTTCCTAACGGGGGTTCAGGTTTCTGTCACTCCGGCAACCCCTATGATTAGTATCCAAATACACAATGCATTCCCCTAGGCCCATATAGGTGAAGTGTCATGTAGTCGACGTTCACATGACACCACTAGAAGAAGTACACCACAACTTAAATAGCAAACCATTCAATCTTTCTCAACACAATTCCACTACTAACAACATGACTTCTCCCATGTCCTCAAGAACCAAATGAACTACTCAAGACATCATATGGATCAAGATCAGAGATGAAACGATGATGTGTGACAATCTGAACATAAACAATAATTCAATGGTTCCACTCAATAGCATCAACTACAAAGAGTAATCAACACCGAGAAAGTTTCCCCTAAGAACTATGCAAGATTCAACCAAATTGTTATAGCGGTATGGAGTGGTGCTGATGGTGCTGATGAAGATGATGGTGTTGTTGATGATGATGATGATGATCCCGATGAAGTCCAGTGATGACCCACAAGTATAGGGGGTGTATCGCAGTATTTTCGATAAGTAAGAGTGTCGAACCCAACGAGGAGCAGAAGGTGCTGGCTAGTGGCTTGGAGCAGGAATTCTCTATAAATACTTAGAAAACGGATTTTTAGGGTTTTTTGATAATGCAGGTAAATAAAGTACGAGTAAATAAAAGACAATAAGAATAAATGCAGCAAGTGGCCCAATCCTTTCTTTAGCAAAGGACAAGCTGGTTGTATTACTTAAGATGACCAAACGTTCTCGAGGACACATGGGAATACCGTCAAGTGCTTCCGCTTCATATAGTTGATTAATCTTCTTTAGTTTGCTAAGTGTTGTGTGGGTGAACATGTGCTAATGTACCGACCTTCCTAGGACTAATACATACTTGTGATTATACCCCTTGCAAGCATCTGCAAGTACAAGAAAGTAATTAAGGTAGAAACCTAACCACAACTTTAAACTCTAAGACCCTGACGTCTCTTGTGCAATGGTTTCCTAACGGGGGTTCAGGTTTCTGTCACTCTGGCAACCCCTACGATTAGTATCCAAATACACAATGCATTCCCCTAGGCCCATATAAGTGAAGTGTCATGTCGTCGATGTTCACATGACACCACTAGAAGAAGTACACCACAACTTAAATATCAAACCACTGAATCTTTCTCAACACAATTCCACTACTAACAACATGACTTCTCCCATGTCCTCAAGAACTAAATGAACTACTCACAAGACATCATATGGATCATGATCAGAGATGAAATAATGATGTATAACAATCTGAACATAAACAATAATTCAACGATTCACTCAATAGCATCAACTACAAAGAGTAATCAACACCGGGAAAGTTTCCCCTAAGAACTATGCAAGATTCAACCCAATTGTTACAACAGTATGAAGGTGGTGATGATGGTGCTGATGGAGATGATGGTGATGATGATGATGATCCCGATGAAGCCCAGCTTGATGGTGGTGTTGATGGCGACGATCTCCCCGCTCCGGGAAGGAATTCCCCCGGCAGAATTCTGTCTGCCGGAGAGATCTTTCTCTCTCGGTGTTTTCCTCCCCGTAGAGGCGGCAGAATCTTTCTGTGGTTGCTCTCCGAGTCTTAGGGTTTCGAGAGGATAATATACGCTAGAGGGGAGAGGCTGGAGTGGACCAGGGCGGCCAAACCACCTGGTGGCGCGACCTGGGGTGGCCCGCGCCAGGGGGTGGTGTGGCCCCCCTGTGGCCCATTTCCATTTCCCCTTCTGGCTTCCTTCGTCTTCTGGAAAAATAGGATTTTCCATGTATTTTCCCGGACTTTCTGATCTTCGCGAATTTTGCCTCCAAACAGCACCTTTTCCATCAGAATCCTGAAAGCAGCGGTCCATGCTCCAAAAGTCATCAACCATGCAAAAACAGATGAATAACATAAGTATCATCTCTTAATATGAAATATATCAATGAATAACAGTAAATTATGATATAGAATAGTGATGCAAAATGGACGTATCATCTAGCTTGATGGTGGTGTTGATGGCGACGATCTCCCCTCCCAGGAAGGAATTCCCCCGGCAGAATTCTGTCTGCTAGAGAGATCTTTCTCTCTCGGTGTTTTCCGCCCCGCAGAGGTGGCGAAATCTTTCTGTGGTCGCTCCCTGAGTCTTAGGGTTTCGGGAGGATAATATACGCCAGAGGGGAGAGCCAGGAGTGGACTAGGGCAGCCATACCACCTGGTGGCGCGGCCTGGGGCAGCCCGCGCCAAGGGGTGGTGTGGGCCCCCTGTGGCCCATCTCCACTCCCCCTTCTGGCAACCTTCGTCTTCTGGAAAAATAGAATTTTCCATGTATTTTCCCAGATTTTCTGATCTTCGTGAATTTCGCCTCCAAACATCACCTTTTCCATCAGAATCCTGACTACAGCGGTCCATGCTCCAAAATTCATCGACCATGCAAAAATAGATGAAATAACATAAGTATCATCTCTTAATATGAAATATATCAATGAATAACAGTAAATTATGATATAGAATAGTGATGCAAATTGGACGTATCAACTCCCCCCAAGCTTAGACTTCGCTTGTCCCCAAGCAAAACAAAGCTCAATAAACATGACCTCAGGTTTATAGAGTGAAGAGTCGATAAAAGAATACGGACAAAAAGCATCACATTCATCAATACATAAATCATAATAGAAGACAACTCACTATTATATAACTTAACTTGAAATAAGTAAAGGAAACACAATAAAGATGCATGAAGTAAATCATAATTGGTAACATCAAACTTAGCTCTTGGTCAAAGAATAGTTGACAATTTGCAGGAGTTCAGAAATAAAGGGTTTTCAATGATAGCTTTCAAAGTAATAAACACTAAGATAAGAGCAATGTGCAAAACAAGGAACATAAGAAACATGACTGAATAAATCATCGTATGAATGAATGAAACACAACAACTCAAAATACTTGCTGAGATAGAAGGGAATAGGTTTACTGACTCAACTAAAAAGTAAAAGATAGGCCCTTCGCAGAGGGAAGTAGGGATTTCAAGTTTCATAAAGAGCTTCCAAAAATTACGATACTTATTAGCTTTCAGCTCTCATTGCCCCTATCATAGGCATCTTTAGGTGATTAAGGTTAAAGTGATCAAATATGAGGATATGCTTGACAAGTTGTAAGTTGAAAATCCTCACATTTGTTCACTTTAACCTTAATCACCTAAAGATTCTTATGATAGGGGTAATGAGAGCTGAAAGCTAATAAGTACCATAATTTTTGGAAGCTCTTTATGAAACTTGAAATCCTTGCTTCCTTCTGCGAAGGGCCTATCTTTTACCTTTTTAGTTGAGTCAGTAAACCTATTCCTTTCTATCTCAAGCAAGTATTTGAGTTGTTGTGTTTCATCCATTCATATGATGATTTATTCAATCATGTTTCTTATGTTCCTTGTTTTGCACATTGTTCTTATCTTAGTGAATATTACTTTGAAAGCTATCATTGAAAACCCGATTATGTTTGAACTCCTGCAAATTGTTAACCATTCTTTGACCAAGAACAAAGTTTGCCATTACCAATTATGATTTACTTTGTGTATCTTTATTGTGTTTCCTTTACCTATTGCAAGTTAAATTACATAATAGTGAGTTGTTTTCTATTATGATTTGTGTATTGATGAATGTGATGCTTCTTGTCCGTATTCTTTTATCAACACTTCATTTCATGAACTTGAGGTCATGTTTATTGAGCTCAGTTTTCGCTTGGGGACAAGCAAAGTCTAAGCTTGGGGGAGCTGATACGTCCATTTTGCATCAGTATTCTATATCATAATTTACTGTTATTCATTGATATATTTCATATTAAGAGATGATACTTATGTTATTTCATCTATTTTTGCATGGTTGATGACTTTTGGAGGATGGACCACTAAAGCCAGGATTCTAACGGAAAAGGCACTGTTTGGAGGCAAAATTTGTGAAGATCAGAAAATCTCGGAAAATATATGGAAATCCTATTTTTCCAGAAGACGAAGGAAGCCAGAAAGGGAAGCGGAGATGGGCCACAGGGGGCCCACACCACCCCCTAGAACGGGCCACCCTAGGTCGCGCCACCAGGTGGTGTGGCCAACTTGGCCCACCTCTGGCTCTGCTCTTTGGCGTATAAAATCCTCGCGGAACCCTAAGACTCGGCGAGCAACCACAAAAAGATTTCTCCACCTCTGCAGGGCAGAAACTACATAGAGAGAAAGAGCTCTCCGGCAGACAGAAATCTGCCGGGGAAATTCCTTCCCGGAGAGGGGAGATCGTCGCCACCAACACCGTCATCACGCTGGACTTCATCGGGATCATCATCATCATCATCACCATCATCATCTCCACCAGCACCATCATCACCACTCCATACTGCTGTAACAATTGGGTTGAATCTTACATAGTTCTTAGGGGAGACTTTCCCGGCGTTGATTACTTGTTATAGTTGATGCTATTAAGTGGAACTTTTGAATTATCGTTCATGTTCAGATTGTTACTTATCATTATTTCATCTCTGATCTTGATCCATATGATGTCTTGTGAGTAGTTCGTTTAGTTCTTGAGGACATGGGAGAAGTCATGTTGTTAGTAGTGGAATTGTGTTGAGAAAGATTCAATGGTTTGATATTTAAGTTGTGGTGTTATTCTTCTAGTGGTGTCATGTGAACGTTGACTACATGATACTTCACCTTTATGGGCATAGGGGAATGCATTGTGTATTTGGCTACTAATCGTGGGGTTGTCGGAGTGACAGAAACCTGAAACCCCGATAGGAAACCTTTGCGCAAGGGAGTGTAGGATCTCAAAGTTTAAGGCTATGGTTAGGTTTTTATCTTAATTACTTTCTTGTAGTTGTGGATGCTTACAAGGGGTATAATCACAAGTATGTATTAGTCCTAGGAAGGTCAGTACATTAGCATAGGTTCACCCACACAACACTTATCCAACTAAAGAATATTAATCAACGATATGAAGCAAAAGCACTTGTCGATATTCCCATGTGTCCTCGAGAACATTTGGTCATCTTAAGTAAACAACCGGCTTGTCCTTTGCTAAAGAAAGGATTGGGCCACTTGCTGCAATTATGATTATTGTCTTTTATTTACTCATACTTTATTTATCTGCATTATCAAAACCCCCTAAAAATCTGTTTGCTAAGTATTTACAGAGAATTCCTGATCCAAGACACTCGTCAACACCTTCTGCTCCTTGTTGGGTTCGACACTCTTACTTACCGAAAATACTGCGATACACCCCCTATACTTGTGGGTCATCAGTGGGGCAGCGAGGTCAAGGGAGCCGGCTACTGGTGTAGATAGTGCCTCGATGGATGGCGTTGGAACAAATCTTCTACCGCCACTGCATCCACATCCGGCTAGAGATCTACTCTACCGGACTGTCACTATCCAAAACCTATCGAGAACCTGATGGCTGCTAAATCTACGGTCCATGAGATACAGCTAACAGGCGAGGACACCGAATCGGCCAAGATCCATCGAGCGTTGGAGTTGCTCGACATAGGCGCCGTGCAATAGGAAGAAATCTTCCTATCGACTAGTGACATAGGTATGATTACTCGGATGCTTATGATTAGCTACCCTATACATGGTAAAAGGTTTACGGCCCATGAAGATTTCAGATAAAGGCCCAAGGAAGCAATGGACAAAGACTTTTATTGTATTAGGAAAGAAACTATGAACCGACATTGTGTTGGTATTGTGATTACGCGTGTATGAAACCTATCTGCACACAGCTTTGAGACCCGACCTATTATATATAGGATGGGAGAAGCCCAAGTGAGGGTACCAAAAACTCCCAGACAACTTGAGTGCGATTTCCCAATATTCAGGCGACTTTGACTCCATTGTTTTCCTGACATCCGATGAAATCCCCATCGTTCTCTTTTCCACGAAACCCTAAGTCCTTCACCATGGACATTGCCGAGGTTACCCCTCATCAATTGGTGCCATCTGTGGGAATCCTGAATGCTGGAACCATGGATTCAGCGAACCGCTCTCCACCAAGCATCAACCCGACAAAAGTAGTTCCACACCCGCCCACCCCTGTATTGGTACCCACCTATTTCAACGGCGAATCTAATCTAATCATCGGAAGCTTCCACTTCCAAGCAGAAGACCTGCAAGAATCGCGCCCTTTGGCCCTGATCACATCAGAACCGTCGGTGGAAAAGCCTACGCCTATGGCGGTACCAACATCTTCTGTTGGGTACTCCATGGACGCCACAACACAGATCGAAGCAGGTGAAGAAAGCGAGCAAATTGAGACGGATATGGGGGACCTTGATGGTCTTTACGACAATCTCTCCTTCAAATCAGATCCATAGCTAGCCCCACTACACGAAGCAAGCCCGACAAATTCAGAACCCGAAGAAAGCAGTGAAAGCATCGACTTTGGAATTAGGATGGCAGAAATCTACCCAGAACAAAAACTGATGGACTTCACTAGTTCACCCGATAGTGTCTCCCTCGATTCAGACAACGACGTCACCAGTCCATGTATCACTAAACACCAAGTATGCATGATCATTGGAGACGCCACGACCCAGCAAGACTCCAACGGTAACCCAATTTTCAACCCCGATGATATTCTTTCAAGCCACAATGGAGGAGATCATGACAACAAAGGAAGCCAAGGAAACGAGGGAGACCCAACAGTTAACCACGTAAATCGAGAAGCAGAAGAACCACGCGGAGGCGAGAGGCAAACTCTCCTGCTACCAGCGACGACATGGCAAAAAGCAAGGGAAGCAATTTCGGGAGCAGTTCCGATGACAGCAGACGCTTCACACGAGGATCTATTCGCATACCAATACCTCTTCATCGCAAGAAGAGAGACCTACTCAGGATGCAGAGACAACTCGACGAAAGAAAAAGAGTAGCCGAAGAATCTAGCCTATGACGGGCGCAGTTAAGCTCCACTCGAGGATCAAGGAGCGTAACAGGAGGAGCGCCGCCAAGGAGAGGAACATCTCGATTGGAGAATATCCCTGAAGAAGAGAGAGGCGGACTCATCCGGGATCTTGATCTATCGTTCATGTCGATCAATCAAGCAGGAAACATCAAGGCAAAAACGGATCAGGCAGCCATCATAGCCGCACAAACATATCTGATCACAACTCAGCCCGCACCCGACGATCCTCGTGCGGCCCTCCACCGCTCCACCCTGATTAATCTCGACATGGTAGGAGAATCTCTTGCGCAAATAGAGCAAGGAACCACGCGACAACTTGATAGATCCCCACGCCGTCCCAGCAACCCTCAGCAGGTAGGACACACCGATGATCTCGATCGCCACAATGGGTCCACTTTGAGAGTTAGAGCCGCGAAACGATGCAAGAAACGACATCACTCAACAAAGGATTGACCGGTCCATAGAAGAGCGTAGCACCCAAATATATCACAACAACGAAAGCAAGGAAGAGCAAGAACTATGTGTTGGGGATCGGTGTGGAAAACAAAATAAAATTCCCTACGAAGGATCCTCGGAAACTTAGCCTAGGATGTATCTATGTAGTAATGCGGCAACGGCCGGAGTGTAGAGAATACATACCCTTGTAGTCTGTAGGCGGTTAACGTTCCGCGGGGAACGTGGTTGATGTAGCCGTACTCGAAGCCGACCTCAAGGTCGCGAAGCTCCTCGCAGGTCACCGCTTGCTCCTTCTTGATCTTCATCATCTTCATCGTGCAACAACTCTGGCTCACGACATTTAAGCGCCCCAAGTGTTGCGCCTCGTGTCTTCGTACACATCCGGTGCACGATGAGACCTCTGGCTCCCCGATCCCGCCGGGAGTGCGGAAGTTGATATCCGGCTAGGAATCCCTGCAGCGCAATGGCGTACTGCAGGAGTGCCTGGATCGCACAACCCAGACTTGGGGCCATGGTCACGAGGTATAGAGAGAGAGAAGGGGGAAGTCAACCAAAGGACTTCTCCAATTGATGGTGTTTTTGGTCCTCCCATGGGCACCTCCTTATATAGGCTAAGGGAGGTGTACCCTCTCTCTTAGGTGCCCCATGTGGGACTAAATAGATAAAGAAAACAGGAAAAAGGGGAACTCCAGCCGGCTGGGCCACATGGGCCCAGCACAGCGGCCCACAGCACCAGGCAGCAGCTAGGGGCCAGCCGGGTGGGCCGGTGGCGCCCTAGCGGCCCAAGGCGGAGTGGGGCCGGCAAAGAGGGAGAGGCAACCCGGGGTGGGCCGGCCTGGCGCGCGGCAGCCCAGGCGGCGCCCGCTGCCCAGGTCCTCACCCGGTTGGGCCTAGCGACCGCGGCCCGCGAGGCGGAGCCCGAGTGGCGGCCTGCGCCCGATCCTACGCCGCCCGGGTGGGCCGGCTGGCACGGCGGCCCAGCTCGCGTCTTGGCGTGGCCCGGCTGCATGCCGCCCTGTGCGGCGGCATTTATGTGCCGCCCACGGGGCTGGCTATTTTTCTTTTTCCAATTCTTTTTCTGTAGCTTTTGTTCTAGACCTTTTCCCTCTAGGATTTGGCCTAATATAAATGTTGACTTTATAAATCTTAATCTAAATATTATTTATAATATATTAATTCACAATTAACATATAATAAATATATATTTAAATTCCCATTTATCCGAAAACACTTTTCGGGGCTTTTCTTTTATTCTTTCTCCGAACAACTTCGGATCTCTCTGCGGAACAATTCTGGCGTTCTCTCTTTCTCTACTATGATTCCGTCTTACGAATGATCGCTCTCATCGTACCCTTAAGTGTATCCTCTCACGGCTCGGAAATGCTCTAGACATGATCTGTATCAATGATCAACAGAGGGACCAGGGATATCCATGTGACCCCTATGCATTCCTGATGACAATGTCGTTTGAACCGTCTAAATGTAGCATCCTCTTCCTTTTGTTTCTCGATACAACTTGTCCGAGATACGATCAATGGTATCTTATACTTTGTTCAATCTCGTTCACAACAAGTTATGTTTACTTGTTACCGTGATATTACATCCCCGTGACCTAGTCACATGTTGCAACATATATGGATGTAATCTCACCAAGCCGGTCGTATGTATCATTAACCCGTCATGTGGGTGAAAAAATCTCGGTCTTGCAGTCACATGTCATCTACTGTTCCTTCAGAATACCCAACATACACCTTTATAACCACCGTATTACCAGATGGCGTTTGATGCAGTCAAAGCAGCCTAGGGAAACAGTGAGTAATATGAGCTCACGGTCTAAGGAGAAGGAGTCTAGGTATAGCTGTTGCAACAATGAACTATATGACTTGATCGTGTTGCAATCCTTCGAGGAATGTCCAATCACATCATTCTCCAATGATATGATCTCGTTGTCAGTCGGCATAAATGCCGATGATCTTGAAACCCAGATCATCTTCGTGACCAACGAACTAGTATGAATAGAGGCTACTAGGGACTTTGTTGTTTTATACCACACCTGTACCAATGTTTCTACTTGGCACAGTTCTAGCACAATATGAAACTATTATAAACTAATTGAGATATGATAATAAAAACCTATTTCTTATTTGCCTCTAGGGCATATCTCCTTTAGTCTCCCACTTGCACTACAGTACAAGTAACCTAGCTTGCATTTTACTTGTATAAACCATATAACATATGTGTTTACAGATCATGCATGCTCATGGGAAACGTCATGTCCATGTTCTGTTTTACCAGATCATTATGTCTTTTGCAAATTGTTAATGTCTTCCTAATTTCGACATTCACACCATTATCTTATAATGGGTCGAAGTATTTGTTTGGCAACAAAGTGAGACTTTTGTTTCTAGTGTTTATGATGACGGTCGTTATTCACTGTTGTCATCTAAACTTAGAAACACACTTTGCTATCCTTTGTGTATATACTATAGTCATGGCAGCAGAATGAGGCCGGATTCCAAGAGCTTACAGTGACGTTAGATCAACCTCGAGGGCTTTCTCAAGGGCACTGGGCCCTAGGACACATCATTCTACATTAAAAGCGAATTAGCCCCGCCATAAAATTATACATCACATCAGATGTAGCCTTTTATACTTCTATATCTATGTAGATCCTAGTGCATGAAATGCATCTATGCCACTTACATTGCTTCCTGCTACTTAAGTACAAACTTAATTCTGGTTTAGTGATCAACTCAGGAATCACTTAAAGACATGTTCTTATAGTTAAGACTTTGTCCTACCAACCAGAACCTCGGGTCACATTACGTCGAGTATGCAACATGGTTATATGGAAGAACCTATGACTGAGGCATAGGACATGTAACACATCTCTTTCTTTCAACCATAGTTGCAATACTCAATGCTTCATACAATAAGAACTTCTTTCTTACCTTGTTTCATTCTGAACTTCTTCAGAATCTTGTCTTAGGACATTCTGAACATCTTTTAGAATCAAGTCCAGGAAGCATTCGACATTCAGTGTTTATTAAACTTACCAATCTATCTCGATAGATCTTATTGTTTAATAACCTCAACTTCATCCTTACTTATCTAACTTAAATATTTATTAATACCGATCACATCATTCACATATGTCATCCACATATCCTAGAATGATTTCACGCTCCCACTCAAATATGACATTCATGTTTGAGATCCAGGGATTTCACTTAGCTCCCACTCAAAATATGTCAGTTACATATTATGAATTAGCCAAGCTGATTTGCTCCCACTCAAATCTAGGTCCTCTCGATAATCTTGGACATTCCAAAATTCCTTGATCATCATCATATCGAGAATCCCATTGGCGAGATTTCAATGACCATTCATTTCTCGCACTTAGGTCCGTCACGCTTCTTTGTATTTCGTAGGTATGTCTTGTTCAAAACAAGATAAGTGAATCAACAATATAATTCCACAAACTTGTAGAATATATAGTTGAATCCTAGTTTCTTTAGTAAAAGTATTCACTTGAAACTTTATGATCATTATCAATAGTTTCTTCTCTATTTGTAGAGTTTGGTTTCACGAAACAAATGCCGCTGCGCCACTCAACAATTCAGAGGCAAGGTCAAATACCTTGTTTTGATCTTTTACTTTCTTCCACCTGTAGCTTCATCAAGACACATCAACTTTGGACAACAACATGTTTGCCCCTTTGTGGAAGATGCATTCATAGCTTCCTAAGAATGCTCTACAAAGACTTGTTTATTCGCCACGACTTCGACTTGTCGAAGTCTCCAGAAACTCGAACATGCCATAACACTTATGGTGTTGTTTCCACGAATCTTTAGATGTTCCTTTGTATTTCAAATGAGTGTTTGCTTATTTTGATCTTTAACTCTAAACGACAACTATAACCCCTATAAGAGATGATATTATACCATATGTATCTTAATACATAATGATTATGATGTTTAGACATTTCAACATAGTTTGAGTTCGTCCAATTATCATAATTTGTGAAACATCTTTCACAAGTTCCCTCTATGCTAAATTTGACTTGAATACTTTAGTCATGTCGATCAAATCGAAGAGACTTCATATTCTCGTTAATTTCAATATCCCATTTAGTTATGAACTCATTTGAACAATTCAAATCATTTTAAACTTCATGTTTCATTAAGTAAATACACTTATTCACTTAAATTCACAATTAACAAATGGTTTCCACTACTTGTTGAAAATACGATACATCACTATGTATACGATTCAACATTTCTTTGCATATCACCGTTTTACTAGAATGCGGAGTTTTAGTCATTCTGCCCAAGAGGCATGGTTTTGCAAAGTCTCTAGATTAAGCATCTAGGACCCTGATCTTTCATAAAGAACCTGCAATAACCTAAATGACTTAAACTATAGTGTCATTTCATTATTAAACTTTGAATATCTTTGAGCATTCTAATCCTTTGTACATGTTTAAACTATTATCATTAACATAGTGATGAGAATAACTTGTTTGTAATCGTAATGTGACCATAAGGTATTGTTCATAAGAATAGTACACACTTGTTTGTAACTTGTTCATATGAATAATCGTCTCACCAAAAGAAAGACACACAAACACGAATTACAAAATTATATTCAAGTTCACTAATCCAAATGATAAACTTTGAGGGAAGAGGTGATGTCGGCCATCAACTGTTTTGCTTGCCATCATCAAGCCACATTGCCTCAAATCCAGCAATTCTCAAGCAGATCCTCCTGTTTTCACAAAACGGGACAAGTATCAAATACTTTGCAAACTGCAATGAGTTCTACAAGAACCACATTTATAATTTGTATATCTTATATATACCTTTTCATTCATGACCTCCATTTGCAATCAAGCCCTTTCAAGAGTTCTCAACTCTCATGCAAGATCGCTAAGTGTTTTTTTGCAAACAATCCAGAGTCATCGAATTATCTACTAATGGTTATTGTATCAAGAAGAGAAGATCACCTTTTATGAGGATATCCCTCAGGCGTGGGTATTAATCTATGAAGTTGGACCCTTTTGCTAAGTTCCAAATTAAGCAATATATTCCCATGGTTGCAAAGGACCTCAATGTGATAGGCTAAGATCTACTAAGATATTTGCAAATAGACATCTAGACTAAGTTTATAATAAGAGATCAATTTATAATTGGTCTCCACTAAAACGGTCATCCCCTGGACGATTTTAGTGATCACATGATCCCTATCCTCTGCACCTCCCCCGATCGTCACGGCCATCAGTGCATTATCAAAGGTAGACATTCAATAATGTCAATCACATCATCCATGTGACTCATGCTCGATCTTTCAATCTCTTGTGTTCCGAGGCCACGCTTCTCTAGCATGCTAGGCTCGCCAAATCTAACTTGTGTGTATTCGCTGTGCAACATGGCTTACACCCACTGTATGTGAACATAGATATGTCTGACACCCAGGCCTGTAACCCTGGATTGCCTCATACCAAAGAACTTTCTTGGTGGTGCACACACAAGGGGAACACGGAACATTGTAATTAAATAAGGATTATCTTATTTGCTACCGTTGAGTATCTAAATACTAGCACACAATAAGATGTAAAAGCTAGTATCAACATCATATGTATAATGTGATATGATATGGTCTTTCTGGTGCCTTGATCTCCATCGAGTGCTCCGATATGATCTCCATCTTGCCCTTGGTTTGACGCCAAGTCCACGACGCCGCCACCAGGTCGTCCATCGGAACGATGACTATCACTATACTACTTAGCAATAGAATAGTAAACTACTTTACCTTCGTAACGACCAATGCCATATCATAATCACATGCCCCCTGCAAAATAAAGTTAGACGCTTCTACTTTATCTATTGAAAGTTTTACGTGGTTGTTAGGGCTTTCGTACTAGAACCGTTTCTAAACTACGAACTTTCCAACCACAACATGGATCCGACAGTTGTCTCTATTACACCCCTTTCGAGGCCCACCGTTGTAAATGCTATATCAACTATTGAATGAGAGACAGACACCCGCTAGCCACTTATATGGTACAAGCCGTATGTTGAGCGTGGAACCAGTCTCGCGTACGAATACACGTAAGGTCAGTCCGGGCCGCTTCATCAAACAAATACCGCGATATAAACAAGTACATGTTAGAGGGTAACAACTAAGGGATCAATGCTCGCACAATACTTGTGCGTACTGGCCGTACAACACTCCTACGCATAGATTGGCTCTTATACCACTGTTGGGGATCGGTGTGGAAATTTTTTTTTCCTACGAAGGATCCCCGGAAACTTAGCCTAGGATCTATCTATGTAGTAATGCGGTAATGGCCGGAGCGTAGAGAATACATACCCTTGTAGTCTGTACGCGGTTAACGTTCCGCGGGGAACGTGGTTGATGTAGCCGTACTCGAAGCCGACCTCAAGGTCACGAAGCTCCTCGCAGGTCACCCCTTGCACCTTCTTGATCTTCATCATCTTCATCGTGCAACAGCTCTGGCTCACGACATTTAAGCGCCCCAAGTGTTGCGCCTTGGGTCTTCGTACACATCCGGTGCACGATGAGACCTCTGGCTCCCCGATCCCGCCGGGAGTGCGGAAGTTGATATCCGGCTAGGAATCCCTGCAGCACAACGGCGTACTGCAGAAGTGCCTCGATCGCACAGCCCAGACTTGGGGCCATGGTCACGAGGTATAGAGAGAGAGAGAAGGAGGAAGTCAACCAAAGGACTTCTCCAATTGATGGTGTTTTTGGTCCTCCCATGGGCGCCTCCTTATATAGGCTAAGTGAGGTGTACCCTCCCTCTTAGGTGCCCCATGTGGGACTAAATAGATAAAGAAAACAGGAAAAAGGGGAACTCTAGCCGACTGGGCCACATGGGCCCAGCACAGCAACCCACAACACCAGGCAGTAGCTAGGGGCCAGCCGGGTGGGCCGGCGGCGCCCCAGCGGCCCAAGGCGGAGTGGGGCTGGCAGGGAGGGAGAGGCAGCCCAGGGTGGGCCGGCCTGGCGCGCGGTGGCCCAGGTGGCGCCCGCTGCCCAGGTCCTCACCCGGGTGGGCCTGGCGACCGCGGCCCACGAGGCGGAGCTCGAGTGGCGGCCTGCGCCCGATCCTGCCCTGCCCGGGTGGGCCGGCTGGCGCGGTGGCCCAGCTCGCATCTTGGCGTGGCCCGGCTGCATGCCGCCCTGTGCGGCGGCATTTATCTGCCGCCCACGGGGCTGGCTATTTTTATTTTTCCAATTCTTTTCTACAACTTTTATTCTAGACCTTTTTCCCTCTGGGATTTGGCCTAATATAAAAGTTGACTTTATAAATCTTAATCTAAATATTATTTATAATATATTAATTCACAATTAACATATAATAAATATATATTTAAATTCCCATTTATCCAAAACACTTTTCGGGGCTTTTCTTTTATTCTTTCTCCGAACAACTTCGGATCTCTCTGCGGAACAATTCCGGCGTTCTCTCTTTCTCTACTATGATTCTGTCTTACGAATGATCGCTCTCATCGTACCCTTAAGTGTATCCTCTCACGGCTCGGAAATGCTCTAGACATGATCTGTATCAATGATCAACAGAGGGACCAGGGATATCCATGTGACCCCTATGCATTCCTGATGACAATGTCGTTTGAACCGTCTAAATGTAGCATCCTCTTCCTTTTGTTTCTCGATACAACTTGTCCGAGATCCGATCAATGGTATCTTATACTTTGTTCAATCTCGTTCACAACAAGTTATGTTTACTTGTTACCGTGATATTACATCCCCATGACCTAGTCACATGTTGCAACATATATGGATGTAATCTCACCAAGCCGGTCGTATGTATCTTTAACCCGTCATGTGGGTGAACAAATCCCGGTCTTGCAGTCACATGTCATCTACTGTTCCTTCGGAATACCCAACATACACCTTTATAACCACCGTATTACCAGATGGCGTTTGATGCAGTCAAAGCAGCCTAGGGAAACAGTGAGTAATATGAGCTCACAGTCTAAGGAGAAGGAGTCTAGGTATAGCTGTTGCAACAATGAACTATATGACTTGATCGTGTTGTAATCCTTCGAGGAATGTCCAATCACATCATTCTCCAATGATATGATCTCGTTGTCAGTCGGCATAAATGCCCATGATCTTGAAACCCAGATCATCTTCGTGACCAATGAACTAGTATGAATAGAGGCTACTAGGGACTTGGTTGTTTCATACCACACCTGTACCAATGTTTCTACTTGGCACAGTTCTAGCACAATATGAAACTATTATAAACTAATTGAGATATGATAATAAAAACCTATTTCTTATTTGCCTCTAGGGCATATCTCCTTCACTATGCGGAGCCAGGTTCTTTACCCGACGGGTTCGCAAGACTCCTGTACCAAGAGACTTTAAATTACCTCAAGATCATCAAAAGTACGATGGTCTCTAAGAACCAGAAGCTTGGCTAACAGATTATCTGGCAACCGTCAGGCTGAAAGGCGGATCCAAAGCTACAGCAATGCAAAGTTTGTAGCTGCACCTAACCGGCACGGTACACTCTTGGCTAAGACAACTACCCGAAGATTCCATCAGTAGTTGGAACGATCTTGAGGACAAGTTCATCAGGAATTGCCAGTCCACATTCAAGCGAACCGCGTCTTTGGAGCAACTGCGGGCCTGCAAGCAAAAGCCAGGAGAATCAATACGGGCCTTCGTCCAACGGTGGAACATCATAAAAAACTCGGCTGAAGCCATATCCGACGAGAGAGCAATCGACGCCTTCAACGATGGACTTCGTCGGTAGGAATTTATTGAAGAACTAGGACAAACCAAGGCAAAGACAATTTCACAGCTAATGGACATAGCCAATTGTTGGGCCGACGGAGAGGACGTCGTGCACAACAAAAGAGCCCGTTCACCCAAAGTAGATAGGGACATGCGCAATACCAATTGAAGATGACGAACCAACGATGGGTACAATACACCAAGTTACGTTGCAACCAGTTTCTCTAGAGGGGACAACCGACGAAACGACGATTACAATAGAGGATACCATAGTAACAGGGACAACATCAGTGGAGGCCAGCCACAACAATGATACCAGCTGACGAATCGAGACCCACCTATGTCAGTAGGAAAAATGTTGGAAGGACCCTGCAATATGCACTACTACGTCGACTCGACAGGGAAAAGGCGGTCAAATCACATCCTAAAGGACTGCCGAACTTTCTTGAAAATGCAACTATTGGAGATATGCCCAAGAGGCAATGATAAAATGGTTATTATTATATCTTTGTGTTTATGATGAATGTTTACATCCCATGCTATAATTGTATTATTAGGAAACACTAATACTTGTGTGTTTTGTAAACATAAAAGAGTCCCTAGTAAGCCTCTTGTTAAGACTAGCTTGTTGATTAATAGATGATCATGGTTTCCCGATCATAGACATTGGATGTTATTGATAACAAGATCGTATCATTAGGAGAATGATATGATGGACATGCACCCATAGTAAGTATAGCATAAGATTAAGTCATTAAGTTCATTTTGCTATAAGCTTTCAAATACATAGTAACCTAATCCTTCGACCATGAGATTGTGTTAATCACCATCACCTGATGAGTGCTTTGATGGCATCAAATGCTGCTTCATAACTGGGTGGTTATAAAGGTGGCATTCGGTATTCTGAAAGTATGTGTTGAAGTGCATGGATCAAGACTGGTATTTGTCCATCCATATGAGGATAGATATGCTCTGGGCCCTCTCGGTGGAATGTCATCTAATTATCTTGCAAGCATGTGACTAGGTCACAAGGGATGCCATATCACGGAAAGAGTAAATAGTACTTATCGGTAACGAGGTTGAACAAGGTATGGAGATACCGATGATCGAACCTCGGATAAGTAGAGTATCGCGTGACAAAGGGAATTGGTTTCGTATGTTACTGGTTCTATCGATCACGAAGTCATCGTTGAGTATGTGGGACCCATTATGGATCTCCAGATCCCGCTGATGGTTATTGATCGGAGAGGTGTCTCGATCATGTCTACATATTCGCGAACCGTAGGGTGACACACTTAAGGTTCGATGTTGTTTAGGTAGATATGGAATATGCGTTGGAGACCGAATGTTGTTCGGAGTCTCGGATTGGATCTAGGACATCATGAGGAGATCCAGAATTGTCCGGAGAATATGATTCATATAATGGAGATCATTTTTTGGGTTTCAGAAATGTTCCGGAGTATTCATATGGAGGTTCTAGAAGGTTTCAGAGTGTTTTCGAGAAGTTCCAGAAGGTTCCATAGAGTTTGCTTGAAAACCAAGAAAGAAAGGCGAATACTTGGGGGGAAGAAAACTCCCCCTCCCTTGGCGCGCCAAACCCTAGGGGGCAAGGGGGATAGCCCTAGGCCGCCTCCCCCTCTATATAAAGGAGGGGTGGGGCGCCTCCCCCCTTTGCTCCTTCCACCCCCAACCCTGGCCGCCTCTCTCCTCCACCATCCTCCTGCTCCGGCTTAGGCGAAACCCTGCAGAAATCCTTCTCCACCACCAACACCACGCTGTCATGCTGCTGGGATTCCGTGGAGATCTACTACCTCCACTACTTGCTGGAACAGGGAGAGGAAGGTCTACATCGACTCCACACGTGTGACCGTCTGCGAAAGCACTGCCGGAACGCGACACCGGAAGGATCATCTACTCGATCTTGAGATCGGCAAGTGATCGTCTACATCAACCACGAGATCCGATCTCGCACAAGGCTTTCGGATCTACAAGGGTTAGTACAGATCTATCTCGTTGCACTTATCTAATAGATTAGATCTTGGCTTTTCCTAGATTGGATCTTGGTTCTGTTTGTTCTTGCGGTAGAATTTTTTTGTTTTCCATGCTACGAACCCATCAGTGGTATCAGAGCCGTGTCTATGCGTAGATCTGTTGCACGAGTAGAACACAATGGTTATTGTGGGTGTTGATACTTTTGTTGTCGTTGTCTTCACGTGTACTTTGCATCTTGCGGGATGGTGGGATGAAGCGGCTCGGGCTAACCTTACATGTCCTCGTACATGAGACTTGCTCCACGCTTGACGTGTAACTTGCATTGCACAAGTGGCTTTGCGGGTGTCTGTCTCTCCCACCATAGTTAAGATTCAATTTACAATTAGCATCTGACAACACTTGTATCAGCATTGTGGTTCTTGTTCGTAGGTAAGATCGGTTCTTATACGAAAGCCCCAAACCACGTAAAACGTGCAAAGAAAATTAGAGGCGTCTAACTTGTTTTTGCAGGGGCATGTGATGTGATATGGCCACGATGTGATTGTGAATATATTTGATGTATGCAATGATCCTTATTGTAATATGGCAACCGGCAGGAGCCTAATGGTTGTCTTTAAATTCTGTTAAGACCTGCATGTCTATTCGTCATGTAATAGCTTTATTCCAAGTAGTTGTTATAGTTGTTATTAGTGATGGACAACCATGAAGCAGCGCCGCTGACCTTGACGCCATGCTGGTGATGACGGAGATCATGTCCGTGCTTTGGAGATGGAGATCAAAGGCACAAGAAGAAAGGCCATATCATGTCACATATTATGAATTGCATGTGATGTTAATCCCTTTTTCATCTTATATTGCTTAGATCGCGATGGTAGCATTATAAGATGATCCCTCTCACTAAAATATCAAGTAACAAAGTGTTCGTACTTAGTAGGCACCGTTGCTAAGACTCATCGTTTCGAAGCATCTCGTGATGATCGGGTGTGATAGATTCTACGTGTGCATACAACGGGTGCAAGCCAGATTTGCACATGCGGATACTAAGGTTAATCTTGACGAGCCTAGCATGTATAGACATGGTCTTGGAACACGGAATACCGAAATGTAAAGCATGAGTTATATGAATGATATGATGAATATGTTGATTGTTCGCCTTTGAAGCTACATCTTCTCTCGTGAAGACGAGACTTGGTGTAGTGGATTTGGTTCGTGTAATCACTAAGGCAATGTGAGGGATGTTGTTTTGAGTGGGAGTTCACTTAGTTAATTTAAGAATTAAATTTGAACTCAATTTGTCATAAACTTAGTCTAAACTCTTTGCAAATATGTTGTAGATCGTGGCGACCCCCTCCATCAATTTTATTGCATTCCTAGACAATGAAAAGCTGAAAAACAATGGAAGCAACTTCACGGACTGGTTCCGTGGATTGATGATTATCCTCAATGCTGGTCAGTTGACCTATGTGCTCGATGCACCGCTAGGTGACCCACCTGCAGAGGATGCCTCCGATGATGTTAAGAATTTTTTCGTCACTCGGAAAAATCACTACTCCATAGTTCAGTGTGCCATCCTGTACGGTTTAGAATCGGAGCTTCAGAAGCGCTTTGAGCACCACGACCCTTTTGAGATTATCAATGAGCTCAAGCTGATCTTTGAGACTCATGCAGCCGTGAAGAGCTATGAGACCTCCGAGAAGTTCTTTAACTGTAAGATGGAAAAGGGCAGCTCCGTTAGCGAGCACGTGCTCAAAATGTCTAGGCATGTGAACAGGCTCCAAGAGTTGGGAATAACGATTCCTAATGCGTTGGGGATTCACCGTGTCCTCCAATCACTTCCACCTAGTTATAAGAACTTTGTGATGAACTACAATATGCATTGCATGAATAAGACGTTGCCTGAACTCTTCTCCATGCTGAAAACTACTGAAGTGGAGATTAAGAAGGAGCACCAAGTGTTGATGGTCAATAAGACCACCAATTTCAAGAAATAGGGCAAGCCTAAGAACAAGGGCAACTTCAAGAAGGAAGGCAAGAAAGCTGCCGCACCTGCTAAGAAGCCCAAGGCTAGTCCTAAGCCTGATACTGAGTGCTTCTACTGCAAGGGTGAAGGTCACTGGAAGCGCAACTGCCCCAAGTACCTGGCAGATCTGAAGAACGACAACATCAAGAAGAAAGGTATATTTGATATACATGTTATTGATGTGTATGTTACTAGTAATCGTAGTAGTGCCTGGGTATTTGATACTGGTTCAGTTGCTCATATTTGTAACTCGAAACAAGAGCTGTGGAATAAATGAAGACTGGCGAGAGACGAGGTGACAATGCACGTTGGAAATGGCTCCAAGGTTGATGTGATCACCGTCGGCACGCCCCCTCTTCATCTACCTTCGGGATTAGTTTTGAACTTGAATAATTGTTATTTGGTGCCTGCGTTAAGCATGAACATTATTTCTGGATCTTGTTTATTGCGAGACGGTTACTCGTTTAAGTCTGAGAATAATGGTTGTTCGATTTATATGAGTAATATATTTTATGGTAATGCACTTGAGATGAATGGTTTATTCTTATTGAATCTCGATAGTAGTGATACACATGTTCACAACATAGATGCTAAACGAATAAAAATGAACGATAATTCTACATACATGTGGCACTGTCGTCTTGGTCACATTGGAGTGAGGTGCATGAAGAAACGCCATTCCGATGGACTTCTTGAATCACTTGAAAGATGCGAAGCATGTCTAATGGAAAAAATGACGACTCCATTTTCTAGGATAATGGAGAGAGCTATGGACTTATTGGAAATAATACATATCGACGTGTGCGGCCCAATGAGCCTATCATCGCATGGTGGATATCGTTATGTTCTTACTTTCACGGATGACTTGAGTAGATATGGGTATATCTACTTTATGAAACATAAGTCCGAGACTTTCGAGAAGTTTAAGGAATTTCAAAGTGAAGTAGAAAATCATCATAACAAGAAGATTAAGTTTTTGCGTTCTGATCGCGGAGGTGAATATCTAAGTTACGAGTTTGGCAGGCATTTAAAGAAATGCGAAATACTTTCGCAGTTGACACTGTTGGGAACACCACAGCGTAATGGTGTGTCCGAACGTCGTAATCGAACTCTCTTAGATATGGTTCGGTCTATGATGTCTCTTACAGTTTTACCGTTATCGTTTTGGGGTTATGCATTAGAGACAACCGCATTCACTTTAAATAGGGCACCATCTAAATCCGTTGAAACAACACCGTATGAATTGTGGTTTGGCAAGAAACCTAAGTTGTCGTTCCTTAATGTTTGGGGCTGCGAAGCGTATGTAAAGATGTTACAACCCGACAAGCTTGAACCCAAAGCGGAAAAATGCGTCTTCATAGGATACCCTAAAGAAACAATTGGGTATACCTTCTATCATAGATCCGAAGGCAAAGTTTCCATTGCTAAGAATGGATCCTTTCTTAAGAAGGAGTTTCTCTCGAAAGAAGTGACTGGACGGAAAGTAGAACTCGATGAGGTTGTTGAACCTTCTCTTGGATTTGAGAGTAGCGTAGCACTGGAAGATGTTTTTGTGCCGCCTGCACCAATAGGAGAGGAAGCTAATGATGATGATCATGAAACTTCGAAAAAAGTTGCTACTGAACCTCGCAGATCGACGAGGGTTCGTTGAATGTCATGTTGGTGGACAACATCGACGACCCTGCGACGTATGAGGAAGCTATGATGAGCCTAGATTTCGACAAATGGCAAGAAGCCATGAAATCCAAAATGGGATCCATGTATAAAAACAAAGTATGGACTTTGGTGGACTTACCGGATGGCCGCAAGGCTGTCGAGAACAAATGGATCTTTAAAAGAAAAATAGATGCTAATGGTAATGTTACTGTCTATAAAGCTCGACTTGTCGCGAAAGGTTTCTGACAGATTCAAGGAGTTGACTATGATGAGACTTTCTCATCGGTAGTGAAGCTAAAGTCTATGAGGATTTTGTTAGCAATCACTGCATATTTTGATTATGAGATTTGGCAGATGGATTTCAAAAAGGCATTCCTTAATGGTGACATTGAGGAAGAGTTGTATATGGTACAACCCAAAGGTTTTGTCGAACCTAAAGATGCTGACAAGGTATGCAAGCTTCATCGCTCCATTTATGGACTGAAGCAAGCATCCCGGAGTTGGAATCAACGTTTTGATAAGGTGATCAAAAACTTTGGATTTATACAAACTTATGGAGAAGCTTGTATCTACAAGAAAGTGAGTGGGATCTCAGTAGCATTCTTAATACTATATGTGCATGACATATTGTTGATTGATCTTGGCGAAGAGGCCTATTTGAACAATAGTTTTTCAAGGCCTATTTGAACAATAGTTTTTCAATGAAGGATCTTGGCGAAGAGGCATACATTTTAGGCATCAAGATTTATAGAGATAGATCATGACGCTTAATAGCGCTTTCACAAAGTACATACCTGGACAAGGTTCTAAAGAGATTTAGAATGGAAGAAAGCAAGAAAGGGTTCTTGCCCATGTTGCCAGGTAAGACCTTGAGTAAGACTCAAAGTCCATCTACGACAAGAGATAGAGAGAAGATGAGTAAAATCCCCTATGCCTCGGCCATAGGCTCTGTCATGTATGCCATGTTGTGTACACGACCAGATATAGCACACGCTGTTAGTTTGACCAGCAGATATCAAAGTGATCCAGGAATGGAACACTGGACAGCGGTCAAAAATATCATAAAGTATTTGAAAAGGACTAAGGGTATGGTTCTTTCTTATGGAGGTGATGAATAACTCATTATAAACAGTTACACTGATGCTAGTTGGAGCACCGATCTGGATGTCTCGAAGTCACAGTCTGGATACGTATTTATTTTGAATGGTGCTGCAGTGAGCTGGAGGAGTGCCAAGCAAAGCGTTGTGGCAAAATCTTCAACTGAATCGGAATACATAGCTGCTTCGGAGGCTGCACAAGAAGCGATATGGATGAAGGAGTTCATTACTGAGCTTGGTGTGGTTTCTAGTGCGTTGGACCCGATGGCCATATATTGTGACAACAGTGGTGCCATAGCCAATGCACAGGAGCCAAGGTCACATAGCAAGCTGAAGCACATCAAGCTACGTTCCCATGCTATTCGCGAGTATGTCCAATATGGCAACATAAAGATTTGCAAAGTACACACTAATATGAATGTAGCAAATACGTTGACTAAACCTCTCCCTAGAGCAAAATATGACCAACACCAGAACACCATGGGTGTTAGGTACATTACAATGTAATCTAGATTATTGACTCTAGTGCAAGTGGGAGACTGTTGGAGATATGCCCAAGAGGCAATAATAAATGGTTATTATTATATCTTTGTGTTTATGATGAATGTTTACATCCCATGCTATAATTGTATTATTAGGAAACACTAATACTTGTGTGTTTTGTAAACATAAAAGAGTCCCTAGTAAGCCTCTTGTTAAGACTAGCTTGTTGATTAATAGATGATCATGGTTTCCTGATCACAGACATTGGATGCTATTAATAACAAGATCGTATCATTAGGAGAATGATGTGATGGACACGCACCCATAGTAAGTATAGCATAAGATCAAGTCATTAAGTTCATTTTGCTATAAGCTTTCAAATACATAGTAACCTAATCCTTCGACCATGAGATTGTGTTAATCACCATCACCGGAAGAGTGCTTTGATGACATCAAACGCTGCTTCGTAACTCGGTGGTTATAAAGGTCGCATTAGCTATTCTGAAAGTATGTGTTGAAGCGCATGGATCAAGACTAGGATTTGTCCATCCATATGACAGATAGATATGCTCTGGGCCCTCTCGGTGGAATGTCAACTAATTAGCTTGCAAGCATGTGACTAGGTCACAAGGGATGACATATCACGGAATGAGTAAAGAGTACTTATCAGTAACGAGGTTGAACAAGGTATGGAGATACCGATGATCAAACCTCGGATAAGTAGAGTATCACGTGACAAAGGGAATTGGTTTCGTATGTTAATGGTTCTATCGATCATGAAGTCATCATTGAGTATGTGGGAGTCATTATGGATCTCCAGATCCCACTGATGGTTATTGATTAGAGAGGTGTCTCGATCATGTCTACATATTCGCAAACCGTAGGGTGACACACTTAAGGTTCGATGTTGTTTAGGTAGATATGGAATATGTGTTGGAGACCGAATGTTGTTCGGAGTCTCGGATTAGATCCGGGACATCACGAGGAGATCCGGAATTGTCCGGAGAATATGATTCATATAATGGAGATCAATTTATGGGTTTCAGAAATGTTCTGGAGTATTCATATGGAGGGTTTAGAAGGTTTCGGAGTGTTCCGAAAAGTTCTAGAAGGTTCCATAGAGTTTGCTTGAAAACCAAGAAAGAAAGGGGAATAGTTGGGGGGGGGGGGAGAAAACTCCCCCTCCCTTGGCGCGCCAAACCCTAGGGGGCAAGGGGGCCAGCCCTAGGTCGCCTCCCCCTCTATATAAAGGAGGGGTGGGGAGCCTCCCCCCTTTGCTCCTTCCACCCCAAACCCTGGCCGCCTCTTTCCTCCACCATCCTCCTGCTCCGGCTTAGGCGAAGCCCTGCAGAAATCCTTCTCCACCAGCACCACCACACCATCGTGCTGCTGGGATTCCATGGAAATCTACCACCTCCGCTGCTCGCTGGAATGGGGAGAGGAAGGTCTACATCGACTCCGCACGTGTGACCGTCTGCGGAAGTGCTGCCGGAAGGATCGTCTACTCGATCTTGAGATCGGCAAGTGATCGTCTACATCAACCATGAGATCCGATCTTGCACAAGGCTTTCAGATCTACAAGGGTTAATACAGATCTATCTCGTTGTACTTATCTAATAGATTACATCTTGGCTTTTCCTAGATTGGATCTTCGTTCTGTTCATTCTTGCGGTAGAATTTTTTTGTTTTCCATGCTACGAACCCATTAGTAAGAGCTATGCAACACAAGGGCAACCGAAGCAGCAAATCGAGGTTACGCTACTGCGCCTAGCGCTTTGGCTATCGACGCGCCACCGCCACCACAGGGGCACCCACCAGTAGGATAACCCCAAAACACAACACATCAAGACAACGAGTACACCAGGTCAAAAGGAGCAATGTCAATGATACAGAGGGACCACCCTCCAACAGAACACAGAAGTTGATCACTAGGCAAGTAAACATGGCAGTAACAAAGCCACCTCCTACACCAGACTATCTGCATTGGTCAGAACAAGAAATTACCTTTAGCAGAGCTGATCATCCACTACGGGTTCCTCGACCAGGCCAGTCAGCGCTAATAGTAGAAGCACAAATCGGCGGGTTCAACATGAGCAAAGTTTTCTTGGATGCAGGGAGTAGCATCAACCTAATCTACGCCAAAACTTTACGGGCTATGAATTGGTCCATGACAAATCAAATATCTACAGACATAACCTTCCACGGGATAGTCCCTGGAAAAGCCGAAATTCCATTGGGCAAAGTCCACCTCGACGTAGTCTTCGGATCAAAAAATAACTTTAGACACGAGAAGCTAGAGTTCGAAGTCATGGACTGGCCATCTCAGTACCACGCGATCCTAGGACGACCAACTTTCGCTAGGTGCATGGAATGCCAGCCCCAACAGGGTCATAATAGTAAAAGGAAGCTTCAGTCGCTCAGACAGCTGCGGTCGGGAATTCAACAAAATATCAAAATCTTTTGGGATGGAGACAGAACTTGGACAGTTGAAAATAGCGGCTGAGGAGTCACTACACGAAGGGCACACCCACAAAAAGCAAACATCGGAAGAGCAAGTGCACAACAGTCTCGCAAAAGCAACCTATGCGACCTCCAATGTATGTCCCGCATAGGATGACCCACTCGTCAACAAGACGAGAGCATCACAACACGGAGCATGATGAAGAACCCCAAGGACAGAAGATGAAGTTCCTAAATAAAATCTTCATTTAGGCGCACTTTATATTACATAAAGGACAACGGCCAGGCGATCACGCCCTCGCAATATATTTCCATCTATGCTTATCAATGAATAAAGAAAGTATCTCACGAGATACAAATTTCTATGGCAAGCGAACATTAGTTTATCGGGTCCTCAACAAGAAGAATACAACATACAATCAAAATTTCGTATAAAACATACGACCTTTTTGATAAATATAATAAATATCTATATAGTATTTATTCTGTGAAGTACAAGGCTGCACAAGCAGCCAGTCAGATAGCAAAATTAACAAAAAACTCTTCATCCGCCTCTAAACATCTTCGAACAATCCTAATGGCGGGTCTCCGAGTAGTGGCGTAATGAGGCGCCATATGAACAAGGTCACCATTGGAAGGGGGAGGTAGACCCGAAGATACAACATCCAGGTCTAGCATCGGATGATGGGCATGTACCCAAGAGAGCATGAGGTGGGCACTCGCCACAAGTTGAAGCTTCACGTAATGATGAATCCTTTCACCTTGTTGAAACTTGGAAATCAAATCCACCAAGGTCTAAGGCTGAGGGTCCTGAGGAAACATGGCATTGTAAACAATAACCAGGGATCTACGGCAGCACTTGACAAACTTCTCCAACTCTAGCAAGCGGTCCTGAAGCAACGCCACAGTATAAGCACGGCGATGATCGGTCCAAAAATCTGTTTCAGAACTTCGGGAGGCAGACACAAGAGCTTGCATTCGGGTGCGCATACGTTGGGTTTCCTCCCTCTCGCACAATTGAATGCCTACAAATCAGGGAGAAAACATTGATTTCCCGCAAGCCACAAAAAGCAACTGAAGAAAGAGGAAGAAGACTTACACAGCAGCTTCTCACTTGCCTTGGAAATTTCCTCCAAGAAAAAAGCTTCACGGTTGACAGCCTAGCATGTCTTAGATTGGGCAACATCCAGCATCGAATGAACAACCCAAAGTTTTCCTTCAAGTTTTTTCACCTGATCAATCTTTTCAGCGTACAACGACAGATCCACCATATGCACAATGGCCGTATTGACTGTGCCCACTACAGATGAGGACGAAATTGCATCTGACAATTGCGCAGACCCAGAAGGAGCCGAATATTCATTCATAATCTGACAAAACACGAAAAATATGAAATGTTCAACGCACAAACGCAAACTCATACATTCAAACATTTGCTTTCTTGTAAAAAGGAAGCAAACGGCAGCTGGATAAGTTAAAAGGTTCATTACAAGGATGACAAGGGACATACAATAAAACTATAAAACACAGCTTATGACGCTGTGTCCTTCAAAGACAGAGTAGCACTAGCTGAAGGAGCACTAGTTACAGGAGCAGTAGGAGCAACCAAAGAAGGGGTGCCCATCGCAGAAGGGGCAACCAGTTTCCCCGAGCCTGAGCCCAGGCCTAAAAGGAGCCGAGAAAACTTTCTGGCTCTCTTAACATAAGGCTTCATGTCAATTGCTTGGCCATTGGGGGTGACTGGGACATAGGAGCTAACCTTCTCCCAGTCGACCTTCTCCCCGTGCGCCATCACCAATGCCATTGAAGTTTTGGCACCATCCTTCGACTGCGTCAAGCTATAACCAACAAGGGGGCTGGGATCAGCACCGAAGATGGTGACAAGATCATTCAAGCTGTTCGGCACCTCCTTGGTTGGAAATATTTCAGCGTGAAGACTTTTGAAGGCATGGCAGGAGCAGACAAGAAGGTTGCGCCCACAAACGCTGTTGGCCTCCAAGGTGCTAACAACATCCGACAAAGGATCTACCTTCTTGTCTTCATGCAGCGTCAGGTCCTGGCCAGTCAATTCTGAAAATAAAAGAAGAGGGAAAGGATTGATGACCAATAGAAAGAAATGAAATAAATCCATGCTAGACAAAAAACTTACGGGTCAACACTACAAGAAAAGTTTCCTTCCGCAATGAATTGGCCCGACGGTCGTCGTAGAAGGCGCATCTTCTGCGACGAAATTCTCGGCTCGGCCATGGCCGATGGCAAACTTTTTTCCCGGTTTCGCGGCCCTCTACTATGACGGATCTGCTAAAAACATGGAGGAAGCTCGGCTGGCGTGTGGCAGAATCAAGATTTTCGTTTTGTCGCGCGATGTTGACTCACCGAAGTCTTTTGAGGCGTGTGGGTCCTGGACGTCAGTGTCTCTAGTGGACCATACTTTTCGGTCGCGCCTCCCTGATTTGAACTTGATAATGTTGCTCGAGGCGCCTGCCGTTTAGTCAGGCTGCTAGGTCCCACATGTCAGCCTCTCATTAGAAGGATCGTGTGCATGATGGAATTTTTTCCTTCGCTTGCACTACCCTGGTCCGAAGTTGATAGCGTTGCTCCATGCGTCTACCATTTAATCAACCTCCTGCGACCCACATGTCATCCTCTCATTAGAAGAAACGTGTGTATGATGGAATTTTTTCCTTCGCTGGCGCTACCCCGTTCCGAGTTGATAGCGATGCTCGACACATCCACCATTTAACCAACCTCTTGAGCCCCACACGTCATCCTCTCATTAGAAGAAACATGTGTATGATGGATTTTTTTCATTCGCTCGCGCTACCCTGTTTCGAACTTGATAACGCAGTTCGATGCATCTACCATTTAATCATGATGCTAGGCCCCACATGTCATCCTCTCATTAGAAGAAACGTATGTATGATGGAATTTTTACCCTCTGTCGCGTGCGGTGACCTAGCATACCGTTGCATGATGTAGTACACTATAGTCGTTGACATAACACTAATGAAACACCGTTCACTAGTATTACATCACTCAGAGTGGTACAACAGAAACACAATAGGTCCAAGACATGACTATAGATTACAACTCGACTATTTACAAAAGATCCAGAGAACACTCTAGGTTAAAGAGAGAGAAAAAACCTCTTACAAAGAAGAACAAGAAATAATAACTCAAAACTATCTAAGAACTAAGACTAGTATCTAAACTATTTGGCTTGCCATTGCTACTATTGCAATGCTCTACAGAAGTAGGTGTTATGGCTAGAGAATCTACTCCTATCTAAACCGACACTTTATCTTCACTTCAGCTGATGTATATGTTGACTTCATTAACTTTATTAAAGAACTTGAGTTGTTGATGGTTTCTTGAGCAGAAATTGATGTTGACGTCGTCTTCAATGGCTTAGAACCTAGCTAGGGTTAAGAAGGTACAGTTGAGTACGAGCGTACTCAACAAGTTCACTAAAAAGGAGTGTATGATGCACTATGTCTACAGCCACAGACCATAGGTCGTAGGCAATGCAGATTTTTCGTAAACATTTCTTCAAAGGTTGCTTTTATTCTGAAAACTATCTCTGACAGCCTTCACAGGTTGACTAGAACCTTCGTGGGGTTCCTTTCCTGCCGCGTTCGTAGCTCCTTCCCGGAACAGGGAGTAACATGTCACAATTCTTACACTATGCAGAGGTGCGTCACTTTTCCCACAAGAGACCTTAGCTTTGTTGCACAACCGAGTTGCATTCTGGTCCACACTTCCTTGGTGTGGGGCCTAGTCTAAGATCCAAGCCAGTACTGTCCTCTCCGTGACCCCGCATGAGACACGATCCCCCGAGACAACTACCACGGTTACTCTTTGGGTAGCCTCTTGGAGACTCCGTACGCAGCTCTGTCTAGGGGTCACCATCAGATATGGTGAACTCAGACCGAGTCAGAGATGCACAGATAATCTAAACACCTATCTCATGGGGAACTAAGGGGTCCCACCCATCTGCTAGATTCTCTAGAACTCCACAAGAAATCAACAGCCTCACGATAAGGTCATCTGTCCATGCGAAAGGGAGAAGATACAGCTGACTTTCCGTCCCATTCCAAGTCTTACGATTGACGCGTAATATACGATGCTAGAATCACTGGCGATATTGGTTGTTAAGTCCTAGATGATACATTACTATACAATGGCGTTACCATTGCCAGTTATGATAGATTAGTTGATCACCCTGGATCAGTAACCGATATTTTCAGTTAATTGTGAAAATAGTGTTTTTTGACCTTTTTGAAATGCAGGTGATGACATAGTTGAGTTACAAGCATAGAAAATAATCAAAGGACTTGAGAAAGTTGTGAACTTGCCTTTTGTGATTGCAAGATTATGCACTCACGGTCTTCAATACAATAGAAGATCCAAATTCTGTAAATAGCATCATTGGTCCGGTAAGGACTAATGTTTAAAGAAGCAAGATGCAACAATGCATAAGGAATGTAATGCAATTTGATAAACGCGAAACCTAGGAATAGTCGTATCTGATCTAGGGTTTGGAGTTTGTGATAAGTGCTTTGGAATGTGTTGCACTTTTATACCAGTTTCACACTTGTGCTTCTTATTAAGGCTTTTGAGAGTGTGTGAAACAATAAGTAAATACAACAAGTAGTATATAATACTGAAGCATTCAAATGGATCAGGGTATCTAAAATATTTGTTAAACAAGATTAAGAATCAATTAGAGCTTTTAAATAAGTGTTCAAGGTTTACTTTTAATGTTGC
The DNA here is from genome assembly GCA_910589775.1 of Avena eriantha. Classification (NCBI taxonomy): domain Eukaryota; kingdom Viridiplantae; phylum Streptophyta; class Magnoliopsida; order Poales; family Poaceae; genus Avena; species Avena eriantha. The sequence continues at coordinate 299,233,769 of OU342744.1, forward strand.
TTAAAAGAATAACTCTTGAGGAAAACATTGTTTTATAAAGTAAAAAAGTATTTAAACTTAAAGCTAATACTTTAAGGTTTTCTTATAAATTATAAGTACTAAAGTAGAAAACAACTAGTATTGTTGAGTAGCTATTCTACTAGTAAATGGAGACTTTTAACACCCCATGAAGGTATAACAAAAGTATTGTGCATTGATAGAAGTGGTGTTTTCTTGATCTTATAAGTGGATAGAATCACTTACTTATTATAGAATCAATACTCATTTCTATGAACATGGAAATGGCATCATGTTAAATACTTACAAACTTTCCTCAGCCTTTAGAGTGGATTCCCAAACTTCTCAAAGAATTAATATTCAATTCATGATGATTTTATAACTGATAAACTATTTTTGGAGAGTAAGATTTACTTAACTCTGAATGGTAGTTTTAGTAAGTACAACTTGAATTGGTTAGACCTATCTGAACTTCATTTAATCATAACTTGCATTTGTTATTACACTTTTTATATTTTAAACAAGCAATTCTAAAGGCAATAGTAAGTATTTATATTTTTTAATAATTAAATAAAAGAAAAGAGTTAAAATAAGATTTATTAGATATTTACCTTTTATTTTACTTCTAAAGTGATATTTGACATTTTTGATGTGTAGAATGTTTTTTTGTGATTAATTTGGTATATTATAAGTATTTTTGTGATTTATAAATAATAAGATATGATTTTTATAAGTTTTATCCCTTTATAAATACTTAATAAATAATAAAAATTAGTTAATTGATAGAAAAAAATATAAAAAATTTATAAGTCTTTATTTTGTTTTTCTAAGGTTTTTGATATTTTATACTTTATTTATTTATTTTAAGTAATAGAAATTGTTTATTAAAGATTTATCCCTAATAGGCTATTACTAATTAATAATTATTATTTTATTTAAGTTAGAAAATAAAATATGGTAATTGATTTAAATTATAGGATTTATTATTCTGAACATTTTGATATATAATGTATATTTTTCTGAATTATAAAACAAAAGATATGGATTTAACAATATTTAATCAATTTCTGATATTATTAAAATATAATAACTAAATGATTTATTGCATCATTGCTATCGTCAGCCTCACCCTAAACCTTTTTAACCAGAACCTATTCTACCCTAGGTCACTGACCGATGGGGTATTGCCACATCGGTGGCACGCGAGCGGAGACTGGTCAAACTAGCTAAGGTGGCCGAGGATGACGCCAGCATGACATCGTTGTGACGTCAGCGACGGCTTCCACCACCAGATCGAGGTCACCGGCGACGACCCTGACTACCCCGGCTCGCGAGAGGGGTTATACTGGAAACACAACGATGCGGGGATCTTATTGGTACAAGGGAGACTCGTTTTTGGTCACCGGAAGATGGCCAACGACGACGGTTGTGGCGGCGATCTCCGGCGACGTGATGAACTATAGCTACGGGATTGATGACCCACAAGTATAGGGGGTGTATCGCAGTGTTTTCGAGGGAAATGAAACCCAATTTATTGATTCGACACAAGGGGAGCCAAAGAATATTTATAAGCCTTAACAACTGAGTTGTCAATTCAGCTGCACCTGGAAACAATCTTGCTCACAACAGTTTATCAGTAACAACAATTTTGTTGTAGGAATAACAAAGTAGCAACAATAGTAAAGTAAAGACAACAGTAACAATAGCAGGAAACAGTGGGATTCGAGTGCGGTAGGCATAGGGATGGATGGACGGGCGTTGCATGGACAAGACAATTCACATAGCAATCAGAACATAGGGCAATTGCAGATAAATAAGATAAAGCATCCAAGTACTAGACAATCCTAGGTATGTGTTCCATATATAGTCATACGTGCTCGCAATGAGAACCTGCACAACATCTTTTGTCTTGCCAGCCCGTTTGCAGCGGGGCCTCAAGGGAACTACTGGCAATTAAGGTACTCTTTTTAATAGAGCACCGGAGCAAAGCATTAACACTCCATGAACACATGTGATCCTCACATCAAAGCCATTCCCTACGGTTATCCCGATTTCTGTCACTTCAGGGCCATTGGTTCCAGACAACAACGTGTGTATACAACTTGTAGATAAGACCAAAAAAAATACTATCATAATGATCAATAACATGTTCAGATATGAAATCATGGCACTCGGGCCCTAGTGAAAGCATTAAGCATAACAAGTCACAACAAAGTCATAAAGCACTAATGAAAGATACTAGGCACCATGCCCTACCAATCTGATGCCATTACTTGAACGATCTCATCCAATCCCTACCATCCCCATAGCCTACAGCGGGGGATTACTCACTCATAGATGGGGGAAACATGGATGGTCTATGGAGAAGTGATGGTGATGACGATGACGATGATCTCCTCCAATTCCCCGTCCCGGCAGGGTGCCAGAACGGAGTTTCTGGTGCTGTTTCGTGGAATCTGGTGGTGGCGGCGGAGCGGAACTCCTTCTGGAAAAACATCGAACCCCCCGAAGTTTTTAGGTCAGAAGGCTCCTTATAGGCGAAGAGAGAGGCTGAGGGGTGCCTGGGGGGCCCACACCACCCCCTGGCGCGGCCTGGCCTGGCCCGCGCCACCAGGTGGTGTGGCCACCCCTGGCTCTTCTCCGTCTCGTATTCTGGCTGTTGGAGTCTTCGGATGAAATAGGATTTTTGGCATATTTTCTGGGATTTTTCCTGATAGTTGATTTTCTGCACAAAAAGTAGACACCAAGGCAATTCTGCTGAAAACAGTGTCAGTCCGTGTTAGTTGCATCCAAATCACACAAGTTTAGAGGAGAAACAATAGCAAAAGTGTTCGGGAAAGTAGATACGTTTTGGACGTATCAACTCCCCCCAAGCTTAGCTTATTGCTAGTTGTAACATCCCAAAACTTTAATCCAAGGTTATTAAGATCCAAATCATCAAAATTGGGGTTAACAAAAACTTTTCCAATTAAAATTATTAAAGCATTCATGTGTATGTGCATTTAATTAGGAGTTGATTTGAATTTCCATGGTTCTGTGATCCATTGCTTGTAAAATGATTTTTAGGTGAAATAAACATCATCTAAATCATTCTCAATCATTTCCCAAAGAAAAACAACTCAAAATGAATAAATGAAGTGAATGGTCATTTTTGCCAAATTAACTACCATGCCTACTTTGGATATTCCTAGAACTCAAAACCTAACAGAAACAATTTTGGATCTTTGCACCCATTTATAGTACACATAATGATGCACCAAGGCCCACTTTGTGTTCTGCTAGGAACATTCAAACACTAAATTTAAGTGGCAATTTAAAATTGAATCAATTTCATATGGGAAGATCCCACTATTTCAAAAACCACTCAAACAAGCTCAATTTTCAAAACCCAAGCACCCACAGAGTCTCAAGCTTAGTACTAGCAAACCCACCAAAAATCTTTTCAAAATTAAAAAAGAATGTTCTTGCGGCCATTTCATCAAACACTTGGCAGGCAGAATCAAACACTAATAGCTAGCTCACTGTTTACAACAGGGTTTTGCCCCCATTTGATCTCCATTTAATCCCTTTGTCCCCTCTTGATCAAACCAGGGCCTAACCAACCCATCCCCTACCCCTAGTGGCAAGGCCAAGCCATGCCGAGCACCAACTCGCCGGCCAACTTGGTCACCGCCGTAGTAGACCGTCCCCCTCTCTCTTACCTTGTCTACAAGCTAGCTAGGACCTCACCGCCACCCACTGTCCCCTCCCCGAGCCAAGCCAGACCATGGACCACAGCCAAACCGCCGCGCACTGCCTATTTGCACCATGCCAAGCACGCGCCAGAGCGCCGCGCCCGACACGCGTGCACAAGCCGCCGCTCGACCGCAGCCCGTGCCCACCTATCCGCCACGACCCCAGGAACAAGCTAGACATGCCCGCTCGCCGCCCAACACACAATAACCACCGCTCGTCGTGGACACCGCCGTCTCTGCCGCTCAGAGCGCCAGCTCCGCCCGACCGCATACCACCGCCCCTAAGCCCGCATTTAAGCCCTAGAGCACCGCCAGGAGACCGCAAGTCGATCGCTGCTCGCAGCCATGCTGCTAGCAGCCCATAGCCATGTCGCCACCATTGCCTGGCCATGCCGCGCTGTCCTGTCGTCGAGCCTATAAAAGGAGGGCACCCCCAGCCATTTGCAGCACACCACTCACCTCCCCTCACCTCACTGACCGTCCCACACCTCTAGCCAGAGCAAGGCGAGCAATAGTTCGCCGGAATTGCACCGGAGCAGGCCGCCTCTGGAGGAGAAGGGCGTCGCTGATTGCGACCACCCCCGGAGCTGCCTCGACCGTCCTTGAGCTCGTCCTCCACCACCAGTCCGTTTGCCTGCCTCGCCATCGTCGCTAGAGTCCTGGTACGCCCCCCTATGCACCCCCACCGAGACGCTAGGGTTAGCGCTCGCCGGCGACCTGTTCGTCGTCGACGACGACCCTCAGCCATCTATCCCAGTTCTAATCCAACGACCCATATCGCCCCGTAGTGCTTCCCACGTTATGAGCCGCTGACTGGTGGACCCCCCTGTCAGCTGAGCCCCGTGCCGCGGAGTGTCACTGGGCCGGCCCATTAGCGTTCCCGCGCAACCCAGTTAGTTTGAATTAGGATTTTTGTTTTTAGTTTAAACCTAGTTCTGTCTCTGTGTTTGAAATTCAATTCAGAAAGATTTACAAATCCAAATGGAGTGATTCCAATTTTTTTGGAAAGCCACTGAAAAGATCTACCCAAGCCCGTTGGATTTAATTCAATTAGAGTTAGAGATCTCTCCTAGTAAAAATACTAAGACAGAAGCATTTTCACCTTGCAACATTTTTATAAAATCAACCAAGATAGCTTTTGAGTTGATTCCAACTCTCAAAAATCACATTTTACCATACCTATCTGAATATGTAATAATATTAGGGTTTACATGCAATGACTTTGGACTTAATGCTATATAGGCATTTCTAGTCACTTTAAATCATTAAATAATGAACTTAAACCAAAGTAATTATGATCCAACCCTTAAATCACTTTCCCACATGTTAGAATATGTGGTGATGACATGTGTCCACATGATCCCATATTTGAAGTGGTGATATTAATTTTTAGTTAATTTCTCAATGAGTAGAAATTACTTTTCTAAAATAAAAAGGATGAAACTATTGAATTAAACTTGTGATGGTTGTGGTGATAATAGATCATCAAATGTGTGCCTTAGAGTACTAATTAGATTAGTTAAGTATTGTTTGGTGATTGTGTACTCTATATGTATTTATAGACGATAGTACCAACCAAGCTTTCGAGGAGGAGGAGTTCTACCAAGAAGAAGAAGAAAACTTCAACCACTTCACCAACCAAGGCAAGCCATCATTAACAATGCAAGCTAACACTTGCAAGTAAAATGTTTAGCAAGCTAGAGCTAAGTTAGATGATTGAGCAAAGATGCTTTAGGCATGCTTTGCTTATACCCCCTTGACTAGTACTTACCCCAAGTATTATTTTCAAGCTTTACTTCCTTTACTTTACCCAAAGTTCTTTACTTGTTTTGAAGGTAGCATAAAGGGTATAAAACTTGACCTATATAGAACCCTTTAGATGTCATTCTATGGCATGAGATTGATCCTATCTTTTCCACCTTAGTGAACACTCTTAACTTAGTAGTTTAGTGTAGATAAGAACTTGAGTCACTTTAGATGGGAACACTTGGTGAAAATGAATTATGAAAACCTTAGAATGATTAGTCATTCTATTGAGATGTTTTGACATGGGTTAAGAAACACAAATGGTTTATGATGATGAAAATGTTGAGGCATGAGCTTTAACCCTTTTACAAAACTGATGGTTGGATTGAGATGCGATACCATTCCAAATTTATCGTACAACCACATTACCTGAATTGGGTAAGGCTTAGCCGGAAGTTTATGTGCATTAGTATTAGTTCCCTCGCAGGAGAGGTTTGAGCTGAGGCTACCTCTCAATGTTGTCCACCTATGTAGTGCCCAAGATGACAGATGGTCATGGTTGGGAGGCCATGCTCATAGGATAGGTGCTTATACTAGGCTTTGTAAAGTAAAGGTTATGTTTGATTATCTGCATACTAAGTATGATGATTTAGGGTTATCCCTGACAGATGTATCGAATCTTGTGGTGAAAGTGTACCACCTCTGCAGAGTGTCAAACTATTCGAATAGCCGCGTCCGCGGTTATGGACAGTTGGAATGGCCATACCGTTTCGTTGTCAGATGTTTTCCAAAATGACTTATGAAATGATGAACCTTGACTTGACCACAACAGGGTTGTGTTTATGACACTAGCTTCCCAACTTAAGTGATTCTAGAACTTTATTTCATCTTTCTTTTCTTCTGAACTTAGCTTAGGTTTCAAACTTAACCTTATAGTTAAGCTTAGAGTTAGCACTTTAACTTAAAAATAGATACTACTTGTTAATGGTAGTTTGCGAGTACTTAAAGAGTACTCATGGCTTTTGTCCCTGGCTATTCTCATGGCCAGACTATGAAGGAGACTACCAAGATGATGGCCAGCAGGATGGCTATGATAACTAGGACTATCTCCCTTCGTCAGCATTTCCTGTGCCCTTGAAGATGGGCCCCACCGCTACGCTTACCTTTTATTTTCGCTGCTTGTTGTATTAAGACTAGATCATGAGATCCTTATTTGTGTAAGACCTTATGTATGGTTTGTAATGGATGATGTACTGTGATATCCAATCCGTTATGTCTCGCAAAAATGGTAACCCTGGGATTGCGAGGTATGGCATAACGGGCATCTGGGATTAAAAATCCGGGTGTTGACAAGTTGGTATCAGAGCCATCCTGACCATAGGAGACCCTAGTTAGAATGGACGTCCGAACAAAAACTTAGTTTCAAAACCAAAGTGAGTATTTATGAAAAACTATCTCTTCTCTTATCCTTGTGAATTCATTCTTTCTCAAAAATTCATGTTCCTCAAAATTCTTACAATTACTACTTAAAATTTGACACACTTGATCACTTCACTAACTTCCTCATCCTTAATTCTTGTAGATGGAGACTCAGTTCAGCAAGTTCTACCAGTTGGGAAACGGAGGTCAGCTGATCTTCAAGAGGGATGTGGATTTACTGTCGAAGTTACTGGGACGCCCACATCTGAAGTTTCTTGGAGCTCAACTTCCAAAACCCCCAGGAGGAGACTTACAGTGGCTCGTCACAGCTAATCTTCGAGGAAGCATCGAAGCACCAACATCCGGGAGAATCCAGTTCTCTGTGAGAGAGAACAACTGGCTAGATGGATTAGCCAGGGCAATGCATGAAGCTCTCGCACGTCTATGTGCCCTCAGTGTCAACCAGATCCAAGGAACCCGTTTTGCCCACTATGCAAGACGTGACGTCATGGGAATGCCGATGGAGATGCCAAGTCATCCAGCACTGAAGCACCAAGTGGAGAACCTCGACTTCCTGTTGTATGACCGTCATAAGGAGCTGGACAATGCTAGAGAGCTAGCCAACCAGAACCGTGCCATTGCCGACCAGAAGGCCTAGACTTTCGCACTGCTTGTCCAGGATCGCCAGTCTCTTTGCCGCCAGCGTGCAAAGAAGGATCGCAGCATCGCCCATCTTCGCAAGAAGGTGGTCGACCTCGAGAAGACCGTCAAGGAGTAGGAAGCTCAGCTTGCAGCAAAGGAGGAAGAAGAGGAGGGTGAGGACATCCAGGGAGACATGGATTCTTACCTCAGCAATGATGATGACTTTCTGGAGGAAGATACTGTGGACTTCTACACTTACGATGATGACTCCAACTTCATCGACGATGAGTAGATGCACTAGATCACTGTTGTAGTCTGAGATGTATCGGTCCCACTGTATCATAGCTTGCAGAATGGTTCTTCAAACCATCTGTTTTCCTTTGCTTATTGTGGTGTGTGTTGTATCGTGTGTTTGCTGCATGAATGAAATTAAGTTAGTTGCAAAACCTGAGTTAAACTCAAAGTTTTAGCTTGGAAACCAAAACCCTGAACCTTAGAAAATTCCCTCTTACCCCCGTATCTATCTCAATCTTTAGATGACTCGTGGAAACCAAGGAGGGAGCAGCTCGTTGATGTCTATGCACTTCTATTCTTGTAGACAGTTGTTGGGCCTCCAAGTGCAGAGGTTTGTATAACAGCAACAAGTTTTCCCTTAAGTGGATCACCCAAGGTTTATCGAACTCGGGGACGAAGTGGTCAAAGGTATTCCCTCTCAAGCAACCCTGCAATCAAGATACAAGAAGTCTCTTGTGTCCCCAACACACCCAATACACTTGTCAGGTGTATAGGTGCACTAGTTCGGCGAAGAGATAGTGAAATACAAGTGGTATGGATATAAGACAACGATGCTAGAAAATAGCTCGATGGCATGAAAGAGACTGAAAGCAAACTGACATAAAGATGGAAGCAAGCAAACATGTAACAGATCTAGTAGCAAACGGTGTATCAATGCTTAGAAACAAGGCCTAGGGATCATAATTTCACTAGTGAACACTCTCATATAAATATATTCTTCTTCATGATACTACTCTTGACTACTCTCCGGTTGGACACTCTAATCGATGGTAGGGCTATAACATCACACCTCAAAGTAAGCCTTTCCCATCTAGATAACCCCACACTGTCACCTTGAGCTCTAGATGGTTCCAACAAACACCACAATTTCATAAAGATATCCAACTCCAAATATAACTCATAACAAGTATTTGTAATCTCTAGCCTAAGTGCCACCATGGTGTGCACACTGTCACTTTCACACACATGGGGAGAGCAGAGATCTATTACATCACTTGAGTAGCAAGGTAGATCTACTTGATTACAGAGCTCATGATCGCAATATGATAATGCATAGATAGAGAGATGAACACATAGCTACCGGTAGAACCCTTAGCCTCGAGAGAGAACTACTCCCTCCTCATCATGGGAATCAGCAACGATGATGGAGATGGTGGTGGAGATCGATGGAGATGGCTCCGAGGGCACTTCCCCATCCCGGCAGGGTGCCGGAACAGAGACTTTCTGTCCCCCGAATCTCCCCTTCGGTGGCGGTGGTGCTACGGAACTTTTCGTGGCTGGAGGCTTGAATTTTTAGGGTTTATGCATCGGGAGGCTTCTTATAGGCGAAGAGGCAAGGTCGGTGGAGTGCTAGGGGGCCCACACCACCTGGTGGCGCGGCCAGGGCTAGCCCGCGCCACAACATGGTGTGGCTGCCCTGTGGCCCCTCTCCGTCTCGTCTTCTGGCTCCGTGAGTCTTCCGGTAAAATATCGACTTTGGCTTTTGTCTGGTCCAATTCTGAGAATATTGATTTTCTAACTTTCCTGGAACCAAAAACAACAGAAAACAGGCAACTAGCACTGTGGCATCTTGTTAATAGGTTAGTCCAAGAAAGTGTATAAAAAGTACTCCAAAGTGTGGACAAAACATAAGAAAGTAGATAAAACCAAGCATGGAACATCAAAAATTATAGATTCATTTGTAATGTATCAACATCCCCAAGCTTAACTCCTGCCCGTCCTCGAGTAGGTAAGTGATAAAAAGAAAGAATAATTTTTGAGGTGACATGCACCATCAAAGACGTGATCAAGGTATTTGTAAAACATTGATAGCTGGGATCATAGTACTTCAATCATAACATGAAAGACAAAGTTCTAGCAATAAGACATATCAACTATATTGCAACATGAAAATGCACAAACAAAAGATTCATGAATAACAATGCTTTGCAAGACGTTTGTTTGTTTCACATAAAGAAAACATAGGATAGTAGCATTCAGCTTGTCCCTCATAGAGTAGCAACTATAAATGCATAGGACACCTTCAAAGTTCATAAGAGTGAATAGATACAAATAGTTTAAAACAAGCAATATCAAGTTATGCATCAATCAACTAGTCTTGGGACAATGACATAGAACTAAGAATGGCCACTATGCTCTCAAAGTAGGTGCATATAGGTAGAAGGTGGTGACTCAATATAATGGTGGAAGAAAGGCCTTCATAGAAGGAAGCAGAGATTCAAGTTTCATAAAGAGCTTCCAAAAATTATGGTACTTATAGCTTTTAGCTCTCATTTCCCCTATCATAAGCATCTTGAAGGTGATTAAGGTTAAAGTGAACAAACTATGGTGTACATGCTTGATGAAGTATAAGTTAGAAATCTCATGTCCCTTGTATACGAGGGCCGCTCCTCATGCTACTCAAGTTTAGTCACCGGTAAGTTCTTGTCATCGTAAGTACATGTGTATCATAGAGAACCGCCAACGAGGTACCCCTTGCCCGATGATACAGAAGAATCCCCATATCAAAATGACAAGGCAAGCAGACAACGAGCATCTCAACAATCTTCTTATTTACCATGGGAATATGGTGCTTTTTCTCTCTTTCTTTTTTAAATAATCTCTTTTTTTCTCTTTTTTTTCTCAGTATAGGACTCTTTTTTATAAGAAGAATGCTTCATAGACAGCTCATTATGGTTACGCTGCAGGTTTCCACCATGTCAGCATGGATTAGACCAGTGGCCCAGGCGTTTCTCTAACACATATACATAACTCCATGGACTTACAAGCTCCCCTTTCATTTCACACCGATGACATCCATATACAAAATAGCATGATATCAAGTAGGTACAAGTACCAAGTGCAATGTTGAAAGCATTCCCCATGAAAGCATGGTTCTGCTAATCCCCACCAAATAAGTGCAAGCATATATAACATAGAAGACACAATGGTTCAAGTTTATTAAGGGCAAGAAAAGTAAAGTGTGCCATCAAGTTCGTGAGAGCTTTAATCACTAGTTTTCTCATAACAAGTTTAATTTGGAAGGTAAACAAAAGCATGAAAATATACTTGGAATAGCATAAGCTAGTAGGTAGGTATGGTGGACTCTTTGGAATAACTTGGATTAGGGAGTTGGATGCATGAGTGGAACTCATACTTGGTTGTGGAGGCTAGCAAAAGACTGGGAGCGGCAAATTAAGAGAGCAATAATGGTCATAATCATGTAGAGCGACAAAACATCATTGATCAAAGCATAAAGTGATACTACAAGTTGAAAACTAAAGGATCATAAAGGCTATGGTGACTTGGGATAGTCATAACATGGTGTGAGCATGTGCAAAGTCAACCCAAATAAAGCATCAAAGGAGAATACCACAATACTATGCTTTAATATGCTAAAACAACGCATGATTCATCCAAGGCACATTAACTAATCTCAATTGTTTATAACAAGTCATGCTACAGCAAAGAATACTAAGCATAAAGCCAAAACAATATCAAGCATCGCATGACAAAGCATAAGCCATAGACAAAAACAAGCTCTCTTTACCACTTAAGCATGAGCTTTCCTACTCTTTTTCAAACCAAACCAAACTATTTGAAAACCAATGTATGAAAGAGGGGGTCCAACCAATTTATTCAGAAAACTAAGAAAACCAAAGCAAACGAAATCCAAAACGACAACGAAGAAGAAGACACTCCAAGAACAACACAACTGTGCATGAAACAATAAAAATGAAGTGTTTGGAAGAGAACCTAAGATTTTTATTGATGAAGAGGGGGATGCCTTGGGCATCCCCAAGCTTTGACGCTTGTACTTCTGGGATATTTCTTGGGGTGACACATGTGGCATCCCCAAGCTTGAGCTTTAGTCCATCCTTCATCTCATTACTCATTCCTTCCATACACCTGAAAGTTTTCCTTCATACACAACTTCACACAATCTTTATTAGCAACATTAGTGCACTCAAGATAATAAGTCCTAAGGTTCAGTTCCAACACCAAAAACTTCCATTAGAACACTAGCTACTGAAGTACTTCCCTCAAAAATCTCAATTCCCCAAAAGAACTCAAAAAGGAACCAACAAGAAGCAAATGCAGAAAATGGCAGAAATCTGTCAAAACAGACCAGCAGGTAAAGATGAAGTGGTCAAAGGTATTCCCTCTCAAGCAACCCTGCAATCAAGATACAAGAAGTCTCTTGTGTCCCCAACACACCCAATACACTTGTCAGGTGTATAGGTGCACTAGTTCGGCGAAGAGATAGTGAAATACAAGTGGTATGGATATAAGACAACGATGCTAGAAAATAGCTTGATGGCGTGAAAGAGACTGAAAGCAAACTGAAATAAAGATGGAAGCAAGCAAACATGTAACAAATCTAGTACCAAACGGTGTATCTATGCTTAGAAACAAGGCCTAGGGATCATATTTTCACTAGTGAACACTCTCGTATAAATATATTCTTCTTCATGATACTACTCTTAACTACTCTCCGGTTGGACACTCTAATCGATGGTAGGGCTATAACAACACACCTCAAAGTAAGCCTTTCCCATCTAGATAACCCCACATTGTCACCTTGAGCTCTAGATGATTCCAACAAACACCACAATTTGATAAAGATATCCAACTCCAAATATAACTCATAACAAGTATTTGTAATCTCTAGCCTAAGTGCCACCATGGTGTGCATGCTGTCACTTTCACACACATGGGGAGAGCAGAGATCTATTAAAGCACTTGAGTAGCAAGGTAGATATACTTGATTACAAAGCTCATGATCACAATATGATCATGCATAGATAGAGAGATGAACACATAGCTACCGGTAGAACCCTTAGCCTCGAGAGAGAACTACTCCCTCCTTATCATGGGAATCAGCAACGGTGATGGTGATGGTGGTGGAGATCGATGGAGATGGCTCCGGGGGCACTTCCCCGTCCCTGCAGGGTGCTGGAACAGAGACTTTCTGTCCCCCAAATCTCCCCTTCGGTGGCGGCGGCGCTGTGGAACTTTTCGTGGCTGGAGGCTTGACTTTTTAGGGTTTATGTATCAGGAGGCTTCTTATAGGCGAAGAGGCAAGGTCGGTGGAGTTCCAGGGGGCCCACACCACCTGGTGGCGCGACCAGGGCTAGCCCGCGCCACCACATGGTGTGGCCGCCCTGTGGCCCCTCTCCGTCTCGTCTTCTGGCTCCGTGAGTCTTCCGGTAAAATATTGACTTTGGCTTTTGTCCGGTCCAATTCCGAGAATATTCATTTTCTGAATTTCCTGGAACCAAAAACAATGGAAAACATGCAACTGGCACTATGGCATCTTGTTAATAGGTTAGTCCAAGAAAGTGTATAAAAAGTACTCCAAAGTGTGGACAAAAGATAAGAAAGTAGATAAAACCAAGCGTGGAACATCAAAAATTATAGATACATTTGCAATGTATCACTCGTCGCAAGACCCAATGCTGCAGATTATGCAGATGTTAGTTGCAGACGTTGAAGCAAGCAGGGCAGAGCGCCAAGCCAACTTAGCAACATTGTAGCAAATAGCTCAGATGGCCCAAAACAACCAAGGACATGGAAACCACGATCACCATGGATCCAAACTCAAAAACTTTCAGAACACCAATCCCCCAATCTTTAACCAAGCTGAAAACCCATTAGATGCTGATGACTGGTTGCAGACAGTGGAAAACAACTTAGAAGTTGCAGGAGTTGATGATAACGAGAAAGTTCTCTTCGCCACTCACTATCTGGCAGGAGATGCAAGAGCTTGGTGGACTAGTATCCGCAACATGAACCATGGTCAAGTGATGACATGGGAAGCATTCAAAGTCAAGTTCATCCGGACCCACGTGCCGCAGGGTCTAGTCAACAGAATGAGCGATGAGTTCCGCGACTTGAAGCAATGCAGAATGACTGTGGTGGAGTACCGTGATAGATTCCTATCACTTGCCAGATATGCACCGGATGAGATCAACACGGAGGCAAAAAAGGAGAGATTCTTGAACGGACTGCATGATGAGATGCAGACTGTCCTTGTCAGCATCCGTTTCTAGGATCTCGAAGAGCTAGTCGACTCTGCCATTCAGATGGAAGGGAAGATTAACCAGGCAAACGACAACCGCAAACGTCATATGATGTAGCAATCTGGATCCAGTAGTCACCAGAAGTACCGTCCCAACCCCTCACCAGGATATGCACCAAGGAACAATCGACCCCCAATGTCTCGCCCAGGCTACCCCAACCGTAGCAGAGGCAATGTGAAGTCCGGAGGCAACAATCACAACTCCGGCAATGCCAACAACTTCAATCGTGCACCTCCCAACAACAACAACAACAACAACACTGCACCCAGAACTGGCAGCAATGCTGTACCTGTCGCAGCCAAGGACAAGTCCCAGATCACGTGTTTCGAGTGTGGAGTGAAGGGTCACTATTCCAATGAGTGTCCCAAGAAGACTGTCGCCAATGGCAATGTGAATGCCCCAGGTCAACAGCAGCGTCGTGTTTAACCAGGGAGAAGATTTGCCCCAGGGAACCCTCACAACCTCAACGGTCGTCTCTTCCACATGAACGCAGAAGAAGCCCAAGAAGCGCCAGATGTAGTTCTGGGTATGTTTTCTGTCAACTCAGTTTTAGCAAGGGTATTGTTTGATTCTGGAGCATCGCATTCATTTGTCTCCGAAGAATTTGCATGCACTAGTAAGATTCACCCAACCAACTTGAAGCATGTCATGATAGTTCAAATCCCCGGTTCAACTACAAAAGCTAGAAAAATTTGCAAAGCTGTGCCTATCAGAATACAAGGGATAGATTTTTACGCCAACCTAATTGTACTTGGAACCAAAGGATTGGAAGTAGTACTAGGTATGGACTAGATGTCAAGGCATAAAGCACTGATAGACTGTGCTAAGAAAGCCATCACCATGACCAGTAGCTATGGAGTCATAGTAGAGCATATATCTGAAACCTTACCCCGTCAATTCAAGTGCAACAAGAGTGTAGCCCTGCCCACCATAGACCAAGTCAGAGTAGTCTGTGAATACCCCGACGTATTCTAGATGAATTGCCAAGTATGCCCCCGGATAGGGATATTGAGTTCATTATCGAACTAATCCCCGGAACCGGACCCATAGCCCAGAGACCCTATAGCATGAACCCCTCAGAGTTAGTGGAACTGAAGAAGCAGTTGGATGCCATGTTAGAAAAAGGCTTGATTCAACCAAGCGCATCGCCGTGGAGATCACCAGTTCGTCGACAAGAAAGATGGAGGCAACCGTTTGTGCATAGATTACAGAAAGTTGAATGATGTCACCATCAAGAACAAGTACCCCTTGCCAAAGATAGAGGATCTTTTTGATAAGTTGACTAGAGCCCAGATATTCTCAAAGATTGATCTTAGGACTGGTTATCACCAACTTAAGATTCGTGCAATGGATAGTCCAAAGACTGCCTTTACTACTCGCTATGGTTTATACGAGTATACAGTTATGTCTTTTGGATTAACCAATGCCCCTGCTTATTTCATGAATCTCGTGAATAAGATCTTTATGAATTTCCTAGATAAGTTTGTAGTTGTGTTTATCGACAACATCCTTATCTACTCCAAGTCAGAAGAAGAGCATGAGCAACATCTGAGGATCATCCTAGAAACCCTGAGAGAGCATCAGTTATATGCCAAGTTCAGCAAGTGTGAGTTTTGGCTGAAAGAAGTAGGATTCCTAGGACATATTGTGTCTGCCGGAGGAGTCTCTGTTGATCCCGCCAAGATCAAAGATGTCGAAGAATGGGAAGCCCCAACCACTCAAACCCAAGTCCGTGCATTTCTCGGATTAGCGGGATATTACCGCAAGTTCGTAGAAGGATTTTCGAGCATCGCCAGACCCATGACCCAATTGTTGAAGAAGGACAAGAAGTTTGAATGGATAGACAAATGTTAAGCCAGTTTCCAGGAGCTAAAGAAGAGATTGATATCAGCCCCAATATTGATCATGCCAGACATCAAGAAGCCGTTTGATGTATACTGTGATGCATCCAAGATTGGTATCGGATGTGTATTGATGCAAGAAGGCAAAGTCATCGCGTATCTGTCTCGACAACTGAAGCAGCATGAGCAGAACTATCCAACCCATGATCTTGAACTTGCAGCCGTAGTTTTGGCATTGAAGACATGGCGTCATTATTTGATGGGTAATCGCTGTGAGATTTACTCAGATCACAAGAGCTTGAAGTATATTTTCACTCAGAAAGAGCTGAATATGAGGCAAAGGAGATGGATAGAGTTAATCAAGGATTATGACCTTGACATTCACTATCACCCTGGCAAGGCCAATGTGGTAGCGGATGCTCTTAGCAGACTGCCTTGTAGGCTAAACACTATGATCAAGGAGAAACAGCCAAGTTTGTATGAAGAGTTGGAGCAGTTCAGAACTGAGTTAGTTAGCAAAGGATTCTTAGCTAGCATTGAACTTCAACCCACCTTAATCAGCCAAATCAAGGAAGCCCAGAAGGGGAGTGAAAGTATCGATGGAATCAAACGTCGTATTGGTATAGGAAAGGTACCTGGATTCACTGAAGACGAAGGAGTACTGTGGTACAAATGACGTATTTGTGTGCCAGCAGATTCAGAGCTGAAGCAAGTTATCATGAAGGAAGCTCATGATACTCTTTATTCTATCCACCCCGGAGGAACGAAGCTGTATCAGGATTTGAAAGAGCAATTTTGGTGGCACAAGATGAAGAGACAAATCGGCAGTTACATAGCCAAGTGTGACATCTGTCAAAGAGTGAAAGCAGAGCATCAGAGACCTGCAGGACTATTGCAACCATTGCAGATTCCGAAATGGAAATGGGATTCCATCGGAATGGACTTTATCACCGGTTTACCTACTTCTAGTAGGGGAAATGACTCAATCTGGGTCATAGTTGATAAACTGTCCAAGGTAGCTCACTTTATTCCAGTCAAGACAACCTACCAAAGTTCAAAGCTAGCAGAACTATATATTGCTAGGATTGTTAGTCTGCATGGAACCCCCAAGACCATTGTATCAGATCGAGGGACCCAATTTACCTCAAGATTTTGGCAGAAAGTCCAGGAAGGATTGGGAACCAAGTTGAATTTCAACACAGCTTATCACCCGCAAACTGATGGACAAACTGAGAGAGTCAACCAGATACTAGAGGATATATTAAGAGCTTGTGTGTTGGAATACAGATCAAAATGGGAAGACTGCCTGCCTTTCGTGGAATTCTCATATAACAACAGTTATTAGGCTAGTTTGCAGATGGCACCATTTGAGTTCCTATATGGAAGAAAGTGTCGTACCCCTTTGAATTGGTCGCAAGTAGGAGAGAGTCAGATCTTTGGACCCGACATTCTTCGAGAAGCCGAAGAGAAGGTTCACAAAGTCCGTGAGCAGCTCAAGACCGCCCAATCCAAACTGAAGAGTTACACTGACAAGAGAAGGAGAGACCTGAATTTCAATGTCAGAGATTTTGTATATCTCAAGGTTTCACCATTGAAGGGAACCCAACGCTTTAGTCTGAAAGGAAATTTAGCTCCCAGATATATCGGACCCTTCAAGATTCTGAACCGTCGAGGAGAAGTATCGTATCAGCTGGAACTACCTGAAGAGATGTCAGCCATCCACAATGTGTTCCGTATCTCGTTACTTCGCAAATGCTTAGAAGTGCCAGACAAGACTGAAGTTTTCAAGAACATCGATCACAGAGCTATGGAGATAACCAATGACCTGACATACCGTGAAGTGCCCATCCGTATCTTAGAGGAAGCTTACAGAACCACCAGGACCAGGAGCATCAAGTTTCTCAAGATTCAGTGGAGCAACCATACAGAAGAGGAAGCCACTTGGGAACGAGAGGATTACATTAGGACAGAGTTCCTAGATCTCTTTAGTTCCTAGTTTTCTTTGTAAATATTGGGATGAGATTTTTTTAAGGGGGGAAGGTTTGTAACATCCCAAAACTTTAATCCAAGGTTATTAAGATCCAAATCATCAAAATTGGGGTTAACAAAAACTTTTCCAATTAAAATTATTAAAGCATTCATGTGTATGTGCATTTAATTAGGAGTTGATTTGAATTGCCATGGTTCTGTGATCCATTGCTTCTAAAATGATTCTTAGGTGAAATAAACATCATCTAAATCATTCTCAAACATTTCCCAAAGAAAAACAACTCAAAATGACTAAATGAAGTGAATGGTCATTTTTGCCAAATTAACTACCATGCCTACTTTGGATATTCCTAGAACTCAAAACCTAACAGAAACAATTTTGGATCTTTGCACCCATTTATAGTACACATAATGATGCACCAAGGCCCACTTTGTGTTCTGCTAGGAACATTCAAACACTAAATTTAAGTGGCAATTTAAAATTGAATCAATTTCATATGGGAAGATCCCACTATTTCAAAAACCACTCAGACAAGCTCAATTTTCAAAACCCAAGCACCCACAGAGTCTCAAGCTTAGTAATAGCACACCCACCAAAAATCTTTTCAAAATTCAAAAAGAATGTTCTTGCGGCCATTTCATCAAACACTTAGCAGGCAGAATCAAACACTAATAGCCAGCTCACTGTTTACAATAGGGTTTTGCCCCCATTTGATCTCCATTTAATCCCTTTGTCCCCTCTTGATCAAACCAGGGCCTAACCAACCCATCCCCTACCCCCTAGTGGCAAGGCCAAGCCATGCCGAGCACCAACTTGCCGGCCAACTTGGTCACCGCCGCAGCAGACCGTCCCCCTCTCTCTTACCTTGTCTACAAGCTAGCCAGGACCTCACCGCCACCCACTGTCCCCTCCCCGAGCCAAGCCAGACCGTGGACCACAGCCAAACCGCTGCGCACTGCCTGTCTGCACCATGCCGAGCACGCGCCAGAGCGCCACGCCTGACACGCATGCACAAGCCACCGCTCGACCGCAGCCCGTGCCCACCTCTCCGCCACGACCCTAGGAACACTCTAGACATGCCCGTTTGCCGCCCAACGCACCACAACCACCGCTCGCCGTGGACACCGCTGTCTCTGCCGCTCAGAGCGCCAGCTTCGCCTGACCGCATACCACCGCCCCTAAGCCCGAATTTAAGCCCTAGAGCACCGCCAAGAGACCGCGCATCGATCGCCGCTCGCAGCCATGCCACTAGCAGCCCGTAGCCATGTCGCGACCATCGCTTGGCCATGCCGCGCTGTCCCGTCGTCGAGCCTATAAAAGGAGGGCACCCCAACCATTTGCAGCACACCACTCACCTCCCCTCACCTCACTGACCGTCCCACACCTCTAGCCGGAGCAAGGCGAGCAACAGTTCGCCGGAATTGCACCGGAGCAGGCCGCCTTTGGAGGAGAAGGGCGCCGCTGATTGCGACCACCCCCAGAGCTGCCTCAACCGTCCCTGAGCTCGTCGTCGGCCACCAGTCTGTTTGCCCGCCTCGCCGTCGTCGCTGGAGCCCTGGTACACCCCCTATGCACCCCCACCGAGCCGCTAGGGTTAGAGCTCGCCGGCGACCTGTTCGTCGTCGACGGCGACCCTCAGCCGTCGATCCCAGTTCTAATCCAACGACCCATATCGCCCCGTAGCGCTTCGCGCATTATGAGCCGCTGACCAGTGGACCCCCTGTCAGCTGAGCCCCGCGCCGCGGAGTGTCACTAGGCCGACCCATTAGCGTTCCCGCGCAACCCAGTTAGTTTGAATTAGGATTTTTCTTTTTAGTTTAAACCTAGTTCTGTCTCTGTGTTTGAAATTCAATTCAGAAAGATTTACAAATCCAAATGGAGTGATTCCAATTTTTTTGGAAAGCCACTGAAAAGATCTACCCAAGCCCGTTGGATTTAATTCAATTAGAGTTAGAGATCTCTCCTAGTAAAAATACTAAGACAGAAGCATTTGCACCTTGCAACATTTTTATAAAATCAACCAAGATAGCTTTTGAGTTGATTCCAACTCTCAAAAATCACATTTTACCATACCTATCTGAATATGTAATAATATTAGGGTTTACATGCAGTGACTTTGGACTAATACCAAAATAATGCTATATAGGCATTTCTAGTCACTTTAAATCATTAAATAATGAACTTAAACCAAAGTAATTATGATCCAACCCTTAAATCACTTTCCCACATGTTAGAATATGTGGTGATGACATGTGTCCACATGATACCATATTTGCAGTGGTGATATTAATTCTTAGTTAATTTCTCAATGAGTAGAAATTACTTTTCTAAAATAAAAAAGGATGAAACTATTGAATTAAACTTGTGATGCTTGTGATGATAATAGATCATCAAATGTGTGCCTTAGAGTACTAATTATATTAGTTAAGTATTGTTTGGTGATTGTGTACTCTGTATGTATTTATAGACGATAGTACCAACCAAGCTTTCGAGGAGGAGGAGTTCTACCAAGAAGAAGAAGAAAACTTCAACCACTGCACCAACCAAGGCAAGCCATCATTAACAATGCAAGCTAAAACTTGCAAGTAAAATGTTTAGCAAGCTAGAGCTAAGTTAGGTGATTGAGCAAATATGCTTTAGGCATGCTTTGGTTATTCCCCCTTGACTAGTACTTACCCCAAGTATTATTTTCAAGCTTTACTTCCTTTACTTTACCCAAAGTTCTTTACTTGTTTTGAAGGTAGCATAAAGAGTATAAAACTTGACCTATATAGAACCCTTTAGATGTCATTCTATGGCATGAGATTGATCCTATCTTTTCCACCTTAGTGAACACTCTTAACTTAGTAGTTTAGAGTAAATAAGAACTTGAGTCACTTTAGATGGGAACACTTGTTGAAAATGAATTATGAAAATCTTAGAATGATGAGTCATTCTATTGAGATGTTTTGACATGGGTTGAGAAACACAAATGGTTTATGATGATGAAAATGTTGAGACATGAGCTTTAGCCCTTTTACAAAACTAATGGCTGGATTCGGATGCGATACCGTTCCAAATTTATCATACAACCACATTACCTGAATTGGGTAAGGCTTAGCCGGAAGTTTATATGCATTAGTATTAGTGCCCTCATGGGAGAGGTTTGAGCTGAGGCTACCTCTCAATGTTGTCCACCTATGCAGTGCCCAAGATGACATATGGTCATGGTTGGGAGGCCATGCTCATAGGAGAGGTGCTTATACTAGGCTGTGTAAAGTAAAGGTTATGTTTGATTATCTGCATACTAAGTATGATGATTCAGGGTTATCCTTGACATATGTATCGAATCTTGTGGTGAAAGTGTACCACCTCTACAGAGTGTCAAACTATTCGAATAGCCACGTCCGCGGTTATGGACAGTTGGAATGGCCATACTGTTTCGTTGTCAGATGTTTTCCAAAATGACTTATGAAATGATGAACCTTGACTTGACCACAACAGGGTTGTGTTTATGACACTAGATTCCCAACTTAAGTGATTCTAGAACTTTATTTCATCTTTCTTTGCTTCTGAACTCAGCTTAGGTTTCAAACTTAACCTTATAGTTAAGCTTAGAGTTAGCACTTTAACTAAAAAATCGATACTACTTGTTAATGGTAGTTTGCGAGTACTTAAAGAGTACTCATGGCTTTTGTCCCTGGCTATTCTCATGGCCAGACTATGAAGGAGACTACCAAGATGATGGCCAGCAGGACGGCTATGATAACTAGGACTATCTACCTTCGTCAGCATTGCATATTCCCTTGAAGATGGACCCCACCGCTACGCTTACCTTTTATTTCCGCTGCTTGTTGTATTAAGACTGGATCATGAGATCCTTATTTGTGTAAGACCTTATGTATGGTTTGTAATGGATCATGTACTGTGATATCCAATCCGTTATGTCTCGCAAAAATGGTAACCCTGGGATTGCGAGGTATGGCATAACGGGCATCTGGGATTAAAAATCCGGGTGTTGACACTTGTCCTCAAGCAATTCAGTTGAAAACTGAGTGCGATAAAAGAACTTTCATGAACACATTTGCTTCATATGATGTAAATATTCTCAGCAATGTGATCAACTACTTAGCCAGTTCATAATAAAGAGTATGCAACTGAGTCTACTTAATAGTCATTGCAAGCTATGAACAGATTCCAACTCAAAAATAATAAGTAGCATGAAGTATAAACATAAGCAACATTACAATGCTCATAAAAAGGTATGATAGAGTGGTATCTCAGTTGCCTTTGATTATGAATATCAAGGCACCTCTGAAGTTCAAGTGATGACTAGAAGTAAATATATCAAGGATACAAGCATCAAAGTCATAACACAAATAATCAAGTAATGGGGCAAGCACAAAGAATGACAACTATGCTCTCAAGAAAATGCTCAGAGAATGTATGGAGACTCAACAGGAAAAGGTTTTAAATAACTTGAAAGGCTTCCAAATGCTGAAAGTATGGTACTCGTTAGCTTTGAGCTCTCATTGCCCCTATCATAAGCATCTTTAATGTGGTTAAGGTGAAAGTGACACAACTAAGAGGATATGCTTGACAAGTTATAAATCAAAGTCTCATACCCCTTACTTACGAAGACCGATCCTCATGCTACTCAACTTCAGTCACAAGTAAGCTCTCCTCATTGTAAGTATATACGTATCATAGCGAACCGCCAACGGGGTACCCCTTGCACATGACATGGGAGCTATCCCATAATCAAAATGACAAGGCAAGCAGACAATGAGCATCACATCGATCTTTTTGTTTACTATGTGCATAGATTTTTATTGAGGATGCTTCATAGAATGATCATTATGGTTATGCTGCAAGTTTCCACCATGATTAGGCATGGCTTAGGCTAGCGGCCCAGGCGTTTCTCTAACATACATACAAACTCCATGATCTTACAAGTTCCACTTTTATTTCACACCGCCGGGATCCATAAGCAAAAGAATATGATATCAACTAGGTACAAGGTACCAATGAAGTGTTGAAAGCGGTCCCCATGATACATGGTTCTGCTAACTTCAACTCATAAAGCGCAAGCATATATGCAACTAAGAAGGAGGCAATGGTTCAGGTTTATTAAGTGCAAGAAAATAAAGTGTGCCATCAAGTTCGTGAGAGCTTTACTAACTAACTTTCTCATAACAAGCAAACATTTTATTGGGAAGAAAACAAGGCATATTGAATATGCACGGGAGTAGCAAATAATGCTGGCCAGGATGAAGTGGGTATCAATCCCAAGCTACGGATGTAAATATACTCAGTGTAAGTGAAGGCTAGCAATAGTAAGGGAGTTTTCTACAGGGTTCTTGTTTAAAAATCGAAAACACCAAAAATATTTGTCGTTCTTCTTTGGTTTTGTGAGTTTGCTACAGGGTTCAGCAGTCCTCAGTGGAATTTTGGTTTCATATTATTATTCAAGACACACAAGTGAAGAGCAATAATGAGGATCTATGACAACTTGAGGCGTGGTAAAAGGCTGGTAACAAACTCTATTTGTTTTCATTTTTGTACATATACTCATCACCGTGGGCATGCTTAGTCCGTTCATGTAGGGTGTATGTTATCTTTGGATGCTTAGTAGTTGTTGCTTTCTTATGATTAGCTCCAACTCACTAATAGTTCGTAGCATGTCTTATGAATGTTTGCTTGCATTGCTCTATTCATAAATTGGTATGACACCGTGGTATCCTCCTCTGAATGTTTCATTTGATTGACTTGGCACATGCTCACGCATGCACATGACTGTAATAATCAGTTAAGCCTCGATGAATTATTTTGCCTTGAGGATCTTGAATCACTTTCATGCCATGAGTAGTCCTGTTTTGTTGCAAGCATGATAATGACAGCTATTGCTCTCTCGTTTGTCGCTCCCTTACTATTGCTAGCCTTCACTTACACTGAGTATGTTTTACTCAAGTTTCCAACTCCCTAAACCAAATATTTCCAAAGTGTCCACGAGTGCAGATGAAGTGGGTATCAATCCCAAGCAAATAATGCTAGCTCTATTCATAAAAGTACCGACGCAACATGATATGGAGATGAGTGCGGTGTCGGCGTACCTCCCCCCAAGCTTAGGCTTTTGGCCTAAGTGGGTATCAATCCCAAGCTGGCCAGGATGAAGTGTCACCATGGTACGACAAGGAAGTACCCTCGTCCTGGTGCGAGCTCGAGTACGTGCCTCCATAATGTGCAGAGTAATCATAGGAGGGCACATCCTCCTGGTGCTGCTCGTGGAAACCCAGCAAGCGGAGCTGCTCGTCCACCTCCTCCTTGGAGCGCGACCACGGTCTCCCGTGAACACTAAACAAAGAAGGCTGTGGAAAAAGGATCTCCCTTTTGTCCCCATTAGTGAAAAGCATCCCATATACTAGACTGTCCAAATCAGAAGTAGCAGTGACAAAGTGATGAGTTTTCATAGCAACAAGGTCAAGCCTCTGTGGTGCCAGCATAGCATCATTGGGATCCACTTAAAGACCTAGTGCATTAACTATAGTCGAGGCAATGATGCCCCCATAGATAGGCCCCCTAGCAGCTAGGCGGCGAGCAATAAGCGAGCCAAGATTGTACCGAGTATCATTGTTAAGCGCAGCAACAAGGAATGCTAAATGATAGTTGGAGATATTACTTGTGTTCTCCCTACCAAGCACACTAGTAGCAAGACAATATGCAAAGTATCTAAGAGCGGGGAGTTGGATATTTCTTATCTTCCCACGTTGTGCCACGCGGTCATCATCATTGGTCACCCCTCGGTAAAGCTCCAACAAATCAGCGGGTTGCCCTTGAATTTTCTTCATGGTCCCTGTCATGCGTACACCTACAATACTGCAAAATATCTCCAAAGGCATGGTGAAGGGCAGATTATAGATTTTAAAAGAGACAGTCGACTGATAGGATGTGTTAGTAAATGTGAAACTCTCAACAAAAGTTTTGGTGAACATAGCGTCTTGCACACTCTCATCTTGCATATATGAGGTCAAACCAACCCTCTCAATCAGTAGCAACAAATCATCAAGAATACCTGCAGCTTGTAAGAAAGTAAAACAAGGAAAAGAGGATGGGTGAGCATCCCCATCATCCCTTTCACTACCAGTACGAGTTGCAATGAGATCTTCGTTGTAAGATGGCCTAGACTGAGAGGCTGATCTTGAGGGCCTCGACCTCCTAGGTGCATCACACTCAAATATCTCTCCAAAGGTATGGTTGTTCATGCTTGGTATTCTGAAATTTAACACCTATTAAACAAGTGATTGCAAAGTAAATATAATTAAGGATTCTACTCATAGGGACTTGTAAGAGGCCTAAACATGCATCAAAACTATATCTCTAAGCATCAAACAAGCTTACAAGCTCTCATAGCCAGTCACCTACAGCAACAAAATAATCAAGATATAATCCACTAAACACAAATCTACTTGGACAAGGGGAGGAGTCACATACTAGGGAACAAATGCTCCAAATTTCAGCAAGAAACATGGGTTGAGCAAGGAGATCGAAAAAATCGAGAGCAAGCACATCAAGAACGCGATTGTGAGCAATGAACTGGAGCTTACTCGGGAGAGAGAAGAAAGTGACATGTGAGAGAGTTAGTGGGGGGGGGCAGGGGTGGCCCACAGCAGGGCATGGCGCCACCCAGGGCTGGCTGCGCCACCAGGTGGTGGGCCTGCCTGGTGGGCCCCCCTGGTACCTCCCAGATACTCCTCTGCCCCTTTTTTCACACAAAAATTTAATATGAATTTTCTGGAATTTTTCGAGACACTTTATTTTTGGGCATTTTTTAGAAATAGGAGAATGATTTTCTGACAGACAGATTTTTTTTGGAAACATGATGCAAGGACAAAACAAAGCTAGAACTACAAAAGTTCTAAGACACTCTAACATGCAAGCAACTAACAACAAAAAGAAAACTAACCAAAAACAAAAACTAAAATGCATAGGATAGAAGTAAATGAAGATAATCATAGTGAAACCATTGTTTTTGTTCAATGGAATCCTTTTGTTAACAAGGTTGATCAGGTCTTGCTACCAAAACAATTCCATAGGAGACAAAACTTTGTATTCCACTAATGATTATGTTACCTCAACCTTGATAGCAATGGTCCCAATCATAATAGTTTCAAATTTTTCTCTTGGTATGGGACAATATATTTCTCCAACTTGAATGCCCTCAACATGTTCAATTGAATTCAAACCATAAGTTCTTTCAACCTTCTTAGGGAAATAGAGAGTATTTTCCTTGTCATTAACATTGGAAGTCACCTTTCCTTGATTACAATTAATAACAGCTCCTGCAGTAGAAAAGGTCTCCCAAGAATAATAGACATATTATCATCTTCAGGCATTTCAAGCACAACAAAATCAGTTAATATAAAGCAATTATGAGCCACTTGAACATGTACATCCTCACATATACCCACAGGAATAGTGGTAGATTTATCAGCCATTTGCAAAGATATATCAGTTGGTATTAATTTTTCTAGTTGAAGCCTCTTCTAGAGAGAGAAAGGCATAACACTAACTCCATCTCCCAAATCACACAAAGCAGTTCTAACATAACTGTTCTTAATAGAGCAAGGGATAGTTGGAATCCCTAGTCTCCAAGTTTCTTAGGGACCTTACCATTGAAAGAATAATTAGCAAGCAAAGTAGAAATTTCTTCATTAGGGATCTTTCTTTTATTCGAGACAATATCCTTCATATACTTTGAGTAAGGAGGCAATTTAATAGCATCAGTCAAAGGAATTTGCAAGAATAAAGGCTTCATCCACTCACAAAACTTATTATAGTGTTCATCTTCCTTTGACTTGTGTTTCTTATCAGGGAAAGGCATAGGTTTTTGGACCCAAGGCTCTCTTTCACTACCATGTTTCTTAGCAATAAAATCTTCTTTGGTGTATTTAGCATTCTTAGTGTGGTTTTCAGGTTCTTCTTCAACTTTTTCTTCATTAGGAACTTCATTTTCTTCATTACCACTTTCAGTTTCAGCATCAGAGATAGATATACTATTAGGATCTATAGCAGGTTCAGAGGGTTCTACAACAGTTTTATGTTTCTTTTTTCCTTTTCTTACGAGTAGAGCCACTATTTTCAGCT
This sequence comes from Avena eriantha, assembly GCA_910589775.1. NCBI lineage: Eukaryota > Viridiplantae > Streptophyta > Magnoliopsida > Poales > Poaceae > Avena > Avena eriantha. The sequence goes on from OU342744.1 coordinate 299,260,617, forward strand.
TGTTGAGAATCCTGCTCGATTCTTTTGGGATGCCCCTCAGGATATAGAGGATCCTGGGTAGCAGCTCCACTTCTAGTTCTAATTTCATAAGCAAGTTTTTCTTTAGCAGCATTAACTAGCAAGTCGTTTTGCACTTTAACAAGTTGATCTATTTGAGTTTGAACCATTTGAAAGTGTTTAACAATCATTTTAACATCATTAGAGGTTCTTTCCATAATATCTTTCAACTCAACAGTATCTCTAGTGTTTTCCACTAGATGATTTTGCACCCTTTTATTAAAATTATCTTCCTTAACAATAAAGATATCGAATTCTTCTAAGCATTGATCAGGAGGTTTAGAGTAAGGGATATCACCTTCATCAAAGTGTTGGAGAGAGTGTACCTTAATAGTGGGTGTGTAGGGAATAGGCTTACATAATTATTCTATAGGAGGTAAATTCTTGACATCTGCAGCTTTAATTCCCTTCTCCTTAAGACATTTCTTAGCTTCCTTCATCACTTCATCATTTAATTCAATAACTGCCCTCTTCTTTGATGTTGGAATAGGCACCGGAATAGATGGTTCAGGTACAATTACTTCAGGTATAGCTTGTTTAGGAGGAGTCCAGTCTTCATAATTCTTGCTTATTTTAGCCATTAATTCCTTAGCTTCCTTAGAAGTCCTATTCCTAAAAACACAATCAGCACAACTATCTAGGTATGTCCTAGATTCTTCGGTTAGTCCATTATAAAATATATCAAGAAGCTCATTCTTAGGTAATGGACTTCCAGCCTATGCATGAATCAAAGCACAAAACCTCGCCCAAGATTCAGGCAATACCCCTTTTTCTTCCTGTTTAAAATCAAAAAGTTCCTGCAAAATAGCATGTCTAGCACTAGGAGGAAAATATTTCCCCAGGAAAGTATTAATCAAGCACTCAGGGCTATCAATAGATCCAGGAGGTAAATTACTAAACCAAGTTTTAGCTTCTCCTTTAGTGAAAAAGGGAAGATCTTAGCAACAAAGTAAGTACGCATCTTAATATCATCAGAAAACAAGCCACTCATGGTAGAAAGTTCATTCATATGTGCTACCACACTTTCATTCTTAGTCCCACAAAAAGGTTCTTTCTCAACAATAGCTATGTAAGATAGATCGAGAGAGAAATCATAATCTTCATCTGTAATGTTTATGGGAGAAGCAGCAAACTTAGCAATAGGAGATAGTTTGGGTCTAATAGTACGCCTCTCAAGGAGACTCTTAGCAGCGCTCCTATCATGGGTGTTTTTACATTCTTTAATAAATTCATCGGTCATCTCAACATAACCATCTTCAATATCATAACTTTCACTAGTCTCAGGTGAACTAACAGGTGTGGTAGTGTCTTCATTAGGAGTTTCGGTATTTCCAGCTATAGTTCTAGCAATCGTAGCATCTAGGAAAGGACCTAATGAACCACTCTTATCAAGCACAGTAGAAGCAGCATCATAAGCATCAGAAGTTTCAGATTCAGCAGTAGTAACAGTGTGTGTAGAATGTGTATGTGGTGGTGTAACGAGCTTACTGATAACAGATGGTGAATCAAGAGCAGCAGAGGTGTTCAGAACCGTACCTCTTCTTGTAGTGGATGGTAAAATAGGAACCTTGCCATCACGAGACTTACCCATGATGGATGGATAGCAGCGAACAATAGAGAATCCAAGTGAACTTGATAAATAAAGCTATGCTCCCCGGCAACGGCGCCAGAAAATAGTCTTGATGACCCACAAGTATAGGGGGTGTATCGCAGTATCTTCGAGGGAAGTGAAACCCAATTTATTGATTCGACATAAGGGGAGCCAAAGAATATTTATAAGCCTTAACAACTGAGTTGTCAATTCAGCTGCACCTGGAAACAATCTTGCTCACAGCAGTTTATCAGTAGCAACAATTTTGTAGTAGGAATAACAAAGTAGCAACAGTAGTAAAGTAAAGACACCAGTAACAATAGCAGTAGACAGTGGGATTCGAGTGCGGTAGGCATAGGGATGGATGGACGAGCGTTGCATGGACAAGACAATTCACATATCAATCAGAACATAGGGAAATTGTAGATAAATAAGAGAAAGCATCCAAGTACTAGACAATCCTAGGCGTGTGTTCCATATATAGTCATACGTGCTCGCAATGAGAACTTGCCAATATCTTTTGTCCTGCCAGCCCGTTTGCGGCGGGGCCTCAAGGGAACTACTGGCAATTAAGGTACTCTTTTTAATAGAGCACCGGAGCAAAGCATTAACACTCCATGAACACATGTGATCCTCACATCAAAGCCATTCCCTACGGTTATCCCGATTTCTGTCACTTCAGGGCCATTGGTTCCAGACAACAACGTGTGTATACAACTTGTAGATAAGACCAAAAACAATACTATCATAATGAATCAATAACATGTTCAGATCTGAAATCATGGCACTCGGGCCCTAGTGACAAGCATTAAGCATAACAAGTCGCAACAAAGTCATAAAGCACTAATAAAAGATACTAGGCACCATTCCCTACCAATCTGATGCCATTACATGAACGATCTCATCCAATCCCTACTATCCCCATAGCCTACAGCGGGGGATTACTCACTCATAGATGGGGGAAACATGGATAGTCGATGGAGAAGCGATGGTGATGATGATGGCGATGATCTCCTCCAATTCCCCGTCCCGGCAGGGTGCCAGAACGGAGTTTCTGGTGCTGTTTCGTGGAATCTGGTGGTGGTGGCGGAGCGGAACTCCTTCTGGAAAAACGTCGACCCCCTGAAGTTTTTAGGTCAGAAGGCTCCTTATAGGCGAAGAGAGAGGCCGAGGGGGTGCTTGGGGGGCCCACACCACCCCTGGCACGGCCTAGCCTGGCCCACGCCACCAAGTGGTGTGGCCACCCCCTGGCTCTTCTCCGTCTTGTATTCTTGCTCCTGGAGTCTTCGGGTGAAATAGGATTTTTGGCATATTTTCTGGGATTTTTCCTGATAGTTGATTTTTTGCACAAAAAGTAGACACCAAGGCAATTCTGCTGAAAACAGCGTCAGTCCGCGTTAGTTGCATCCAAATCACACAAGTTTAGAGGAGAAACAGTAGCAAAACTGTTCGGGAAAGTAGATACATTTTGGACGTGTCAGGGATGCATGCAAGCTAATGGAGGACACTGCTAGACTCATATGCTTACCCTCGTCATGTTGATGGCCTCAGATGAAGTAGTGGAGGGCAAAGGTGACGGCTAGGTCGAGGCGGCGCTCGGTTGGAGCTCGGGAAGAAGCGGCTGTGGGGCTCGATTTCGAGAACCCCGACTCGATTCCTCTAGCTATTGGATGCAGAAGAACATGGCGGTGCTCCGAGCTTGATCACCGGGGCATAGGGAAGACTTAGAGCAGCGGTGTTACACAGCGGCTTTGAGCTAGGGTTTCCAGCTAGAGAGAAATGGGGAATAGAGAGAGGGGAAATGGGGATGAGTAAATAGAGGAGAGCACGGGCGTTCTTATTCGCATCTCTAGGAGCGGCGGCACGCATCACTGTGCGGCGGAGGATCAACGGCAGAGCTCGGGCCAGGCAGCTGCTTCGCCATCATCGACGAAGACGACGAGGCAAAGGGGTATCTAGGCTGGGCTGTTGTCGGGCCATAGCGGAGCGAGCGAGGAATTCCGGAGGGCGCACACGGCGGCAGTTAGGCGAGAGAGGAAATGGGCCATGGGCCGAACGACTGGCTGCCTTATTCCTTTTTTATTTTACTTCCAGTTTCTGTTTTCTTTGCTATTTATAAATTCACTTCTAATTTGATTTCTATAAAGATTTAAACATCTAGAGAATTGCAAGTTTATGCATATTGTTATATGAAGCAATTATAACCTTTTTCTTTCTACTTACTTATTGTATATTATATATTCATAACTATATGAAGAGTTCTATTATTTAGTAAAGTAAATACATCTTGGGGTTTTAGGGTTTACTTCCTATAAGAAAATCTTATAGAAATTGATTTGTATTACCACTAAAAGAATGTAATGGTTATGGTTTATGAGATATTTATGTGTACCAAATCTTATTAATACTTAACCTCATAAAGGAATCATATTAGATTTCATATATATATATACCCCTATTAATGGTTTAAGTCTTTATGGTTCAAAAGATGGTGATTTCTTCTACTAAATTTTATTAGGTGTTTTAGTATTAGAATTTCTTGAGCATAAGCTTGGTTAAGTCATTATGCATGAACAAATATCATAGATGTAGGAATGAATATATCCATCTTATAAGTAGTTATCTTGAGTTTGGAGATCATTAAATAAACTCACATTCTATTCTAGCTATGGATGAAGGTTAAGGACTAATAAATATTCCCTTCATGTTTTGTAACCAGGAATCATATCTCACTCAGAATGAGCTATTGAGATTTCTTCCTAAGGCGATCTTGGTAGTTTATAAAACTAGGTTTCTATTAGGGTTTATGATAATTAAGCAGACAAGACTTCCATCCTTAAACACTCATCTGGTTCTCTAATTACCTCTTAGACATTTCATTTGACTAAGAGATACTATCCATTGGCTACCTAAAGATAGGAATTGTTTTTTAACTACCCTCTTTATTCTAGGATTCTAAATAAAGTGGTAGATATGGGTCTTGTCTTGATTTGATATGATCTTGGTTAAGGCTTCTAAAGAATTCCTATCCTCACACTTCACTAAGCTTGGATCATAGTTAAGGATTTCCTTTCCTATATATACTCCATATAAATCTCTCTTATCTTATTCACAAAGATCTCATCTTCCTGAATAAGACAATCATCTGACTCCACCATATCCATCATCATATGATGACATGGTCATGTCACGTCAGCAATACTCCAATCTTCTTACTACTAGTATATAACTCCTCTGAATTCACTACCATGGATGCACCTATCAATGTGGCTTCTACTAAATCCACCTACTAACTTCCTTTAAATTCATCTTGCAATTTCTTCCAAGGCTTACAAGATTATAACTCTCTCAATATATCACATGTGATATCAATCCTATAGAATAGGTATGGTACTACTCCCATAATACAAGTTTGTTCTTGTATTACCTTGGTTAACTATTATACTTCCAACTACTCCTACAACTTATATTATATACTCCATCATACTCTAGCTTGACTTCTCATGATCAAACTAGATGATTCATCTTACTAGGGCTTGACCTAATTTGGTATACTCACAACACTTCTTGAATAACTAGTCATATATCCTCAAGTGACTTGAGAATGATGACCACCATCTTTTGATCAAACTAAGCATAGGCTTCTAATTGTCTGATCAAGATCTATACTCACTAAGTAATAAACTTGTACTAGTCTTTCTATAAGGCTTATCTTGTTAAGCAAGCTCAATTTGTGTTTATACCTACTTGGCTTAGCAAGGTTAATACTTGATATCCTAACACTATTAGCTTTCTTATTACTTCTCAAATATTAGCTAATTCTTAGGTTTAAATACTTCTTCTAGTTAACTCAGGAGTGAGTTAACTCCTCCAACATCAAATGGTTTGATCACCACTAAGGATCTCATTCCATTGATGATGGTATACTCAACCATATCTAGTTCCTCCTTATTAATTTACTTGAGGTTCTTGGAAGGTCAATACAATAGATCAAAGCTAAAGGTTAAAATGTGCTAGGTCAAGAATTGGTCACTCAACTGTGATAATCAATTGATACTAGGACTTGATTAAATAAGAATGTCACCTCTTAATATCATATTAAGGGTATGTGTTGGATGGTCTTGGCTTGACTTCCCTTTCTACTCTATTTGTAAGAAGAGTTAACGTTTAAAAACTACCATGAGACCCATGGTAGGAATAACTATAGCAAACAAGTGTATCAAGATTTAGTTATAGAGTTTCTTTACTTAAGTGATATGATTAACTTGGTATTTAGGATTTATGGTGGGTAGTACCTTATTATCATCTTTAGAATACTAAGTATTCATCCTTGAGTTGTGGTATGGAATACCATGTAATGATCTCTAGAAGATCAAGTACTCCTTATTAAGTAGTGTGTTGTGACTTAGTTTTATTACATTTGATCTACCCTTAGATCAAATTATATTACCCAAAGATAAGGTTTGAGCAAAGGTCATATTGAAACTTATCGCAGTTAACTTGATGATCTACTTCAGTTCCACCAAGTTAATAGAAGCTTCGATCACTTTGACAAGTTTTATTTAAAAGCGCGAAAATTATCCGGATTTTCTATGCATGAATGCAATGTACACACATGTGTTCAGCTTATTTTTAAGCTCTATTGCTAGGGTGTTACAGACTCTCCCTCTTAAAATAAACTTCGTCCCCAAAGTTCGTACTCTCTTGTGTTTTGGAATAAGGTGTTGACTTGTGTTGATCACGCCATTTCTCAACTCCATTGTGATCACAGTTGGGATAATTGTGGTATCCCGTATTTAGATCTGTTTCCTTGAATCATCTTCATTTCGACAATATCCACTGTCGTTTCCTATATGTAGTATAACTCCTTCTACTACAATCTCTTGGTTACGTCTTCAAAGTTCTACTTAGGATTGGTTTAGGACACATTTGGTCCATTCCAATCTTTTTTTTCCTATTACACTACACCGGTCTATTTTGGAATACTCTCTTTACACTAAAGGATAACTTACCAGCTATTTCCCCTTCCTAACTAGTCTACCCAGGTTAATCAGTTAGGTATACTTTGGTCATTCATCCAGACATACTCTAGAGAGTACTCTTATACAAATGATTTCTTATAACTGATGACCCACAAGTATAGGGGGTGTATCGTAGTATCTTCGAGGGAAGTGAAACCCAATTTATTGATTCGACATAAGGGGAGCCAAAGAATATTTATAAGCCTTAACAACTGAGTTGTCAATTCAGCTGCACCTGGAAACAATCTTGCTCACAGCAGTTTATCAGTAGCAACAATTTTGTAGTAGGAATAGCAAAGTAGCAACAGTAGTAAAGTAAAGACAGCAGTAACAATAGCAGTAAACAGTGGGATTCGAGTCTTATTGCTTGTCCTCGAGCAATTCAGTTGAAAACTGAGTGCGATAAAAGAACTTTCACGAACACATTTGCTTCATATGATGTATATATTCTCAGCATGTGATCAACTACTTAGACAATTCATAATAAAGATTATGCAACTAAGTTCACTTAATAGGCAATGCAAGCTATGAAGAGAGTCCAACTTAAAAATAATAAGTAGCAAGAAAAATAAAAATAAGCAACATTACAATGCTCATAACAAGGTATGCCAGAGTGGTATCTCACTTGCCTTTGATCTATGGCACCTCTGAAGTTCAGGTGAAGACTAGACGTAAAGATGTTAAAGATACAAGCATCAAAGTCATAACACAAATAATCAAGTTTTGAGGCAAGCACATTACACTAAGAATGACAACTATGCTCTCAAGAAGGTGCTCATAGAATATGTGGAGACTCAACAAGGAAATGCAAAAGGTTTTGAATAGTCTGAAAGGCTTCCAAATGCTGAAAGTATGGTACTCGTTAGCTTTGAGCTCTCATTGCCCCTATCATAAGAATCTTTAAATGGTTAAGGTTAAAGTGACACAACTACGAGGATATGCTTGAAAAGTTATAAATCGAAGTCTCATGCCCCTTACTTACGAAGACCGATCCTCATGCTACTCAACTTCAGTCACAAGTAAGCTCTTGTCATTGTAAGTATATACGTATGATGCCTCAATGCACGGTGCCCAGAAAAATGCTTGATGACGGTGTGGATGTAGAGCTCGTTGGGAACCTCAAGAGGAAGGTATGATGAGCACAGCAACAAGTTTCCCTCAGTTATGAAACCAAGGTTTAATCGAACCAGTAGGAGCAAGGAAACACCTCAAAGGTGTTACTAGCTGAGCTTTGGCAGGGCGCACTACCGGTGCTAGTAGCAACGTGGAGACCTGCACAACACAACCACAGAACTTTGTCCCCAACTTGCGATGAGGTTGTCAATCTCACCGTGTTTTGCGGAAAACAAAGGATTAAACGTATCGAATGGAAAGAAGTAAAAGTTTGCAGAAAGAAAGCACAAAGCAGAAACAGTTTATAGATTGTATGTAAAGTAAAGGACCGGGATCCATAGTTCACTAGAGGTGGCTCTCCTTAAGATAGATAACATGCTGGGTGAACAAATTACAGCGGGGCAATTGACAAACACCGATAAAGCAATACATGCATATACTAATCATCTTGACTCCATTGAGACTTGATTGGGCATTACAACATAATACATAGACCGCCATCCAACTGCATCTATGACTAATAATCCACCTTCAGGTTATCATCCGAACCCCCTCCAGTATTAAGTTGCAAGCAACAGATTATTGCTTTACGAACTGCATGTAAAGTAAACAATACAATTGTTCTATGAACAAAGGATCGTTGTTTACTCCCTAGTAGCAACAACACATCTAGTACCTTAGAGATTTCTGTCACTTCCCCAGATTACCAGAGGCATGAACCCACTATAGAGCATAAATACTAACTCTTGGAGTTGCTAGCATCTACTTGGCCGAGATAGCTACTAACAACGGAAAGCATGCAAGATCTCAAATAACAAAGACATGATAGAATCAATAATCAATCTGAAATAGCATCTCAATATCCATCGGATCCCCGCAAACACAACATGTATGGATTACAAATAGATGATCTTGATCATGAACGGAGCTCACAAGATCTAAACATTAAAGCACAAAGGAGGAGAAACCAGCCATCTAGCTACTACATGGATCCGTAGTCCAAGGATGAACTACTAACGCATCACACCGGAG